>CM046004.1:5630327-6275327 GCA_025175895.1 Wurfbainia villosa
GAAGAAAGAAAGAAGGAACGCTTACCCTCTTTATAGGTGGTCTCGGCGAGCTCCGGCAAGCCTCTGTTAGCTCCGGTGAGCTCGACATCGGCTATAGCAATGCAAGACGAGCAACAGAAATAGGAACAAAGGTTGCTGTGGGTGAAGAAAATCGACAACTAGGGTTGTTGTCGGCGAAACGAAGGAGACAATGGCTAGGAAAGAAAATGGAGAAGAGAGAAAAGAGAAGGGAAGAAGAAAGGCTGCCTTTTTGCGGAAGATGTCGTTGCGCTCGCGAGGAAAAGAAATGACCAAGAAGAGGAAAATCGACAACTGAAACATGAGGCGGTGAGGTTGCGCATGCAGGGATGGCGTGGAATTGGGGTTGAGGGATTGCTATGTATGGGGAAGAATAGAGAGGAGGGGAGAGAAGTGAGTATTTTTATTTTTTAAACTTAACAGTTCAAACCAAACGAAAAATCTTTCCCTTCCTCTTGAATTTTATTCAATTGATAAAAATTTACTCTTGCATCCATCGATGTTCGTTACAGTTGTTTCTATTATCATTGTCGATCGTCTACCATTGTCTACGCTAGTTGTCAATCATCGTCATCGATAGCCAACTACTATTTGTCACCAATCGCCATCGATCACCGACCACTGATCACCACCCATCAATCACCAATCATTGATGAGCATCGATCTCATCGGTCATCGATCGTCACTCATCGATCATCAATCGTCACTCATCGATCATCGATCGTCATTCATCGATCATCGATCATCACTCACCACTCACAGACGTCGATTACGAGTGGAGCGATAATATTTTTTTTATTTTTTTCTTTGTTGTTTTTCTCTGTTTCTTTATTTTCTCGAAAATTCTTTTCTTTTTTTAGAGATTTTTTTTCCTAGGGATTTTTTATTTTCATTTGATATTCCTTTCTTTTCTAAATCTATTTTTCTGAGTAAACATGGGTTAAAGGAAAAAGGTCGATATCATATTTTACAAACATACAATGGAGAATTTGATTGGAGATATAGACGATCGAAAAAGTACACCTGAATATATTTTCATATTGGAGACAAAAAGCTATTTCATAATTATTGAAGAAGAAATATATTGCCACATTATATATCATCGTTACTGTAATATTTTATGCTTGCCAAGCTATTTGCTATAAAAAAAAAAGTTAAAGAATTACATTTCAAAATGGATGAACCTACTCAAATTTATTATGACAACAATTTAACAATAAAACTTTCTAAAAACTAGCTAGTGTTTATTTAGTCGAAAACAATACATATATGTAAAATATCATTAAATTGTTAATATATTAATCAAACCTCTCAAATTTTTTGTATTTTAGAAGCTTAGAAAATTATTGGATGCTTTACATGGAGTTTTAAAATTTAAACTTTTATTAAATTGATTGTTGTAATTAGACATTAGCTTGGAAAATATTATTGTTGATTTTTTCAGTAAATTAGTGTATTGACAAATTGACAATAATTTATGATGATAGTAGTCAAAGAAAGTTGTCATGGACTTAATGTATTGTCACTAAGGAGTTAGTGGATTATGTATTAGTTTATAAATATATTATTTATTTATCAATGAAATATATTAAGAAAATTATTTTATCCTCCTTGTCTATTTTTATTTTTTTATTATATTTGTCCCTTCGGAAATGATTCGGTGGCTAAAACAGAGCAAATGTTTTTACAGATGGGTAGAGATCAAATTTCGACGACGTGAGATCTAGAATCCTTATTCGAGCTCAAAAGTCCTCTGTTATTTCTAACTATCAAGTCAAGGGACATAATTCATCCGTGATTTATCTCCTTTCATCATTACTGAGGAATCGATGGTGAAAAACATTGACGACAAACGTAATCACTTTTTGTTATAGAATCTTTTATTATATTCGACAATTTATCAAACAGCGTATGTGAAGTTTAGAATTGCCCAAACAACGCCTCATACTTTCATATTTACCAAATAGCACACTTAATTTCCTTTTTATTCCTCTTGACAAAAAAAAATAAATCTTACACAATAATATTGTCGCTGTATACCTAAATTCTTTAGTTAACCAATACCGTTGAGTCCCCTTAACAACACAAAAGGTTAATAAGGTTAACGAATTCAAGTCAATAGTCGACTCGAAGCAATAACCCGTTGACTGATTTGAAATCGAAAAATAAAATAAAGGTCGAAATAAGGACTAATTTATTAGTATGTAAATATGAGAAAAGGGAGTAATAAAAAATTTATTAAAGGTATTTATTTATTTTTATTTTTGTCTTATTTTTTAGTTAAAAATCTAAGTGTTTACTTTCTTTTTTAGCTCTTTTTGTATTTAAATTTAATTTTATAACTCTCGTTGTAAAATGCCGCAAAAAGCTTCGCGTTAGATAAAATTATAAAACGCTAGGTTAAATTGTATTAATCCAGATTATAGAGATTATTATTATCCATAACTATTAGCGCCAACCAATAATTAGACATTTAGAATACAATTTTTCATAATCTATCTTAAGAAAATTATCCTTATAGATCAGTAGCCACTTAGCTTTGTTCTTTGATAGTTCCAAGTAAAAAATATATATTTGCTAGCTCAAGACCATTTATGGGTTTATCAAGCATTTTGAGTATGATTTTATCGTCCAATTACGTACTTAAGGTTGTTTAATCCAAAATTAATTCATCTCTCTTGTATGGATGCCCTAACATCTGGCCATTAACACTTGATTAATTAATACAAAAGCAAGTATGTTCCGTGTAGGATCCACGTCAGTAAAATTAATCAATACAAAGGCAACTAACCTTTTGATTTGTTTTCCCATATAATTCAGCCATCTAAATTTTACTATTCACCGAAGGGGATCGATTTAATCTTACAAAAATTTTTCATTGATCACTACGATAAAATTCAAAAAATGGATGACTCGGTATCATGAGTGATATATATATATATATATATATATATATATATATATATATATATATATATATATAGCTTGCACAAGGTAAAAATTGAATTCTTATTACATGAATGACTTCGTTCCATGGTTGCTAATGTTCCGAGTTAATCTTTTGGTTTTCACACGTGATAAAACGTGTTAATATTCAAACTAAGTGTTCCTCATAATCGACCTCTCGACTCGATTTAATGAAGAGTGATAATCACAGAGAATTTTATTCTGACACAGAGATCTATATAAGAAATTTTAGAAACTCAGTAAGATATTTCATATTTATTGAAATTTAATTTTAAAATTTCACGTGACAAATACCTATGAATGTCATGGATGTGTCAAAAGATAAATTATGATTTATTTATTTTTATTTAATTATGGACCATGATGAAAAACGTATGAAATTAATACATCATCTTTTTTTATATCAAGTGAGTGGACTACTGCAAACCTTTCAGATGACTTTGTCAGAGAGATGGAAGCGCATATCTGATTTCTTTTCATTTATTTATTTATTTGCTAATAGAAAAAGTACTTTTAGGAGTTAATAATTGGTTCAAAAATAGAAATCAAATTAATTATTATTTTTTACAAATGGAACCGATCCACCCTGAAACCTAACATTTGAATTCAAATAAAATCAATTAATTGAATGGATTGTCAAATTAATCAAAATTTTTATTAATTGATATATCGATCCATTAATATTCTACAATCAAATTTATCAATCATCTATATATATATATATATATATATATATATATATATATATATATATATATATATATATATCAAATATCATATTTTTCGATGATAAAAAAAAATTATCATGGAAATTAATCATCTATATATATATATATATATAACTCTTACGACTTAGAATCAATTTATATTAATTTAATTTAATTGATTTCTAAATTTTAAAATTGAGATTTTTTTTAAAAAATAAAATTTTCAATTAACTAATCGAATTTTCGAATTTGAGATATAGCTTCGAGAAACCAATACCGAAATAGTAAATAGATAAAAAAAGATAGCCTTCATGATTATCATCCCCAACATTCAAACATCATGGCAGTCTCCATAAACTCGAATATCTCATGCAGTACGTTTCCTCACACTCACTGCCACTTCCAGCTGATCAATATTCCCATCACGGGCAACGCTTCGCGTCGCTTCTCCCTTCGTCTCCCAATCTGGAGGTCGACCTTTGACGACTTTAATCTCTCTCGCTCTCTCTGTTTCTCATCGATCTCGGGCGATTAATCGACGACGCGTCTGGTTGCAGGTGCTGCAGATCCAGCGGCGTCGCTCGTAATCGGGTTGGTGGACGATCAGCTTCGCTGGACTTGCAGATGGACGAGGAGCGGATCGCCTCCGGGAAGATGGTCTTCCAGCCGATCCTCGAGGTCGGCGTCTTTAGGTTCGATTGCTCGGCGAGCGACCGATCTGCGGCGTTCCCCAGCCTTTCGTTCGCTGATCCGCAAGCTAGGGAGAAATCCATTGAGACCCAGCTGGTTCCTGAGTTCGTTCCCACCTTCGAGCGCTGTGACGGCCAGCAGATCGTCACGATTCAGGTACGTTGCGTGGATGGCCACGATCACAGGTAATAGTAGATTATAACTAATGGAGGCGATGCAGTGTACTCAAAGAATACTTACAACACCCTAGAGAGCTTAAAAAGTGCGAAACGCTGCAATATTTTGCAAGATGGTTGTGCAAGAAAATCTGTTGTCATGCCATATCCTCTGATTCTCTGAGTTCATTCAAAGTCATGCTTTACATCTCCTTTTTTGCTATTTTCTGACGGAGAGTATTATCTTCAATGATAGCTGCGAATCACTAGCCTGGTATTTGCTAACGATGGGGGATTTTTTTTTTCTCGTTACATTTAAGCATCCCTTTCTACTACCTCTAAACCGCAAACTTTGGAGATGCTATGACATTGTATTATCTATTTTAGACACTACAGTATAGCAGACTTTTATTATTATTATTATCGTGGCAGTTTCCTTCTGGGACATCATTTTATGGAACTGGAGAAGTCAGTGGCCCGCTTGAACGAACAGGGAAACGGGTAATTTTCTTAATTAGTTGCCGATGGTATGCTTCAATCATGGAGAGTAACCTCTATTTGGCATCCCAGATCTTTACATGGAACACTGATGCGTGGGGTTTTGGTCCTGGGACAACATCCTTGTATCAATCTCACCCTTGGGTTCTGGCTGTTCTGCCAGATGGAAAGGCATTTGGTATCCTTGCTGACACCACACGCCGTTGTGAGGTCAGCAAATATTCATGTGGTTGATCTTTGATTAAGTTTGGATATTTATGCCGATGATGATTGATTAATTAGCTTTTTTTTTATGCTTTATTTGGCAGATTGACTTACGGGTAGCTGCTATTGTGAAGTTTGTATCTGCTGCAGTTTATCCTATCATTACTTTTGGACCCTGCAATTCGCCAACTGAAGTTCTAATGTCACTTTCTCACGCAATTGGTGATTTTCTCTTTCCATTTCTATTTTCTTCTTCCTGGTTTCTAGTAATTGATTTTGAACTTTCACTCTCATGTGCTAAAGTTGGACAAAAAACCCAACCATATCTTTGCTAGTCTGACTGAATGCTGAAAATGATTATTTGCTGATAAATTTAACATGCTTAATTCTAAATAGAAAAATGTGATGCAAATTTATTCTTGTCTCAATACTTTTTATGATGATCATAAATCGAGTCTTGTCTTACCATATTCCAGTAATTGTACTTTAAGAAGCATTTGTGAGCATCACGTGCACTTTAAATATATGATTATTTGATAACCTCCAATAATTTAAGTGAGTAGAGAACAAGATTCCAATGGCGTCATCCATTTATTATTTTTCAATGATAAAAAAGACATTTGAATCTATGCAACTTTTAGGCTGTAATTGTGGCTCAATTACTCAAACTCAGATACTCCTCATACTTGTGTTGACCTGACACAACACAAGTAGAAACCAGGGTCATCTGAAGAGAAACAAGAAGAAGAAAGTGATCAATGCGAAGCTTATCTGCTGCTTATTGGGCTTAGCTGGCTGCTTGCTGTGTGGGAGCAAAGAGAGTTTGATAGTTGTCTCTTAAATAGGGAGGGGAGTTTGATGTCATTGTTCGTGGAGGCTTTCATATCACTGGGTAAGGAAGAAGGGGGAGGGAGAAGGCAGTGTGGGCAGTGCCATGGGAATGAGGTGGGTGATTTGCGAATTAGGTTATCCATTAGGGAAAACTTTAAAAACCCTCCTAAATGTTTAGGCCTTTTTTAAAATGCTCCTTTAAAGTTTAGAAACAACAAGAGACCAAGAGGTTTGCACTTGAGTGCCTTGAAATTTTTGGTTGATTGGGATCTCTTTTGGGCTTTAACATAGTATGCAAGCTAGTTCCTTATCTATAGCGATGTTAGGTCTAAGAGCACATGGTAATGAGAATAGGACGTTACGAGTGGGTAAAATTCCACCTCTTACAGCCACATCTTCAAATGCGATGGTTTGGTGTGCATAAGCATGTTATCAAAGGCTATAAATTGAATAAAGATGAGGGAAGGGACCACATGATAACTGAATATTAAGATTGAGTTGGTCTGAAAGACTTTTCTTATAAAGCCTTTTTCCAAATTAATCCACTAGAGGACAGCTTGACTATCTTTCCCGCCTTTAGTCTCATGTCCTCTTCAAGCAAAATCAGGTTATATAATTATGTGAGTTCAGAATGTTTGGACAGCCACTCAATGACCATTGATTCAATTATTTCATGTTAATTGAATATGATTTTTCAATTTACATTTGTTGAATATGATTTTTCAATTTCATGTTGGTTGAATATGACTTTCCACTTCTTAGATACATAGATGCTATAGTTGCTTAGAGTTTCCATTGTTAGATTTTTTGTAACATGTGATATTTGTCCATACAAGCACAAATTAGAACATGTTGAGACTTGTTGGTCCTGCTATAAATTTTTTCTCCTTAAGAGGAAAAGGAAGGCCAAAGGCCTAACTTACTTGTCAATCTTACTTTAACTGATTTATTTACAAATTTAGGAACCATTTTCATGCCACCAAAATGGTCACTTGGTTATCATCAATGTCGGTGGAGCTATGAATCAGCTGAGAAAGTTAATGAGGTACAAGCCATTTACTAACCTTGTAAATTATTTCTTACAACTTCACTATATATATTTTGGTTAATTTCTTATGCCATTTAATCAATAATAGGCCTTCAACTACTCCTTTACAAAATGGTATTTAGCAGAAAGAATTTCTCTCTCAGCATATTTGTATATCGGCAAAAGTTTATTAGCTAATGTGTACGAACATTTGCTCGTGGGTCTTGCATTTTACAGATTGCTAGAACATTTCGAGACAAAGGAATACCCTGTGATGTTATATGGATGGACATTGACTACATGGATGGTTTTCGGTGTTTCACGTTTGACAAAGTAAGTGTCCTCTTGCTAGACATGGGTTGGGTATGTGATTTTTTCTTTTAAAGGCCACTCATGAATTTTTTAGATTATTTCCCCCCTTAAATAGATGTTTACTTGAGCCACACCCAGCTATTCGGATTAGGTACAGAATCTGTTTTAACCACATTCTCAATAACTAACGATTCTTGTCTTCCAATACATCAAATGTGCCATGGTCCTTAACTTATTGGATCAACAAGATTAAAAAGTTTTAAGATGCACTGATTGGATGGAGTTCATACTTATTGACTACAAATAGATGTATGAGCATTTATGTTCATCTAACTTGCTTGAGCAATCTGCTGTCTGTACTTGCAATTCAATGGTAAATCTCAGTGTCACTGAACTTACTACATCATCACTTAATTTTTATGGCTGGTGATCTTCTTATTCTCCTCAGCACACATTAAACTTCTCTATCCATATGTCCAGGCACACTTTTCTGATCCAAAATCTATGATAACTGATCTTCACGCAATGGGCTTCAAGGCAATCTGGATGCTTGATCCTGGGATTAAAAAGGAAGATGGTTATTTTGTCTATAAAAGTGGGTCTAAAAATAATGTGTGGATTAAAAAGGCAGATGGGAAACCTTTTGTTGGTAAGGTTCTTAACTCATTTGATTTCTGATCAAATTATCTGAATGGTGGTCATCTTGATATATATTGCCACCCAAGGGGAGGTGTGGCCTGGTCCTTGTGTGTTCCCTGATTTCACACAACAAAGCACGCGTTTGTGGTGGGCCAATTTAGTTAAGGACTTTGTATCCAATGGAGTCGATGGTATTTGGAATGATATGAATGAACCTGCTATATTTAAAGTAAGTTTCTTGAAATAAAAATTCAATCTTTTTGCCCTCTCACTTGCTAAAGACATGACCATATTCAGACTGTAACAAAAACAATGCCGGAGAGTAACATACACAGAGGAGATTCTGAGCTTGGTGGCTGCCAAAATCACGTTCACTATCACAATGTAATTTCAAGTATCCTCCTATTTGTTTTTTTTATCCTATTTTAGTTTATTGGTAAAAGGATCAATTTTGGTGATTATACACTTTATTGTCATAATTAGAAGTATGAGGTAAGATTTCAATTCCTTGCAGGTTTATGGCATGTTGATGGCAAGATCAACTCAAGAAGGAATGAAAATGGCAAATAGCAACAAGAGACCATTTGTGCTCACAAGAGCTGGGTTTATAGGAAGTCAACGTTATGCTGCAACATGGACGGGTGATAACTTATCAAACTGGGAACACCTACATATGAGCCTTTCAATGGTTCTTCAATTGGTGAGTCATTTTTTAAAAAATATTATGGGATTAATAATAGTTGTTATTTCACTTCTTGATAAACACTCTACCAGACAAATATTAGATGTTTGAAGTTGTTAGATAAACAACCTTTTACAAAGCAGGGTGAGATTGCATACGATAGACTTTTCCTCGGGACTCAGTATTGGCGGGAATTTTATGCACCAGATTGCCTTTAATTTGTTAGATAAAAATAAAAGAGATGGCTTGGTCTATTCCATAACTAACCTTATGCCTATGTTAGGGATATAATTATTCTTTTAGGTAGAATTAATCATATTTAGAGATGTATATTGAGTCAATTGCAATATTTTGTCTAACATAGTATCAGAGCCACCTTTTTTGAATTAAGAGTTTCTAAATGACTAACGGATTCCCAAAGAGGCCCCTATCACTTAGCTATTTTTTCTCTCTTTTTTTCCCCTTCTCATACCCAACACATATAATCATTGCATGGAGCCCTGCTACATATGGCACATGCCTTGTGAACGTTTTTGCACGTGCCATACAAATTGTTGGAGGTTCTATCACCTACTTCTCACTTGAGCAATGAATTCACCAACGTCAAATCATCCAAAGTGTCTCTCGTTGTCTCTTTTTTTGTCACTTATTCAAGTGGAGAAATGACTAATATCAAGTCGTCTAAAGTGCTTTCACTGCTGTTCACTTGGTCTCTGATGGTTACATTTCTGATAAGTTTTTTTTTTTTGTAAAGTTTATGTAACAAGCTAAATATAGATAATATCTATGCTCTAGCATGAGAGTGAGGGTTAAATAAAAATAAAAGATATAACTTCATCTACAAATACACACAAGTAGTTTTTTATCAAACATATTGTAATATAATATTTTATCCAATAGAATCCTATTGTTAAACATATTCGGACAATGTGGTTGTCAAATTATTTGGTCTTCCAAAAAATGTATAGACACCTTAGACATGTCAATGCTATTAGTGATATTACAGTTCAAATTATTTGTGGTATGTTAGACGGATCTGTTTTGTTACTTGCTATTTGCAGTTCAAACAACATGTATCTTGTATGTTATCTGTGCCCATGCTTTGCTAGTGAAGATGCTTTGGGTATGTTTAAATATTATGATCATTGAAATCAAGTGTTTCATTCACTGGCCAACTATATGTATAATGAGGTTCTTTAACATTTCTATTTCTAGTTATCTAAATGATTTGTGATGTTAAATCATATGTTAAGGTGCTGCACAAATTACAAATTTCTAAGTTTATGATCTCAAATAAATTTGGATGCCAAAGTTAGTTATGAATTTTCCATATGTGTCCATTCATATTTAGATGGCTGAATATGCAGAGGCCATCAACAAATTTGCATCTACTTTGCTAAACTCTTAACGTTTGTTTTTTTTTCCCGATGCTACTTCTGAGTTGTGGGGAGTACATTCTGAAGTTATGGCATTCAACCGTAACTACCAAAATTAATAACATAGGAGTAGATTTCTATAATATGTGCTTACCCTCTGCCTCAAATTTGTGCTTCAGGGGCTTAGTGGGCAGCCATTTTCTGGACCAGATATTGGTGGATTTGCTGGTAATGCTACTCCAAAACTCTTTGGTAGGTGGATGGGACTTGCTTCATTTTTTCCATTTTGTCGTGGCCACTCTGAAAAGCGAACTGCAGACCATGAGCCATGGTCTTTTGGAGTAGAGGTATGGTATATATTTATCTCGTTAAGCATGCATATATTACATAGACTCAATGTGGTTTCTAGGTTTCCTAAACCTTGTGACGGCATTCCCTTTTTTTAGACTGACATTTCAAGTTTGTCTTTTTGGCCATTGTTTGCCTTGATGCAGAAGCATATTGGTTGGTGCCTTGTCAATTTCATCTAGTTTGAATTACCATCTTAAATTTTCTCAGTGATTCTAATTCTTCAGCAAATACTTCGTTACAAAATTGGAAGTAGATATGTCAAAAATGAAGGTTCACGAGGGATCTGTTAAAACTACAAATTCATGCTAGCTTTAACAATTACCCTGAATTTTTTTTGTCTTATAGTGTTGAGGCATATACGAAAGAACATGCCCAGATTTCTGCACTGTGTTATGCTTTTAAAAAAAAACTGTCTCAATGAAGTTGATTGAGAAAACCATACTAGTAGGTACTTTGTTTTAAGACTGGTATAGTTCTGTTGAGAAGTCCTGTAGAGGAGCCAGATTAATATCTGCGAACCATGTCATAAATCCCGTTGTAGGTTTACCCAAAATAAAGTTCCTTTTTGAGTTTGACACAGTCCTGGCATAATCCAAAGTTCCTTTCTTTTAAGAGTCATATTTGTTAGCATGGATGTGTTGTCTGGTAATTATAGTTAATGTACTTAAAGCTAACCTGTTTTTATTTGAGGATGGATTGGATACACTGCCCTATTATTTGTTAAAACAGTTTAACCTCTTAACATGTCAATAAAACTATTCAAGGCATTCTAAATCTTTTGTTAGCAAAACAACTATTAATGAAAACGCTAAATGTTGTAAATTAACTTCATTAGATTCACTAAGTTACGTCATAGTCAATCCTTCTTGCCCAGTTGATTGGACCTTGATTTCACCATTCCAATACTCACTCTTTATCCTTTAAAACACTCAAGGTTCTTGTTTAATGGAGAAGTTTATATGATTTCAGAGTAGTTCCACTCCTATAAACACATGTTTAATTTTGATAGTTTTGAATTTACATTTTTCGACAGTGAAGATGCCACTACATATAATGGATATCTAAACTGAATATTTTGAATAATTCATCAAGAAATAAAAATGTAAATTAAATTTTCGAGCTTGTCTTTACTGCAATAAGATTAGCGGGAACATTTCTAACATTACAGTGTTGCTCAGTGTGAAGAAATATGTCGTCTTGCTTTGCTTAGGCGGTATCGGTTGTTACCTCATATATATACTCTTTTCTACCTGGCTCATACAAAAGGAACTCCAGTCACAGCTCCTGTCTTTTTTGCTGGTAAGAATTTCTGCTAAAACTTTGTAGATGTGGAAATTGATGCATCAGAGTTTCATTATTTGTTAGCACATGCAGATTCAGCAGATGCACAATTGAGGAATGTCGAAAATTCATTTTTGCTAGGGCCACTGTTGATTTGTGCAAGGTAAACATAGCATTTTTTTCAAGTGAATTGAATTACATCTTCCTCACTACATAGTTCACTGAAAGTATTCTTCTTTAAGATGATAGAATGACCTCTTCAACAGCACACTTATCATGAAGAACAAATCTCCATGATACAAAACTAGGGTTGGCCTTAGTATCAATTGACATGGAGAACAAATCTCACATAGCAAATACTCACGTAGAAATGAAATTTCTGTCGTTTGTTTTTATTTTATGTTATTTAGTGCTATACAATTCCTTTAGTTTGTGGATTATTTTCCCCAAACCTAAGGGTAATGAAAAGAACTATAGAATTGGAGTGTTAATTATGCTCAGATCTCTGAAAAATGCAAATTTTATTGAGAAAACCTCTTCAATTTTAGTTAATATCTTCTTATGATTAATTCCAATTTTCAACAACTACTGGAGAAAAGACATTTATCTATTACAGAAATGGTGCAATTTGATTTTTTTTTTAATCTCCAGTATTATGAGAAAGCAAAGAGACATTTCCGAGATAGAAAAAAAAAATCAAATTATTCAAATAAACCCACGTTTGTGAAAGATGAAGTTTGTACATAGAACAATTCCTTCTGTCATTTGTTGATTTTAGTATTTAGCAAAAGGTTACACTAATGGGTTCAATATTGCGAGCCAAACTTACACTGCTACAAAACTTGACAAACACATAATCAATAATTTAGCAAAACTGCACTACTAGTTTTCTTGTATTAGAATGTCTTTGTATGACTATTTTTTTAAAGAAATGGAAGCCTTGAGTCACTGTCTTTTTGCTTATGATTTGTTCTTCTCTTTTGAGTCAGCACTATGCCAGATCAAGGGTCACATGAATGTGCATATACCATGCCAAAAGGAATCTGGCAACGTTTTGATTTCAATGATTCACACCCCGTATGTTTATTAAAAACTTAATAATCTGGTTCATAGTAATGACACATTCATTTCTAATGCTACTTTCTGCTTTCTAATGTCAGGATCTTCCATCTTTGTACTTGCGAGGAGGATCAATACTTCCTGTGGGTCAACCTGTACAATATGTTGGTGAAACAAACCCAACAGATGAACTTTCACTCCTTATTGCTTTAGATGAAAATGGTTCCCTTCTGACTCAAATATTTTTATCTTTTAATCAAGAGCAATAGTTACTCTAATATTGAACTAAGAAAATAAATTTAAAAATCTTGATCTGGTTGGCTCCAAAAAAACTTACATTTGTCAAAAATCAACTGAGTTTCACTGGAGATATGAGATAGTTTTGCACCACAAATACAACTTTAATGTGCTTTTTCTTCAGTATTTTGAACAAAGTTCTCAAGCACAAGAATAAAATGACCAATCCATGGGTCTTCTAGCTAAACCACGTCATCATCTTAGGCATCTAATTTTGTGTACTAGTTTGCTATTAAATACAGCCATACGTAATCATCACCCTTAACTATATTTCTTCAGGTAAAGCTGAAGGTGTTCTATACGAAGATGATGGTGATGGGTTTGGATACACCCAAGGCAATTATCTCTTGACATATTATTCTGCAGAAATCGATTCTTCAAACTTGACGGTTAAAGTTTCAAAATCCGAAGGGTCATACAGGAGGCCAAAACGGCCTCTGCTTATAAAATTATTGCTTGGAGGAGGTGCTATGGTAAATTATTACTTGCAACAATGTGATTGAACCACTTGATTTCAAAGTTATATGACCAGCTTATTTCCTTTGCCATCGTTTTCAGATTGATGCACAAGGCATTGATGGAGAGGAACTGCACATGGAAATTCCTTCAGAATCTCAAGTGCTTAAATTGGTATCAGCTAGTGAAGATTGGTACAGAAAACAAATGGGTAATTGGGAACTTTTATTAGAAATAAAACATAATGGCTAATGAACTTAATGTAGATTGACTCTACCACAACATGCATTAGCATTTGCATTTTAGTCATCTAATGTCCAAAATTATTACTTGTTATGGTTGCAAATGTCGATTAGCATTAGTCTTTGCAACTAAAACATGTCATTTCAGTCGCCAATCGATACTGATACTAGGACTGCATGGGTAAATGTTCTTTGTCACTTGTGCCAATACAATTTTGATAGTACCAACAGAGACATGATTGTCTTGATCAGCACTGTCTAGAGCTGACTGAGATAGGAAAATTGTCTTTTTATGGCTTCTTTGATAACGTCTGTCAACCACGTGGAGTAGAAAGGTAGAATGGGGAATAGGAGTACCCATTTTTGTTTTTTGTTAACTTAGCAGGAAGATTCTTTTGTCATGACTTTTTGTTTTTGTTTTGTTATGGAGAGGAGATGGAACTCTAAAATAAGAGGGGAAGGAAAGAGGAGATGCACTATCAGAAGCACAGCACACAGACAGAGCGACAGTAGCAACGAGGAGCAATGCAAGAGTCAAAGAAAGCGAGATGAATTCATATCTTGTACTTGCACCTATAGGTGTTCACATTTCGATTGTATTAGTCCAACTCCAACTTGAAGTGGGTTAATTAAGATATATCTGAGGATATGTGGAGGAATCAATTCCATTATTAGATGTCCTAAGAGTATTATTTAATTTGGTCTTAGAAAAAAATTAGAAGATTAATCTCAATAGGATGCTTACTAGAACTAATACTCTGATGCAAGACATTCATTTTGGTATTTGGAAGATATAATCATTAGTTAAGATGGTTGTTATAATTTTATAACTTCATATTCTAAAATTTTAATTTGAATTAGCTTTGTAGTTGTAGGTTTATATTTGTAAAGAAATAAGCTCTGTAAAGATTAAAGGATTAAAATGCATTCAGCTGTTTTTGAAACAATTTGAAGTGTGCTAAGTGTTTGCATGATATGTTACCGAAATCATACTATTTTATCTAGAAACCTAGACCACGACACAGAATGACCTTTTAAATCTTGGTTAAAAGTTGATTTATAAGTTAAAGGCATCTACTCTGTCACTGTCCTTTTCTTTTCAATTTTATAATATGGTACCAAAATCATACTATTCTGGCTAACCTGACTACAACGCAGAATGACCTTTTAAATCTTGGTTGAAATTTGTTTGATAGTCATAGGCCTTGGCTATGATGCTGTCCTTTTCTTTTCAATCAAGCGTGTTACTCTTCTCAAGAAAATGTCTAATTCTTTCTTTATAATGTGGATTAGTCTAGTCAAATTAGTGTAACTGATATTTAAGCAATGTGAAATGAGGATTGCATTTGTGGGATTTAATTCTTTTGAATGTGATACTTACACTATAATTGCTCATAACTATTTCCATTCAGTTCCTCGAAGCCTAGAACTAGTGAAAATCACTAGTGGTCATGAATCTAAATTATAACCAATACAAAGATTTAAGGGTAGTCAGACTTGCTTAAATAGGTACCCTAAAACAATTTTCCTTTTAAACATAAAATGCAAAGGCCCTGAACTATAGATACAATAATGATGAGAGGTTACCTAAAAAACTGTTAATTTATTTATTTTGTTAAATCATTCATATTCTAGTTGGTGCTCAAATTGGTTCTGGGTGAATTGCAACAATTTTATGTCATTCAGATCCTAAATTGTGATTGAGATGTACCCATTCATTGAGCATTGATCTATGCAGAAAACGCCAAGAATATCCTAGGTGAAGATGGACTTACTGGTCAGAAGGGATTTGAGCTTTCAAAGACTCCTGTGGATCTGAAAAGTGGTGACTGGGCCTTAAAGGTGGTGCCTTGGATTGGTGGACGAATTATATCTATGAATCATCTTCCTTCAGGTAAACAAACAGTTACATTTATGCTTCAAAATAACCAATAGCACTCTTTGTTTTATTGATATTGCATTTGAAACTACCATCTGCTTACCCTTGATGTTCTGAAAATCGAACTTGAGATTGAAGCAGGTCGATCATTCAACTCTTCGAACTGTCGAACCATCGAACCAATTGACCTGGAAATGTTGTCATTTTCAAATACATAATCCTTATCGTATGCCCAACAAATATATTAAAGTCATTGTCTCCACAATATATATCTATATACGCTCATTTGGGACACGCGATGTGTTATGTGCAACTTGCTTGGGAAGTGGCCGTGGAAAACAACTTTGCACCCGAGACTTGGTCTCCAAGCAGATGCCTGATGAAGCAGTCACAGTCGGTGGAGGGAGCAAGACAAATTGAACAAAACAGAGATTTAAGACAAATTGAACAAAACAGAGATTTTTGATTTTGATATGACGATGTAATATCAAAACTCACAATCTTGATATTGGAATTGACACACGTGGAGGGATAAATATCTTAATAGACAAATTATAGATTTGAAAAGTAAGACTTGAAATTTTTATTAAACTCAAAAAAGTTAACTTTAATAGTGGGGATTCCCTTGCGCAAAACTAAAAAAGACTGCTCCTAAGAACAAGGTCTAGGTGGCCTGGTTCTTGATAACAAATGAAATTTAACAACGGCAATAACACCAACCAAGCCATACCTCACTAGATGGGGTCGACTATATGGATCCTTTTACAACATTGAGCTCTATCCCTCACTATACTATCATCTATATTTAAATAAAATTTATCTTATTTTATTATTGCTAACTAAATCTTTTTCGGTCTTTCTCTTCCTCGTTTGATATGTATATTTGTTATTGTTTCACATCGCTTAATTGGAACATTTATTGGTCGTCGAAGTACATGTTTGTACCATCTTAAACGTGTCTCTCGGAGCTTTCCTTCAATAAATGTAACTCCGACTTTCTCTCTAATGCTCTCATTTCTTATTATGTCCATTCTCGTATGTCCGTACATCCACCTTAACATCCTCATCTCTGCAACTCTTATCTTTTACTCATGTGCTCGAGTCGTAACCCAACATTCAGCGTCATATAACATAGAAGGTCTAACTGCCATTTTGTAGAACTTCCCTTTCAGTTTTAAAAGTACTTTATGATCACATAAAACACCCAATGTTTTTCTCCATTTTAACCATTTTGCTTGTATTCTATATAAGACTTCTCTTTCAATCCCTCCATCACCTTGCAAAAATAATCCTAAATATTTAAAGCTCTTAGTTCCAGACAACTCATCATCTCCTATCTTAACACTTGTCTCATTACGTCCAATATTGCTAAACTTAAATTCATATATTCTGTCTTTACTCTACCAAGTTTCAAACCTTTCACTTCTAGTGCTTCCCGTCAAGATTCTAGTTTAGTATTTACTCCTTCATGTGTCTCATCTACAAAAACAATATCATCTGCAAATAACATGCACCACGGGACTGTGTCTAGTGAGTTCACCCATGATTAGTGTAAAAAGATAGAGACTTAGAGTTGATCCTTGATGTAACCCTATCTTTATTGGAAATGCTTCAGTTAATTTGCCTGAAGTCTTCACTCTGGTCGTTACATCCTCATGCATATTCTTAATTAGTTCAATATATGTTACGTTAATACCTCTCTTTTTTAGAATTCTCCATATAATTTCTCTTGGGATTCTATCATAAGTTTTTTCTAAGTCAATAAATATCATGTGTAGATCCTGTTTTTGCTCTTGATATTTTTCAATTAGTTGCTTGAGAATATGTATAACTTCTATTGTTGACCTTCCTGATATAAATCCAAATTGATTTTCGAGAATCGTGGTCTCCTTCCTATCTTTTTTCTATTATTCTTTCCCAAAGTTTTATGGTATGATTCATTAGTTTAATACCCCTATAGTTTGTACAAGTTTGTACGTCTCCCTTATTCTTATATAAAGGAATTAAAGTACTTATCCTCCATCGATCAAACATCTTTTTTGTTTTCAATATCATGTTAAATAATTTTGTAAGTCATTCAATATTTTATTTCCTTAGGCACTTTCATACCTCTATCGGAATATCATCTGGTCCAATGGTTTTTCCATTTTGTATTCCATGTAAAGCTTTTTCTACTTCTGAAATTTGAATTCTACGATAAAAATTTAAATTTCTATACTTAAATTATCTAAATTAAGATAGTCATCTAAACCTTCATTAAAAAATTTATGAAAATATTTCTTCCACCGCTTTTTTATTTCTTCATCATATACTAGTACCTTATTGCATTCATCTTTAATACATCTTATTTGATTAAGATTTTTTAACTTCCTCTCTCTCACTTTAGCTATTCTATAAATGTCTCTTTCACCTTCTTTTATATCTAATTTTTGATATAACCGTTCAAAAGTTTCATTCTTAGTTTCATTCACTGTTTTTTAGCCTCTTGCTTAGCTATTATATATTTTTTCAAGTTTTCT
The DNA here is from genome assembly GCA_025175895.1 of Wurfbainia villosa. Classification (NCBI taxonomy): domain Eukaryota; kingdom Viridiplantae; phylum Streptophyta; class Magnoliopsida; order Zingiberales; family Zingiberaceae; genus Wurfbainia; species Wurfbainia villosa. Next base: position 5,648,518 of record CM046004.1, read on the forward strand.
TTATTCTTATAAATATATAATTCCTTATAGGTTATTCGTTTTTCAAGTACACTCTTGGCTACTATTTTCAACTTTGATACCATGTTATCTGTTAGAATATTATGACTAGGGATAATTTATTATCCCTAAATATCATTAGGAATAATTATTTCCTAGGATAAAATTTGTTATATTCCTAGGATAGGGTTTGGTTTAGTCTTTTGAATAGATCCTAATCTTGTATATAAATAGGGCTTCTTTCGTGTAATTGTAAAATCTTAGGTTACGAAATAACATGGTATCAGAGCCATCCATCTCTTTCCAAACCTAAAGCCGCTCGTACTCCTCGCACCGATTTTTTCTTTTCGGGCACTATTGTTTCTTTTCTTCTCTTCCTCGACACCGCAGCGTTCCTCTTCTTCCTCACGCGCGGCGATCGGCGACCTCCCTCCACAAGCGGCGACAACAGCTTATGTAGCCCGTCTCCGGCGACCCTTCTCCGATCCTTTCCCGTACCCTGCTTTCGCTTCATCGTCTCTGTGCATAAAGCCGACCGAGCTTCCTTCGCTGCAATTTCAGTCGAAGCCTATTGGTGGAGAAGCCCAGCGCCACCTCAACGTCGTTGTCGATCCTTGCCAGCCGCGACCGCAGTGGATTCGGCCTCGAGCGTTTTCCTCGCCTCCTCGAGTCTCCCAGCGATCTCGGTGTACCGATCCTCTGCCACGCCTCTCCGGCGTCGCCTCCGCTTTTTCTCCGAACGCGAACCTCGCGTCGCCGTCCTCGCGATATCTCTCCGTCGGCTCGTCGGCTGAAGGCCCGCCCAAGACGCCGAAGGTCGCGCCTCAGCTGAAGGCGTCGCGACATCCTCGGCGCGTCGGCTTTCCACTTGACGCTGCGTCGTCGCGGCATCCTCGGCTCCTCCAGGTGCCTCGGCCGCTACGCCTGGCGCGCGCCTCGTGATCACTTTCTCCAGCACCTCCGACGCTAACGAGCCTCCAAGAGAGAGGCGGACTTTTCCAAAGATTTCCGCTTTCTGAACCATCCGGTCTTTCCTGGCCACGGCTACCTCGGCCGATTTCGCTTTTACTAACCACGTTACCGCCGCCTCGTCCGAGCTCTTGGATGGTAAGAACTACTCCTCTCGGGCCTCTCACATCAACTTTGGCTTGTTCGGGGTTACAAACACATCTCACACAAACCAAGAGGATATTCAAGTGGCCGATCGTCCTTTATGGAGAAAGGTTGATGCTCAACATTGTGTTGCATTATCCGAGCCACCATCCATCCATCTCTCCGGATGTCTTCCGACTCATAAGACCGCAAGGATGTTTGGATACAAGTTCAACAACTTTTACGAATACTTCTACGACTTATCAAGTTTCATGACGACCTTATGACCATCCTTAATGCCCATCGATCAAGGAGTCTACGCCAACTTATTTAGGATCGCCTCTAGCCTTCTGTGAGTTCAACGACTGCCCCACCGCGCCACTCTGCTGCAGAGCTCAAAATCGGAAGAAATTTTTATGTTCGGCGTTATATGGTCCGCCTTGATTACTCATGTTCGCGATCGGATCTGGGCAAAATGCTTCATACGGACTCTACCGCGACTCTCCTCCGTGTCCCTACTAAAGTCTCGACATTACCATCTTCCGCTCCAGTTGACTCTTCAAAGATCGTTTCGTAAGAACGGCAAAGGACGCCCCGTGTACATCATCACCAGACACACGATTGATAAACGTGAGTCTCCACGGTCGACCTCCTCAGATCGCTTCAGATCGCCGAGTTCTCACACGCCTTCCCTTCCACAATTGACATCACCCAACTCTACCGCCTACCAACTCCAACTCCACCGCCTTCCTATGATGACTTTCTGAAGTGGTATGAGAATCGACGAGAGTCTAATTCCCCTGCTACCATTACACAAGCTGGTAATTCCTTTGCTGGCATATCTCGCTCTTCGGGTCCTTGGGTACTTGACTCTGGGGCCATCGATCATATCACCGCTAATAAATCTCTTTTTTCCTTACTATCTACTTCCGGTTATTTACCCTTTGTCACCATGGCAAATGATTTTCAAACTCAGTCCCAAGGTGTTGGTATTGTTCATTCTTCTCCATCTCTTCCCATTCAGAATGTTCTTTATGTTCCCGGAGCTCCCTTTAATTTATTATCAATAAGTCAGCTCACCTTGGCCTCGATCAGGTCATCTCATTTACTAAATTTTCGTTTATCATAGGACCGAGTAATGGGAGGATGATTGCTGACGCGAGTCTCACGGTCTATATCAACTTCACCAAAACTCTCTTGTTACGCAAGCAAGATCTCCACTAGTTATCCACCTGTCGGACATCCCGGTCTGATAAGTTAAAACAATTACATCCTAGTCTATCTCACTGAGTCTTTGTCATGAGTCACGCTAGCCGCCAGCAAACACGACGTAGTTCGCTTTCTCCTCGCATTATAAGTCGGGTTACGCCTCCTCGCTTGATTCATTCCGATATTCGGGGTCCGAGTCGCAGGTTCTACATCGGGGTCACGATATTTTGTTACTTTTCAGACGATTTTTTTTTGTCAGATTGGTTATATCTAATGAAGGATCGCTTCTTAATTGTTTTATTTTTCAATCTTTTTACGGTCAAAACACACCTGCATCCTTCTTCGATCCTCGCAGAGTGATAATGACGCGTGAATATCTATCTACTCCGCTTCAAACATTTTCGACATCTCACGATATTACATCTAAGTCTCATTCCTCATACCCCCAATGTAACGGTCATAGTAACGCAAGCAAGAATCGCTATCTTCTCGAGACCACCCTGACTCTTCTCCTCCACTCTACGTTCCTCTTCGTTGGGGTGACGCCAGATTATCGATCGATGTTATCTCATCAATCGACGCCTTCCTCTACTTTACAGGGTCAAATACCTCATCACGTGTACTTTATCCGGCGCCCCTTCATCCTTTACCACCTAGTGGTCTTTGGTTTTACATGTTTCATTTACGCTGATCCCGACATTGATAAAATCTCTCCTCGATCGTGATAAATGTGTTTTCCTCGTATCCACGCCTCGTAAAGGGTATAAGTGCTATTCCCTACTCTCCGCTTCAGATTTCATCTCCGCCACGCCACGCTCTTTTCGATTCGCCTTTCTTTGGGTCTTTGAGTCATCGTCTCGAGTTTCATCCTTCTACGCTCAGATTACTGATCCTCCGGAAGTTTCTTTATCACCCCACCCAATTCCTCCTCCGCTGCAGTTTATCGGCTGCGTTCTCGCTCGCTACGCGCCAACACCGACTCGCATGAATCATCTCTCGAGCCAGTCCTCCTCGCTCCTCCTCCTCCGGCCTCAATGATATTCTATCGCTCTTCGAAAGGTATCGCTCCACTCGTAATCCTTCTCCACATTATGTTTCTTCGAGTTACCATCGCCTTTCTCCTTCCTATTATTCTTCTTTCCTCTTTGCTGCCTCTGCTTTCTTCCAAAGATCAGGAGACGATTTACCCATCCGGATGGAAACAAAGCAGGCAGATTTAAATGAGCGTGACAGAGTTGTGGGACTTGGGATCTCGCCTCTACCACCGTGAAAGTCGTTGTTGGTCATGTACGGGTATATACAGTGAAGGTCAGTCCACACGAACGCAGTTGACGGCTTAAGGCTCGCCTCGTCATAAAGGTTATACTCGGATCTTCTGATTGGATTACGGGACACGCTTTTCTCCCGCTCAAGATGTCCTCTATACGCTTACTCACGCCTATCACGCGATTCAACACCGGTCTCTTTATCACTGACATCAAGAATGTATTCTTATACGTGATCCGCTCAAGAAGTCTCAGAGCAACCTCCGTGTTTGTCAGAGTCTTACGGTCTTGCGTGCGCCATAAAATCTTTATACGGTCTCAAGCACCACCCAGAGTACGGTTCGTAGATTTAATATCAGAATTCAACAGCTGACATGACTGAGCGTGACCATTCTGTCTTTTATCGCCACTCATCGACTGGTTGCATCTACCTAGTGGTTTATGTTGATGATATTGTCATCACAGGTAGTGATCATCTCGTGATCTCACAGGTGAAACAACATCTTTTCAAATATTTCCAGACAAAGGATTTCGACAGACTTAAATACTTCTTGGGGATAGAAATAGCACAGTCCAGAAATGAGATCATTATATCTCAAAGGAAGTATGCAATGGATATTCTATAAGAAACAAGAATGTTAAACTCAAAGACAGTTGACAACCCTATGGATCCTAATGTCAAGCTCCTACCAAATCAAGGGGAGCCTCTACTAGATCTTGAACGATACAGGCGATTAGTAGGAAGACTAAGTTACCTTACTGTTACTCGTCCAGATATCTCATTTACAATAAGTGTAGTAAGTCAGTTTCTCAACTCTCCGTGTAAAGAACATTGGGATGTTGTGATTCACATTGTTCGATATATCAGAGGCGCTCCAGGAAAGGGTCTTTTGTATGAAGACAAATGACATACTCGAGTTATAGGATATTCTGATGCAGACTGAGCAGGATCTCCCATTGATAGGAGATCTACTTCTGATTTTTGTATATTTGTCGGAGATAACCTTGTTTTTTGGAAAAGCAAAAAGTAGAATGTTGTGGCAAGATCTAGTGCAGAGATAGAGTATCGAGCTATGGCCATAGTCAGTCAAGAACTTATATGGCTCAAACAGTTGCTTCAATAGCTAAGGTTTGGAGACGTTACACAAATATCACTTATATGTGATAACCAAGCCGCCATGCATATTGTCTCAAATCCCGTTTTTCATGAGAGGACAAAGCATATTGAAGTTGACTGTCACTTTGTCAGAGAGAAAGTCATATCTGGAGAAATATCTATTAGTTTTGTTAACTCACGTGATCAGCTAGCAGATATATTTACTAAGTCACTAAGAGGTCCTCGAATTGACTACATATGTAATAAGCTGGGTGCATATAATTTATATTCTTCATCTTGAGGAGGAGTGTTAGAATATTATGATTAGGGATAATTTATTATCCCTAAATATCATTAGGAATAATTATTTCCTAGGATAAAATTTGTTATATTCCTAGGATAGAGTTTGGTTTAGTCTTTTGAATAGGTCCTAATCTTGTATATAAATAGAGTTTCTTTCGTGTAATTGTAAAATCCTAGGTTACGAAATAACATTATCCAATGTCGTATTAGGGTCACTGTATATTTCATCAAATACTTACTCCTACCTTCTCCTTAAATAAGGTTTGTTTCCCAAACTTCCATCACTTAATTCTAGGAGTCATGCATATTTTGCTTCTATTAATACTATGTTTGAGATGTATATCCAATATTACTAATTTATGTTGGGTAGTTAAACTTTCTTCAGAGATGACCTTACAATCTTTATAAATCTTTCTATTTCTCTTCCTAACCATAAGAAAGGTAATTTACGATTTATTATTTCCATTTTTGAATGTGACTAAGTGCTCTTCTCTTTTCTTAAAAAAACGTATTAGCTAGTATAAGATCATATGTTATTGCAAAATCCAATATAGTTTTACTTTCTTCATTTCTTGTTCCAAACTCATAACTCCTATGCACCCTCTCATATTCTTCATTTTTCACTCCGACATGCCCATTTAAATTGCCTCCTATTAAAATCATTTTATTTGACGGAATATTTTGTAATACTTCATCTAGGTCGTCTCAAAATCTTAATTTGGTATCTTCATCTGATCATGTTTGAAGTGCATATATACTAATCATGTTCATAGTTTCTTTCTCCACTACTATTTTGAGAGTTATAATTCTATCCTCCTTTCTAACTACTCCTACAACTTTATCCTTTAACAAACTATTTACAATAATACCCACTCTTTCTTATATACCATAACTTAAAACCTAAGTTCTCTATCATTTTTGCCTTTTTGCCTATCCATTTTGTCTCTTGTACATACAAAATAGTAATTATTCTCTTAATAATCGTATCTACTACCTCCATTGTTTTACCAATGAAGGTTCCTATGTTCCACGTACCAAATCTTAGACTATTAGTTTTCTTATAATATTTGTTTTTATCCAACCTATAGTGTGAGAACTTTTATTTATTTAATACTACATCCAAGTTCTTATGGAGATATAACGGTCCTTGCCGATACGTTACCGTCGGACCCTGCAAAGCTAACTCTTGTATATTTATCACTACACTCGAGTTCTGGAGATGTAGCGGTCCTTGCCGAGACATTACAGTCGGACCCTGTAACACGTTCCTTCCTGAGAATAACCGCTAGCGCAATAGTTTGATGAATCAATTCATTGAACATTTGCTTTAGTTTAACGCTGACTAGCAACCGAACACAACCCTCCTTTATCCGGGCTTGGGATCGGCCACGACAAGGTTAACTCATCATGGACAGAATTCAAATGAAATTTAACAATCTCATTAAATTTAAATATAAAAATTCTCTAAATTTTAATCTGCTTAATCCAGTTTAATGCTGTGATTATTAATAACTTTGAATATTTGATCGGAGGATGACAATTATTAAATAGCGGATTCAATCTTTGATCGAAATGGTCCTGGTTTTCCTGGTTTGACCAGGATCTTAATGAAACCAGTTTCGAGACAAGATCAGATTGTTGAACTGGCCAATTCAGTCCGTTTATCGAAATATGTTTACCTCTTGGGCGTAGCAATAGACATTATAAACAAATCTGCCATTCGCTCAGAATTGTAAAGACTGAATTATTTGTCCTGAATTTCATTACATTCACATCTGCTCTATTTGCATTTTTATTCTTTTACTCCGTAATTTGCATATTTCTTTGGGAAATTTAATTGCCACCCAATAATATATTTAGGAGAGATTAACGGATTAACCCTTTACATTTCATGGTTGCACTCATCCTCTTGGTGTCCTAGTTAGCACCTTAAACAAGATTTTATACAAATTGGCTTGGTGAAATTGGGCATTAGAGATTAAATGATGAACATGGTGTATCATCGAGATGCAAAGGGCAAGATGTTCTTATTTCAGGGCAACATAATTTGGTCCTATTGCTGAAAATTGACTAGAATGACAAAGAGTATTAGTACATGCTGGAAACCTAAAGGGGATAATCTGCACATTGTTCTCTAAACAGAAAGGTTTTTGTTATGTCCCTTTACTTTTTCTTTTCCTTTTAGAGCAGAGTCTGAGCTCCTTGGACTATACACCAAAGTACTTTTCTCCTCCAAACACTATATATATATATATATATATATATATTTTGTAAGATCATGTATGTCTCCAAATAATCTGGCCATGGCTGCTTGTTCTAATTGAGGATGGTCTACCCTGTGTTCTAGGGGAAGAAATGTTTTTTTTTTTAAATCTAAGATTTGAAGGGGATATTTTACCCTTTCAGTATAAGATTCGATTTGGAAATCTGGAAATAGTAGCAAGTAAATGATGAAATTCCAAAATGTCAAGTTGATCTCACATGCAGTGTAAATCTTTGCGCTTACATGTTAGAATCTTGAATAGGAACTGTCTATTTATAGTTAATTTTAGAGCAAGCAAATATATTTTTATGGTTATTTTAGGTACACAGTGGCTGCACAGCCGAGTTGAAATTGACGGATATGAAGAATATAGCGATATTGAATACAGGTCTGCTGGCTGCTCAGAGGAATATAAACTTATCAGGTAGGATTACCTTACAATCTTCTGTAAAAGATAACTTCTCAAACTTGCTCTTCAGGAAACTTTAGTAATTGCTATGATTTTTTCTCTGAAAAAAAAACAGTTAATTGTATGTTTCTTTCAACTTGAACCAATTTCAAAAATCACACTGACAGAATTGTTATATTTCTTTAGGAGGGATCTTGAGCTGTCTGGAGAGGAAGAATCACTTGGCATGGAAGGGGATATCGGCGGAGGATTGATTATCCAACGGATAATATCTATCGTTAAAAGAAATCCTAAAGTTCTACGAGTCGAGTCAAGCATCATTGCACGCAATGTTGGAGCTGGTTCGGGTGGATTCTCACGGTAATTTTTCTCCGACCTTTTCAGTATCTCTGTAACCAAGTGCTCCTCTTGTAACCGGAGGCTAATCTTTTCATTTATTATTAGTAATTTATGTTTTTTATTTGATCAAATTTCAAATAAAAAACATAAGAAATGTGGTTCGGTTCCTTTTTCTTTTTCTGAGGAAGAGCAATCCACAGAAATGAAGCAAACTTTTGTTTCTCGTTTCACCATTTCCTGATTGTTATGAATTGAATGCATGAATGAGAGATAGGAATGTGATGTATCACGAACTGAGTTTTTCAAATGCCTCAACTTTTTCTTATGTTTTTGAAGGTTGGTTTGTCTGAGGATTCATCCGACATTCACGCTTTTGCATCCCACTGAAGTTCACATAGCATTCACTTCCATTGATGGCTCAAAGCATGAAATCTTAGACGGATCTCAAGAGCTGTCATTCGAGGGAAATGATCGCCCCAATGGTATCTAATTTCTCACTTCTCAAATGCTACATAAAGATTCCGTTCCTATCCTTTTCCTCAACTGTGATACATTTACAAATATTGTTTTTTTTTTCAGAAATTGCTAGCATCGATAAATTTCCATATTGACTTTATTAGTTTTACCAGGTGAATGGATGCTGGTGGACAGGTGTGCAGGACTAGCTTTAGTCAACCGTTTTGATATCCATCAGGTGAACAAATGTATGGTGGAGTGGGGAGCTGGAACAGTCAACTTGGAGTTGTGGTCTGAGGAGAGGCCTGTCTCTATAGACACTCCCTTGGTTATTTGCCATGAGTATGAGGTCAGGCAACAACTCTCATGACTTGAGACTAACTTTTTGACAATAAAGCGACTTTTCTATAGCCGCGGACAAAGCTCAAGCCCGTCTCTGTAGAGAGAACGGTTTAAGCCCCTACTGGACATATTTTTCCTGAAATCTTGTATGCCACGCTGTAATTTCATTTTGCACCATTATTAATCACTCTTTAATGCTAGCTAAAAAATTTTAAATTAGAATTACACGGCAATTAGAATTATAATTCAAACAATTTAGATTTATTAGATTGCTAGAAATTGAAATTTTCACTAAATAGACATTAAAAGTGTTTTGTTTGCAACGCCCAGTTATAGTTTGCTACATCTACATAAATAATGATGCAGTTCTGCTACATGCTCATCTGATAATTATATGTTTGTTACTTGAATTTAAAAATTAAAAGCGATAATTAATGGTTTTTGAATTCCGGCTTTATAGTCTATAACCAACAAAATTTAGGCGTAGCTTTCTCAGTTTAAAGAAAGATCTTTCCTTCTTTGTAAGTCATAGCGGTGTAGTAGATGTTCCCTTAGAATTTTATTAACTTTTTGATAAAAAAAAAACTATGATGAAAAAATAACCCTATTATTTCATAGTATGTCTTATATCTAACTTCCATGCATTTGTTAATTCTTCACGCTTCGATCAGTCAATTTGTCTCATTGATTCGAGTAATTAATGTTATTTTTAAATTTTTATAATTTATAAAGAAACTCTGTTTGATTTAGTCAGTCAACTTAGATAAGTTCAATTAATGGAGTAAACTTTTCTTTAAGTGAAAAAGGTCAAATAAATTATTTATCTTTTACCAAAACCCAGCCACCGAAATTGACTCCACTGAGTAACTCTGCAGTTCATTTGGATAAAAAATTCTTCTTTTTTTTTTTTTTTTCAAATTCCAGCTTAAATTTACAAATTCAAATTTTGAAATGACTTTCTCTCGTCAAATTTTCCGACGAGCGGAAGGAAGTCCATTCGCCGTGAAGCCAAATCCCCGTCTCTTGAATGCGGTCGATCTCGATCGTCAATGCGGCGATCGTTGATCCCTACCCTCGAATTCAAACCTCCTGTCGGGAGGCCTCGCTTTCAACGCGGGAATGGGGCGTAAATAACGAACGGTCAGGATGATAGCGAAAGAGAGACGTCTGGATTGTAACGTGCGGATCTGAAAGTCTACGCTCCCGTGACGACCTGGATGGACCGGAGTGGCAATTCGGATATTATTCTTCATCTCGAGGGTGGCTTGAATTTGAATCGGAAGGTCGGTTTTAAATGTGCCTCTGCTCACCCTTTCTCTAACGGACGGATAAGATTGGATACAGAGGTGTGGGTCCTACTCTGCGTCCGTGATCGTGCGGTCCACGATAGCCGATGTCTTTTCCACGCAGCTTCTTTTCGATCGCAGTTGGTAATTAATGGATCGGCGAGCGAAAGGGAAATACTCTTTTTTATTTAAGCCCGATCCTTTGCTGCCCCGTCAAGAATCGTCGGATCTGAGAGAGATCGAGTGCGATTTCGTCGCGCCTCGCTCTCTGTTCCCCTTTAGATCCGAGGTTTTGTTCGTGTTCCCTCCAGGTGTGATGGGGTTCGTGTCCTTCGCCGGGAGAGTCCTCTTCGCCTCCGTCTTCCTCCTCGCCGCCTACCAGGAGTAAGCATAATATTTTTTTTTTCGATTACTTATGTTTCTTTTTCATGTTAAGTTCCTCTAGTTTTGGTGTTCATGCTCTTTTTTAGGTTTAGATTCGTTGGATTAGGGTTTAGAGAATCCTGCTTCGACTTTTGTGCATTAGACGTAGGGAAGCTTGAACTTTTTCGTTGGCTCGATATTCTCCTGTTGGTCGCCGACGTTCAGTGTTCCATCGAGCTTATGTATCTCTCTTATAGCTAAGTTTTCTGGCAATTGGCTATCTGGCCGGCTTGCTTTCATCCAGTTATTGCTTTGATCCTAGTGTAGTTCTATCGGTCGGTCTGCATGGATTTTTTTTTTAAAAAAAAAGTTTCCGCTGTTTAAGTTCACTTCGTTTGTGACGTCTGTGTCATGTGTTTAACAGATCTTTTACTGGCAACCAAAAATGTTTTTTTTTTGGCTTTTATTTGTAGAAAGTTAGATCTCACTTATTTTGATTTAAATTTATGGGCTCCAGTCACAATTGGAACTTCATTAAATAAACATGTATAAGCACCGAGAGCGAAAATTTTGTTAGAAGAAAAATCTGGATTTTTGAGTTTAGATTTGATGAAATGGGCATGATAAATTGGTACGGTTGTATATATTGCAGTTTTGGGAGTGTTTTTGTTTTCCCAAAAAATTCCAATTTTCCTTTTTTCCAATGAAAAATAAAATCTGGAAAATAAAATAAAAATAAAAAATTAAAGGCGCTTTTGACTACTCTATAAATAAATAAATAATAATAATTTTTATGCAAAGAATGACCAAGTGGATACTGACAAGATTTTGTTAAGCGAAGAATTTGGTTTTATATCTGACTATAATTTTATTGTGCTGCAATTCTATAATTGCAGTTCTAAATTTGATGTCTTATTGCATGAGGTTTATACTGTATAGAATTTTAGAAATATGACTCGTCAAAATTTGATCTTAGAAAATATAAACAATCAATTTTGCAACCTTAAATAGATGACTTGAGATTATTGCTGTCACCATTTTGTTAATAGCCTTGCACAAGGACGGAGCTGCCATCTAATTTGTTAGATCTTAATGGTCTCATATGGTATGACAATTTTTGTCACTGATTATATGAAAAGTATTATGTTTCATCAGTGACTATCCACTAAAATTAGAATGTAAAAGGTTTGCACATGATATGATCATTGGTGTTGAATGACTAAAATAATTCCATATAAAATTCGGACCCTCTAGGACAATGCACAACTTAAAAATACTTTGCACATATGAACGGGAACCAAATCTTATTGACCTTCTGTGGTGCTGCAACCTGTTATGAGATGATAATGATTGTCAGAAAAGAATTTGAAAAGTATTTTATTTGTGAATTATTATGCTTTCATCATGTTTGCCTATCTAACTGTTAGTAATGGATATCTATTCTACCTAACTTGTGGAGACAGACATCTTCATGGTGATAATATCTAGTAAATTCAGCTGAGAGTTCTCATGAGATATTAGCTGATATGTTATCTATTTTATGTTCATTTCTTATCCACACAGTTTATTCTTTATTTTCTTTTGAGATGCATTTACAGATTTAGTGAATTCGGAGTTGATGGCGGACCAGCGGCAAAATCTCTCAAACCAAAGTTTGATCTTTTGATGAAACATGTTTCTTCACATTGTGGCTTTTCAGCACCTCATGTGGAAGTAACCGTCTTTATCTTTTTAATCCTTAAAATTTTATATCTGTCAACTAATATTTCTTACTGAAGTGATTTTATTCTTTTTTTTTTTTTTCAGATGAGGCACATTGTTGCTGGTCTAATTTTTCTTAAAGGTCTTGGGGGCCTGCTGTTCATCTTCAGCAGCTCTTTTGGAGCTTATCTGCTGGTATGTCTTAAATGAATATAAGGTTTGTTACCTAGTTTTTGCCATCCTTATCCATTTGTCTTTAGTTAAGTTAGTTTTGGTTCTTCCTAGTAAACATCACACTTTTCAGAATCCTACAGAGGCTCGATACTGAATGAGCCTTGATGGTTGAACTTGAAGTTAAACTAAAGTAATATCATCGAATTTCTCTGATTTGGATTATTTTGTCTTACAATTTCTTTAATATGACCATTGTTCATATTCCTTCCAAAATAAATTGGAAATTAAATCAAAGTATATTTTACTCTGTTGAATGTTCTCGATGCTCAAGCTTTCCCATCCTCTCTCCTTGTTGTTTGCTCCTTGTGTTTATTTCTTTTCAGATACCAATTTGAAGCATTTTATATAAATCTTTTAACTTGATGCCTCTAACTAGCCCCTATTTTGGCATGGTTTATTTCCTGAACTCATGGAGCATGGCCTTTGGCAAAATGTTTACTTGATAACTGCTTATTCGCGCATACAATGAAATAAATTACCACCAATAAGTGCATTAACTTTACATAATAGTGCATTAACTCACATCATGCAATAAACTTTCCGTGAAGGTTTTAATCCATACTAGGATTCTCAGCAGCTAATTCAAGCTGAATATTTATCCATTTGCAGATTCTTTTCCTAGCTTTCACTACTCCCTTCATTTATGACTTCTACAACTATGACATCGAGAAGCCAGAATTCATGCAGCTTTTCAGCAAGTTTATTCAGGTTCTTTCATCTATCCCTTGTGCTTCAGTTGGTCTTCGATAGTTGGTTATCACTTGATTCGCACGAATTTGTTTCAGAATTTGGCTCTCCTAGGGGCTCTACTTTTTTACCTAGGCATGAAGAACTCCATTCCAAAGCGGCAGAAGAAAAAGGTTACCAAGGCGAAAGTGAACTAGGCAGTGTTTATACGACCATGTCTGTGCCATTTTCCACCTGTTGTGGAGACTAGGGACACAATATTATCATCATTTATCGAAGTGTAGTTCAGTTTCTGTGGTACCCTGTCATAGTTGAGTTGGCTTGAGAAACTAGAGATCAAATTTTTCGTGGTTCATGATGCTTATTGTTTGTTTATTATCAATGCAGTCTGTTTATTTATATTATGGATTATATGGTGAATTATTATTGGTCTTAATAATCTGTCGACCCTTAATATGAATAAACTATGAACATATAGGATTGGTATTTAATGTCCCTCGGTACCTCGGTACCTAATTCTGAGGCTTGTTTCAGGAATCATGACTTTGTAGTTCGTTGCGTGGCTAACATTAACAAAGGCTGTGTTCATAATAATCTTAAGGCTTTCCTCCCATGACTGTGTTCCTCGAGTTTACTGTGTTGTTAAATTGACAGGTTGATTCAAGAAAATTCAAGTAGCTTCAAGAAAATATGAGCTTACATCCTTCTTCCTCAGCCCCAAATAAACAAAGGATAATAGATTAAACCTTTATATTTTGAGAAGTGTTGAGAAGGAAAAATAAATTTAAAAAGTAAAAAATGGATTCGTAAAACCTGCAGCTTCATTAGGGCACCTGCAACCCCATGTTAATAGGGGTGTTATAACATCACTTTCTATTAATATGCAATTAATATGCATTGTGAACGCGTTCAAGATAATGAACATGTTCAAGTGGAATGTAGGGGTGGGCCAGCCAAGATGGGCTGCTGGCCCACCCCCATTTGTATTTTTTAATTATTTTGTATGAAGTGAAAGATGTTATAACAGGTGAATGGATGCTCTAAAGAAGGCTATTCTAAGATACGTAGGAGTAAGCCAACTAACTGAATTAGGTTAGAGATCGAGTGTGCTTTAAAAGAAACACTTAAAAAATAATATTATATATTGAAAATAAAAATAATAATTTTGACATTGAAAATAGTCCAATAATACAACACAATGTGCTAGTAATTTCAATAATATATATGAAATCTTTTATAGTAATCCACAATGCGTCCCTGGTCAATTGTCATGCACTTTTTAATATGAATTTTTAAATTATCTTCCTTTTAAAAGCGTAGGACATTCGTAGGACCATTAATATAGCGGTACTATATTTTTTAATAATAGTCTATGCATCTCTCTCTTCGGTTTGGAGGAGAAAGCTACTATTGATAGGTTGTGGCCAAACTTAGATAAATTCTTATGAACACTAATGAGGATTGAACATCCCTTCTTTTTTTTTTTTTTTTTCAAATATAAGATTAATTTCTCGAGGTATATAACTATTGACCTATCACATAAATTAAATAATTATTTTATACTCTAAGAGTAATATTTTCATCTCCCTGAATACACAAGCCCGGCAAAAAGTTTTTGGTATCAATTATAAATTAAGTTCTAATATTTTTTAAAAGTTTATCTGGTCATCAAAAGTAGTGTTTTATTAAAATATGACAATGGAAAACAACCAGCAGGAAACAAAATTGTCGCTTTGGCCGAGTGGTTAAGGCGTGTGCCTGCTAAGTACATGGGGTTTCCCCGCGAGAGTTCGAATCTCTCAGGCGACGTGCTTTTTCTTTTCTTGATTTTTTTTTTTCACATAAACAGAAGGGAGCAGGGCCTGGGCTGACAACACAGCCCATTCTTCCAAAGCCCGTTCGCGTGCCTTCTGGAACCAGGGAAACTGGACACGACAGACGGAGAAAGGAGCCGAGTTGCAGAACCGTTTCGCCATCGGTGCGAGGAGCTGCCTCCCGTCCCATTTCGATCGATCCCCTAGATCTGCGCCATGATTCTGGCAGTTCTCTTCACCAACACCGAAGGCAACATCCTCGTCGAGCGGTACGCCACTCTTTCCTCCTATTCGTCCTACTTCTTCCGTAAGTCGTCTTTCCTTTGCTTCTACCGTTCGGATCCTTTTTGAACTCGAACAAGTATCTCAGATCATCTTTCGTCCTTCAGTTCAATATCTAGTATTGGTTCGTGTATGGCGTCCTTCGGAGGCTTCTGGTGGCGTTAGATCTATTACAATGATCTAATTGCGCCACATTGGAAAAATTAAAAGTACCGTTACATCTTGTGGGCATCCTGCGTAATTGCGTTCGTATTGTATTCATCTAATATTAGCAGCATTTCTAAAGAATTGGCAAGTTGCATAATCGTGTAGATTTCATACCCAACATCGGCTTTTAATCTTAATCTACTTTGGGCCGTTTCAATAGAATGTCTTCTTCTATATGTGATGTCGGTGAGTCATAACAGAACGAAGAATCCCTAATCACATTATTCGTAGGCATAATTTTTGGGGACAAAATCTCGTTTTGTAGATTTTTCCCTTGTTTATGTTCTTTTAGCCTGGTTAACTGAATAATTTTGTTGAAGTCCGTAGTTTTAAAATATTTTCCTTTTTGTTTTGTCTTTAAACTTTCATTATGAATGTTATAACGGCCACAGACCTAAGGGCGTAGCTTTAGGATCCACTTGCCATCTTTCTTGCTGCTGAATTCATGGGGTTTCACAATTTCAATTAATTCACACAATCACTAATTTCCTGAAGTCTTCTGTTTTTGGATATTGTCCTTTTGTTTTGTCTAAAATTTTCTTCATATATGGTGTAAAGAAGTCCACCCAGGAACTCTAGTTTTAGGATATGTTTGCCATCTTAATTGATGCTTTAATATATAGGGTTTCTAAGTTTTACTTGGTGAGTCTCACTTTGGTTCATTTGTAGCAGCGTCCTACAAAATCATGTCTAGAAAATTTCATTTGTGGGACAAAATGACAAGTTAACAGGACAAAGATACAAATAAGGTCAATGAGGATATATGAGTTTTATTCTTTTCGTTCTCTGTTTCTCTATTTCTGAAACAATTTTTCCTTGCATTTTCTTCAAACATGTTTTTTTCCTACCATAACTGAAGTAGGTAAGACTGGATGAGAATGGGACCTTCAGCACCCTCTACATGAGTTCTTAACAGACTCTTTAATTCTTGCAAGGTCTCTTTTATCAGCTGTACTAGCTATTTGATCCACAGTATTTCTGAAACAATTTTTCCTTGCATTTTCTTCAAACATATTCTCTGTTTCTCTATTTTTGAAACAATTTTTCCTTGCATTTTCTTCAAACATGTTTTTTTTTTTCCTACCATAACTGAAGTAGGTTAGACTGGATGAGAAAGGGACCTTCAGCACCCTCTACATGAGTTTTTAACAGGATCTTTAATTCTTGCAGGGTCTCTTTTATCAGCTGTACTAGCTATTTGATCCACAGTATTTCATTTTTTTTCCTGAAAATTTGTGTAAATTTTCAAAGTATAAACAAACTCTTATCACTGCAAATATTCCAGCACCGTCAATTTAAGTATCTGTGTAACTGTAGATGCAGTATGTTTACATTTCTGCCATGGATTTCTTAACTTCTTTCTTTTTGATTGTGCTTCCAACTCATCTTTTCATTGTCTAGAATACTGAAACCTTTATAAACCATCATTATTTTAGTAATTTCTTCTTTTTTTCAAGCCTAAAAGTTGATCGTTGAAAAACTGTGTGGTTGTTTGTCTCAGTAATGGGTGAGCACAGGTATTTATTTACATTTTCAATCCTGCATCGGAACTAATGTTTTTTAGTTTGGAATTTCTGCAGTTTTCATGGAGTTCCAGCTGAGGAGCGACTACATTGGCGGTCTTTTCTAGTAAAACTAGGTGCAGAAAATCTTAAAGGAACCAAAAATGAAGAACTCCTTGTTGCTTCTCACAAGTATGTACATTTTTTTGCATTAGTCAAATTCCATGTGAAAAATTAATCAATTATCATTTGCATGTTTTTTCTGTAGCCTTTGGTTCATTGAAGATATCTTGAAAGTATAAGACATGATGTGGTTTGCTAACCAAAGTAATTCGCATGCGGTATTGGTAGATTGCCAAGACCATTCATTTAATCCACTTTCACTTATCTTGCTTGTGTCTGATATAAACCTATATTAATTAGAAAATTGAATTAAAATATTAATGTGAGTTACAAAAGCATGTCGCTGAATGCCAGAATAAGTGTCCTGCATGAGACTATTGATTCTTGCAGGATTCTAATGAAATGAACCCCATAATTTTTTAAGACAGATTAAATAATGTTCCTAGAGCATCTGATATTGAAAGTGGTCCCGTGTCTATAAAGATATTTCGATTGACTAATAAGGGTTGGATTTGGGCTGATACAATTGAAACTGGAATTGGAATGGTTATATGATATGGATACATCTCAATTTCTCTGAGCTCTAACGCCTATCCTGTTTTTTTACTGGTGTTTGTATTGCTAGTTTCCCTCTTCTCCTCCCTTCTCTTTATATAGGATTTCATCTTCTGGCTGTGATAAAAAATGGAATCGAAAGATGAGCCATGAGAAGAATGATAAACATTGGACAGGTTGTGATAAGAAATGGAATCTAAAGTATTTTGGCTTTCATGAGATAGAAACTTCTAAGAGGAGGTTATTGATGATATGGTTTGATCCAAAACTGAAAAACAGTGGAAAAGTTGTGAGGGTGCATACATATATATAAACAAATAATCACTGATTAGGATTAAGGTCATATAACAAGTCATTTAGGCCATCAATTGTTTGTTCTCTCAGCTGCTCCCAGATCCATGTTCACAGTAAGATTAAACTTCACATTTTTTTGTACTCTGTACCATCAAGCACAGCAAATGATGAAGGGGGTTTGTTATTGTTGCTTGCTTTGTTAAAATACTATCTTCTAATGTACTTTACAGTTCTTTGCCAAGGTACTGATGAAGGCAGTGTGATTTGAACTAGTCTTTGCATGTTATTCTCTGATATTTTAACATCATCTTAGGTGGATTGAAGATCCATTTTTCTGTTCTAAATTAACTTCTCCCTTTTCTCTAGATCTGTGTTTGTCGTTTACACAATGCTTGGCGATGTTTGCATCTATGTGATTGGCAAGGATGAGTACGATGAACTTGCTTGTGAGTATTTGGACACAATATGCATATGGATTATGGTTAACTTGAGTCATTATCGGTTGTCATAAATCGTAAATTGTTGTATTTGATTTCTTCTAGTGGCAGAAGTGATTTTTGTCATCACATCATCGGTGAAGGATGTGTGCGGAAAACCTCCAAGTGAGCGGTTATTCCTCGATCATTATGGGAAGATATGCCTGTGCTTGGATGAGATTATTTGGAAGGTAGGACAATATTTTTTTCATGTCTTTAATCTTTATTTCCTGTCACTCTATGAAAAGTGCACAAAAAAGAAAAGACTATTAACTAAAAATTAGCCATGCAAACTCCTACATGTTTCTATTTAAATGACCTAGTGTAACCTTAATTCAACAACTTGCTTCAACAATCGACACTACGAGTCTGAATATGCACGAGTTGTCACTGAATTAAAAACGTAATCTCATTTTCCTTAGAAAACAGAAGATCTAATCCGTGATTATTTGTATGCTTGTCATTGTAACATCTCCATCACATGCATTTCATTTCAGGGGATGTTGGAGAACACGGATAAGGATAGGGTCCGAAGGTTGATAAGGCTAAAGGCTCCCACTGACATATAAAATGGAGCTGCTCATCTCTGAAGGAACATTACTGTTGTAGATTAAGGGAAGTTATTGCTTTTCAGATACGGTATGCGTCGTATATTGCTGCTTTGATGCGTCCAGATTTGAGTTCCCATTGTACTTTGATTTTATAAAAAAATTCAGGTTTGCAGAACTCCCAAACCCCCTAGCTATGAAGAAGATTCAAGTTATATTTGAATGACACTTCCAAATTATGACATTCCTGATTTATTTGTTTAGATATTAAGATTATTAAAGTGATATTATGGTTGCGTTTTCTTGCTTCTAAATTATGACATCCTTAATTGATTTGTTTGAATAACAAGATCATGATATAATTAAAGATGGTTATATTTTCCTCCTCAGAATTGTGGCAGTCATGTTCTGCAAAGCAATTGATAGGGTGGTATAATCATGAACTTCAGAAGACCAATTACGGAAATAGTTTGTGCATAGATTTGGAGATTCATAAATTAACTAGATATTAGAACACAATTTATCTACCAAACATTTCGAAATAATAATATCTCAACGATGAAATTTTCCTAAATGCAATCAGCTATGGTGCTTTCCGTTTAATCTTTGACGGAAAAAAAACCCTCAAAATTTGAAAAGACTCCATGGGTATTATGGGCGGATTGACTTGTATTATATATGGGATACGAGTAGAGTAAATGACAACTTAAATATAAAATGGCAATAAAATCTCTCTTTTAATTGTTTTAAAATAATTTGTTATACATGTCATAGTTTTGCGATTCCCGGGCCAATAACCTGCCACGGCCCACGGCCCACGCGGTCCATGGCCGCGACCTCTGCGGTGAACTCGCAACCGATCTTTGCCTCTTTTTCCCTCTCGGTCTCGCCTCCCTCTTCACTTCTTCGCGATTTGCGACCACCAAACCCTAACCTCCGTCCCCCTTCATCTCTTGAGCGCCTATTCTCGTCGCCTCTCCTTTTCGATTTGCCTGCAGCCTTGAGGATCGCCGTAGCGGCGGCTCAATATGAAGAAGTATGGGCTCCAGCTTCGAGTTCCACCGCCGAACAAGTCCTCGAAGCCTCCTCCTGCTCGCCCTCCACCTCCTGCCTTCGGTTTTGGCGAGGACGATGAAGATGACGTCGAGAGAGAAATATCTCGACAAGCGTCCAAGAATAAGGCTATGCAGAAGGTATTGTTTTATACTTACTCATTGCGTCGACAGGATGTTAATGGTTTTCAGATGGTCTAATCGAGGGTGGAATTTGGTAGATTGAGGAACAGCACAAACAGGCCATGGAAGAGGATCCCTCCGTTTTTGATTACGATGGGGTTTATGATACGATGAAAGAGCAGGCTGCTCGCCCTAAGATTCAAGATCGGACTGAGAGAAAGGTACAGCCTTATTGTTGAAAACTTGGATTTATTTATATATGTAATAAGAAGAATTTGACCAATAAATGGTAAGGTAAAAATTCTAATGTGAAGAGGCAGGAAAATTAGTTTCATTTCACTTATCTTTGAGATTGTAGATTAGATCTAACAATTAATCCTTTTTATAAATCCATCGTCGTTGAAAAGTCTGAATTCTCATTATTCCAAACAATAAAATTCATTCAACTATTCCAACTATGTTTGAATGTGAATTTCATTTTTTTTTCAACCTCGATTGCATTTTCTGGAAAATTTATATGAAATGAAAATTAGCAAATTTTTGTTTTTGTTTTATTTTTATTTTTTTGTATTTTTGTTAAAATAACATGATGCTGTAATATTTTTTTTGGTTTTGGTACGAAATCAATTTCTATTCTCTGCAAATTTTACTCTACCCAGAATTTTGTGGTGTCAACCCCTAGCAATTTAAGTGTGCTTCTAGTGTTGTTTGTTTGTTTCTTTTGTTATTGTATCACTTGGAACATATTTTCATGGGCTGTATACGTTTCCTAATTGAAGAAGGATGATGCCCTTGTATGGATCCTTCACAATTTCTGTGTATGAGCTACATTGTATTTGAAAAGTTGCCTGTGTTTGGCTTTGTTGCAGTCAAAATACATAGAAACACTTATGGACAAGGCAAAACAACGTGAGCGTGAACATGAAATTGTCTATGAAAGGAAATTGCTGAAAGAGAGAAGTCAAGAAGATCACCTTTATGCTGATAAGGAGAAGTTTGTAACCAGTGCCTACAAGAAAAAGCTAGCGGAACAGGCAAAATGGTTAGAAGAAGAGAGGCAGCTCAAAATTCGTGAGGAAAGGGAAGATGTAAGTAGTTCATGTCTTTTAAATTGCTCCTTGTTTTGTCTTGTTCTAATAAAAAAGGTTTCTAGTCAAGTACATTGAATATCTCTGGCTTTTCTTCAGGTGACGAAGAAGAGTGATCTTAGTGACTTTTACTTTGGTCTCAGCAAGAATGTGGCTTTTGGTGCTCAATCGACAGAGACCACAAAAATGCATGAAAGAGAGCCAACAAGAGATACTTCAAAGCAAGCTGATTATAGCCCTACTGAAACTAGTGCAAGTCGAGACAATAGAAAAAACAGAGAGCAAGATGGTACTCAAGCTGAGTCTTCTAGTCATTCGCCCAACAAATCAAAGGAAGTTGCTGCAGACCATGCAAGTGAGCAGCCCACAGCTTCAGATGGAAGGAATGAACCTGCGGCTCCAGTTACAAACAGTGAGCAGTACAAGAGAAGTGAGGATGCAGTGGTTGCTGCTAGAGAGCGTTATCTAGCTCGAAAAAGGGCAAGAGTGCAAATTTAGAGAAGCAGAGCCAATTCTTCATTCAAATCTCCTGGTATGTCTTAAGTGAATGCAATCTTTTTGATCAGTTTTTTCTGAGGAAGCATTTTTGCCCGAAATAGAGAGTTCTTGCCTAAAATGTGTAGAACATTGCTATTTTTCTTATCAACTTAGTCCTTTATTTGGTTAGTTTTGGTTGTTCATCTTAAACTATGCACTTTTAGAATCCTATTGAAGCTTGACTTTGGGTCGGTCTTGAAGCTATATTAAGTTATTCTATTCATTTTTTGCGATTTTGATTATTTTGGAAAGTTTCTTGACAGTGAACATAATCCATTCAAAGAAATTAGGAACTCAGGACATGTGGAATTCTGTTGCATGTTCTCAAAACCTGTGCTTTCTGTTTAACATCCTAGCTTCTGCTTATGGTTTAGTCTCTTTCTTGCTATTCAACTTATCCATTTGAAGGATTCAACTCAAATTTTATAAGATTTTTTGCTGCCTGTTTTACCTCAGTTTTTTTTGCTCAATGCACATAACATAACTAGATATGTATTCAATACAAAAGGTTTTCTATAGCATCTGATTGGCTACTATATCAATCTAGAATTTAACCATATAAGAACTAGTGTTGTTTATGGTCAACATGGTTATTATTAGTGTAACACATGACATGTATTAGATGTTCCAAAGAGATTTTAAAAGATGAGTATGGAATCTTAGCTGTTAATTTGGGTGCTGAATATTTGACCCCAACCTAAGCAACTTATTTTGCTAGCTTTAACTATGCTATCTACAACTAGACTTTTTTCTGGAAGTTTATCCAGGGGCTTTTATTTTTGTTTTCCTTTGCTTTGGTTTTTGGTTTTAAGGATTCTATCAAATTGACTCACTTCACTCTAATTTGTTTCAGAATTTGGCTCTCTTTGGTGCACTATTGTTCTTGGACCTGAAGACCTTTCGACCTTTACAAAGCGGCACAAGGTGGTCGGTTGGACAAAAATCAGCTGAGTAATGTGTTAACAAATTGTGTATGTTTAAGCATCACGATACCACCATGTTGGTGTGATTTTCCACCAGCAGTGGAGAATAGGGACATAATTTCATCATTGATTATCCGAGTGTAGTTGTGTTTCTGTTGCACCTTGTTTATTAGAGTTGCCTTGAGTTGACAAAGTACATTAAATGTCCATTCTTCGGGATGTTTATTGATTTCCTTGCAGCCTGTTTATTCATAATGTATAGCGCGTATGGAATTTTCCTGTGCCCGGGAATCAGACATGTATGGTGCAAGTATTTTAGATTGTCACATCTGATTAATGGAGTTATATGGCTAAGACAGAGCGAGCATGTCCACAGTTCGAGCAACAACATTTTGCATTATACTGAAAGTTTGGTCTTTTGATATTCTTTTGTGTCTTGTCCAATTAACATTATTCTGCTCTCAGCATTTCTCCTGTATTTAGTTGATGTCCATTCTGCAAGAAGAGCGAATTAAAATAAAGCAGGTGAAACAGTCGGCCACGCCCACGGCCACACATGAAGGGCTACTACAGTCAACGGGCCATTCACTTCCTGTTTATATACCAATTCTGCACGAGGATGTGGATTTCTAAATTGGCAAGGTAATTAATGTTAGAAATTTTTTTAAAAAAAATTGGATAATTTTTTATTGCAGACACTATTAACTTTATGCCGAGCCTGGCCTTGGAGGGAGCATTTGGTTGCAGTTGTCTTCTGAGGTGAGGAGAGTTCTTCACTGTTTGATTTAGGCTGTGGACAAACAGACTACCATCCACAAAGTAAAGGAAGGTTTTCCTACTTGCTGATCAAGTGAAATCCTAAGATTAACAGTTGTTGGCCGAATAGAATTCTGAGTAAATCATAGCAATTCATGATAAGATTTCTGCTGCAGATCAGAATGGAGAGGCTGACAACTCGATTGCATTGCTACTGAGGACAACGAAGTCGCTGTCTATCAAGGAGCCTCTCGCCTTTAGCAGCAGATATTGTGCACTTATTTTCTAGCATCTCATATGAACATCATCGCTTCTATTTGGTTCCCAGCATTGGTTCAGTTAAAGTTGTTGTAATATCAAGTGAACTACAGTTTGAAATACAAATGTAAGACCACCATTGTGATCCTAAAAAAAAAAAAAAAAAAATTAGAATCACTATATTATTGGTCTCCTCTCCTTACCGATAGAGAAGATAAATCAGAAATTCAAATGATAAGTATAAAGGAGGGAGTCAGTTATCAACTGAGCTAGCTTTGATCCTAAAGCTTATGTGAATCCATCTATGGCCTTGGATTTTTCCTATGCTTGCCCTCATTCCTTTCTATCGTCTCCTGTAATCATTCTCAGTTATCACTTATTAGATTCTTCATCTGGCCTGACAAAAATTCAAATTAATATTTTTTTAGCAATGTAATTCTATTTTCCTCCTCTTTTGCAGGAAAAAAGAGATTTAAAAATCTGTTGTAACTTTGACTGTTAAATGGAATTGTGGTTGATTACTTGAGCATTCTTTTTTTGTTTCATCAAAATTATGTTTTTAAAAAAAAAATTCCTCACTGGTCAATGCCTTTTCTTGGCACTGCGACTCGAGTAGAAACATACACTAAAAATAATAATTTAAATAAGATTTTTTTTTTTGTTATTCAGGGCAATTTGAATATTTTATTATTTATTGAATAAAAAAATCCTACAAAGACATGTACTACAAATGGGATCTCATTTTCTCGCCGACCCCACTGTGGGCGGTCCACATTTGGCTTGCTGTAAAGAGGTCACGTGATTCTTCCGTGTCAACGATAGTGGGTTGCATATAGTCACGTGCTTCGGTCCAGAAAATTATTCTAATTCTTTTAATTTAAAGGATAAGATATCTAAATTTGTTCTTAATTTTAATTAATCTTTCTTCCACTCCGCTCGCTTTGCTTCATTTCATTCATATATCGATCGATCGATCGAGAGGGGTTTAAATAAACAAATTTAATCGAATTTAATTAAGAAAGAGCGGCTGAGCTCAGTCGGCTGCTTCCCATCGACCCGCCTCCGCGTCTCCGGCGTCACCTACTTCTACGAGCGTGCCTGCTGCCCGGCCGGACGGCACCATCAACGGCCACCCTCGACCTCTTCGACCCCTCCCGCCTCGCAAGCCCATTGCCTCTCCACGGCGTCACCACCTCCCACTGCACCGTCTACCGTTCCCCCGCCGCCTCGGGTTCTGCCTCTTCGCCATCTCCAGTACGATGCCCGACACCTCCTCCCTCCACCTTACTCTTTACCTCTATGGCGGCGACTTCGTCTTTCGCGTACCGCCGCCTACAGCCCCTACGACTCTCTCAAGTCTCAGCCGCTGCCTAGCCGCCACGTCCCTGCCGTCGCCGCTTCGTCGACTGCCGCGCGCCGCTCTCCGGAGCACTTCCACCCCGCTTCCTGCGAAAAAGTCGCCGATGCCCTCCGTTGGCTACGCTTCAGCGGCCTCATCGTCGGCTTGCCAGCCATCTTCGTCGCCAGCTGCGATAGCGCCGAGGGCCACGCGGCGGGGGATGGAGGGGGGAGGGGGTGCGCCTGTTGCGGGGCTCATCGTCATACATCCCTTCCTCGTCCAGGAAGGCGGCGGCGACTCGACCAGATGCTTCTCGGCAAGCGGGAGCGGCACGAGTGGACGTGGCAGGCGTTTCTGCAGCCAGGAGCGAACATGGACCGCGAGGCGGCCAATCTATTCCGGCCGCGATAGCCGACGCGCGGCAGAGGAGGTTGGTGCGGAGGTGTTCCCAGCTACAATGGAGTGCGTCGGCGGGCAGGCTAGGACACCCGCTGCAGGACCGAAAGCGCGCGGCGGTCCATCGAGGAGTTGAAGAGTAGAGGCGTCGACGTTCGAGTCGTCGACTACCCCGACGCCATCGACGCGGCTTCTATTCCTTCCCGGACAAGCTCACTAAAGACATCGCCGATATCATCATCCATCGGAGGATGGACTAGCTAGCTCCGGAACTCCGGCGGCGAGCGAGACGACGATGCCATCTTTACACGCGCGCCACCAGTTTAATCATTAAATCTCGCACTCAATATATATATAAATATTATACAATTAATCCTATAGAAATATTACTCCACGGCGACAATTTTTTGGAGATCTATAAGAAGAAAAAAAACACACTTAATTGGAGCGGAAGAAGCAAAGCAGTCAACGCCATCACCCACGAGCAGCATTAGAGTCTTCGAGCGCAGTACTAAGGTGGTGCTCTGGTTCACTGATGGAATTCGGAACGGTGCCATCATCAGCTCTAGCTCTTGCACTCGTCCCTTCAATGGAGGAAGACGATGTCCTCTCCTTCCCAACTATCACATCCTGGAATCAGAGAAATTAAACCTTTAATTTTAAGAAACGATTTGGATCATAAAATATGAAAGATATAGCATGATAGAGGGGATGAGCACTTGCATTGAGTAGTGAAGGATCTGGCAGTGGGCATCTGATCGGTCGATCATGGTTGGAAGGCTCGAGCGGGTGGTCGATCGGTTTGAACTCCACTCTCGCATTATCGTTATCTTTACAGGTCGAAGTCGAGGATTCGTCTCGCGTCACCGCGGAGGTCGATTGTGTTTCCCTCGTTTCCTGACCAGATTCAAGAAAGATTTCGTCAAAGATCCATCAAGATCCGGTCTTTCCGATGGGAGACGACAAAAGATGCGATTACTCACCGTGGCGCTCTTCGTCCGGCGGTGGGCCGTCCTCCCGGCGGCGAACCGGGAGAAGATCCCAACCATCGTCTCCCTCAGCTCGTCCGTCGTCTTCTGCGGAGGAATCCGCTACGTACCAGCTGGCGGTGCGAGCGCGAGGGGTTCGATTAAAGGAGGAGTGGCAAGACGTGCAGCATGAGTGGATCGCTCTCGATCGATCGGTGGCTTGAATGAGAATTATGAGAGAGGAGGAGGTGGACACGGCGGTTGTCCTGCCGCTCCGCCTGTCGCCTGCTAACGTTTCTGGTGGCGACCAGCTCCATGTGGATGTCGGCATCAGATTCGTTGCCTAATCAAAGCGCGGAAGGCGTCCAGGCAGAGCGTGATGGTAGCGATCGAGAGGAAGAAGTGATTGCGCCACCGGCCCTTTGGCAGGCAATTTAATGTCGGATGAAGAATAGACGAGTTGAAGAAGCAAGCGGCAGGTGGATGTGCGTCAGGAGTTGGCATGTCCGTCCACCAAACAACACTGCGGGCTCGTGTAGTTTTCGCGGTATCCAGATTCACGGTGGGCACTGCGCCCAAACAGCTACAAAGACAAAAAAACTCACTCGCTTCCACACTCCTTCGCCTTTTTTTTTTTTTAACTAAAAAAAGGAAGAAAAAACGTCACATTAACGCCTGTTCAACCGCCCTAATTTTCCTAATTTATCGCGGTAGAATCTAAATTGAATCGGATCAACAATCAATAATCAAACTGAGATAGAATTTTAAATTGAATCTGACCAAAAGAAACGTTAATCAACTCAAATCCATCTGAAATGCACTTAGCTCAGTATTAGTCCGGCTCTATAACAACTCAGCTCGACAATTAGCTCAGTTTGATATTTCAACTCAATCTATCACAGTAGTTCAGTTCGACAGACAAGTCACCTTAACTCAATTCGACAATTATGTTAGATGGTTGTGTCTCTGTTTGGAAGACACTTTTCCACGACCTCTATATATTATTAAGTCACGTCTTTATTATAATAATTTTATGTCTCCCAAGATAATGAGATCATGTCTTTCAAAATTTCCTCTGTATAGTTACATCTTCATCATAATGATTAATGAGGTCATATCTTTCAAAATCTCTTTTGTAAAGTCAAATCTTTATCGTAATAAGGTTATGTCTTTCATAATCTCCTTTGTGAAGTCACACCCCATCATAAGGTGATCATGTCTCCATGACTCTCCTCCTTAAACTTCTTTAGGAGTTACGTTGTCATGTCCGCCCTTCTTCTCTTTCTATATATAGGTGAGAGAAGAGTAACGTCAAGGGAAATAATCTTTAATCTTAAACTTTGTTTCTTTAAATATTTTTTTCACTCTTCTCTAGATTCTGATTTGAATATCGAAGGAGTTCCCTGAGGTGTCTCTCAGCTTTTCTTTTTCACTCGTTTATAAGTCTCATCATATTTGAATCCTTGCAACTCCAATGATATTTCTTGTGGCGATTTTAATCCAAATCTTTATGACTCCGACAACTAATCCAGAAGACTAATCTAATCGCTTTGGCACGAAGAAGACAACTCGACCTGTGCTAAGTTGACCTTTTTCACCTTAGTCATAAGCACTTTGCTAAGTTATTCCATCTCACAATCTTATATCGGAATATAAATAATGTTGTCTATGGAAATAACTATATTACTTCACCGTAGCCCAAAGGGTCACACTCCTTCACCTCTAATTTGACTTCATGTGATCCCTACTAGCTATTTTCTGTTTCCTAGTAATGGATCATATAATAAATTTTAAAGCTCCAAAGTTATTTGACCTTTCCTTTGCTTTTATTATTATTATTTTTACTTATGTGACCCTAGTCGCTATTGACCTTTCTTTTCGTAATACTTGTGTCAGTAGCCCTTTATATGATCTTTCTTTTCTTAATACTTGTGTCATACGGTAATATATATATATATATATATATATATATATATATATATATATATATATATATATATTTTATTGTACTTGTTATCTAAGCAAAAAAAATGAGTGACAATTTATCAAATAGTACACATAAATTTTATCGATACTTAAAAATAAAATCGGCTCCGGATCAATTTGAGGTGATCGTCAATAAAAAAAATTTATATCAAATTTCATCGTGGATCAAGACCAACTTAATAAGTTTTATCCAAGACCTTAAAATAAAATGAACCAACTCAGCAAAAGGACAACGAGATTTCATATTTCTCAAATGACACATCAAATTTGTGTATCGTTGACAAAAAAAAAAAAAAAATTTCTTTCCCATCTCCGTGCAAGGATTTTTTTTTCTTCTTTTCTTTGCCTCTTTCAATTTAAATTAATCTTTTCTCTCTCCTTTTGTATGATGATGCTAATTTTACAAATTCAACACCATGATAGTGCTAGATTTGTAAGACAATGTCATAGTGATGCTAATTTTGCAAAACTAACACCAGCACTAAGGTGTTGGTCTTACAACATCAACACCACTTTGGTATTAATTTTGCAAGATCAGTATCACATATAATGCTAATGTAAAATTAACATCATAATATCGTTAATAATTTCGAACTAATATTTTTGAATACATATAAATTTTAAAACACTTCAAAAATCTATAGCACTCGAAGTGAATCCAATTAAAATTTTCTAGATCCATCAATATATTTTGATCGAGAAGAAAAAGAAAAAAGAAAATCAATTTTGTCAAAAAAAAATAATAATATAAAAATTTGATATGACTTTTAAGAAATATGAAATTTCCATATATTTTTTTGAACATTTATGTGTACCCTTCGATAAAATTGCCGAAAATGCAGCATGCTCTTTTTTTTTTGTGTGTAGAAAGGAAAATATTTTTGAATATTTATTCAAATATTTAAGGGCCCCACAGCAGTCGCTGAGAATGAATCCTGGCTCCATTGATCTGTCATCTGATACCCATCGCAGCGCGCCCGCGGAATTGAGGATACGCATCCAAGGTAGGTGGGTATTTGGCACAATTGGGAATAAATTCATGCAATTAAATAAGAGTGAATAAGAAGACAAAAAAAAGGAAATTGATAGGCTGGCTCGAAACTAAGTGATAGCCAAATCAAATCAAATTATATAATGTTCAAATTTATTTGATAAGATAATCAAATTAAATTGAGCTAAACTTAAAATTAACCAAGCTACTGAAAAACCTGTTCAAGCTTGACTTGGTATTTTTTTTTAACTTAAACTTAACTTGAGTTTGAATTGAACTTCACTTATTTAATGAGTATCAAGCTTCTAATCAAGTTTGATTTAAACTTGTTTAAATTTAAACGTTATCAACTTCTTAAGTCAAATTTGTTTGTTTATTTAAAATTTTACTAATTTAATCCTGATTTAAAAATGAGTATAAATAAATTCAAAAATAATTTTTAAAAAAATATAATCATAAATCGACTTATTAATATTCACAAACATTGTTCACGAACACTGTTTACGAACATTAACAAACCGAACATATACTTGTTCAAGTTTGTTTATTTAATTTATTAAGCTATTTAAGCTTGTTTTTTAATTGACTTTGATGCATATTGAACGAACATAAAAAAATTCTTACCGAATCAAACACCAAACTCGTTCATAAACGCTTAATTCATTTACAGCTCTATAAAAAACCCACTTCTCTCTCTCTATTAAAGGAGTATAATATATTGATTCCCGAAGTCTAATTTATATAAATAAATAAATAAACCATTACAATCCTTTTATTTATTTTTAATTATTTCCTTTGCGCTCGGAAAGTTCGAAACTGACAAGGGATTTCGGCTCTCGTCGAAAAGAACGACAACGAGCAACAAATTAGACCCCAATACAAAAAACCAAAAAAAAAAAAAAAAAAAAAACTATACCACTATTTATTGCCGTCGGTAAGGATGGTGATGGTGAGTTATTCTTGTAGCGGTAGAAGAAAAACAAAAATGACAGCGATAGACCCTGAACAAGCGGTCACTCATATTTTTATATGTATTCGATGCACTCTTAACTGATTTTCCTAGAGCTTTTGCATTGCGTGGCCATTCCACCAGATCGACACCACTCGATTACAGGGAAACTTACTCGAGAGTAGTAAATATGCTTACGAGGCTAACGGTTCTTGCAGAAGATCGGCATCCATCTCTTTGCTTGACTGTCTCCTGAGCCTCTCCTGAATTCGGTCTTTGATGGCCGTCTCCTGTTGTGTTTGACCGAAGATGGATTAGTAGTATACACCAGTGTCGAATAGAGAGAACAAAGAAAGACATTTTGCCGAACCGAGGTGAATCATTTTGTCAAAGAAAATTGACAGACAGATCATATTTCTTCGAGGAATATAATTTGAAGATCTGACTACTGACCATGATATGGCAATGTTCCTCGAACTTTGCGAGAAATCCTGCAATCCAACGATCAGCATTTTCTACCCACACGTCCCGATGCATCCCAGCAGTTTTAGCTACTATATGTAGCTGCAGAAAGAAGTTAAAAGCTGTATGATTTCCGAACAGAATTTGACAAACCAAGCACTATGAAAAAGGAGGACCTCGTATGTAACTTTCATGTAGTATAATATTTCATAATGTGCCATCCTTGAAAATTGCAATTTGTCGAGGGAAAAGGGAATAAAGAGATACGATGCGTTTGGCGAGTGAAATAAAATGGAACTGGAAGATTCATACCCTTCTTTGATTCCATGCCATTGGATGGACTATTTAAAGTGGATGATCCATCGACAGAATAAACATAGAGTAGATTAAACAGCCCCAGCAGATCAAACATAGAATAGATCGTCCCATTAGTTGAATAGAATTGGATCATATTTCCCTTTTCAATAAACCATTCCATTCTACTTTACCAGATGCACCCATAGAGATTATCCTTACGTAGTTTTAATAGGGTCACCTTTCTTCATCATCAGATTGGAGGTGCTGAAAAAATTCTAACCTCCCTAACTTTCCTCTCGATTTAAAAAAAAAAAAGTAAAGAAACCAAAGGATAAGAGCTTTTGTTTCTCCAAGCACCTGTTTTCTTATATGCCTAGATAGGAAGGAGTTCATGAGCAACGAAATTAACAATCGACTTCTAGATTTATTGTGTGCTTTAAGGATAGTAAGCTCCAGAATGATGCACATTAAAAAGTCCAGATGAATTGGTTATCCATACCCTTTATATGTTAAAATCTCATTTTATTCAAAAGGATGTTTAAAGGATATAAGAATGAAACACACTCCCAGTCCCAGAGTATTGATTATTTGAAGAAAAGTCAGCACGTCAACCATATCAAAATATTTACTGAATGATACCAAATAACTAACACTTCAGAATACCTTTTCTTGATGAGCCTTCATTGTTTCACGCAATTTAGTTATGCCCATGTTCACCCTCAATTGCTTCTCCTGACAGTAGTAAGATAAGAGAATCAATCGAATAATGCAAAGAAATAAAAATAACACTGCCGCAAAGGAAACGGTATAAAATGGAGTGAGTGTCTAAACACAATATCTTGCCTTCACATAGCTCACACCAAGGTCTTTCCTTGTATATCCTCTAGCTAAATTGCGCGTAACGTACTTATTGTAATCCTTCAAAATCCTCATTATAATATCTGAGGTAGATATGCCCTCTGTCCGTTTTGTCTCCTTAAATTTTCCAATCGACTTAACCTGCACAAGAATATACTTATTATTATCCAGTGAAATTGTGAATTCGTAAATAATTATAATTAGAGTGAATTTATGGCACATTCGACAGGAGAACTAACAAATTCATAAACATCATTGCCAGCTCCACTTGCATCAGCATATCTGCAAAATGCCACCGTGATGAGCAATAATGAAATATAATTATAGGGTATTTATTTGATGAAAAATAATTGACCAGTAGTCATTGCATGGTTAGCAATATAATGTTAGGAGCTCATACACCATGGAGAACGCCCTTGAGGGCACAAAAGGTTTAGTTCACCTGAAATGGAATATTCACTAGTCTGTAAAATTCACTCAGGTACTACAGTTGATAATAAGACATGCCACTTATCCATTTGATTAACTCTTTTTTTTCCCTGATGGCAACTTTGTTATAAGAAAAGCAACATCAATAATCACATTGACTAAGCCAAAAAAATCACAGAAATCAATCCATTAACAAAGAAACTACAGGCAAGTAATTCAGTTGCTGATGTAGCATGAACGGTGTGATCTTGCATATTATGATGAAAACAAGAAACATAGATGATTGATCCAAGCTAAAAGGCTAAAGAAAAGATGATATGCATCTTACGGAAGGGCATCGTGAGCAACATAGTCAATCTGGTGCTTGTCAAGGAACTCCTTTGTGATAACCCATGGAGCATCCGGAATCACTTCATCCACCCACCTAAGATGAAAACATTGTAATGACTCAAATGCAGCTGAAGGGGGAAATATAAAGCATGTAGCAATGCACGAGTGTTTTCAAATTTTTTTCTCCTTCAGATTTTAGTAATTTTATTAAAAAATCAATAAAAAATATATATGCATTCATATAACTTACTAAAACAAGGGAAAAACACAGATGACATCAAACTAAAGCTTAATAGTCCTACTTTAAAAGTGACAGACTGACAATAACAAGAGAACAAATATATAATATGTTCACAAGAAAAACAAGAAAATTATTTTCTTAATGTCTTCATCAACCAAACATGCTGTCAATTGAGCCATATGGCAGTAAATGCCCACTCTGGAGAAGAAGCTAGTGATATCACTGCCCTCAGATGATGCAACAAACCAATTGTTGGACCATAACTTTGATAAGTAGTTAGGAAAGCTAATTTGATTATTGAAATGGCCTAAATAAGTAGCTGGGAAATTCACCTAGACAACATTTGAACATCAATTTGATGATTAAAACCTATTTATTTCTGGAAAGCAAAAAAGCGAGTGTTTATTGAAGTATGCGAAGCCAATATTCGGCAGAAGTAAAAATATCTTGGTTCAACAAGTGAACCAATTGAACATTATTTTAGTTTCCAATTCTCAAATAATAGCAACCATAAGATGATTATCTTTTATGATTGTCTAAATTTAATTATCTTCCCCATTAAATTGGTAGGTGAGAAATAACTCCATTGTTATCTGTAACAAGATTTATTTTTTTTTGTTGACTAGATTCTAGTTATAATAATTTTAAATTTCAAAAAAATAATAAGAAAAAAAGGGCAAATGATATTCAATATTTTGTTTCTTACTCAAGGATTATAATTCGCGAGGTTTTTGTTAGAGATAAAACATGGTTTAAGGCCATAGCAGCCATCCAGTCACCCTCGATAACAGTCCTATTGTCCTATAACATTTAATAATCACACTAATTCAATGTTCGAATAGTATATGTTATTTTACAGTAGAATTCATTGTCATTTTACCAATTATTATAACAGCCATTTTAAATAGCTTTATTGCTATGTAAGGAATTGTAATTGGATGTTAACATGGCAAGCAATTCATCTCTAAGATTCAACTAATCTTCTTTATGATTCTTACAACCTCATCTTCCTTTTCTCTAAGTTCTTGCATGGTATCAGAGCTTTAACTAATAAAGAGAACAAAATCAACCATGTTGTATGAAAATAACACACTTGATTTTTCCTCAACCCATCAAACAATCTTGAAACTGTTGATGGGTTTCGTGTCTCCTTAACAAAGAGAATTATTCATATTTTATCCCAAGCGACACAAAATACTCTTCAGCCAAAAATAAGTGGCATTGGTTGATGATTTGATGAAAAATTTAAAGGAAAATCCATGGTATGCAACATGCCTTGCATACAATGAATGATGGTTGCATGAATGTTCACATCTTTGGAGAAGATATTTGGATTATTGCTTATGCACAGGAGGCAAAAATGTTCTCAAATGATATGAAGGAGCAATTCACCCAAGGGTAGGGTGGTGCAAACGAACTGAATCAAGCTGAATAGTATGAAAATATTGATATTAGATTGAGCTTGAAAAATTGTGATATTTGAATTCAATCGAAGCTCGAAAATATAAATGATTATGGCTCAAACTCGGTTTGAAATGAAATTCGAGCTCAAGTTTGGCTCGAGTGGTTTGAATCTTGATTTGAGCCAAATCGAACTATAGTTCGAAATGACTTAAATTTGAGTTCAGTTCGAATTATTTGAACCTTAATTTAAGCATATTTACACTAAAATTATGAAAAAAAATAGAGTGCAGTTTGAGTTCAACTCATGAGCGGCTCGTGAACAATCGAACAAAATATTATGAATTCAAATTTGGCTCGAAAAAGTTATCGAACATGTTGAGTTTGATTCTGTCAAATTATAGCCACTATTGTCACTATAAGAGGAGATACTGTGGAAAATTATTATTCCAAGTTGAAGGAGTTTCTCTAACAAGTTAGAGAATTACTCAATCTCTTAAGTTGTAGGTGCAAAGTCAATGTCAAGTACGTCACAAAGTGTGTGAGATGGAGAAGTTGCATTGGTTCCTAATATGCATGAAAGTGAAACATTTAAGATAGCATGAAACCAAATCCTTACCTCAGATCCACTATCATTTCTATGCAAAATTTATGTTATAGTGACTCGAGGAAAAGCGATGGATTTCAGGAAGCAAAAAGGTTGACAGGAACGAGTTCCTTATTTTTCATGCCCAGATTAACAAGAACAAGAAAAGGGCAAGATGTGTGATCATTCTAGAAAAATGGTCACCAAAATAAGCATTGTGGGCGATTAAGTTATACCCAAAAATAACAAAAAAAATAAATAAATTCAATGAAAAGGGAAGGACATATGTGTTCCTTTAGGTATCCTCAAGGACAAAAGGTACCAAAGTGTTGACTTTAGAAGGAAATCTTCATGTCTAAGGATGTTGTCTTTAGATATCCATTTCAAGAGTCAGAAGACCTAATATCACTAATAAGAGGAGTTAAACAACAAGATTGACAAGTGGATAGAAATGTAGAAATAAAGGAAGTCAAGAGAGCAAAGGATTTGACATAATTTAGAAGTGATGGAACATAAAATACAAACTAGATGTATGGTGATGAGCAATTAGAAAATTTAACTTCCCATAGAGACAGAAAAAACCACCCTAACATCTAGAAGATTATATTTCTATATGTGGTTCTTTGACTCCTCACGGCATAAGTTTAACTTCTCGAGGAATGTTTTATCACATTGACAAGTATATCTCTTGTAATAAAATAATGTCTTCTCAAAAGGCTTGAATAGTTGTCATCAACTCAAAAAAGAAGCTAACATTTTGTTTAAAGGCGGTGAAAAAACATGGAGTGACGCAATGTGAGCAAAGATAAGACCTCTCAAAGAAAATGAACCTAGACAATCAAGAACTTGTCGATTAATTTAAAGTCTATAAGGCATCATTGAGATACAGCTCCACAACAACATGAAGTCCATACTTTTTTGGATTTATAACACCCAAAGTACTCATAACAATAGCAGTAATATGGAATTGGCTAAAAAACTCAGTGTAAGAAGGATGAAATGTTACAAACTTGCAATGACGAAGGGACTCATAGCGCTCAGATTCTGTCATGACCGTTTTTCCTTTGTATCTATGGGTTATTTCATCATTGCAGCAACCCACGAGTAAATAGGTGTTTGGAAATCTGAAAAATAAAATGATTTATCAATTAATCAAGATATCATTCGCAAGCACTGTAAGTCAAAATCCTATAAACATTCAGTTCTATCAAAATCCTTATAACATTTCTTGCTCATGGAATTTCAGAATCGTCGGCAATAACCGAAATTCTGTCATGCTACCTAAAACTCACCAAACCCAACAGAAATCAACCACAACCACTTTCAATATATTGTCCTCAGCGAGATGATCGGTGCCAAAAGGCCAAAAAAGAAAACTCACGACTTTTTGGCTTGTTCGAGAGCCCGAGCGTGACCAAAGTGGAAAAGATCGTAGATCCCATCAGCGTAGACGCGGACGGGCCTATCCGAAGGAACCTCCTTCTGGATCTGAGGCGGCGGCGCGGCCGCATACTCCACCGGCTCGGACTCGAAAACGGTAGACGCCGGAGTTTCCTCGGCCAATTCCGGCGGCACGGCGTCACCCTGGCGTTTGCTCTGCAACCTCGTCATCGGAGGCGTGCAATCTGATCAAATTCCAGCCGCGAGAATCCCAACGCGGAGGAGCCGACGCCGGCACGGAGCGGGAGACAAAGCGAGCGAGAGCGCCCGCAGAGGAAAGATGGCTCGGTTGACTCCCTCCCCCTCCCAATAAATATACCTAATAAACAAACGCAATCAAACAGGTCAAGGAATTACCGAGTATTGATTTTCTCTTAACAGGATTACCAAAATGTCCCTCATATTATGACAAAATGTCATTGCTTTTCTCAAAGCATGTCTTTTTTGTTTTTTTTTAAGTACCCATATATCCGAATTTCCAATCGATTATTCGGAGTCCGATTTCATAGACTTCTCTATAGGACCAGTTCAATTTGGGAATTTAATTGGAATCATATGATCGATAGATGAATTTGAAATTTAAGTTCAAATAAAATAATTCGAAATTATTTCAGAATCGATTTAGATTTAATTAGTTTCAAAGTTAAAATTTTAAAATCGAAATTAGTTCGGAATCGATTTTGAATCAATTCTAATATCGACGGATTCAAAACCAATTAAAACCGAACCAGAATTAAATCGAATCGAACCGATAGAAATACAGAAATACTTAGACCTCTTTAGAGGAATTAATTTATCGATCGTCAAGATATATTCAAAATGCTCATGACCCAATAGCTGATTCCGACTTTCCCAGTCTTATCAATTTTTATAATATTATTTAATATTAAAATCATACTTTATTTATTTATTTATGAAGATAAATTCATACGATCAAAATTATCTACAGAAATTTTCTAAAATTCATCCTGAAATATCTCTCCGGCCTACAGCTGCACACTGTTCGGGGGGCATGTCCCTCTCTCTCTCTTTTTATCTGCAATAATTTGGTTCTGTATTTTAAATTTTATTTATTTTTTATATATTCGATTAAATAGGATCTACGAAGCATTACGGCAGAGTGGTAGTCATGCAAATATATGGAGGTCGAGGGCTGAAAGTCAAAAGAGTCTTACCCGAGTACGTGCCTAAACCGGGGGCGTTAGATCCCGGTCTACCTGGCTCACAGACTGCGTACGTAGACCGGACACGTGTTTGACATGTGACGAGCCTTAATTTCCGCAGCTCACCGCGTCGCCCACGCCATCGCGGCGAGAAACAAACGGCACTATAATTGATGGCTTGCGCACATCGCGGTGATTTTTTTTTTTATTTTTTTTTATTTTTTGGCAAAAATCGAAATTAGTATTGTAAAAAAATCTCTTTTTTAAAATATCAAAAAAAAATAGATTATTTTTATTTTAAAAATATAATATTTCGACCTAGCTAAAATTATTACATATTGTGAATTATATATTAAAACACTCTTTATCGAATTGATTAAGCATCAATGATTTTGTTCTTTCACTTGCGGACCCCGGAAATCCAGATTTAATTATTAGGATACACTTGTAATTATAAGATTTGCTAATGTGTTTTTCTTTGTAATCTGGCAGCTTCTTTGATCAGGACTTAATCATAAAATTAATTATAATGTAATATAGAGATTAATTAATCAAATTAATCTGCCGACAAACAATATCAATAATTAATTTAGTTTATATTAATTAATTTTAATTTTATTCTTGGATAGATCTACGTCATTCGCTTTGATTTGTTTGCTATTTACTTCATTAGTTTATTAGCTAGTTAAAATTTGTTAGACTTCTAAATTCGATAGGCATGTACTTAATTGAGTTAGTTTGTACTAATTTAACCATGTTTTACTATCTAAGCCAAGTTTTAAATGTTGCATATATTGATAGAAATGTTTTAATTTTAACCTAGAGTCTACCTTTTAATCAAGCAAGCACCTCGAATGGTAAAAATTATTGGAGATTTTTTTTTATGGTCCGTATAATGTCACATAAAAAAAAATTCACATTTAATTTTCACTATAAAAAAAATCTGTCAATAATTTTTTTTATAAGTAACAGTTAATTTGTAATGACTATCTTATAATGATTATTTTATAATCATTGTTCAACGTTTAACTGTTGAATAACAACTTCATTTTCTCAATTTTTAGAGAAAATAGCTCATTCCCATGATGATTAGAACTGTCAAGTTGGATTAAGTTCGTCGGATTGGATTGTCCCATCAAATAATTTAAGCGGGTTGGGTTGAAATTTTATCAACCCGTCATTTTGATGGGCCTAAATGGATCGACCCGCGTGAGTTGCGGGTCTAAACAAATTAGTCCATCGTGATACGGGTTAGCCCGCAAGTTGAGAATGTCAAAAGATGGAATATGTGAAAATAAAATTGTATAAATTTTTTGACCAATATTTTAATATTAACAAGATAAGTTTTTCACCATCACAATCTTCTTCTATCACATATACATCTCAACAAAATATAAAAGAAGTTAAGAAGAAAAAAATAAAAGAATATTTTTTATACTCTAATTGTTTTATATTATCTTGTCACTACTATTCTAATCAATATAGAAAATAATAATATATCAAAATCAAATAATTATCCATGCTAGAAAAACTCAATTGAATGTCTATTTGGAAGAACAAAAATTTACATTTATATATTATCAAGATTTGGATATTTTGAAATATTAGAAATGAATAAAAAATATCGGTACTCAACTTTGCAGGTCGACAATTGAATCTCAATTATAAGATTTTAGTTACTTCAAATATTTATTTTTTTAATCATGATTTTCCATCTGTCTTACAGATCATTGCCTCAAGTTTTTAACATTTCAATAATTTTAGATATATTTTTTAAATTTGTGTGACCCGTAGATTGACCCGTAATTCGCAATCCGTCTTGGGTTACATTAGATTGAAAATTTCTCAATTCGTCGAGATGGTGGATCGACCCGCCCCTCTCCGTTAAATATTAGATTTACGACGGATCGTTGGTCTGCCCTACATGGATCGGCCGTTTAACAATATAGATAATCACAATGGGAGCTCAAGTCTGTTTGTAGGAATAAATAAATAAAAATTTGAGAGTAATAGAGCAATTTAAACATTAAAAAAGAAGAAGGGTATTTCATATCTAAAAAATATCTTTATCCTTATCCAATGTTATAATAGTTTCATCAAAATTATTTTAATCAAATTCAAATTAATTTAATAATATTCAATCAGTTTTAATTAAATTGGACTAATTTTAACCACATTTGAATGACTTTGTAATTTTGATTAATACTAAAATAATTTTAATTATAACTACTTAGTAATTTTGAGCATATTAGAGTGTAATTTTGGTTAAATCTACTACAATATTATAATATTAAAATAAATATATTTTTAAAATACAGTGAGCTTATTTTTATTTTATTTTTTAAAATTAGAGGATCAGGATTATTTCATTTTATTTTTACCTATTAAAAAAATGAATATAAGTTGGCTTTTAAAAATTTAAAATCTATGCAATAATACTATAACAAAAATTAATTAACCTTGTATTCCGAATGAATTTTAATGGGAATGGGGATCCATACCCCCATTAAATGAAATTAATTGAGTTGGCATGGGTAATTAAAGAATTATGCCTCGTTGTCATTTTCTACTCTGCACTTGATGGGTATCCATACCCTCGTTCAATTCAATCAACACAACTTCATATTTTGACGTATTATTTGAGATTAGAACTGTTAAATAGATCGACCTATGACGAACGAGTTTTTCATCGTAAACTCAATATTTAGCGAGAGGGGTGGACCGATCCATCATCTCAGCGAATTGAGAAATCTCCAATCCAATCCAACTCAAGATGGGTTACGGATTAGACAGGTCAATCTACGAGCCAAAAAATTAAAAAAATATATCTAAAATTATTGAGTCATTTAAGGTTTGAGATAATGATCAGTAAAACAGATGGAGTACTATGATTATAAAAATAAATATTTGAAGTAAGTTAGATCTTATAATTGAGATTCAATTATCGATCTATAAAGTTGAGTACCGATGTTTTTTATTCCTATCCAACGTTCAAAAATATTTAAATCTTAATAATATGCAAATGTAAATTTTTGCTCCTCTAAATAGAGATCAATTGATATTTTTTAACCCTTGTAATTATTTGATTTTGATATGTCATTATTTCCTATATTGATTAGAATAGCAGTGACAAGATAATATAAAACAATTAAAGTATAAAAAAAAATAGAGTACTTCAACAAATTTTTTTTCCCTCTTAACTTCTTTTATACTTTATTGAGGTGTATGTGTGATAGAAGAAGATTGTAATGGTGAAAAACTTATCTTGTTAATATTAAAATATTGGTCACAAAACTTATACAATTTTATTTTCATATGTTTCATCTTTTGATATTTCTTAATCCACGGGCCAACTCGTGCCTACGACGGGCCGACCCGTCTAGACCCCAACTAACACAGGTTGATCTGTTTAGGCCCACCAAAATGGCGAGTTGATAAAATTTCAACCCAATCTGCTTAAATTATTTGGAAGGGCAGGCCAATTCGATGGGTCCAACCCAACTTGACAGCTCTAATTGGGATAGGATGACATTTACGAAATGAATATGGATCGATTTCGGATGAGAGTCTAAAAGTCTTCTTTGGACTCAGATGATCCTCTTCTACCCTGGCCAATCGCGTCAAGGTTAAAAATCCTCCGTAATTTATTTCCCTCACAATGGTCATGGACAGGTCGATGGAGGTCACTAGGTTGACAGTTCCAATATTTTGCGAGACAACTTCATTTTTTTCCCCGCCGAGATGGCTTACTGGTTAGCACGGGAGGAACAGGGTAAAGGTCAATTCCTAATTACTGAATGAAAATATCAGCCTAAGTCATATTCTCCCTTGTACTAATTAGATTTCGAGTCACGATCATAGACTATTTATGATTTATCTGTTCTCATATTATCATAGAATAGACTATGAGAGATTATTAAATTGATAATTTTAACCTTATGCAGAAGAGAGAACGTTTTTTTTGGGAGTGATATGGAGAGATAGCATATGGGTCAACATAAAAGGAGGTTGACAATTGGAACGGATATACATGAATAAGAGGCACAGCTGCTAGAATGGACGTGCTGGAATAGAAGGTACAACGGTCGATAAGTACGTTCTTAAGTTTGTATAAAAAGTAGTATTTAGTAGAAAGAAGATGTCATTAGAACTTCAATTTCAGTCTTGCTTTCTACGTTAATTGCTTTCTTTTTATTTATTTGTTCTCTCTTGCATTGACAGAGGAATTTCGCTCATAATCATCCTTGAGCTCTCTCTTAATTATTTTCATGTCCATATAAATCACGACACATTTAGAAGTTAGTTAGATTGTCGATCTATATCGTCGTCGACCCGATAACGAAAACTAATCCAACAAATAAAATCGATTTGTTAGAGGAGACGAACATAGTTACGGCATCAAAATAAAAGTCTATTTGATCGAAATTCATTCAACAGGATAAGTGAAATTATCAAATTATTATTTTTATTAAAAAAAAAGTCT
This sequence comes from Wurfbainia villosa, assembly GCA_025175895.1. Taxonomy (NCBI): domain Eukaryota; kingdom Viridiplantae; phylum Streptophyta; class Magnoliopsida; order Zingiberales; family Zingiberaceae; genus Wurfbainia; species Wurfbainia villosa. Next base: position 5,690,417 of record CM046004.1, read on the forward strand.
TCGCAATAAGATATATTATTTTAAGTTTCCCCATTTTATATATTTGCATTTTATTTTATTATTTTAAAATTTGTCTTGGTTAAATCGTATTGTATAACTGAATTGCATTTGATATTGCCAACCGCTACCCATTCTGATTTTAAAACGGTTTCGATTATGGATGGAGGCCCACTTATCGGCCCGACCCGACAGGGTTTACTGATCCGCCCATTCTTGATTGTTTCATTAATCTTGAATTAAATCCCCGCGGCTCCCTTCCCGGAGACCGAGCCCCTCGCTCCTCCGCCGACGGCGAATCGCTCCATGGCTCTCCCCTCAACCGATTCAGTTACCAACGGCAGCGTCTTCAAGATCCGCACTCCTCTTCCGTACCGTCTCAATGGACAAACGCCATGGCCATTTAAGGAGCGCCACAAGGTTAATGGTCGCGGCCAAGAGCGAATCGGAAGCCGGCGACGATGATGAGAAGGAGAAGCTTCGACGAAAGAAAGAGGAGGAGATTGGAGGATGGGTCTTTTAAAATACAGGAGATCAAGGCTGGGCCGCCTCAGAAGAAACCCAGGTATTCGGCAACGGCAATGCCGCCCTCTCATCCTTCTCCGAAGAAGCTTTCCTCTTCCCGTTGAATTTGCTCTCCATGCTCCTCGTCTTCCTCGTGTGTCTTTTTTTCTTGGTATGATTCAGGTTGTCGTTGCCAAGATCGCCTTCGTTGGTGTCATCGGGATATTTTGTTCGTGCCGTCGGCGACAGGTTGGTTGACTACAAGGAGCCAGTTTTCGATTGGGAAATGACGGACGATGCCTGGTATTTTTGGGATTTCGTTCCTTTCGGCTGTGAGTTCTTCCGTTCCTTGTTTTTCTTGCGTTATTTGCTTTCTGCTTATGCTCTATTTGGATTTTTCAATCAAGAATGAGATTTTTTTTTTTTCTTGCGGTTTTTTCTTTACGCTAATGATCTATTTGAATTTTACAACCAAGGATGAGATTTTTTTGGTTTCTTGACCACATTGTCTTCTTGCCGAAGAAGGTGTACATCAAGTAACAAAAATAACAGCACGTACTTTAGCTCCATAATGCAACAGAAACGAGCGACTATTTAAATTTATTGTTTAACTAGTGTTAGCAAAAGAAACAGTTTCATTTAGTGGATTTTGAAATAAAGATAGATAACAATTCTCACTAGTGCAAAATGAAATTGAGTATATAGATATGTCAAAATTTATAATTGTCACTTGCGGAAAGAGTGATTAAAACCACGATGGTTGGTTGACCACCGATATCTCCTATTGCTATTACTTTCATAGTTTAGCCAAAAAGAAGGCAGTAATTTGACTTGTTAATATTTGTATGAAGTAAATTTAACTTTGAAAGCATAGATCAAGCCTCTATATGGATTTCCATAGTAATTATTTTTGTAATTACTATTCATTTAATATTTTTATAGGGTAGCCAACAGAATCAAGCTGTTTGAGGTTTTGAGTAATGTTGAAATTAACATGCTGTTCAGGTGGATATATACCTCACTTGTTAAATATGCAAGGGGCTTTTGCATTTCAATTGGTTGTCAAGTTTAAGTAGTTTTTGTCTCTAGGGAAATTCAACCATAATATGGGTATCACTTTGCAGCTGATATAAGCATGAGGGATAAAAATCCAGAAGGAACGTTTGAAGAAGACAAGAAGAGGGCTGACGAGGCCTTGGAAAGAATGCAAACGAAGATTAACTTAGAGTATGGAGTCTATGAAAGCCAATTTTTGTCTGACAATGTCTTGGTGTCTGAAAGGCAAGTGCACCCAAGATGGTCACGAGCACCTTTGAGCTCAGCCAAGGAGCAACCAGAAGAATTAATTTCAGTGATGCAGTTGTGTGAACGGCTGTATTCAAGTCCCTTAACCAAATCATTTTTATCGGATTCAGAAAATTCAAAACCCTATTCTCCCAAACTCGGAAAGTGGCTTGTAGAGAAGCAAGAAAGTGGTCGTTTGATGTTTGAGCCTCTTGTTGCTTCAAGGAAGAAGACATTTAACCTTAACCCAGAGTCTCATCCAGACATTTGTCTAGGTTCACAGCCATGTTTTGGGCATAACTCTTGTGTACCATCTGCAGACATGCTGAGCTCATGGCTGGGTTATATGCAGGAGCCAATTTTGGACTCAAGGTTCGGTAATAGGCATGGCATAGCAGTGAAGTCTAGTGATTTGAGCTTGGTGCCTAATGAGGTGCAGCATATTCTGCCTGTCACCCAGCCGCCCAACCAGGATTTTCTGCATTTGTCAAGAAATTCGATGATGGCTCCTAACCAATGGCAGTACTTGCAGGATATGAATCATGATTCTCTTTATTTGTTAAGGAATTCAATGATCGCATCGAATCAGCAGCACCGACAGGCGGGAATGCAAGACTTGATGCCTAATTTCAGAGCTGTAAACTGTAAACAGCAGTGCCTGCAGGATTTAAATCAGGATTCTGTGCCTTTGTCAAGGAATTCAATAATCACACCAAATCAGCAGCAGCAGAACATGGATAACTTGATGTCTACTTTTGGAGCTGGAAACTGTGAGCAGCAACAAAGATTGGGCTGCAACTGGCAGCACAGACCTTGGACATCTGATCTCACATCAGATATCGAGGCCTGGTCAACACACTCCTTTGATCCACTGGTTTCACATCATAACATTCATCAGAATTCAGTGTGTTATGACCATCTTCACAGTCCGAATTATTTCCAGACCTGGTGATGCACAGCAATATGCACACTAAAATAAATGTGCCAGCGCTGTCTGCAACTTTGAAAACTATATTCTTTTATCTTTTCTGTGGGAAACCATGATTCAGTTTCATTGCTTATTCCTACTCTTTGCTGAAAAGGCATTGTAAATAATCTCTTTGCCCAAGTATTTCGTATAGCCAACATCTCTGGGTGGCTACTCCAATAAAAGAAGAAAAAAAATTTAGAACAACGATATATTGACTAACTTTTTCCTTTGTCTTTATGAAAACCGATAATGCGAACTCTTAATTACCTCTACTGTTTTGTTTTTGTGATCACTAAGTCAGGTCTGAATCTAATATTTTAGTTCTCTTAAATTCTCAGTTCGTGGGACTGAAAATTTTATGCTAAACTGTAGATCTTGGACTGTGGTGGTTGAATCCTATTTTTTTTTTCATTTTCTTACAATATTTAGAGAGAACTTTGACACAACAGTAAGATTATTGTTTTGTGATTAAAATGTCACGAGTTCAAATCCTGAAAATAACCTCTTGAAAAAAAAAAAAGATAAGACTGTGTATAATAGATTTTTTTTTTAGATATCCCGTGTGGTGGGAGTTTCGTGCATTGGATTATAGTTTTTTTTTATTCTTCTTACAATATTTAGATTGCTAAGATCTGGGTGCCCTGAATATTACTTTCTAAACACCAAAGCATTTGCTGTTTTTCCTTCTAGTTTCTAGAGTACTGTTTAAGTAGATTAGAACCAAAAAAATTAGAGTTGATACAAGAATAATTAGATCAGGTTTGATTGGGTGCTGCACGGTACAAATTTTCATTTTCACAGTATTTTCAAGAGAACTCATTTGATTGCTCCCGGGGCACAGGATGACATTTTATAAGTTGGCACGATTCGAATTTTTTGAGGGATAAGTTTAGCTTTGAATTTAGAAAAAAATTAGACAGACGATATTAAGTGGAGTGCAGATCAAGAGTTTGTATTCTCAGATGAAGTATATCTTTGATATCGGATTTGCTTTATAGAAACGGTGCAATCGTATTGTCGGATTTAACTATTAAATTGTGAATATTTTTTTGATTATTTAATGTTCTATCAGATATTCAGATCAGGCCGAAGACTTAGTTATATAGAATTAGTTCAGGTTGAAGAGGCCAAGACCTAGATATCCAGTGCAAGTAAAACAAAAACAAAAAAAACTCTTTTGATTGGAGTTTGATATATGGCATGTAAAACTTAATATTTATTAAAATTAATTTAATGGCTACATATTGTGCCTGCGGAGTTAATCATCTACATGCTGGATCATGGTTTAGCATCTCTAAATGGCAGTTCAATTGTCGGTTAGGAAGAGGGATTTGAAGAGTCAGAAAAAGACAAGAAAACTATGGACGCTGGCTGGGACTCAAGAAATTAATCAACGCCACGGAGACGACCTAACTATTAAGTAATGCAGAAAGGAGCAGTCGACATTTTTGGCTCGCGAGGATGGCTACCGGCACTCGGCAGTGGCAGTGCATTGGAGGAGGCACACCGCACACAGCACTGAAGGAATTCACTGAATGAATGATGTGCATGCCGCTAGCCCGTGCAACCACATTTTCAGTGAACGAACGAGCGAGCGCACGCGCACATCGAGGAAGGAGAATTTAATTTATAAAGGAAAACTTTTTAGCGAATGTATTTATTTATTTAATACGAGTGAGCCATCGAAATGGTCCAAAGCCCGTGAGCATAGTTAGAAGAAGAAACGAATTTTCATAGTTGCGTTTGTCCGTGAATGGGATTTTATTTATTTATTTCATTTTATTTTATTTATTTTATTGTAATTAATAATTCGGATTGAGAAAGCATATGCATGCATGCATGTTTCACATGCCAGCCAACTTTGCATTCAATGCAAAATGGCGGCGTTTCTTTCCACTATTTTATAGTCCACAGGCCATTAATTTAATCGATTTGAAGGTTGAACGACGTGTGAAGAAAACGAGTTGTACCACTCAGTCAAATTTGTTCTTATCTGCAGTGGTGTGGTGCGGTGTGGTGTGTACTCTTTTTTTATTTCTCTTTTTTTTTTTTTTTTTTTTGAGACATTGAAGGTACACCTCATTTTCTTTTTGTTTTTAAAATTTAATTTAAAAATAGAGGGACCCAAAACATATCGACCCTTTAGATGGGGTGCGTTCTCTGTGCACATCAACATCTGCCACTGAAGGACACGTATCACGTGACAACGATACATTATAATTGCGTTCCTTAATCGCACAGATTTGTACGCACAGAGACTTATATATATAAAATTACTCATTTGCGCGTCAATCAGCTGCGCGCCTGCGCGTACAGTTGATGTGAACAAATTCAGTGTTTACATCGTGAACAGTAAATTCACTGTTCACACTAACTTTGCGCACAAATACGCAGTTGATCGGAGGAAACGTGAAAATATATATATATATATATTGATCGCCTACGCGACCGATCGTTGTGCGCCCGTACGCGATGCGTTTCTAGCCGTCCGATCAACCGCGAGCACAGCGATGCGCATTCGCCGTCTGCCGTCTTGCGTCGACGGCCACCGGCCGCCGGATCGGCGCGATCGACGCCGACTAGGCGTGATCGACGCCATTCGCTCGCGACGGTCGACGGAGGAGTTATCGACCGATTAGCGGCCGAATCGAAGAATCGATCGAAAATCACCAAAGATCGCGGTCGATAGTGGCGCGCCCACTGCCGGTCGGAATCCGGCCCGATCGCGGCCGGTGGGCGCCACCGCTGCCCGCGATCTTTGGTGATTTTTCGGCGCTTAGTGGCGGCATTCGACCGCTAACCGGTCGGGAAACTCCCTCAGCCGGACCGCCGGTGAGTGGCGCGTCGATCGCGTCCGGTCCAGCGGCCGGCGGTGGCCGGACGACGCGGTGGCCGACGGTGGTCGGACGGCGCGGCGACGACGGCGGCAGTGGCGCGAGGTCGGCGTGGAGCGCACAAGCGCGGAGAAATTGATCACGAAGTTGAAGTCGGAAACTTCGCTTCCCACTTCAACTCGGTCACTTGTTCATGGCGATCCCTTCTACGTCCCCGGATAAAAAAAATTTATCCTTGACGAGAGGGATTGCCCAAGCAACCTTGTCATCGTCGTGCTATTCTATTAGAGTAGTCACTTGAACAAATTTGTTGTTCAAGCGACCAACCTCTATTCTACGAATAGCCGTGGAATAGACGATGTACGGATCGTCGGCTTTTGTGTTTATGTTCGGGGTTCAAGTTATATTTAGCCACAAAACAGAATATAACATTCATATAATTGAAAAACAAATATAAGCATGTTACACATGAAGATAGATAAGTGATATACCTCTCGATCTTCTATTGTATAACCTTCCTCCTTTCGGATGTCGTGTGGGCGACGATCTACCAAAAATTGAAGCTCCTAGATCACCAATCTTCCTTCCTTGCTCGTTCCAAGCAAGAGGAAGAATAAAAACAAGACTCTTCTTCTTCCTTTAGTCAACCAACAAGCAACAAGCAAGTTGCTTGCCGTCGGCCAACAAGGAAAAGGGAGAGAAAGATGAATATCGGCCAAAAGCTCCAAGAGAAGACCTTAAGCTATGTTTCCACCGGCCAAAGAGAAGGGATTGAAGTGGTTTGTACGCCGGCCAAGGGTTGGAAAGGCTGTATGGACGCCGACCACCTTGAGGAAGAAGAAGATAAGGAATAAGTTTCCTTATTTGGTGCCGCCAACTCCAAACCCTAGCTCCAAGCTTCTTGCCGCCAACTTCAAGCCTCCCTTGCTTCTTAATTGCTCTCCACGCCAACCCTAAAGCCTCCTTTTATAAAGTTTAGGGATAAATCTTGTTTTAATCTCCACGATTGGTTCTAGGGATTTAATCTCAACCGTCGGATCTAGAGATTTAATCTCAACCGTCGGATCTAGAGATTTAATCTCTACCTTTGGATCTAGAGTTTTGTTTCCATCCATTGGATCTAGGCTTCATGAGGTATTAATATGCTACAATAGGGACCATGAGGAGGAGTTGGATCTTGGCCACCCAATGGATCAAGTCCACATAAAGTCCGATCCATTAATGATAATCCAATCCACTAAAGGATTATCATTGATCTACCTCATCAACCCTCATAAGTTAATATGAGCTCCATATATTATATGTACATTTTCTCCCCGTGTTTAAGATCTCGAATGTCCGTTGATTAATTAATTTACTGACCATTAATTAATCAACATCTAACTCCATGAGTAGTATCACTCAACCTTTTCATGATGCCGGACCAAGTCCACCTGCAGGGTTTACATGATGAACCTTATGAGCTCTTCAAGGGGACATCATCATCCTAATATATAGGACACGATTTCCTCCTATAATCAACGACACACCATATAAATAATATCATTTTCTAACTTACCGAGTCTATCGATTTAATCTATAAATCTCGCTCATTGGTAAATCAAAGAAATGAATACTAAGTATATGTGCCCGTCATTATATCGGGATTAAGAGCATGTACAATATAATATCTTAGGTCTGATTTGATTATGTAGTCAGCAATAAATCGAATCACCTCTAAGTCGGTCCTGCTCAATACACACAAAGTGCACTAGTGTGATTCTATGGTCAAGACAAACCAATATCAAATCACACTACAATCATTCCAATGGTTTGTCCAAAGTCATTTTGGTTGTGAGCCTTTACTAATACTTTACAAGGAGCCAATAACATGATCTCCCGTGTGACACCACACATCATGTTATCTACAATGTAATGTATTAGACAATATGCATAACCATAAAAATATGCAAACAATAATCATGTGATTCTTATTTCAAAATAAAGATATTCATACAAAAGATAGACTTTTCAGTATACATCCCAACACTAACCGACCGGGAAACTCCCTCAGGATCACGGTGAGTGGCGTCGATCGCGTCCGTCCGAAGCGGCCTGACGGCCACATGGCTGACGGCGGCGATGGCGCGGGTCGGCGTGGATTCTATATATATATAATTTTCATATTATGAACGTTCATTCGTTATTGTGTCTCCGTATATGACGAATAAGAAATGTATAGTAATCATATTTAATTTCTGCTCGAACTTGTCGATGGGAGATCGGATTTCGATCACGATCTGACTAAAATTCAGCGACGATCTGACCGTGATTCGATCGACATCGGAATCCAACTGGATCGCGATCAGAATTCAATCAGATTGCGATCATGATCTGATTGAATCACGATCGGATTCCAATCAATTGTCGGCGAATCCGAGCTGTGGACGAGTGAAATTGCAATGAAAAAAACACTGTGCATTTCTCATTCATTGTGCAATCGTGATCGATCGGACGATAGAGAAATCGTTGCGCACGAATCACGCATCGGATGACGCTCAGGATATCAAACTTGTATATGAGGTTTGATATCCTGAGCATCCATTATTGTGCATCCCCGTGCGTGCAAATGAGAAATGTACAGTAACCACGTTTGATGCCTGCTCAAACTTGTCGATGGGAGGTCGGATTCCGACTACGATCCATCCAGAATCAGATGACACTCCTGTAAAATACCACAAAAAAATAAAATAAATGTTGGATAATTAGGAGAATACCTTATGGAATTTTTCAGAAATTTTTAGGAATTTTTCTGGACTCGAATGAAGATTTCTACGATCCTCTTTGTTTAAAAGGAGTTAAAGGGCTTAACGAGTCTGAAAATTTGACCCGTTTATCTGCCAACCCGACCCGTTTCATTAACGGAGCCATTCCGCGCCGCCAACTTTAATTTCTCGCCGAGCGTTTCCCGATCGCGATCTTACTCCCTTATCTTCTCTGTGACCACAACACCGATCAACTTCTCCCCTCCGCGCAAATGGATCTCTCTCTCGCTTTCTCTTCTTCTCCTCCGCACGACCTCTTCGACTCCTGCCGCCCGGAGTTCGTTGGCTCCTCTGTGTTAGTGGACGGCAGCAAGCGACGGTGCTCGCGGACAGACCAGAGGGGGGCTCGCGATTTGGGGGCTTGGGTTGGCGGTGACGGCACAATGCTCGGGTAGGGAAAACAGCAACTTGACTGCCGGAGCCGGGCAGAGGCGGATTCAAGATTTTATATTGGGGAGGCCGTCATACTAAAATATAATAACGTTAATTTTTAAAAATAAATATTTTTTTTTTATAATAATTATTTAAAATTTGGGGGGTTTTGGGGGGCCCTGGAGCTGGGGGTTCCAGCGGGAGCTAGGGCAGTGCTTCAGGGGCGTTGATTTCGCCGGTGAACAGAGGATCGCCATTTGAGTTAGGTAAGTCGAGGCCTTCCTTCATCACTGATTGGTGTTTCGTGATAGTTTCTGATGCTGTGGGAGTATTTTGGGCAGTAGTTGACGGGTGAACGAGGCTGCCAAGTTATGGGAAGTTACTGCCGGAGAGATTCTAATTGCTGGTGAAGCTTCAATTTCTGGTAAGCAAGGTCAATTCCCCTTTTGTTCTATCAATCCGGTTTGATTCATTGGATGGACAGGGAGTTGAGAGCTTAATGAGGTGTTGATTAGGTTTTGGGCAGTAGCTAGAGTGGTGAACGGGGGCTGCTAGGTTTCGGGGACCTAGCTGCCGGTGGAGGTTCCAATGACTGGTAAGTTCAATTTACTCTACCTCGTATCTGTAATTTCTAAATGTTGGGTGTTGTCAAGGTTGAGGGATCTGAGGGTGACGTTCCTTTCGTGATTGTGGCTGTGATATTTTGTGTTGGACCTGGGAATGGAGAAATGGGTTGTGTATAGCTATAAATAGGGTTGTCTTTGGCCACGAAGGGGATGAGATGACTGTGAGGTGGAGATAGATGTTTTAGAGGATGGATTTATAGGCGACAGTGAATAGAGGCGCTACCAGCTGTGAATTTGTTGGTGTGAACGGTTGTGAAGTAGTATCTTTGTTTTGGGCTCTGACTAATTGGGTTTCTAATTCGTATTCAATAAAGGGACGCGAAGATAGAAACGCTAAAATAGTAAATTTAGGCATTTTGTTGTATGCTTGCACTAAATTATAATTGATAATATTTGTAGGACGTGGATACGAGAACGGTCCGCGGACGTGATGACTTTAGTATTACGAGCATTACAGCAGGTGGATAATTTCCTACCCTGGTCAAGTAGTTTTAAATGCATGCAGATTTAGATACATGATCATCTTATGTGATCATGTTACCTTGATTCTGTTCTTATTTACTCTTGCGCTTGATACCTTACCTTTGGCTGTTAACTCCATTGCTGCTATCATGTTTCATTTTATCATGATTAGGAGTTATATATATAGGTGATGTAAGTAACCTAGAATTTATTTAGTTAAGTGCAAATAGTAAAGTGCGGATGACAACCTGATTGTAAATTGGGCAAAGAGGTCATCTGTGAGTAGGTAATGTTTGGAACGTAGGGTTAATTCTAATACCCTTAGGTTGCATGTTTACTACCGACCATGTACTATATAAATGGTCAGGTGAATTATACTTAGTGTGTTGCTACGAACCGGTGATCCTAGCTCATTATAATCAGTTGAGTACGACTCTCTGCAGGATAGAGAGTGCGTTGATCTGATTGGTTTGACTCTCTTTGGAATAGAGAGTCTATGGTGAATGTCTATTTGTGACAGAGCATTCATGTCATTTGCATGCATACTGGCGACGTGGTCTCCCTTATGGTCGAGAGAGTCGTCAGTCATCCTGCCTCCACGGTTTCTCATGGGAAGAGTAACCGGTGTGAGGGCAGAACATTGTGGTGTCGCACTCTACCACTATAGACAGTGGTAGTTAGATTTACGTGTCGTAGTCCTGCGTGTGTGACACTCGACCACTCATGGGTAGTGATTGTCGGAGTGTCCAACAGCAGGGACCCCCGTCGAGTAGCTTGCTCTTCACGCTTATATTGTCACGCCCCGAGAGATGCCATGCCGAAAAGTAAACGGACGACATCTCCTCTGTACGCGACAACATTTTGGGTTAATACAAGGCCCGTAGGCCCACAACAACAATATAATAAGCAAATATAAACATACCAAATACAACGGAAACATAAACAACATACCCAACATACACACTGACACACAAACCAAAAATATACAGGTGTACACCACCTGACAAGTCTACAGTACTAAAACCGTACGTAAAGCACTGACACAAAACAAAGTCCACAACATAAGACGAAGTCCATACATAAACTAGAGTCCATGACATATAACAAAATCCGTAACATAAATACAAATCCTCGGGAGACTCATAAAAGCGGAGATGGGATGGATCGCTGGCGCAGCTCCAAGCCGTCACGAAGACTTCTACCTGTTACCTGGGCGACAGAAAAACTCAGGGTCTGTGGTGGTGAGTAAAACTCAACAGGTAATAAGATAGAACATGTAAATATATGTATCAATATTACATGTCATTCAACACTATAATATACTCGTACAACAGGTATACATCAGCATAACAAGTATACATGCATGCATACACTAAATAACTGAACAACAAACGATGCTGACATACCTGACAGTCAGCTACTCTATCCTCATCCAACCTGAGCATATATCCACAACATAAGGTATAAAGAATAATACTAACTCAGATTACATCCCGATATGGGTCGAGGGTATCACAGTGAATAACCAACAGGTATACTAGTACCGGCCTACTACCATACAGAAAATGCAATAGCATATATGAATATGTACAACCAAATGCAACAAGCATAGTACATACAAATGCATCATCAAAGTGAGTATACATATAAACTGTATCTGTATGTATACTAAACACCATCATCCATGTGTATATATATATACAAGCATGTATGTGTATATATATAACCAAATGCAAAACACCGTATGATACGGCAATGCAGCATGCATGATCATGTCTGGTCACCCCTACTCGCTACCACGACTCCAGTGTGGCCTAGGTGGCATGACATGACAACTGTCCCAACTCACACCAACCACTGCTATAGAGTGGCCAAGTGGACAGTATGATCAAGTAGCATATGAGCGTAAAGAGCTCGCTACGCAATGGGGGTCCTTGCTGCTGGCCACTCCGACTGAAACTACCAATGAGTGGTCGAGTACCACGCACCTAGGACAACTGCACGCAACTCTAACTACCATCGTCTATAATGGTAGAGTGCGGCACAACAAATGCTCAGCCCTCACCCCAGTTACTCCTCTGGGAGTAACCTGGGAGGTAGGATGACTGACGACTCTCTCAACCCCAAGGGAGACGATGTCGTCAGTATGCATGCAATGACATGAAGGTACTGTCTCACATACAGACATCTACCATAGACTCTCTGTTCAACAGAGAGTCACGCCCATTTGATCAGTACACTCTCTATCCTGTAGAGAGTCGTACTTAACTTATCATGGCAAACTAGGACCACCGGTCCGTAGCGACACACTATCCACGACTCACCTGATGATTTACACAACACGTGGTTGGTGATGACTGACGACTCTCTCAACCCTAAGGGAGACGATGTCGTCAGTATGCATGCAATGACATGAATGTACTGTCTCACATACAGACATCTACCATAGACTCTCTGTTTAACAGAGAGTCACGCCCATTTAATCAGTACACTCTCTATCCTGTAGAGAGTCGTACTTAACTGATCATGGCAAGCTAGGACCACCGGTCCGTAGCGACACACTATCCACGACTCACTTGACCATTTACACAACACGTGGTTAGTAAATAAGTGTGCAACATACAGGTATAGAATAAGTCCTACATTTAGGGCACTACTTACCCACTGATGATCTTTTACCCAATTTACAAATTAGGTCATCATCCGTACTCTAATATCTACACTCTACTAAATATTTAGACCTACTTACATCACATCTGTACTACTAAATCATGATAGGGAATATGTGATATCAACAATTGAGCATATATATATATCTAACGATAAGTATCAAGTATACGATAATCAGAGCAGGGTCAAGGTAACATGATCATATAAGATGATCATACATCTAAATCTGTATGCATTAAAACTACCTGACCAGGGTAGGAATTACCCACCTGTTGTAAATGCTCGTAGTACTAGAGTCCTCACGTCCGCGGACCTGTCTCGTATCCACGTTCTGCAAATTTCAAACATTGTGGTCAATTACAATCAAATTCAAGCACACGACAATATATAAATTCTCTATTCTATCATTTCTATATTCGCGTCCCTTTATCGAATACGAATTAGAAACCCCCTACTTGTACATTTAACACCATAATTAACCGAGTTCACATATCCACTTGCAACATAAATAGGGCTTCACTCAGCGCACTCTACTACCATTTATTCATACAGATATAAAATCTAACAACCCTACATGATTATACCTCAACTCACAGCCTATCACAGCCAATGAACAGCTACATTGACACCCATAGACCTGTTTACGACTCACTCACAGTTGGCTAAAACATCACCTCACAACCCTCTTTTTAGACCACGATCAACCTTATTCACAACCAACAACTACAGCTCTAATACAAGGCATAAATAGAGCATCACAACAGTTCACAACAAGGTCTACACAGAACTTATCCCCCCTTGATTACAGCCGCACAACCGGCCCATCCTGTTGACAAACCCCTCTAATTCACAGCCAACAACCCTCACATCCCGTTCAACACTTCACAACCAACCAATAGCCATCTCCACATGCAATCTTTACCGTAGGAAATTCACCGAACAAAAGGGAGAACTGACCTTGCTTACCGACACTTGAAACTTCACCGACAGTTAATCCCCAACAACCGGTAGCCCTGTTCACCAGATCACCTACTGCCCACAAACCTAACCAACACTTCGGCAATCAAACTAATCCTAACAGCAACAACGTCCAATAGACAATACCACAAGCAAGAAGGGAATCAACCTTACCGATCTTAGATCTCCACCGACAGCCCTTCCTCGTCTCCTGTTCACGACAAAATCAAATCCCCAATCACTGCCCAAACCAGATCGAGCTCAGTTAAGGGAAAAAAACCATATCTTGGAGTTGATTTCGTCCAAGGTAGTAAGAAACTCAGCCCTTACCTAGCACTCACAGCGATCGCCGGTGCAGCCTCCACTTCGATCGGGAAGAACGACTTCCTGTTTGGGACTGCCGCTGACTCGTATTCACCGACCTTTGCTTGCCCACTCCTCCCGCTCGCCTGCGAAGGTCGTCGAGACTTCGGATGCTCTCTGTCGCGAGGTAGGCTTTGCGAGGAAGAAGGAGGGAAATTGGTGGCCCTGGATTTCGGAAGAGCAGAGGAGATGAGGGATCGCTCGGTGAAGAGGCTAGAGGTGTCGCGCGCGTGAGGAAGAAGAGGAAGTGAGGGCTTGGGAAGGGGCAGCGCCGGGCGATGGAGTCGGCGACGAATAACTCTGTGTGCGCGAAACGCTCGCACGAGGAGAATTCGTCGGCGAGAAACGGAAGGGAAGAACGGCGGAGTCAAGAGATTAACGGGTCGGGTGGTTTTTTAACGTGTTGGGCTTAAACAATACTTATTGGGTTCTTACCCCATAAGACCCAACCTAGGTTTGATTAACCCTTTTTAATTAATACCTAGATTAGGTATTAATTATAGTCCAATCCCCCTCCCCCCTTTTTTCCGATATTTTACATATATGCTACTCGATCATACTGCCCACTTGGCTACTCGAGAGTAGTGGTTGGTATTGAGTTGGGACAGTTATCATGTCGAGCCACCGAGGCCACACTGGGGTCGTGGTAGCTTTAGGATGAGCCGGCATGACCATGCATGCTGCATTGCCGACTTATGATATTTTTTTGCATATATATATATGATTGTGATTAGTAAATATATATAGATGCAGTCTATATATATATGCTTATTGTGATGCTGCATTTGATTGTACTATGCTTGTTGTATTTGGTTGTACATTATCTTCATACATGCTACCCGTATCACTTATATGGTTGTATCGAATACTTGTTTAGTTGTTGGTTAGTCTATTGCATTCTTTGACCCGTATTTATATCGTTATATTGTTACAGCAGACTTCCTGTATATGTATATATTGTGGATATGTGCTCAGGTTGGATAGGTGTAGCGTAGCAGACTTCTAGGTATGTCTGCATTTTACATTGGCCTAGCTTGAATTTATACGTGGCACACGACTAAAACTGAGAGGTAGGAGGATCATAACCAAGTTTCTTCGACAAATCAACAATTTATGTTGTAAGATCTTTCAGTCTATGTCAAGATTTTGGAATTTGAACTCCTCTAGGTTAATCAATGGGTTTCGATTAAAACTCATTGATGGTCCTATTTACCTTTTCTTTGATCCAAAGTACATTGGGTTTGAGAAGTGTCTATCTGTGTATCGATGCCCAAAATTTATGATATTCAAGATTTTATTAGGTATCTACAACCATATTTCAGAAATCAGGCCCCGCGCCATGTGACACACGACCAAAACTAAGAGGTAGAAGGATCAGAACTAAGTTTTCTCGACACATCAACAATTCATGCTGTAAGATCGATCTTTCAGTCCATATCAAAATTTCAGAAATTGGACTCCTTTAGGTCGATCAATGAGTTTCGATCAAAACTTATTGATGACTCTATTCACCTCTTCTTTTATCTAATCCAAGTCAATTGAATTTGGAAAGTGTCTCTCTATGTATCTGTGTTAAAAATTTCTAATAATCTATATTTTATTAGGTATCCACAGTCATATATCAAAAATTAGGCTTCATGTCATGTGGTGCTGAAAATTTAAATCTCAGGACAACTGTGTTACTGGGAATATAATTTCTAACACTACCTTTGGGATGGTTCGAGATTTCCAGTTGTGACTCGGATGCATGCAATATCTGAGCATTAAATTCACGTTTGACGGGAGGAGTAAAAAGGAAATAAGATGCGTCATTTGTAAATATCAAACTATGAGACTGTATTTGGACAATTCTATACTTGGTGTGCCTTTTGATAAATCGTCGTATTGTTCGACTTTGACACTTTGTTTAAATCAATAACGGAGCTTTGAATTAAAATTCGTCCGGGCTAAAAATGATCTCCGATCAATTTAAATTTTTTTCCTTCGAGTTAAATTGAATAAATCACCATTTTTCCCAAGAATAATTACACCTTGAAATATAATTTTTTACCTTAAATATAATTATCTTCAATCACGTTTTAGACAAAATAAACTTTTAGGTGGCAGAGTTTGTTATCAGCTTTACTTTCTTAATAATATTTCTAGATGATGTAAGAAGCGAATTTGTTAGCTAGTGTGTATTAATTTGGATTAAAAGTATTAATTAAACTCGTAACATAATCATTAAAATGATTAATCATCGGATGGGCTACTGTACTAGATCACGCACACTAAATTTAAAATGATATATGGAATTTACTCATACTCGATGTTTTTAAAATCATAATTTTTGACACTGTATTAATTAAAGAGTCAAACTTGTTTGAAATTTCATTCTTCAGAATCAATACTATGCATAATTTATATACATGCCAAATAGTTGAACTTTTCGATCATTCTGATATTATTGCCCAAGTAATTTTTTTTATATTTTTATAATAAATAAATAAATAAGTTATTTTCCTCTAGTAGATTTAACTATGTTGTATATGTAAAACTTTATAATATTAATTTGAACATTCAAATCATAATAGAAAAAGCATTTCTAATAAACAACCGATCGATGATAATTTCTTTGTTCATTTTTCCGAAACCAATATAAACAAAATTTCGGTTGACTATAATTTGATATAATTCACTCATAAAGCTCAACCTAAAGTTACTTTAATTTAGACCAAAACTTCTTCAACTTTTATTTGACTACATAACATTGACTTTGTCTTTATCCCTCTAGTGTTGGGTATATCCTACGACGGATAATGTTGTATGAATATTTTTATCTTCGATAATATCGTCTCTTCAATACTTGTAATTAGACCTGACCACGGTCCGGGTTCGGTCCGGGTCCGGGTCGAAATTGTCGGATCCGGATTGACAAAATACCGACCCTTAACCGGTCCGCTCGTGGCCGGTTACGGTCCGGGTCGTGGAACTGCCGGTTCCGGTCCGGGTCCGGGTCCGGCTCAAGTCCGGGTCGGATCCGGATCCGGATCCGATCCGGTTAATCGTCGTGTTAGTGTTTCTTTTTCTAAAACCACTAACAAAAAACAAAACAATGAATTTTCATGAAGAAATCATCCATAAAGCCAGACACGAGGTGATATTTTAGTAAATGGATACAAGAAGATAATTGCTCCGACTGCGCTTTGTGCTCCAGGACAGATTAGATCATCAAAAACCTTTCTTTTTCTACCCAACACGCCCGTGTCGTGACGGACAGAGAGCGACACGGGCGTGTTGCACAACGGGAAAACAGTGACCTGTGTTGGCTGTACGACACGTCCGTGTCGTGTAACGGGAAAACAACGACACAGGCGTGTCGACGATTTTCCGATTCGGTTTTTTAAAAACGAGGCCGATATAATGATGGTCCGTCAAACCGGTTCGCGGATTGACTGTCGGACCGTTGACCACGGTCCGATTCCGGGTCGGATCCGGATTTGACCCGGACCTTGGCCAGGTCTACTTGTAATTAGCAATATGTGATCCGCTAACCCTTTGAGATTTGAGAGTACGATGCTATAAATAGTGTCAGAATAGACACTGGCCGACAAAGGCAACCTCTGTTCAAGATTTAAAAATTATCTTTCAAAATATTATATATAAAAGAGTCTAATTTTTATTTAAAAATATTTTTTTTTCCATATAAAAAGATCTAATTTTTATTACTTTAATAGTGGATAATGATAAAGTATATATATATATATATATATATATATAATATTTCATTTTTTACATGGTTTCATTGCCATATTGTTTATAATTTCTAAATTAGAAATACATCAAATCACACTCTATCGATATGCTCCTTTTACAATTATTCATTATCTTATAATTAAAATACTCATTGAATTGTTTCCTTGAGTAATCGAGAGAAGAAGAGAAAGTAAAAAAAAAAAAAAAGGAAAGAGAGGAAGAAAATAGAAAGGAAAAAAAAATAAAGAGAGCAAAATTATTATTATTATTATTATACACTATTTCATCTATTATTTCACATGCCATTTGCATCGAGTGGAATTGTTTACTATTGCTTTCGTCATGCGTAAAAAGGAAAAATTACTATTTATTTGTTTATTTTTTATCCATATTATTTAAGTATGAGCTAACAAAATTTTGAAAAAAAAGAGTCCGTCATTTTCTCATAGAATAAACAAAGGATATGAGACAACTTTTACCTAAAATATATCGTTTTTAAAGTATATCATTAAATTAGAGTTGGAAGAATTCGACTTGAAAATAACTTCTTCTTTTTTTAAAAAAAAAATAATAATTAATTAATTTCGAGGCAAAAGCATCTGGCGGATGGAAAATTTATTTTATTTTATTTTTAAATATTAAAAATTGAATAAATAAAGTCACATGGAGAAGGACAAGGACGTGGGGGCGACGGCGTCCCGGCCACGTGACGACGGGAGCAGCGAGAAAAACGTGCGCGGTCTCTCCGCCACCCACCTCACCTCCATCTCGACAGTGTGAACGCATCAGCGACGATTTATTAATTTTAATTCAATTTAAATTGTAAAAAAAAAAGAAAAGAATATTATTATTATTTTTAAATTATGAATAAAAAGAAGGGAGGAGGAAGCTTCTTCCTCGTGGCCGCCGCCACCACTCCGTTACATCTCGGATTAGGGCTCAATTTGCCTTTTTCTTCCAAAATATTCCAATTTTCACTTACTTTTGGTCACTTTCCGTTTTCCTCCCTCAAGGTTCAAAAATATCTTTTACAACTATATCCTCTCTATCTCAATGGCTAACGTGGAACTCCATTGGAGAATGTTGATGATAAACTGAATAGAAATTAAAAAAATTATTTACTAGATATTTAAATTTTCACCACACTAATTTTAAAAGAGACAATCTTACATCATTTGAAATTTAAATCTTAATTTTTATATTATTCTTTTGAATATCTTACTTATTGCATTGCACTTGTAGGATGATGAAATCATTATTCTTGATCTACGTACATAACAAAAAATTTCAGTGTCATAGTGGATTTTTTGTTGTGGTCACTAGCAAAGTTGAGCTTTCTCATCTTGAAATTTAAGATTTTATGCCTTTGAAGCATATGACAAGAACATAAACATTTAAAAAAGTGTCAAAGAATATAAATTGTCCGAATAATAATTTTTTTTTCTATGTAGTTAGATTGAGGTTGAGTCACGTGATGCCTCAAATTATCTGGCGAAAGGGAAGATTCGTAAGATTAGGAGGGGTAAAGTGAAAATTTGGATTAAATTCCCTTTGATATTTTTAGGCAATTTAATTATTGGGCCAGAAATAGTAAAAATAAATAAATAATAATAATAATAAAAAAAAGCGGAATCGCGAGAGCTTCCGTGAAGGTGAGGCGGAGACTTCCTTCTGTGTCTCTTTTTTGCTTTCCATCTTAAGAGCTTCAACTCAAGCGAGATCATGAACTTGTGGACCGACGACAGCGCCTCCGCCATGGACGCCTTCATGACCTCCGCCGACCTCCAGGGCTTTCCCTGGCTTCCTCCCTCCACTCCCCCGCCACCGCCGCCCTCCTTCACCCAGGACTCCCTCCAGAACCGCCTTCAGGCTCTTATCGACGGGGCGCGCGAGCCCTGGACATACGTCATCTACTGGCAGTTCTCTGTCGACGGCACCTCCGGCGACTCCTTGCTTGGCTGGGGCGACGGCTACTACAAGGGCTGCGAGGAACACAAGCGGAAGCAGCGGTCTGGGATCGCGTCCTCCTCTTCCGAGCAGGATTACAGGAAGCGCG
This sequence comes from Wurfbainia villosa, assembly GCA_025175895.1. NCBI lineage: Eukaryota > Viridiplantae > Streptophyta > Magnoliopsida > Zingiberales > Zingiberaceae > Wurfbainia > Wurfbainia villosa. Next base: position 5,710,051 of record CM046004.1, read on the forward strand.
TCCTGCGCGAGCTCAGCTCGCTCATTTCAGGCGGCGGGCCCTCCGGGACGGATGAGGCCGTCGATGAGGAAGTCACCGACACGGAGTGGTTCTTCCTCGTGTCCATGACTCAGTCCTTCGTTAACGACAGCGGGATCCCCGGCCAGGTCTTCTATGCTGGCAGCCCTTCCTGGATTGCCGGTGCCGGCCGCCTTGCCGCGACGACCTGCGAGCGAGCACACCAGGCACAGGCCTTGGGTCTCCAGACTATGGTCTGTGTCCCTGTTGGCTCCGGCGTGCTCGAGCTCGGTTCCGCCGATATCGTCGCTCACAATACCGAGATCATGGGCCAGATCCGCGCCCACTTCAACTTCAATTCTCCCGACGCCCCATCCGTTTCTGCAGCAGGCGGTGCCTCGTCATCCTGGTTGACACCGCAATCTGCAGCAGCTGCCCCTGCCCCTGAACTAGGGGAGGCTGATCCGTCCGTGCTTTGGCTCACAGATCCTGCTGTGATCGAAATGAAGGACTCCGTCTCTGCCACCGCCGACATATCCGTCACAAAAGCCCCAATTCAATTCGAAAACAACCCTAGCTCCAGCATGCTCACCCAGAACCCTAGCTCTTCGGCCCAAATCCAGAAACATCACCAACAGTTGCAGCACCAGAATAACCCGCAGAACCAATCTTCTTTCTTCTCCAAAGACTTCAATTTTCCAGAGTTCAACTCGAATCCATCCATTGCTCCTCAGTCGTTCAAGCCGGATTCCAGGGAAATCCTCAATTTTTCCGGTAGCAAGAAGAATTCCTTGCTCGCACCAGCTGCAGTTGCAGGGAGCCTCTTCTCCCATCCCCAAGCCGCCGACGTCCCCGCCGCCGCAGTGGACAACAGGAAGAACAAGAAATCAACCGGGGCGGTATCCAGTGTTACCAACAACGACGAGGCGATGCTTTCCTTCTCTTCGGCTCCTGCCAGGCCGACCTCCAACGGTCAACTGATGTCTTCCGGCGGTGGCGCGATTCCGGACTGCCCAGATTCTGATCAGTCCGACCTCGACGCCTCTATGCGGGAGGTGGAGAGCAGCAGAGTGGTGGAACCAGAGAAGCGACCAAAGAAGCGCGGGAGGAAGCCTGCCAACGGCCGTGAGGAACCGCTAAACCACGTAGAAGCCGAGCGGCAGCGCCGCGAGAAGCTCAACCAGAGATTCTACGCTCTCCGCGCCGTAGTTCCCAACGTGTCCAAGATGGACAAAGCTTCCCTCCTCGGCGACGCCGTCTCATACATCGAAGAACTCCGGTCAAAGATCCAAACTTTGGACCTCGAGAAGGAGGAGCTACAAGCACAAGCAGATGCCCTCAAGCAGCAGTACGCATCCGCCCCTGGTCGTCCAACTGGGTACAACCACAAGGCCATGAATGTTGCAAACCGGTGCCTTGGGGTAGAGTTGGAAGTGAAGATACTGGGATTAGAGGCCATGATAAGGGTACAGTGTCAAAGGAGGAATCATCCTGCAGCGATGCTGATGGCTGCGCTGCAAGGCCTGGATCTTGAAGTGCACTACGCGAGTGTGTCCGTGGTCAAGGACCTCATGATCCAGCAGGCCACAGTCAAGATGTCGAGCCAAGTATACACACAGGAGCAGCTTAATGCTGCCCTCTACTCTCAATTGACCTCATAGTAACCGTGGGGAAATTGCTAGATTGCTTGATTAGTTCGTCCGTCTTAATGGTGGCAGGAAGAGTTTGTAGATCAGCTAACAGTCAATGTAGTATGGTTATAGCTCATGATTTCTGCCGCAGTTCGTCCATGAAATTGCAGTTACCATTGCAATTGGATGTGAATACTCTTCCCAAGAGAGGTGAAGTTGCATCTGTAGAGATTGTGTTGTATGTCTACTACTATGTGCTTTCTCATGTTCCAGTGCTCGCTCTTGAATGTTTCAGTTCAAGTACTGCACAGTGCATAGCTAATACATGGAATATCAATCTTTACTCGGATTCCAGCTTTAGTGCTGTATCCGCTATGAATTATCTAACAGCGACAGATGATGAACATATCCACAGAAGAGGTGAAGCTGCCATTAGAGAGGATGTTCATGTTGTCTGCATTCTGTTAAGTATATGTTTCTGACTGCTTCACTCTATGCCCCTATAATATACATATTGAGATTGCAATGTATGATTAGCAGGAGAAATCTTAATTCTATTAGCTTGAGAACCTGGGAAATGCACTGGAAATATCAATTCAGGAATCTAGCATAAACTTACTTGTTTGGTAAATAAATATCATTTGATAATTAACATATCAAATGGTCGAAGTATCGTGTTTTGTACATTATAGTTAGTTTATGGTCTCTTTTTACTGGTATTTATAAATTTTGTTGCTTTATGACTTTTTGGAAATAGCATTTCCAATCTATTATGCTTGTATGGGATGTAAATGAGGTGAATCAATAGCAATTCACTGAATTTAGTTACTTTAGTGTATATTGAAGATGAATTCATCGTTCATGCGTTAGAATAAGCATGGTTTTTTCTTTAGCAGGGTTAAAAAGACAAATTCGGAATGCTCGCGATATCATGAGGATCGAAGGTTGTTTCTCTATGGAGCTTATCGAATTTTTGGTTGCAACACAGAATTTGTTGCTAATTTCATGAACTTGTACAAGTCATTCACCACAAACAATCTTTTTGGTCAGTATATGGTAAAATATAGTGGCAAATCTAGATTGAAATTTGAACGAATGTTTAATAAAATTCGATAGCGATTGACAGAGACAGAACTAATGATCAACGGCTAACATGAGAGAGGATTATTTTTATTTTATGGAGGAAGGGGGTGCTTCTCCCCCCAAGTATCTTGTGGGTTGGGTAAGGCACGACATAATGTCTAACCCTACCTCTCGGAGTTGTCAATTGGTTCGGCCACTCGTGGCCTGACTCGATTAGACATGGCTGGTGTTGTGCTCGACTCGACCCATATGGAGATGAGGCCGGTTGCTCCCAACTCGACACAAATGCAGGGTTGCTTTAGGTGTGAGGGTCACTGCTTGTGGCAATCAGGTTGAATTAGAGTCTACTCATTCTAATATAGACTTGCATTTTGTTTTTATATATAAAATCATAATAATAGTTTTTATTTTTATAAATATTTAACAGAAAGTATTTTGGATAAATTTTTTTTTGAAAGAGTATCCTTCCTAGTTTCATTATCATCCAAACTATGGTCTATTTTTAGAAAAAAATGCTTTATACTTTATAGTAGCTTTGATTCATGAGTTCAAGTTTCAAACTCTCCAACCAACAATTCTTCAACAAGTTTTTTTTAAAAAAAAACTCATGGCTCTTTGAACGAAAGGTTAGAATTTATCAACCGCTTGCTGCTACTAATATGTCTTCATATCATTCATCGTAAAAAAGATAAATTACGGAGAGTTTTTAGTCCAATGTCGAAGTATAAGTCAAAGGTTTATACTTTATAATAGCTTTGATTCATGAGTTCAAGCTCCAAACTCTCCAACGAATAACTCTTCCTCATCACTAAGTTTTTTTTTAAAAAAAAAAAATTCATGGCTCTTTCAACAAAAGGTTAGAATTTATCAATTGCTTGCCGCTACTAATTTGTCTTCATGTCATTAATCGTAAAAAAAGATAAATTACGGAGAGTCTTTAGTCCTATATCTGCATTTAAATGAAAAAATCACAAAAACAAATGGAAATGCGGGGGATCGAACCCCGTGCCTCTCGCATGCAAAGCGAGCGCTCTACCATTTGAGCTACATCCCCAGCATACTAAAACTCAAATTATAAGATAATTATAATAAACTTTATTAGCTTTGCAAACTTTAATCCAACGGGCTTGTAGCTCAATAACCCTAATATTAAAATTTTGAGGCAACTGCTTCTAGTCATTAAATACAACACTCTTTTTTTCCTTGATCTAGCGTGCATGATCTCTTCTTCTTCATAGTCACGATTCACGAACGCTCCTTTCAGTCCTAGTCTTTTTCAAGCAACTGCAGAAATATGTTGGAGTATTTCTGCGCAGCACGCTAGAGGAAAATTTAAACTCGGTTAGGCCGCCGAAAGAGTTTCACAGAAAAGTTTCTAAGTTAGGCGAGACAACACCAGGTCGAAAAGGCAAGCTTTCCAATTTTGATTGAACGAGAGTCGTGTTGGAGTTACAGAGGAAAGAAATCAAATCGTCAACCTCACTGAATTGGTGAAGTCACATATAAAACGATTTTGATATATACTCTTTCGATTCGAAAAAAAAATAAAAATCGCAATGGCTCTCTCTCTCTCTCTCTCTGACGGAGAAAATAAATTAAAAATTCAATTGATAAATATAAAAGAGAGAATTAATCGATAGATAAAAAAAACTTTAAGAATTTACCCTTATTCACTTAAAAATTATTTTTATCAATTAAATTAGCTCTGGAACTTTTTCATTTGCAAAGTTTGGATGGATGAAGGTGAGAAAGGGCTTGAGTTTGAAAAAGGTTGCCAGCAGGATGTATCATTTGATTTTACGGGCGACGTGGAAAAAGTAAGTTTCATTTGCTCTAAATTGGATAATTTTTAATTATAAAAAAGTGTTAAATAATCCGACCTGCCGGATTCGAACCAGCGACCTAAGGATATCTGTGTTACCACTACAGTCCTCCGCTCTACCAACTGAGCTAAGGTCGGTTTGTTTTAGTTGGTCTGTTTATATTTTAAATAGATATATAAATAGGATATTAACAAAAATTATGGAGGTCCGGGGAATCGAACCCCGTGCCTCTCGCATGCGAAGCGAGCGCTCTACCATATGAGCTAGACCCCCGCTGATGTAATGAGCCTGATTATAAATTTTATATATCTTTAACTATCATCTTCTTTGTAACATCAACTAGGACAAGAGGCTAATGCAAGGGACACTGAAGAATACAGTGCATGCAAAACTGCATGGCATACGTGCAGTATCCGTGGCTACTGACACCTTTCTGGAAGATCCAATCAACAGATACGCAAATGGAACGACTTGATGATGAAGAAAATTCCATAGCGAAGATGTTGGACTGGAAACCCTGAGGCTACGGTGAGGGGGCAGGGTTCTTCGTTCTTGTACTTCTCCTGAGACTGATCCATCAGCATGCCAATGGCATTCGTGAATAAAGCCGTGCATCAGTTAGCGTTAGTGGTGAAGTTTGTTGAAGAACCACGAAAGGCATACAGTCTGGGAAGACAATTCCTTCTCAATAGGTAAAACTTTGGAGGTTCATTCTCTATGAGCAAGAAAGCCTCACTGGAGCCTATAGATTGGCTATTTGGCTGACTGTTAATTTTATATCTACTGCTTGATATGACTTTTGAAATTTCATATAAGGCCATTCTTGGTTTGCTACCAGAAAAGTGTGTTTGATCGACGATGGACTTGCAGTGCAAGTCTTGTCGTGGTTCCAGTAGCGAACGAAGTCCATAACTAATAATGGTTTTAATTACGGTAATTAGCTTGGTTGAGCTCTAGCTATATTAATCGCAACTAAACTAGCCAAAATAAAAAGAGAAAAAGGGGATTATTAATCGCAACTAAACTAGCCAAAATAAAAAATAAAGAAAAAGGGGGCATTCCGAGAATCGAACTCGGGACCTCTCGCACCCAAAGCGAGAATCATACCACTAGACCAAATGCCCTGTTTTGTTATATATCTTATAATAGTTTTCTCATATTTTTTAGTCCACGAGTCGAGCATGGACTTTTTCTTTCTCACTAATTATATACATTCCAACATAGAACTCAAAATATATTAATCCTAAAGTCATTAACAATTTCATTTTAAATTAAATATATATATATATAAATATTTATTTTGTATCATAATTTAATCTATATTGTTGAAACCTTTATACTGTCAAAAAATTTGCCTTATAGTATGATAATGTTATCAGCAAGTGTAGAGTACAGTATCGAAGCAAATTTTTATTTACACATAAAATTAGATCGAGTTTTTCTGCATGTATTAATATAAAAAAAATTAAAAATTGGGGTGAGAGAGGCTCGAACTCTCGACCTCAGGATTTCTCAGAAGCTATGAGACCTACGCGCTAGCCAACTGCGCCACCACCCCGTGTTTTTTATGTTTAATGTAACAACTTTTTTTATAAATTAATCAATCGCATATCACAGGCACGCACTCGAATCTAATCGACTGGTTTGAGTTTGCAACTACAAGAGTTTTGTAAACGCTCTCTATTCATCACTTATATATGGTTCTTTACAATCCGATTAGAAAAGTCACTTAGCGATAGATTGTGAGATATTCCTAAAGCATATAATCTCGCTATTGAAAATTTTTGTAATAACAATTTTGAAAATAGGACACCTACTTCATGATATGATTAAAACAGCAAATGTTCTCCCACTTGTATAGAGGGCATGATATTGAAATGAACACTTGGACGGCATATGAAAGAATATTATATATATTGGATGTGACACTATAAATATCAATTTGATAAGTTACGTAGTGCTGAATTGTTCCTAGTTTATATAAATAAGTGTGATGCGGTGGAGGAGTATTGATCCACGTGATTAAACAAAAATAATCGTTAACATAAAATATATGTCAGTTTAGAAGGTTAGATGGTGACTTTATATTATATTGACCTCGACCTGATAATTTTGATCCGTGAGATTTTGACTTGACATGGTAGATGAGTGGACTATAATATTACATCTTTTAGATTTGGTAATTATATACATTATTAATAATAGTGATTATGATAATATAGATTAACTCAGTTGATAAGTACGAAGAGATTTGTCCGTAATGAATAGGGAGTCAATTCTCGAAAAATTTATCATCCTGAATTTTTGACCGATTTTTTTTCTTTTGTATTTATCAATTGAGATTTTGATTTATCTTCTAAAGGTAATCGAAAAGAACCGATTTCATATTTTTATAATAATAATTATGATGTTTAAATAATTATGATGACCATTGTGCGTTGATAATTGGAACAAGAACATCCTGATAAGAACAAAAGTACAAAAGGTAACTAAAATTTTAAACTCAATTTTCAATGCCCTTGGTTCTCTTTCTATATTTTTGCTTGTTTACATTGAAATTTGAGTTGTATAACGGAGGGACTTCATCCAGGGTCTCTTAGGATCTCTTCTAACTTTTTTTTATCTATATAAGTCAAAATTTATTGGATCACAGTTTAACTCGAAAAAAAATAAATACTTTTTCTCTGTTTTAGGGGGAATGATAAAAATATATATAAAGAAGCTAAGTAATGTGTACAAAGTTTATATGTTTATAAAGCGATAGACGAGAGTCTATACTTTGAGGAACATCCTCTTAATATTAGACTCAATATTATCAAAACGACTTCGATTATGGGCTTGCCATAGGAGAAAGATCATACATGAGATAGCTAGGTCATGTGTCTCCCGTATTCGTCCTTTGTCGTGTAACTCATGGCCAAATGCTCGAAAGAGCCGCACTACAGAAAAAATCTATGGTCGTATGTGCAACCACTACGACGAAAGAAAATATGGTTGTTGCTCTCCTCCTCCTATCGACACAACTTTTGCAGCTCATATGACATGTTGTCGCAGTCTACAATTTGTCTTGCGCGAGTAGCCAATATATGCATCTGTGCTTGGGCAGAATGTCTCGCCTCCAAACTATTGCTGCCCAATGTGCAACAACCCCCTATGCATAGCTGGAAGAATCTATGTCGCGAGGGTTGTTGCTGATCTGCTCCGCTCCCAGCATTGCACTTGCCTCGGTTGCACCTAGCTCCTATCTGATGTAGGAGCTCGTCTCGAATCTGCCCCAGCTTCTTCATCAGCGGTGAGTCAGAGACCCGCCCTCGCCAATGCCACAAGTCTGTCTGGCTGAGGTATCGGTGATGAACCCATCTAACCCAAAATGAATCCTCCTTGTTTTGTAAATTCCATAAGATTCGACACAACAAGCTGGAGTTCTAAGCCCGTAAGCCCCGTAAGGCATAGCTGCCTTCCTCCTTAAAAAGACATAGTGTAACCCAAGATACCACCGAATGCTTGGTGGTCCATATAAAAGAGCGGCAAATGTCATATAACTTGTCCACTATACCGTTCGGGGTCGAAAGAATAGAGAGTCAATAGCACTTCATGCCTTGAAGCACGGATCGTACAAGCTCGAGTCACCCCGCATATGAGAGAGTGTGTTTGGGCCATCGGACATTCTTACACCCCACTGCATCTATCAATGGTGTGTAGCTAGCAATCTGGAACTTTTCCACCGCCAAGGGAATCCCAACGTATCGAAAGGGGAAGACACTTTCTTGGAAGCTCGTAATCTAGAAGAGATCCACCTTCACTCGATTGTCCACCCCGACCATATGTATGTTGGACTTCAAAGGATTCACCTGAAGGTCGATCATGTCCTAAAAGTCCTTCAGGCATTGCGATATCTCTGTGAGTGTGGTGGAGTCCACTCGAGCAAATATCAATAAGTCATCGACACAAGCTAAGTGGGTGATTCCCACCTCCTCACACAAGGGGTGGTAGTGAAAGTCGGGCTTTTATATTGCCACCTTCAAATGTCGGGAAAATACCTTTAGACATAATCCAAAAATCAAGGGGAATAGGGGGTCACCTTGCCTTAATCATGTCGCTCGCCAAAATGATTGTACATTGCACCATTGATGCCAATGGAGTAAGTGACGATGGAGATGCACGCATAGATCCAATTGTGAAATTGTTAGGGAAAATCAAAACTAACAAGAGCCACCATAAGGAAATTCTAATCCACCGTATCAAATATCTTACGAAGGTCTACCTTGATCATGCACTAGAGTGATATCTGCTTTCGAGCATACTTTCGGAGGAGCTCTTGAGTCAAATGTATGTTCACCTCAATCGAGCGCCCATTAACAAAATCCGCTTGAGTTGGATCCAATAAGCCATCTATCATGTCCGCTAGCACCGTCGCCATGATCTTCGAAATGATCTTGTAAAATACATGAGATAGCCCGATAGTCGTTAACCGTCGGGGCATGTTCATACTTAGGAACCAACGCTATAAGAGTATGATTCCACTGTTTGAGCAGCTGCCTTGTTTGAAAAAATTCCTACACGCCAGCAATACGATCTTGGCTCACTGTATCCAAAGCCGGCCCTGGGCAGGGGCAGCTAGGGCCCCCGCCCAGGCCCAATCAAAATTTTTTAAAAGTTATAAGAGGAAAGGGGCCTATTTTTTTGGGGAAAAAAAATTATCTATAAAAGAGCCCATTTTTTTTTCTTCGCCCAGGGCCCAAAAACATCGAGGACCGACTTTGACCGTATCCCATGGCGAAGTGAAGAATTTGGAGTTGTATCCATCTGACCTCGACACTGTTATCACCAATGTCGAATAGTGCAGTTCGAATGTCATTGGTAGTGACTTCACGCACCAAATCTACCGCTTGCGCAGTTATGCACTGCCTAGGCAGAGTCGTGCTATCCAATGGGCGGCAACACTTCGTTGTGCCAAGCAGGCTGCAAAAGTGTGTCACGAACACCTCAGCAATCTTGCCCCATGCTGCTTGTCTACTCTCCAGATGGATTCACAATGCTGATTATGGAGTTCCTCTTGTTGTTGCACTTTACCAAGTCATGGAAGAACCACGTGCATCGGTTGCTGCCGCGGAGGTATGCCCCATGAGCCCACTATTGGTAGAAAAGGCACTCCGCATCAGCGAGCAACGTAACATGCCTCCACAGATTCGCATAGTCAACACCCATTGACTCTGCATCGTCTACCCCACGCCGCCTCCGCTGACTTCGGGGCACTCTCGCTTCCAAAGAGCCTGTTTACCTATGCTGTGCCGCGCTAAGGCCACCGCTCGTCCACGATGTCTTTGTTCGCCCCCGTGGGCCTGGCTCGTCCCCGCATGTCATTGTCTAGCTGTGCCAGGCCATTGCCTGGTCCATGTATGTCTCCACCGAGCCCCTGCAGAGTGTCATTTGCCCCTCGTCGGCCACTATCTGCTTGAGACACAACTACGCCATGACCACTATCTAGCCCCATACCACCTCTAAGCAACACGCACTGCTCTGCCTTTAGCCTCTCCTTTGCATGCTTCGCCCGCTCAGAGATATGGTTAAAGTGACGAAGATCCAGGTCCCTCAATCGTCCCTTAAGCCTTGTGAGTTTGACTTTGAGGACAAATTGAGCAAAGCCCGAAATCGGATCTCCCCAAGACGCCTCCACCTAGCTATGGAACTCGGGATGCAGTACCCACATATTATAGAATTTGAAAGATTGCTTAGGGACATGATCCCTTGCCAAGGTCGAAACTATGCAACACGAGTGGTTTGAGAGGCATCCCGGTGGCGTGAACTTCGCAATGCTATCATAGTTCGCTAGCAAACAATGAGAATTAACCAATGCACGTTCAAGATTGAGAGATGCAATACCATTGGTCTAAGTTAGATGACACCCGATGGAGTGAAGGTCCGCCAATTCATAAGTTTGTACAAGTTAGTCGAAATCCCGTAGCTCGTAATTCGTGATCGGTTGGGCACCCTCCCTGTCTTCCACGGATATAAATGAGTTGAAGTCCCTTATAAGAATCCAGGGCTCAAATATAGTCTTCCCGAAGCTCATGTGAGCACTCAAAAGTGCCCACCTAGTGAAAATCGAATGAAAGTCATAGATAAAAGTTGACAAGAAGGTCCACCTTGTAATATAACAATGTAGACGGCAATGCATATATTGCTTTGTCATCTCTAAAACATCCATAGACATCCTCTGCGAGTCCCAAAGAAGCAAAATACACCCACAGTTAGACAAATCAAAATTATGAGCCAGTTGCATACCCGTGAAGTGATGCTGCACGATGGGAGTGAGAAGATCCTCTGTAAATTTCGTTTCCAACAAAGTCAACACTTGAATATTCTTGCTATGGAGGAGGTATTGGACTCTGCCATATTTGAGGGGGCTTGTGGAATCCCCTTATGTTCCAAGTGGTCACCTTCATTGACGATGTGTTCGGGTTGCTTGCACCCACCGCTTACCCCCACGTGGATGTGTCGTCGATTGCCAGACTGCCTCCCAATAACAATAGAGGTCAGGGAGGTAGATTGGTCATTGCATGCTCCATCAGCATTCGCTTTGGTGTCCGTCAAGCCCAGTGTCATACTTTGAGCAGTGTTGTCTATCGTCTCATTGGCTTCCCCCGAGGGGGAAGCATCCATCATGTCCCCCGCCTGACCTTGCATTGTCATGTTGCTGCCCGTCGTCTCACTGCCCTCCCCCCTAGGGGGAAGCAGCCTCCATGTCCTCCTCTTGTCCGTCAAACCCCCGCGGATTGTTGTCTACCTGCCTTCCGAGGCCCCTGTCTGCTTGTCGCTGAGTGATGTCAACATCCTCTACAAATTGTCGTCTGCCTAGCCAGGTGAGGGCCCGATGCTGCCTGCTTCCCACTGATGCACAACACCCTACGGGGGCAATGTGGCAATGGGCGTTGGCATCTCGTCAACAACCATTGTCGTCTTCGTATTGCCCGAGGTGCCCACATCAACACTTCAAGTGATGGTCTGTTAACAAGTCTGCATACGATATCGCCACCTAGTGCGGGAGCACCCTCGCCACAGGCCATCACCCTCTTTTGCTCCGCACAACCCACCAGTGCCCGCCCCTGCTTGACCAGTGCCCGCCAAACCCTGTCCAACCTCCGCAGCGTCCCCTTTGGTGGCTTGGCCGCCTTGCTTTGTAGTCATCCGACAAGCACCATCCTTATGGCCAATCCTTTGACATGTCATGCAAAAATCTAGGATGGTATCATACATCACCGTGAGCTCAATGGTAGCCCTCGTTGGCAGCTCAACTTGCACCTTATATACCTTCTCCACCGTGACATCGACCTCCACCAAGAGCAGGGCAAACGTAAGCCTCTCCTGTGTGTGGGTGAGCCTATCGATATAGAGCAGCTTCCCAATCTCAGATCTAATCAAACTCAATACTTGTGTCATACAACAATCCACTGGAAAATTATGAATTTGCACTCATGCCGACACATGACGACCACCCTCATCATATAAGAAGCATGGTGGCATGTTCTTGAGAAATAGTGGAATGCCATAGATGAAGTAGGGCCCCCCACTAGGACTCTGCCTTGTCAAACTTATAGACTATCCATCCGCTCTTATGAAGATAGAAGTTGTTGGGTACTCCCCATCTCTTCACAATAACCTCCACACCTTACCTCCCCCGCGTGTCACCCCATGAAGCAACCAACAAGGTAGTGCCCCATTGCATGATCCATCGGGGCTATGCCATCAAAATCAATACGAATATGCCTCCTTGTGCGCTCAAACTGATGCAACTACATTACCACACTCTTTGTGTTGTTATCCTTGAAGAGGTTGGCCCACGTCGCCTATCATGTCACCACACTTGGAGCCTTGGCGCTCATAGTTGGCACTGCCCTGCGTAAGGCAGTGCCCTATGCAACCTGTCTAACATCCACCCTCGGTGCGCAACCTGATGTGCCACCCACTGCTACCACCTCTACGCTCCTACCATGTACCTCTTCATCAGTAGGTGCCACATCAGCCATTGCCATGCCAGCAACCACCTCAGTGTCTCCTTCCAGCTCAACACTCACCTGCGTGTGTGCATGTGACACTACCACCTCAGTAAAATAAATGCTCTTTTTTTTTTATTGACAACGGGACATCCAAATATTCGATCCGACTAATTTCTGAGAGTGACTCGCTCTGTCTCATGGACTTTCGGGATGTCTCGCCAACAACTGAGTCGGATAAGATCGGAGCTCAAATGACCTCCACCCGCCACTAAGGGTAAATCAGAGAAGTGCTCGCAGCTTTTTTACGATTCAGTCTGGATTCCGCAGTCGCGTTATCCTTGAACGACGATCCAACATCGAAGATGTACTTTGGTCACCGGACAAACTCTTGGATCCTAGAACTGTCCGAATGGATTTTTTCTAAATTCGTCGTCAAACGATATCGCAGAAGATGATCAAACTGTGTTCTTTTGTGGAATATCTCTCCACTTTTATGCTTCACCGCGCCCTACACGAGTGAGGTCGTTCACTCACATACGATCCGATGAACAATCGACTCAATAAGAAAAAAACGTCCCAACAAAGAAAATTGATCCACCAAAGAAATCAAATGCGCCTCGCCAAAGTAAAGATACAGCTCAACAAAGCTCATTCAAAGCAAGCCAGAGGCCGGCCAACCTATCTAGAAGATCTCATATACCCAGATCAAATTGCAATTGACCTTAGACAGCTGAAGATGGTTTCTTCACGAATCCAAGGTTTCCAAAGTTTAACTCCCTAATATTAATTAATTGTGGCAAAGAAGAAACAAAATGGAGCTTTTCCATTGCCACTGCTGGATGCAAATTAAGGCCCTCTAGGAGCGAAGGTTGAGGATGGAAGGCACCCACAGCCGCGACTCGTCTGAGGAAGGAGGCCGAGGACGAGCTCGAAGTCAAAGATGCTCGAGAATTGCCAACTGCGATTGGTTTGGCTTGGCTTCTCCCCCTCCTCTCGCGTATGGGATCACGTCACCTGAAAGAAACTTCCACTCTTATTCTTATCCCGTCGATCCTCGAGGCGGCGAGGCGGCCACGGACTTCCTGAAAACGTGGATCGCACAAGTGTTGCCTCGATCTTCGACGAACGAACCAACGACGCAAAAAAGATTTTTTTTGAGGTAGAGAAACAAAAGTGATCGCAGCGCGGTTGAGGAAAAAGCGTACCAAAGCAGCGAGCTGGCGGCGTCCACAGGATGCAGAATGTCTGTCTGTGTCACATACAGCGACGAAAAGCCAACCGTTGAGCGGCGCCGGTCGGGCTTATCTTATCGCCTTGGGGTCTGCGTGGAGAGACGTGATTGGCTGGTACAATCGCTCGGGATAAGACCGCGCTGCAGGTGCGTCGTCGCGAAGGGCGCACGCCAATAGAAAGACCGCACCTCGGGTCCCGTTTGAGATCGTTGATTCCCGTTCGTGGGTTGATTAGTAGGTGGCGGGCTTTTGTGGCTTGAAAAGGGCGAGGTCCGGTTTTGGGGAGAGACTCTAAACCCTCTCCTCCCCCGCAGGCCACGGGCCTCAGATTTGCTGGCAATGGAGCTCAACTGTGTGGCTTCTTCTTCACGTTCCCTCTCGCTGCTCTCCTCCTCCGCCGCTCTTCCCTCTTGCTCCTCTTCTTCGCCTTCTTCTTCCTCCGCTTGCGGCTCGTGGGCTCGCGAGAGAAGGAAGGCGACTGGATGGACGTCGATCAAGGCGTCTACCGAGGGGAGCCGCGAGAGAATCCACGGATCGGAGACCAGGCGCAGGGAGTTCGCAGCTGGCGGCGCTGCCGTGGAGGCCTCTGCATCGCCGGCGTCCGCCAGCACCACCAACATGACTGTCATCGACCGGAGCTTCTCCGCCGGCGGGGACTCGGAGTTCCCCGTCTGGGATAAGATTGGCGCCATCGTGAGGGTCTGCTACGGGATAGGTTAGAACCTCCTCCTTGACTCTGTCTACGCCATCCTGATCAATGATTTCCTTCCCGAAATCGACTTCGATAACTGGAAAACTATTGATATTTATGCATAAGGGTTCGATTTTTACACGAATTAGGCAGACAGTTGTACTAATTGTGGCTTGAAGATTTCGTGTTCTTCAATTTATATATGTTTATATATGAGAAAACAAAATGGTTGAAAAGGGGATGTACTTGGTTGGACCATCAGGAATCTATGGAGCCATGGCGCTCGCAGGGAAGTTCATATGCTCCATCACTGGGATTGATGAAGCGGGAGGATTCCATCTCTCACTGGGAGCGATACTAGACGGTCTGGGCTATGCTGCTCCACCCATCATGGCTTTGCTCTTCATCCTAGATGTGTGTGGAACTATACCCCTTTGTTTGCTTGTCAGGTCTAATTCTAAATTGAATCTGTTTATGATCTGGCTGACTGTTTCTTTCCTTCGTCGTTCTTTTCATTCATTTGATAGGACGAGGTGGTGAAGTATTCGCCCCATGCTCGCGCTATCAGAGATGTGGAGGACGAAGAGCTTCGAAGCTTCTTCTACGGCATGTCACCATGGCAGGTACTTTACACAATTTGTGGTTTTTTGTATGTACGGGTCAGACTTATGATAAAGCTTGACGAGCAACATTCATCTGGATTCTGGGACTTGGATGTTTTTGCAGTTCATACTCATTGTCACAGCAAGTTCTATTGGGGAGGAGCTCTTCTATCGCGTTGCTGTTCAGGTAATTCCTTAGGAGAAATCTAAGTCTAATATAGTGCTAAAAGGGCATTCTCTCAATCAGCTAACTGTTTCTTTACGTGTGCTAAGGATGGACGCTATTTCTGACTTCAACTAATTGTGTTCATCAAGAAAACAGAAATGGGGCTATAGATAAATTTAGTTTCTTTTCAGCAACTTACTTTTCAGTTACTTAGCTTTTAACTTAAGTACTCCATTGAGCCAATTTATTAGATAACAAGTGCCTTCAGTACCTCTAGACTAGGTTTGAGAACTCCTTGTACAAGAGAGATCTCAATCATTTTAGACTCTTTCTCTCAAGTCGTTAGAAGAAAAAAAAAATTCAAAAACCTCGCTAAGCTATGCTACAATACCTTTGCAACTCAACTTCTATGAAATTTTTGTGGGGCGTAAAAGAGGAGCTCTACCATTTTTGCCCTTTTAGCAATGCTAGTCGAGATTCTCCTATATCAGTCATGCCATTTTTCATGTGTATACTCATTTGTCTAAGCTTGCATACTTTTACAGGGTGCATTAGCCGAAATGTTTTTAAGGGGCACTGAACTCATGAAAGATGCTCACGGGATTGCATGCTTGGTATATTATCAGTCAATATGATTTTTTTTTTATTGTACAAGTGATGGCCAATTAATTGAGTATAGCTTTCCCTTCAGACTGGCATGCTGCCTCTCTTCGTCCCTTTTGCTCAAGCCTTTGCAGCAGTCATAACTGCCGCTCTTACTGGATCTCTTTATTTTGTTGCAACCGCTCCTAAAGGTTTGTCGTCAGACCCACCCTTCCACATGTATCCACACATAAATTGGCCATGAAAACCATCTCATAGATCTTTGTTTGTCCTTTTTTCAGATCCCACTTACGTGGTCGCACCAGTTTTGAGTTCTCGAACTGGCCGCGAAGATCTCAAAAAGCTTTTTGCAGGTTAGTGACTAAAAGATCCTATAAAAATGGGACTAGTTTAGAGAATGTGCTTGTAAAAAAAAAGGGGCAAAGGATTGAAGAAAACATAATCTTCTTTTGATGGTATTACTTAAACAATAATCTTTAGAAGGGGATTACTTAAACTTAACGTGGCGTCGTTACAGCTTGGAATGAGAGGAGGCAAATGAGGAAGATATATTCTCCCCTTTTAGAAGGACTGCTGGCTCTCTATCTCGGATTTGAATGGATTCAGGTTGGACAACTTTTCTCTATGCAAAGATGAACAACCATCTCCGTTTGCTCCCTTTTATGAATTGAAAGTAAAAAAAAAAATTGTGATTGATTTGCAGACGGATAACATTCTTGCACCTATGATCACACATGGGATTTACTCTGCCGTTGTCCTGGGCCATGGACTCTGCAAAATCCACGACCACAGGCGTAAGCTTCGTCAGAGAATCCAGCAAGTGAGAGCGGAATGGAAGAATGCCAAGTCATAAGGTGAAATTTTACCAAATGACTGCCAAGATGAATAATCGATCGACAAGAGTTGACTGTGAGCATTGCAACAATCCAAATAACAGATCAAGGAGAGTAGATGGCTCCGTAGACCGCGAGCATTGCAAGAATCTGAATAACCGATAAGAAAGAGTAGATGAGGACTGCGAGCAATTGGATTGTGGCATCGATAAACTAGCCGCCAAGGAAATGTACAATAGGTTAACACGTAGGGATGTTCCGAGAGGTTTTGTTTACCATTCATCTTGTAGATCCATCACTTTGCTTCTGCTGGTATACGAAGCTTATAATGATAAATCAACATTGCCAAGGGGAATGTTCTCTTTCTTGTGATAGCTTATATCGCAGGGGAAAAAGATGCTTGCGTGATTCAACCAGTGTCTGAATAATTTATTTTGCTAACAGGGACATCATCACAAAGACTGCACGATTGTTTACGCTGTACAGAGAGAATTGATCTTCTATCCGTCGAAATCTTGTGCGCCCATGCACTCTATGCGATTGGCGGTCTAACTCAAGCACGGTGCCAACATCGCCGCCACGCAGTCTGGCCACTGGATCGGTTGTGATCGACACACAATTTGTCGGCGGTCCGGTGGGGTTCAGCTTCCAGCCGGTTAGTATCCGGAATCCGACGCAAAACGGTCGAAAATGACTAAATCGCACGATCGTCGGTCGCAATCGGACCGGATTTCGATGGAATTGCGATTGGAATCCAACAGCGGACGGACCGACAGTCGACGTCAGTCCGTCCGCTATACTAGATCGATCGCCTGATTTCGGCCACGATCGAGCCGGATTCCAATTGAATCGCGATTGGAATCTGACGACGGACGGACCGACAGGCGACGTCGGCCCGTCCGTCGTTGGATTCCTACTGCGATTCGACCGGAAATGACCAAATCACGTGGCCGACAGTGGCGAGGCCAATGTCGGCCGCAATTGGGCCGGATTCCGGCCGAATCGCGGTCGAAATCCGACGGTGGACGGTCTGACATCGGCTTCCGGTCCGTCCGCTGTCAGATTCCGACCGCGATTCGATCAGAATCAGGCCCGATCATGGGCGACAATGGTCGCGCCACTGCCGGCCGTGTGATTTGGTCATTTTCGATCGTTTTGCATCGGATTCCGGGCGTTAATCGGCCGGAAGTCGAGCCCCGTCGGATCGTCGGTGAGTTGCGTGTCGATCGCGCCCGGTCCAGTGGCCGGCGGTGGCTGGACGACATGGCAACGACGCCGACACTGTGCGTGGGTCGGGTCGTAGATCGCATGGAGCGCATAGGATTTCGACACGCATGAGAGAAGCATTGTGAATCGTTCGATTTTTGTCCAATTGCAATGTTTTTTTCCGATGAGAATTATAATCAACTCCTGAATCTATCGGGGTCACTGTCATCGTTGTTGTTTGATTGATCGATCAATCGAACTACGGTTGAATTTCGATTGTGATCCGATCGAATTGTTATCGTCAACGTCGCATTTGTGGCGAGCATAATCGTGATCAATTCCGACTGCAATCAGATTGTGATTCGATATGATTCCAGTTGGATTATAATCGGGATTCTATCGAATTGTGGCTGTCAGTGAGTCGCTTGGTGGCGATGCCGAGTGACGGGCGACGAGAGAGTCCGACGAAAAAAAATACTGTACATTTTCTATTATTATATTTGCTCAGGTAATGATAAAATTACTATACATTCTTCGTTATCGCGTATGAATTGTACATCGAGCATCATCCAACATATATATAAATATATTATTCTATATAATTCATCTGTGAGTATTTTTATTATCCATCATCAGATGTGCAGATTCGTATATAAATATATTATATATTATTCGATATATATAATGTGCATCTTCCGTGTGCATTAATCGTATATATCTATGAATGTGAAGATTCAACGTATATCGTTGTTTCGACAGTGACGATATCGACTTCGACGTATTTAAAGAATTGATTATAATGTGATGTACACGAAAGATGTACATTATAGTCCCATTGGATTTGACAAGAAGGGTAGCAAACGAGTAAGAAGAGAGAGAGAGCAAAAGCAAAATTAAATACGTTCTCTCTTCTATTTTCCAAGTCGGCATTAGAGTCTCATTCCTATTTTCCTTGTCATTAATGCTCGCGAAATTGACAAAAGGAAGGGGAAAAAAATAATTTACCGAAAATTGAAAAATATTAAAATTGCGTATATAACTTTAATAATTTCCAATCACATATTATTTTTTGGATTTATACGTCTGCTCAATTGTGTGCTAGTCTCATCCAAATCGAAAATAGACTCCGAGCCACATTACCACGTGTGATTGTAAATCATCATAAAATGATGAAGAAAATTCAAATGACGGTGTGCAAAAGGCGAAGGCGAACAAACCCTCAACTCTAATAGTGACATTTGTGCATTTTCGACAACAATTGTATTTCCGACGATGTGCACCATGCCATATCAATTTTTGACCATTGACTGCTTACGAACGGTTCACTTATTTCATGAAAAGGTGAGCAGACAAAATCTAATCCTAAAATCACTCCAAATTCCCTAACCTCTTGTTCCGTCATTGTCCAACATTTTTTCCGACATCACCAACTCCTCTATTCTCCAGCCAAATTCTCCAACATCACTGGCTCCTCTATTCTCCGGCCAAACTCTATTCACCGACATTTTCATCCGACCAAACTATATTCTCCTATAAAAATTGTAACGCTCGTAACCCTCCTCCCTTCTTCGCTAAAGCTCGTCTTCCGCATGTCACCTCTCCGGCCAAATTATCCGACCAAACTTTCTCCGTGCAAATTCCATCCGACTAGAAAATCACATTCTTCGACAAATGGTGAAGATTCAAGATTTCAACTTGCCATCATCTCCAAAGGTTTGGTTGAATATTTTTTATGTTATCGTTGTAATTAGTATAAATTAGTTTTACTAAACTATTTGATTTTTTTTTTTACAAAGTTCAAGTGTTATTTTGTTATCATGTAGGAAATGAAACAAATTGGATCATCTTTTGTAAGAGAAGTCTAATTATCTATTTTGGAGGAAAAGTTATATTGGATGAGTAAGTTTGGACATTTTCAAGAATTTTTTACAGAAATTTCCACAAAGGAAAAAGGCAAGAGGCATTCAACAATACATCTATATGAAAAATACATCAGAGTATTAAGCAGTTGTCCCTTTGTATCATTCCTTAGCATACCAGAAATTTCATATCTCAGAGGATTACTGGTCAATATATTTAAAATTTAGAATTCTGAAGCAAAGATATCTAGATTCTCCAATGTGGTTGTGTCCTAGCCCTCGGACTATGGTGCAGTGGTAGAGCATCTACGCAGATAATCAGAAACCCCTGGATGGATCCCTAGCTACGACTATTTGAAGACTTTTCTCCCCATGGGAGTCGGTTCCTTGGGATGCTAAGTCTGTTGAAGTAGTCCACGCTCGCACTCGCTCGATTTATCTCCCTCTTTAGTTAAGGTCAATTGAGTAATGTGATGATTCTATATTTTCCAATGTGATTGTGTTCTTGACAACCAAAGATATTGCATTATTGCTTAGAATACAAGATAGAGATATATATGTCCAGATGGATTACAATGTTGCTTCTCGCAAATTATTTGAAAGATTTTTTTTTGCAAATAAGAACTCAATCGATCAAGATTGGAATACATACTAAGGAAGTATTATCTCTGCATGAAATATGATACAGATGTTTTATTTTTTTTTTGTAAATTTTATATCTTTTGTAGCTACATATAAGCTCTTCTAGTATGTAATAGTCTAGGAAGTTATAATTGGATTGATGCAATATATAATTATATGACACCTCAACTTTCAATATTTGGGGAAATTTTTTGCATCAAAAGACTCCTAGCTCTATCATCACTTTATGTGAAGGGAATTGTTGATCTATTTGTTGTAAGGTTTGATTATCTAGTTAATGCATTTAAAAATAATCAATAGTATATAATTGTTTAATTATGACATAGATTTGATTTCTTGAGCATGCTCCTATTCAACTGTCAAACAACATCGTAACATTGAGAATAAGTAAATGGAGGTCTATTTATTCTCATATAAATAAAGTGATGACTAAATTAGAAGGAATCTCATCTTCCTATGTAAACATATGTGTATTTCAACTAACACTAGATTCATGTTATATATTTAAAGATGTAAACATATGTGTATTGCAACTTCATCACAGGGAACCCAGCTCCTTTCACAATAGCGGATATTTTAGTGGAAAATGTGATTTAACTCCTAACAAACGGCCAATCGCATCGAATTTCCAGGAGGGGCACGACTATGGAGGATCGAACAAAGTCTCTTCACATAATTAAATTTTCACGGTAATTCACATCAAAGCAAGACGGAAAGCAGCACACACGGTGAAAAAAAAAAAGGAAAAGAAACAGAGTACAAGTATATAAACGTTCTCAAGTTAGAGTAACTTATCATCTAAGTTGAGGCCGGTGACGGTTGAACGTCTGGAGATTGACTCTGGGAGATGGAGATCAACTTAGATCTGTACTTATCTGCCTCACTATTGCCTTGTCCATTTGCCATGCCGACCTCAGTCGGGTTTACAGGCAACACATCCGAGGGGAGGTCCTTTTCCGGTGGTGTTTGAGAGATTGCGATTAGAGACTCTCGAGCAAGTTCCCGTGAAACCGGCGTCGTGGAGGTGATGGAATCCATTGCAAGCTACTTAATCTGTAAAAGGAATGAAATGCCATTGTTCAATAAGGAAATGATAACTCCTTAGATGAGTAGTTTGAATACATTGGGAACATTAGCAAGAATCAGAAAACCACATGCCACTTTCCTAACTTCATGGTAAATCATTTACAAATGCTATTATTAACTATCTGCTCGGAAGATTATTTAACCAAGTTGAAAAGTAATGTTGAATCTTTTTCAACATTAAGCTTCGAATAGTCTCTTTTCGTATCGGTTGAAATGTACTTTAGTGATTCCCTAACTGTTATAGTAACACACATGCAACTGGGATAAGAGACTACAATAAGAGAAAGAAGTCTGCACCATGAAAAACATTCCACAATTCATATCAACCTAGAGTTCAAGGTCATCTGTATTATTATATTAATGGGACATAGATTTCTACCAATGAGCAACCTGAAATGTTCTTCATCCAAGAAATCAAAAGAGAAGACTTCAGCAATAACTCAATTTTGTGAGCAGCATTGACTAGTTGGGATTTTTATTTGATCTTCCATGAAGCTCTAAGCAAAGATTTGAATTTGAAAAAACAAAGTTGTGAACTAAAACCAAGAGAATAAAATATTTCTCAACTAGGTCATAAACCCAAATATCTAGTGTGATTGATCTAATCTCCAGACTAAATATCTCTTGTCCAAAATGCAAGTTGAAACTAAGACTATTGAAAATCATGTTCATCATGTGTATTTAACATCTTAAGAACTAAACAATGAAAACTAGTTTTGGAACAAAAGGGAACTCCACCAATTCAAGAGTTCTTCATTTCATTAACCACTTATTCAGAAGACTAGCTAGAAAGATCTCACTCGATGAAATGTCAGCATTGATTCTATATTGCTACCATCTTTATCAACTTGAGAAAATTGTCCAGCTTATATTGCTAGTTGACATTTTATGAGCAATCCTACCATCTCCACGAGAACACATCATCTACGAAGTATACTTAAGCATATGAGATCTACTAAATAAAATTTTTCGACATTTAAACTTATTTTTAAATTTTCTTATATTTTTGTTTAGTTTAGATTTCAGCATAATTACTTTTAAGAGGCTATGTGTACAGATGACTTTATTTAATATTCCGGCATTACAAACCCATGTATGTTTCAAAATTTACCCATAAATTTTCTATCATATATTATTCGAAGCATTCCATCCAGTACAATAGTAATCGTAATCCCCTTCCCACAATCCTACCATCTCCACAAAAACGCATCATCAACAAGAAGTATATCAAGCATATGAGATCAAAGATCCAACAACGATGCTGTAGTATAAAATCAACTTTATGATTCCGAGCAAATTCTACAGGTTGTATTGCAAAAGTAAACAGCTTGCCAATACAGTCTAAACCTAATGTTTCATAAACGCTCTACAAAGGATCCACCCATCAAAATAAATCGAACCTTGAGGAAACTGAACCAATTACCAACGTTAAAAATCCCCTCATCAGAAACCACCAAACCAACGGATTGAACGAGCGGAAAACATAAGAAGCACAAATCCACCTCCAGGAAATTGAACCCGGAAACTCAGATAAAGAAACCCCAAAAAGTGTGTGGTGGGTGGGGGGCGCTGGAAATACCGTCGATGCGCGTCGAAAAACATGGGCAATTTTCACTTGTGAAGAAGATCGAAAAGCAACAGTACGAGAGGATTAAGGTAAAGAAATCGAAGAAATGAAACAGGAACTCTCTGAAAAAAAAAAGTACTCGCAGCAACCGCAACGGGGAGACGAAGCCTACTTCCTCCTCCTCTTACGCCTGGTGTTTCAGAATCAGATGGAGATGGCGACGACGCTGAGGACGCCGCGGAGGAGCCTGCGATCGGGAAGAAGACGAAGGTCAAAGAAAGGCAAGTGGCGAGGAGGTAAAAGAATCGTTTTAAATAAAGAAATAGAAATAATAGCTGGGGTTGTCCTCCTCTTCCTCTGGGCCCCACCATGCTTACGTCGAGCAATGGCCGGAGGGAGAAGATAAGCTTAAAAAAAAAGAAAAAAAAAGGAAGAAGAGTAAGTCGGCCGTTTCAAATCCGTGCTATTAAAAGAAGCTGCCCAGCTTCGGCACCGCGTCGCGGGTAGCCCGTGGGGCTTGTCGAATCAGAAGGCCGGTAAGACTGAGGGTGAATGGATTATATTATGTTCCTCGAAATGAAAAATGAAAGGCTCTGTATACGGTTTAAACCTGAGACCGAAAGGATAAATTGCAATATCCTTTCGTCTATTTACCTAATAAAGGAATGACAAAAACATCTATTAATTAATTATTCTTTTAATATTATTTTTGTTTAAAATTAGGCGGGATAAGTTTTCCTACTCTTAACACTTGATCTCTGTTTTTTAAAATTACTGGTACCAAATATTTAGACATTCAATCTAATTAATTTTGAAAATGATCGATCCATCATTCATATGCCTGAGAAGACTTAGTGTGTGATACAAACTGATAATACAAGATATTAACCGATCAATTCTCACAATATACGGTTGTCATCTCTATATACGCTTACATTAGTCTCACGGTTAAAGTCCTCCACGATTTATCTTCTATGATGATCCAGAAATGAACCCAGAGGATCTAGGTTTAATCCAATCTTTTGCACAACTAAAAATGGCTAGACCAACTTTACGAATATCTGACAGAGCGCTAAGCAACTCCTAGACAAGATATGCTCCATCGACGATCAGAATAAATCAAGAAAATATTCATGGCTCAACAGTTAAGTTCAACAATACAATTACACCGTTCCTATAAAATAGATTTGATATCGGAGAAATATACTTTGTCTGAGAAAACAAACTTCCAAACCTACACTACGCTCAGGAATATTGCCTATTTAACTTTTTTTTTTAATTCAAAATTGAATTCGTCCTAACAAAAAATCAAACTGCACTGATCTATAAAATATCTTTCTACTTTATCATTGCACCGTGCCCATGGGAGCTCACTCAAATCTCTTTTACAATGGCACTGCGATGTCAAGTGCAGTGGCCATAAGCCATTATATTTTGCTCGTGCCAACTCTATTGCGAATTCACTCTGTCGAATCTAGGGCTTTAAATCTTTTACCCCTGGCTTCCTATCTCTCACCGTGGACACCGACCATTTTATCGTCAAATATTCAGAGGCATTTCAACTCATCATAAATTAAAGCGGCTTTACAATGACCAATAACATGGACTCGGACACTTTATAAAGCCTTTTTAATTTTGCACTCGCAATCTCGCATCATCATAGATACTACTTTTCAACTTAGAATTGATTAGAGGAGTCATCGGAGACAAGAAAAGGAGGTGATCGAACTCAAAGAAAGAATCATCAAATTTAATGCTAGCCTCTTTTACGGTAGGGGTGATCACAATTCCAAAACTATCGATTCCTATTTTAGAACTGTCGATTTCGATTCTTTACAGTTCGATTTTGCTTTTGGAACCGTCAATTCCGATTCATTATCCACTGTAATCAACCGATTAGCAACGGTTTTAATTCCTTATTATTTTGATTTTGATTATTTAATTTTAAGTATCTCATTTTTTTTAAATAGACGATATAAGTATATTATTTTTCAATTCATTAATTCGGTCAATTTATTTTAATTTAAATTATATTTAAATTTAAATTTTATATGTAGAAATTTAATTTATGTTGATTTATTTATTTTATATAACTCTTTAAATCAAATATTTACCATAAAAATTATCATTGATATATATTTAAATAATAAATTCACATTAATAAATTAAAAGGAAAAATATATATATTATTATTCTTATTCTTACCATAAATTACATTTCTCATTCTTTTAATTTAACATTAAAAAAAAAAAAGAAGAAAGAACCTCAACTTGATTTATATAAATTAAGATATTTATTTATCCTTTGGAAGTCCAACGGAATCAAAGTCTTGTAGTTCATCTACCATTTAAATATTAAATTATTTTTAAAAATTCAATTCTGATTTAAAAAATACTCAGTTTCGATTCCGATTCCGATTTCGATTCGATTTCGATTTCGGTTCGATTTCGCTTTGGTTCGAATTCTAAACATTTAAGAATCGAAATCGAACCATATGTCTCCAATTCCGATTTGATTCACGATTTAAATTGAACCGTGATCACCCCTATTTTAGAGTGGACACATATATAATTTAGTTTCTAGAATTGTTAAATGTTATAGGTTGCAAGATGAGTCCCTTCCCCGAGGTGCCAAGCAAATATGGTTCATAATTTGAACTCCATATGGCTACTAGCAAATGGATTTCATAGATACATTTAGTATCATCGCTAAGTAATGCTTATCAAACTATATATTGTTATATCCATGGTTATTAATTACTTCGACAATTGTTGTCTGATCAATACGATAATTAAATTTCTCTAATGTGTTTTACTACGTACAGTATGTTTGGATCTTTATGGAACAACCGTTTAATTTGTTTATCTGTAATTACAAGAAATTCATTTACGAGCTTCGCCAATATATATAATTAAACGTACGCTTCGAATTTAATTCTATTGTCTATAAGAATACATCTTTTCTATACTTGAAGATTTCTCAGATCGATCGGGGAGCGATCTGAAAGTCTATAATAGATAGATAAATTTATTGATCACCAATTACTAATTAGTAATTCATCTATAAATTATATTTTATCCTCCCTTTCACGATGATTAATTAAGAAAAAACAAAGCAAACAGGGTAGAAATAAAAAAAAATAAAAAAGAGCTAAGAGTTACAATTCTCAAGTTGTAGATTAAACTAAAGATTAACCAACACATTATTTTCTTAAATTTCCTCAATTCCTGTCATTTAACTATTTCCGCTTTTGTTAGTTCTGTCGTCATTTGTTCCTTCATCGTAATCATCGTCTTCGTCGTAACCATCATTGTCATCGTCGTCGTAGTCCACATCAAACTCTGGTGCAGGCGCCGGGGCCGGCGCATCTGCATAGTCGTAGTCTTCATCATGACTTTTTTCCGGTGGTGGAGGCACAGCCACCGGAGGCGCCGGAGCGACGGTCAGCGGCTGCGATGTATCTCCGCCGGATGCGCAGAGGCCCCTATAGGGAGAGAAGTCCGGAAAGTAGTAGGAGACGTGGAGGAAGCAATGCTGGTGGATTCCCACGATGGAGTCGCAGCAGGCGGCTCCTAACCGAAGGCGGCCGGCATACTGCCGGAGGAGCAGGTCCAGGGTGCACCGCGTCTTCGCCCCGAAGAAGGCGAGCCAGCACCTGAAGTGCTCCGCCGGCGACAAGAAGAAGAGCTCCCTCCGCGAGGCCGTCCGAGCAGCCGCGCACACCGAGGTGGAGAGGAAGAGGAGGAGGAGGAGGAGGAGCGCAGGGGTTCTCTTCATGGCGTTGCTGGTGTCGATGCGATTGCATGCATTCTTCGCTTGCGCATCAATATATACAATTACACTCTCATCTCAATCTCATGCGTTGCTGCTTGCATTTAAGTTATTATTATTATGATGATTATCGTTTTCAATGCGAGTGGGGGTTTCTTAATATATTTAAGAAACGAAAAAAATCCCATTGATTCCTGACCGATTTATGCATTAGATCGGGTAGTTGAAGTTAATTGAGGAGGAGGTTTTGGACTTTCGAGTTAAGGAGGGACGGAGATAACTGCAACGACGGGTGACCACAGTTTAGTTTCGAAATGGTTGATTTCGATTTTGGAATCGTCGATTTTAATTTATCATTCAATAAAATCGAAATCGAACTATTCATTAATGATTTCAGTTCTAGTTTCGAAATCATCCGTTCTGATTCCAATTCTTAACTATTCGATTTTGATTTCGGAACAATCGATTCTGATTCATCATCTTCCGAAATCAAAACTTAATCGTTAACTGACGGTTTCAATTCTTTACTATTGGATTTCCATTTGAATAGTTTAAAATTTAAATTTAAATTATTTAATTTTTAATCTCTACGATTTAAATATATTATTATTTAATTCATTAATTCGATTGATTTATTTTAATTTAATTTATATTTAAATTTAAAGTTTATATTATCTAAATATATTTAATTAATAAATTCACATCCATAAATTAATATATATATATAATAATTTTAGAGAGAGAAATCTTCTCCTGTGCAACTGATTCGTCCGCGCCACATGCGAGCTGCATGCGTTGCCATCGTCGTCGCCGCATAGTCCGGTCACTGTCGGCCGTCGGACCGGGCACGATCAACACGCGACTCATCAGCAGTCTGGTGGGGATCGGATTCCTACCGGTTAGCGGTCGGAATTTGGTGCAACCACCGAAATGAAATGGTTCACGTGGTCGGCAGCGGAGCGCCATCACGCACGACAGCCGATTCCGACCGAATTGCAGATGGAATCCGACACCGGACGGACCGACAGCCGATGTGGGTCCGTCCGGTATACTTGCTCGGTCGAGATTCGGCCACCAGTCGGCCAGGATTCGACCATCGGTCGGCCAGGATTTGGCCGCCGGTCGGCCAGGATTCGACCGTCGGTCGACCGAATCGAGGCCAAAATCGGCCGCCAGTCGCGGCCAGATTTCGGCGTGAGCAGCCGGATTATGGTCGGGAAGTGACGGTGGATGGGTATATGACAGTAGTCGGATCGGCGGCAGCGCATCATTACGCGCCCGCGTGAGCCGTCGTTCCGATCGATTTGTGCGGTTCGATCGCTAATCGGTAGGAATCGATCTCAAACGGACCCGTAAACAGTCGCGCGCTCGATCACGCCGGTCCGTGACCAGCGGTGGCCAGAATGACCTGGCAATGACGTTGAGTGGGCCAGAGCGAGCAGCGTGGAAGCGACGAGCGAGAATTTGAATTTCATCGCGCAAGAGAAAATTTTTCTATATATATATATAATATTTTATTTTTTGATTTAACACTTAAAAAAAATTTCTTATGTATCTTTTTTCGTGTTATTTTCTATTTTTCTTGTAGTGTGAGATCTAAAGGAATTAAATCCCTTATAGTTCACTTACCATTTAAATATGACCCTCTTATATTAATTTAATCTGAAATATTATCAGAGATAGCGATTGATGTGCCTTCAATTATAAAATCATATAAGTCTTCATTATTCTTTTTTATTATCTCTTATTGTTTAAGATATACTTTACATCAATCATTCAAACAGATTTGTATTTCAAGTGATTCTTGTATAAGTCTTCGTTAGTATATCTTGCATCAAGTGATTGTTTAAGATATAAGTCTTCATTTTTATACACTTGCATAACATTTACAATATTAATACTTTCTAATAAAAATAATAAAAATGTAGGATAATAAACACCAAATAATATATATGTAGCATCATTAAACACTTTTAATAAATTTAAAAAATTTTACAAATAATTCGTTGTTGTGGATATAAAATAGTAGAATTAACATTATTTGAAAAAAAAACACATAACAATTATTTATAAGAAAATGATTCATTTAATAATTCATAAGTTGAATTCCAACGTGTTGGAACATCTTTAGATTTAGAAAATCTTTTAAGTCTTTTCTCATTTTCTTTATAAAATCTAGCCCAATCTTTCATTATTTATGGATGATTCCATGAATAAGAAAATTATTTTTTTAAATAGGAGCAAGATAAATTTCAAGAGATCTTAATCCATCTTGAACACATAAATTTAATACATGACATGAACATTTTATATGAAAAAATTTACCACCAAAATTAGGTTTATAAATATTTTCTAAATCTCTAATAGAAGGCGTATTAGCAAGAGCATTATCAAAATCAATAGAAAAAATCTTATTTACTAAATAATATTTTTGTAAAATTGAACTAATAATCTTATAAATATTTTCAGCCGTATGTCTTTCATCAAAAACTCTAAATGCAATGCTACGTTTTTGGATATTTAATTATTATCAATCCAATGACAAGTAATAGATATATATGAATATCTTTGCCAATAATCACTTCAAATATCACTATATATAGAATCTTAACCATTAAAAGTTTTGAAAAGCTTTTGTAAATTATTTTTCTCTCTTTTATAAAGTTTATGAATTTTACATGTAATAGTAGTTCTAGGGACACATTTTGCAGAAAGATTTAAAACATTTTGACAATAATTAGTAAAAAAAAAATTCACAAAAACTAAAAGATAAATGTTCAATAGCAATTATTTTAGCTACTTCTCTATTTTTTCATTAGAATAAATAAAAAAAAATAAGGATTAGAAGATGCAAACTCAAATATTTGAGTTTGTGTTTTATTAATATCAGCTTCAATTGGATGTTTATTATTCAAATGCTTTCTAAATGTCTCATATCCTCCACCTTCTTTAAATTTGAATTGTTGTCCAGAATAATTGCAAATAACTTGTATTGAACCATTTGATAAACGATTTTTTTAAAATATACTTTAAAAATGTTGAATCTTAATTTTTTTTTTCTGCATACATCTCTTCTTGATCATCATTTTCAGCTTCAAGATTGACGTGTTGATGAGATTCTTATGTTGAAAAAATCTCGAGATAAAATTGCTCATTTTGAAAAGATTCTCCAACATTACTCTTGCCTCTATCATTTGATATAATTGATAAATGAAATCAAATAAAATTAGAAATTTAAAGAAAAATAAATAATTAATATGAGGGAAATTAAGAGTTGAGAAATTGAAAGAGTGTTGCCCATAAGAAGTAAGAAGTGAGAATTGATTTGTGACGAGAAATAAACTTGAAGGAGATTATTTCATGAAGGATATAAAAGTAATTATAAATAATTTTAAATTTGAAATTTATGATACAACATACTATTGATTATTCTGATTGTGATATAATAATGAAAAATTTAAAATTTTAAATAACTTTTATCATTGTGCATATTGAATAATATGACACTACAATGAAAATTTTGAATTTTAAACGACTTTGATTTTTGTGCATGTTTAGTTTATTATTGTGACTATGACAAATCAATGGAAAATTTAAATTTTGAATAACTTTAATTATTGTGCATGTTGATTGTTGTGCATATTTTTTATTGTAATTATGATACATTAATAAAAAATTTGAATTTTAATTTAATTTTGATCATTATATATATTGATTATTGTGCATGATTTTGATTTAAATTTTAAATAACTTTAATTTTTTACATATTTTTTTATTATGATTGGGACAGACTAATGAAAATTTTAAATTTTAAATTTTAAATAACTTTGATCATTGTATATGTTAATTATTATGCATAACTTTGATTTGAATTTTAAATGACTTTAATTTTCATGAATATTTTTTATTATAATTGTGATACAATAATGAAAATTTTAAATTTTGAATATTTTAATTTTTGTGTTATGATGAACTGCTACAAAATATGAATTTTAAATGATTTTAATTTTAATTTATATATATATTTATTATTATAATTGTGATGTACTAATAAAAATTTAAATTTTGGATGAGTTTAATTTTTGTTGAAAAGTAAATATCAAATTATTTTTAAAAATTTAATTTCGATTTTAACAATAAAATATTCCGTTCCGATTTCGATTCGATTTTGATTCTAAAAATTTAAGAACCAGAATCGAACTACATGTCTCCGATTCCGATTCCGATTTTAGAATCAGAATAAAAAAACGATTTCAATTTATGGATCATCAATTCTGATTTTATTCAATATATGGTCCGCGCGGCCTGAACGCGGCGAGCCCACACCGGCCCAATTTGGCATTAAACATTCGGCCAGACCGGCCCTGCTTGCAAACGAGACTCAATTTGGCACCGCCGGCGGTGCGCCGTGTCGTGTCGTTCCTCCGCCGACTCTTCTCTTCCCCCCTCGCCGACGTGTTGTCGCCCCAAATTCCTCGATCTCCTTCTTTCTTTGTTTTTATTCCTCGGCGACGGTGCCACTGCTACGAGGTCTACGCCTGCGCATTAGGGTTTCATCTTAAGGACGCGAAGCTCGTGAACTGATACCGGGATTCTTCGTCTGGTTGGTTTCTCTCTCTGTGGGTTTCTTTGGATTTATCTTTGCAGAAGCAATTTTCGTTCGTTTCTTCGCCCTTTTATCCCTTCGATGTAGAAAAAGGATAAATTCTATGGGCTATTCGGAGGCTGTGGTATTTGGTCCAGATGCTGGCGGCTTTACTCCTTTTTTATTTTCTCTAATAATGCTTATATTTTTAAGGTTTGGGGATTGGGATTCTAATTGTTTTTTGGCTTCTCATTCGCATAGCTGAATGAATTGTTTTTAATTTCTGATCGTATAATTCTTGTTCTTAGTCAGTAATCCATGCTTTCTTACCACGCTTATGCAAGTATTTGTGGATAATGTTAAATAATTTTTTTTTTTTCACTACTTCTGTGATATGCGCTGGTTCTTCTTAAGCCTAACAATTCTAAAGGAAGGCGCTGGAGATATGGCTTCTTCACCTCCCGTCTCTAGTAGCAAGATTGGTGATTCTATTACGGCAATTGGAGCCATAAATGGAAATGCAACATCGCAGAGGCCTAGTGCATATGGGATGCCAAAGCCTAGCCTCCGGGGGCAAAACAAGCCTAAGTGCATCAAGTGTGGGAATGTTGCCCGGTCTAGGTAGGCTTTAGTCTCTTCGTTTTTAACTTTCGTGGTTAAAAGTTAATTGACAGTATGTTTTGGATTGTGGAGATGCAATTGTTATCTTTTCAACATGACCTTCGAGTCAAAAGTGAGAGATCCTGTTGATTCAATGAAGGTCATGTAACTTATCTTGCATGTGCCTGCTTGGCAACTAGGGTTTTAAACAAACCAAATCAAGACAAACTTTATAGTGTTCATGCTTGTTTGATAAGATAACCAAGCTGAGCCAAGCCGAGCCTAAAATAACCGAGCTATTGAAACAACTATAAGCTTGGCTTGCTTTTTTTTTTTTTTTTTTGAGATTGAGCTTGGTTCGAGCTTAAATTGAATTTGACTTGTTTAATTGATATCAAACTTCTAGATCAAGCTTAGTTCAGGCTCGAATCAAGCTTGATCCAAACTTTTTTAAGCTTGACTTGTTTAAACGTTATCAAACTCTTAAGTCAAGCTTGTTTGATTTAAGTTTTAGCATTTGTTTGATTGGTTAGTATAAACAATTCAAGCGAGTATAAATAAGCTCATAAATAAGTTCATAAATGAGTCTGATTATAAATATAGTTTATGAGTTTTGTTCATAAACATAACTTACAAGCTATGTTCACACTGTTCATGAACATTAACAAGTTGAACACATATATGTTCAAGCTTGTTCATTCAATTTATCAAGTTGTTCAAGCTTGTTCATTTAATTGACTTTGATGTCTATTGAACAAACATAAACGAGCTCTTACCGAGTTGAACATCAAATTTGTTCACGAAAGCTTGGTTCATTTACAACTCTATTGGCAACTAGCAATTCCCTCTTGTCTATTATTTTCTTTGTTTAACATGATCCAAGAATTAGGCAATGGTGAATCTAAAGTCCAATTGTTTAGCTCTCCTTGAAAATAGATTCAACTATTTGGTTAGCTACATGGATCTTTTTTCTCATTGTATGCTTACTAGACTGATAAGTTCCTGTTTGCATTATCTAATACTTTAATCATGCATTTTTAATTTTTTTAATCTAGACAGTATTTTCGAGGTAAAAACATTAAGTAACTTATCTAATAATATTGTTGCCACAAAGGTCCTATTCTCAAGTAATTCTAATTTTTTGGTAATTATATCTTCATGTGTGCCTATCATAATAAGTGTAGTCTTTGAAAGCAAAGTCAAGCAGCAGTAACTCAAACTATCATCCACATAGTGACACTTCATCCCATTTTGGACATGTAAGAGGATTAGTCTAGGGGTGGGTCTTTTTGGTTGGTTATTAGGCCAAGGATTCATTTCCATCTTAAATTGACAAATGAGGGTCTGTAGGAATGCCAAATTGACATTCCCCAAAGGAGCCAAGACCTTATCATTTCTTTTTATGTTCTGGGTTGGGAATGAGATGCAAACTAAAATTCACTATTAGATAGAGGTAAGCAAGGATTTCATGCCTTTTTTTACCTGATCTTGCACTGTCTTGCTTATGCGTCTGTGTTTTAGTATATGATTGTGCACATTTTATTCACAGTACTTTGATTTTTTACTTGTTTATTTGACCTATCTCTTGCTCAGCCCCAAACTCTTATTGCTCCCATTGTTTGGGGTAGGTTTGGGTTTGTGAGTTCAAATTGTTGGACCCTGCTGTTTCCTAGGGATGTCAACCACTTGGCAATTTTTGATTGCAGGCTTTCACCCTTATCTATTTTAATTTCTCAAACATTCTCTGACTGATCATGGGTGATCAATAAAACACCTGTATTAAGATTGGGTTTGAGTTTGGGTGAAAGTTACAGCTATCAATAAATAATTGCATGCTTATGTTAGGCATCTTTTAATTGTCTTTTGTTTGATTTGAGTAGGACAATATACTCAGGTGGGTTTAGGAATGAGTAGTTAATCTAGTTCAGACATGAATATTTTTTTGAGTATCAAATTTGTTCATGTCCCTGTAGCAATTGAACTAATTCAACTTGGTATCAGCTTCTTAATGTTTTCTCCTTTTCCTTCTGCATCTCTTTTTGCTTATCGATTTTTCTTGTCTTCCTCCTCTCTTATTTTCTTTCTTCTTAACCCTGTATCAAAATGAATAATTTAAATTCATGCTTCTATGTCACAAAATCCTGGAATATTTTTATAGCGGAGTTGTAAGGATATTTTACTAGCTTGTTAATCAGTATATAACAAAGTATAAATGATACAATAATCAAACTAGCTCTTGAATAAGTTGCATTGTATACTAGTTATGCTAACATTCCTATTTCTTCTGCTACTTTTACTTTTTTCCCTACTAAAAGTAAGCATATGTTGTTACTGTTCATATATGTACTGAAGTTTCTTATTGATTTTAGGTGCCCTTTTCAGTCATGCAAAAGTTGTTGTGCTAAAGCTGAAAATCCCTGTCATATTCATGGTATGCACTATGTTGATAAACAGTTTTAAGATAAGTAATTAATGAAGAGATTTTACCTTTTTGAATAACTTAAGATGCTATTAACATGAGCTGGCATAATTTTATTAATCTCTTCTACACTAGTTGGAACATCTGGAGCAATGATGCCATTTTTGATGTTTCATCATAAGTATAGCGTGTGTTACTGATAACCACCTTTTTTCCCCCTAAAAATATCAGTGCTGAAACAGAACGGCACATTGCCGGATAAACCGCCAACACCTAGCTCTACATCAGTTGAACAGCCACCAAATGACGTGTCATCACAGTCTGGGTATGTTGTTTGCAAATAAGGAACCAAAATTGTTTACTTTTGGAATGTGCTTGTGGTTATCTAACTGCTTGCACTGCATCAGGTCTTCTTGGAGACTCAATTCACTGAGGCATGCCTCTACTAATTTTGTCAATATCCTACGAGCAAAGAAGCCTTTGACCAAGAAGGTATGACCAAATCTGAATTTGCCAGCAACTCCATATACCTTCATTGAGGATGTCAATGATTTTTTGCAACTTTTCAGGATGCAATTAATCTAAACAAGTGGAGGTTTACGAAGTTGAGAGAGCATCTTGAAGGAAATGTTGAAGCTGAAAATGAGGCATTTGATAGATATGTGCAGAATGTGAGTTTGTTGGAGGAAATATTCTCATTGCCGGTCATGCAAGAAGCGGAAACCCAAAGACAGGTTTCTCCAGGTTCTATTTCTTCTGAAAAGTTAATCTCAGAGATCAAAACGAAGCTTAAATCTGATTCTCAAAGAACTGATAGTTTTAGGGAGAGAATAAAAAGTCTTATTGATCAGAAATTACTGGAATTGTTGAATGGAGAACTTGGTTTTGATGATTATGAGACCTATGATGATGACCCAGATGATGTCAAAGAGTTCAAAAGATCGAAAATGGTTATGCAATCACACTACGACAAGAATGCCAGCATGGCTGATCTAATTAGTAAATTGAACAGAGCAGCAAGCAAAGAAGACTTGACAGCTTGTTCAGATTTGATGCTTCAGCACCGATCCAATAATCTGAGTGGAAATCAATTCACTGAAAGTAAAGCAGCATTGTATTTTCGTTCCCTGCCTAAGATGTGCTCAACTGTCCGTGTCGATCAAGATGCTCTCGAGAACATCAACTCTGAGTTTTCGTCTCTAGAGGACATTTTTCAGTTGTGATTTGTTTAGATCCGAATTCATTGTAATGTTCTTGCTCGGATGACAACTCTTCAAGTGCTTGCTTGTATGACTACTCTTCAAGTTTAGTTCTTCCGTTGCTATAATTCGAAATTGTTTGATAAAGTAAACAAATCGAGTTTGAAATTAATTTAGTTGCTAAAGGTTATTTAAGTTTGGTTTTATTTATTTCTTGAGGTTGAATTTGGTTTGGTTTGGTTAAATATTATTGAATTCTGCAATTTATTTGATTGTGTAAAATTTTTTATATTTTAAAATTCGTTTGGTTTGTGAATTTAATATTATAAATTTGTTTATTTTAAGAGTTTTGTTTTGAATGATTCATAAATTTTATTCATGAATGAATAATTTATTTTAACCAATTTATCTTCATGGTCTATAAGAGTTTTTTTAGAGGGTCAAATAATTAAAATATAAAAAATAACTATTCGTATAAAATAAGAATTATTTTTTAAATAAAAAGGCATCGCTTTATAGTTTATACCAAACTATATGTTTAATTAATTGAAAATCTTTTTCCATCGATTGAAAAATCTATTTCACTTATCGATCTATCAAAGTTGTCTTTCTTACCATAGATGAATTGAATGTGAACCCCTATTGATAGATTTCAAATGAACCATGAGGGTCATCTGCTGATCTCATTGTCTTGATCTTCTGATTTATTCGATGTGCGACAATCAAGGGATCAAACCGTCATCCACAGAACTAATCGAGCCATAAGACTTTAGACACATGGGTTATAAAAAAATAAATAGAAAATTAAAACAATCAACAAACACGACTTGGCAACGTCCTAAAATTAAGCGGCATTATTAAGATGAGCTATAAATTGTTGAATTTCTCTACCTAGACAATCAACGTTATTATATATCAAACAATAATAATAAGGCACTTGGCTTCTAGTATCTTTCTCTAATAGTCTAAAGCTCATTATGTCTCCATATTCCATTCGGAAGCTCGTTGTTACACCTCTCCCTTCCCCTAACCCCAAAAACAAAAACAAAAAAAAAAATTGATTAATTAACTTTGAGGGTGCCATATCCTACCACTTGTCCTAAAGGTTATGGAATAAAAGGAGGCACCATTTAATTAATTAGGTAATTAACTTGCCCCTCAATTATATGATATTATTATTATTATTTTCTTTCTCAGTGTAGCTCCAGTGTTGAGGCCATTAATGTGCCGGTGAAAGGGCAACATAGAATATCTACCTAAAATATTATACGAATTTTTGGCTTTCGCTCTTGAATCGTGAATTAAAATAATAATAATAATAATAATAATAATAATGATTCCAATTACTCCATTAAAAGCATAACCTTCAAACTTTAATTAATCGCCACCTTTTAAAATAAAGAGCAGGAGGGTGGGGTTGCCATCACATGGCCGCTGTCATTTCGCATGTAATATGAAACATTAAATGGGTGCTTTAGCTAGGGCATGGTGTCTCGATGGGGAACCAGAGAGACACAATTAGGACAATAATATAAGTATCAAATTTTAATTAAAAGAGTCCTTTACTATTTTAAAATATTAAAAATGGTGATGATAATAATAATAATAATATTCTATTGTTGTATTATTAATTTATTATGGCAGTTTAATTCGGAACCGATTGCAGTGTAAAATAATTTAATCAAAATTATTCATAATAGATTTAGTCATCGTGATTTCGATGAAAAATGATTTTAATCGAGTTAAAAAAATATTTTTAATTTAATAATAAATTAAACCTGTTGCGACAGTGGTAATAAAATAAATAATTTTGAAATAAAAATAAAATAAGATGTTATTATGATGTTTTAAAAAAGAAGTATTTGTTTTTAATAATAATAAAAATAAGAGTACCCTTTTATATTTGTCCATAATGATATAATGTATAATATGTTTAGACGTGAATGATGAGGTTATGGAAAGTGCCTTGGGGTCCGATGCTTCGCGGTTAGTTTGTATACACTACGAATTGGCGCTTGGCTCTAGAATGAATAAATCACAGAATAAATACATCAATTGAAGAGGAATAGGATCTCACTCTGGAAAAAGATTGGAATCGTCAATTTAATAATTTTTATTGATCTATCCCACATTTATTATGAAGAAGGTAAATCACAGAGAATCTTATGAACTTTGACGTGATGGTCAAAATATATAGAGATTATTTAAATTCAGAAAAAGACTTTAGATCTTCTCTGAAATCGACCTATGTCACTTCTGTAAGCACCGTCGTATCTTAAACACCACATCATCTCTATGGGGATAATTGAATCTCACTTAAATATACTATAGAATGTTCATACAATATTTTATAATTTATTCTATTAATCGGTGAAAAAATTTCTTAGGATTCTGAATTATTCAACTCAAAAATTAGATATCTAGTGCTAACTAAAAAAAATATTTTAATTACTCGGTATCTCGAGTCCTAGTTATGCAAGCCAAGTCCGAATGAGATTATCCGACCCTATCGATGCTCGAGTGTTGTGAGCTGAGTCTGAGTTCTACTCAACTTCGTCTCCCTGAATCTCACTTGGCATTGTCAACCCTAGTCCTACTCGAGACTATTTGGTTGCCTTGCCAAATCACTCGATAGTTTTCGGTCACTCGACCAGTGTGCCGAGTGTCATGTCCCGAGTGCTTGATCACTTGGTCAGGGCACTCGACATCTTTGTCGAGCGTTGAATGAGCTTGACCATTGGGCTTGAGCACTCGACCTTTGTGCTGAGTGTCTAATGTGCTCGGCCTCTCAGATCGAGCACTTGGCCTCTGTGCTGAGGGCCTAATGTGCTCGGCCCCTCAGCTCGAACACTTGGCATCTATGTGTGCTCGACCTCTCAGCCTGAGCACTTGGCCTTTGTTCGTGCTCGGCCTCTCAGCCCAAGCACTTGGCCTTTTTGCCGAGCGCTTGATGTGCTCGGCCTCTTAGTTCAAGCACTTGGCCTATGTGTGTGCTCAACCTCTCAGCTCGAGCATTTGACCTCTATGTCAAGTGCCTAGTGTGCTCGTCCCGAGGCCTCTCCTAGTTCCACTTAACCTTGGACTTGACTGTCCGAGTTCGAGTGGGTTGATGTTGGTCAACCCACCAAGACACTCAGCACTAGTCAAATCCCACTCGGTAGTGTCGTGCTTGTGCCGGAATCACCCAATTTCGAGGTTTCCAACACTTGTCGTGTTCTTCACAAAGAAATTCGAGCATTTGACAAAATGACAAATTCATGCACTTACGTTGCTCTGATACCAATATAGAAATTCCATATGCATGAATTATACAAATTAAAACTGTAAACACTTACTGTGGATTTGTCGATCCGTTTCTTTAAACTAAATTTGTTGATATGGTGCTTGTCGTCGGAAGGGCGATTATAAATTGAAAGGTCCTTCATTGTTCTACAAACTAAATCCCTCTCAAAACTTGGATGTTCTTCTTTTCGTAAGCCACACTGTCTTCGAAGAGTAGCACTCTTTCAACGATACTTCCACTGTGCTCACAGCAACAGTCACTTGACACTCTAATCTCCTATAGCACTTCGCCTCTCTCACCCCTAGCGGGAGTCACTTGGACACATATTTAAAGGTACCTCAATCACACCTTGCAATTGTCATATATGCACAAAGTGTAGAGGTGAGAAGCAATTGCAACTACATCTGCACATCGTATAGACATGGGTACTATTGCCAACAAGGTCGTGTCTCAATTGGACATTCTCATACGTGCAAACGCTTTAGACTAGGTTTCCTACCCATCCAAAGTTCACATGGGGTTTTGTCAGTTACTTTAGTTAGGACTCTATTAAGAATATATACTTGCAGTTTTAAGCAACTCTAGTGAGATACAATGACAAATCATACCTTTCACCACGTCCTTAAGCGTTTTATTTCATCTTTTAAATACACGATTCATAGTTTGTGAATCTGGCATGGTGTATTATGGGACGATACCCCTTTCCTCTAAGAATTTAGCAAAATGTCTTAGAAGTTATTCACCTTGGGGCAAAAGGTGATGTGTTCACCTCGAATATCTTTCTTCATCAGTCTCACAGTTAGATGAAGAGAGATAAATCACAAAAGATATTTTTGTCCAAACAAGAACTAGTATGGTTAGAGGATCTCAAAAATTTAGATGTTGTTCACTTGAACTATCATATTTACCGTAATATCCACCATCATAATTATATTTGATGCTTTTAATTCTTTTATTGAGTTGGTTCTCAATTACAATCTTATAATTTTTTAATGCGTCCAATGACTTTGATTTTTCAAGGATGAGATAGAAATAGTCCTGTCATGAAAAAATCATTTATAAACATTATAAAATATTGTTGATCATTCTAAACAAATGTAAGGAATAATCCACAAATATGTGTGTATAAATCTAAGACATTTGAGATCACTTCAAATATTTTTTATTGCTTTATTTCCCCTTTATATAGTTAACACAATCGTGTAAATTTATAAAATCCAATGGGTCTAAAATTTTGACTAACAAAAGTCTTTGTATTCTCCATTTGGAGATATGATACGATCTCTTGTGCTATAATATAGCCGAATTTTTATTAATTTTTACTTTACACCTTGTGTACTTAATTGTAGGGATTATTGAATGAAGTAACAATATCAATTGCGTAAAGATGATCATAAATGCATAAATAATTAGTTCCAAACAATTTCGAATCATGAAAAAAAAAACTCAATTTTCAATCTCTAAATGAATAAGAATAATTGAATTTGTCCAAAGCAAAAATAAAAATCAAATTCTATCTTAAAGATAGTAAAATAAATATTTCATCAAGATTCAAATAAAAATTATTCTTCAATAGTAGAAAGAGATTGTTGGTGTAATCAATCTCAAGTCAAGATTGATCAAGTTCGAGTGAGATTCGAATTGAAGTTGAATTTCAATGTTTGACAATATGACAATATAGTTGAGGATATGACTATAGAATGATATGAGACCCCGTAGTCATATATATGAGAGTATTAGTGTGACGAGAAATAAAATAGATCAAAATTTATCAGAGATTTGACGAATGAAGTCCAATTAGATGTTGGCAAGTAAAAAATCCAAGTCAGTCAAAGAAAACTAAACAGTTGATGGTTGAAAGTCCAACTAAAAAAATTAATGAGTGAGAAATCCAAATATGTTTGTCAAGATATACTCCATAATATTGTTTTTACTCTTATACTTTCTTGAAATTAGGTTTGTCAAGATTGTATTTATTTCAGCATTTTCATTCTTGATAAACCATTTTTCAATTTCAGCGAGGAGCTCCTTAGTCTTAATTGTTTGACCTGTCAATCATGATTGTCGCTGAGAGGATTCAAGCTGATATAATATCGTCGAGACTAGTGTTCAATACTATCTCCGTAAAATGATATTGTTCCGCTCAGGTGCTTACAGATAGCAGCAATTCATTTCCAAGATACAACGACGATGTCTCGAAATAGTAACACTACAAATTTCGAGATCGGCGAACCTTCTCGTAGATTTTTCGG
This sequence comes from Wurfbainia villosa, assembly GCA_025175895.1. Taxonomy (NCBI): domain Eukaryota; kingdom Viridiplantae; phylum Streptophyta; class Magnoliopsida; order Zingiberales; family Zingiberaceae; genus Wurfbainia; species Wurfbainia villosa. The sequence continues at coordinate 5,751,178 of CM046004.1, forward strand.
ACTCCGAATGCAGAAGATGGAATGAATGCAAGGATTGAGTGATTTGAGTTATTTGTTTTAGTGAGTCTATTCCATCATCTAGGGATCCTATTTATACTAGGTAAAGAGGTGAAGTACCCTTTGGTGATTTTCATATGAGCCATAGGATCTTGAGGGTTGTAATCCTTCAAATAAACCTTTTAATCTCGGCCATTAGATCTGAAGGATTGTAACCTTTCAAATTCTCCTTTGATCTCAACTGCCAGATCTGGATCCAACGATTCAGTCAATATGACGCTCCAGATCAACCTTCATCACCAACGGTCTAGATCGCGATTCTTCGCGATCAATGCTCCAGATCGCGTCACTTGCGATCCATCACCCTCTTCGATCCAACGGTGTCCATCCGATCGCCCAGTTAACAACCAATCATCTCTCTCTGCCCAGTCGAGTGTCATGTATGCATAACACGTCACCCGAGTGCCACATAGATATTGTCATGTCGCCTGGAGCATAAATTTAAGCTCCTTAATGCTCCTCGAAAGCGCCCATCAGCGCTGCAGCGTGGCATGGCGGGCTCGAAAAGTGCGCACCGCTCTCTATTGGATGATGAGAGTATCTGTGTTATTTGTGTTAACTCAATTAACACAATAATGTGTTGGAGTACTGGGAATACAATCAAAGTCTCACATTGGTAAGACATGGAAAAGATCATGTGCTTATAAGATGAAAACATATCTCCATTGGTATGAGACCTTTTAGGTAAAGTCCAAAAATAAAACTATGAGGGCTTGGGCCCAAAGTGGACAATATCATACCATTATAGAGATATGTGGATCTTATACGCACTAACAATTGGTATCAGAGTCATGGTCCATGTCAAACCATGAACCTCGAACGAAGGAAGTTTAGCTTCCATGTTCGGATCAAGAGAACCAGACACTAGGCAGGAAGTCAGTTGGGTCGGGAGGACCAAACAACTGACAGGAAGTCTAGTTTGGCCAGAAGGGCTGGACAACTGGCAGGAAGTCCAGTTGGGTCAGGAGGGCCAGATAGTTGGCAGGAAGTCCTGGTGGGTTGAGATCGGACATCAAATAGAGGATGTCCTTCGAGGATGGATAGGCTTGAGGGAGGGTCAATGTGGTCCTTCGTTTGAGGGGGGGATTGTTGGATTATTGGGAATACAATCAAATTCCCACATTGGTAAGACATGGAAAAGATCATGTACTTATGAGATGAAAAAATTGTTGGAAATTTGACGCCGCTAGAGGGGGGGTGAATAGCGTTTACTCTTGCGTAGATGGAAAACGTTCGCGTGTTCGTGTCTACAAGTTTCGTTAGCACAGCGGAATATATAATAACAATAACGAAACACAATCACAAACACAATAACACGAAGATTTAACGTGGTTCGGAACCACACGGTTCCTACTCCACGGATCGAGTTCTAACGAGCTCCAGCGACGCCAATGCAATCACTAATCAATAAACTCCTTCTCGACAACAAGTCGGAGGCGGAGAAACCTCGTACAAACGTTTACAACAATAAACAAAAGGAATACAAGCAAATACAATAATACAATGCAAAACTAGTAAAGAAAACAACTTTACAAATGCCTTTGGATTACTTGTTTGTTGATCACTTGAACCGTGGTTGAAGACCCTGATTTGTAGCAGCAAATCGCCTCAAAAACGTCCAAGAAATCGCTTAAGAACTGATGCCAAAAGCCCTCCCGTCGAGCTCCTTTTATCCTTGCACGCGACCTGGATTTTCGCCCATCAGTCGACTACCATAAGTCACCAGTCGACTGATGCCACTGTTCGTGAGACAATGACTCGATCCACGCTGGAAAAACTCCAACGGATCTCTTGGCCGATCGCTAACATTGGCGCCGACGCTGCGGTTCGTAGACGACTAGCCACCGGCTACGAGCGCTGCGCTCGCCGACATTGACGGCGCGATCGCCGACCCTTGGCGATCGATTATCGTCGACATCGACCGATCGCTTCCAATCGAGGCCGATGATCGCGAGCATTTCGACTCTAAACCGGGCAAATAACTCAAGTCGACTCACGACAGTCGAACCGGCCATAATGTCAGTCGACTGCCAACCTCAAAAATGAGGTTTTAACCCAAGTATGGTGCCCTCATACTTGCTAGACCACCCTTAGCCTAGACCTAAGCCTTCTAGCCACCTCCATCAACCTCACGCCTCTCGGATCCCTCCAAGTCATCCATGACTTGTTCATCCATCGCGCTAGCCTCTAGATGCTTCCGTCGACTATGTCATGCTAACGGTGTCTACACTGCCAAGGCACATTGGACTTACGCCGCCAAGACTCCGCTTGGACTTTACGCCGCCAACCATTGGACTTATGCTGCCAAGACTCCCGCTTGGACTTTACGCAGTCAATATCAAACCCCTTGGACTTCTCATGCCAAGACTCAAGCTTGGACTTTCCCTTGCCAACCCATGTTGGACTTCTCAAATGCCAAGACCAAGCTTGGACTTTCCCTTGCCAACCCATGTTGGACTTTTACATTGCCAAGACCCATGCTTGGACTTTTCCCTTGCCAACCCATTTTGGACTTCTCAAATGCCAAGACCATGCTTGGACTTTCCCTTGCCAACCCATGTTGGACTTTTACATTGCCAAGACCCATGCTTGGACTTTTCATGTGTCAAGTGTCCCACTTGGACTTTTCATGCCAAGTACTCAAGACTTGGACTTTACCAAATGCCAAGTGTTCCACTTGGACTTTCCATGCCAAGTACACAAGACTTGGACTTTCCCATGACAATTACATTGTCATATGTTTTTGTCAAAACATCAAAACATCACTCGAGTCAAAACTCGAGTCCTGGTCAATCGTGACCTGGGCCGATTGCACCAACAATCTCCCTTTTTTTTATGTTTGACAAAAACCAAACAAATCATTTGAGTTAGACCACTAACTCAAATCCCTTACCAATTATCCCAAATTGGTAAACACTCTCCAAATGTTCTCCCCCAAACATTCTCCCCCTTTTTGACTAACATCAAAAAGGTTTTCTCTCCAAGGAGGTCAATGTCTCATGTCCCAATGAGATCTTACAATCTCCCCCTTGATCCAAAAATAAATACCTAGGATGCCTACCATCTTCCTAGTGATAATTCACATATTACTCAAGAGAGGCAATCCTATACTCTCTCCCAATTTCCAAATTGGGTATCAAAAACCCATCAATTTTCCCAATTGATGATACTCTCCCAATAACTTCTCCTCTTCAAGTAGAAAGACACATCCATCATCCTAAGATGGATACCTCCCCCTAAAGGCTTGCTTCCCCTTGACCATTGCACCAACAATGTCCTTGGGAAGCCCCTAAGCCAATAGGAACTCTAAACCATCAAAATTAAGGTTCTAAGTTCAACATAGAACTTTCATTCACCCTAAATTTGATACTTTGACCTAACACAGCTCCTAATCCATATCCAATGAATTTTCACCCTTTATAATGCTTCCTAAAACATATCCTAGGGTTAGGAGTGATTAGGAACCTTTTCCATAGCTGAACACGGGCTAAACAAACCTTGTTAACCTGAATCAGACTGGCAATGACTGACAAGAATCACCGATCACACTATATCACGATCGCCACTATAGGCTGATCGACAGTCAAATTTCCGAATTTCAATTTATCAAGATTTAGATTTGGAAAAATATAAGTAATTATAAGTAATTTGAAAAATCATAAAATTTGATACGTATATTACTTATAGTCATTACAATGGGCGAACAATATTTGAAAATTATTTTACCCATAAAATAGTGAGTTTGATACAAAACTCAAAACCATTGAAATTTTCAATGTTTTGGCCCTATTTTGTATCAACTTCATCAATGGTGATTGCTATCAAAAGATAGACTTCACCAAGGTTTTTTAAATTGTTTTTAAAATGATTTCAAAACCATGTTTTGGATCATATTCCTTGGGCTCTATGCACATGACTTGTACACAAGCTTTCCTAATGATCCACATTTGAAATTAGATGAGTTTTAGTTCATCTAGATGCAAAAACTATGCACCTTGAACTTAACTCATATCCTAGCATCTCACATGTATCTAGGGTGTATAAATACACATACATGTCAATTGGATGTGAGATGTGGGTTTTGGTTCATTTAAAACTAGGGTTTCATGCATCTTCTAAGGCAACCCTACTTGATTCCCTTATGAATGAGACTCTAAGTCATGTCATAGTCCTTAAATCAATTTCAATCGAAAATTTTCTTAAATACATGAATGATTATGACATTAATGATGATATATATAAGCATATGCTCATAATCATGATGTCATGGCATAAGATGAAATCTAAAAACACATGACATTTAAAACCTTAATCCTAAAACATAAACATGACATATAAAATGATTAAAACAAGCATGATGTCATGACATGTTATATGACAAACAAAGCATGACATATAAAATATATAGGTTGATAATACCTAAATTTTAATATTAATTGCCATTTATTGGGATTCATCATATTTTGCCATATTAACCTAATCTCCCTAGTGTGCCAAAAACCCAAAATGACACACTAACCTCTAAACCTAAATTGTGCCAATTTAATTGATTTTTTTTTAATTTCAAAAGTGCATTGGCACATCCTAAAATCTTTTAGGATATTGATTCAAGTCTATTTCCAAGGTAACCATAACCTTGAAAATATCCTAAAGTGTCACCTTTACCATGGTTGAGTTAACTACCCATCCAATCAAGGTTGACACACCCTAAACCCATCTAGCGTGAATCAATCACGCTCTTAGGAACCCAAAACCGATTTGAGCTCCTAGGGTTAATTAGGTATTCCTTAGGGATAACCTCCCTAGATACCTTCCAAATGACCCTCCTAGACTTGTTAGCCTTAGTCATTTGGGTCTTACCTAGGTTGACTCTAGGGGTAACTCCCCTTGCAACCTTCTTAGTGGTCACCCTAGGTTTCCTAGAAACCTTAGCCACTAGGCACAAACTATGGTTACTCTTAGGGATAGCTTCCCTAGTAACCTTGGTCTTCTTATACCTAGTTTGTGTTCCATAATCAAATGGAACACTATGGTAAGCCACCTTAGGCTTAGGTTTGTGACCCAAATCTTGCTTGCCCTTGGTTGACTTTTGACTTTGAGGTCCTAGGTGTTGACTTTGAGATCTAGACCTAGACTTTTGATCATTAGACCCTTTAACTTGGTTTTGTATATTTCTAAGGGTCTTTTCTAGTTTCTCAAGCCTTGACCTCAAGGCTTGGTTTTCTAATTCTAATTGCCCAATTGATTTTTGATTAAATTCTTGGGCATGAGACTTTCTAGGCATATGCCTAGTCCATTTAGGGTTTAGACCTAGGTGCTCTTTCACCTTTCTAATTGTCTCCCTAGGTAAAATTGATCTTGAGTTATTTGACCTAGGTTTGTCCTTAGGTAAATTGTTTTTAGGGACATTAGTCCCAAATTTCTCCCTATTTTTGAAGTTAACACTTTTAGCTCCTAAACAAAATTTCTTACTTCTAGCATGCTCTTTATGATAAATAGCAAGACTATTGAAATTATTCCTAGCATGCTTTTGACTATAAGAATTAGAAAGAGCATTACTAAAATATACCTTAGGGTTAGCCTTAGCTCCCCTACATGTGTAGCTCCTTCTTGGGTCTTTTGCTCCCCTAGGACATTGACTGTAATGCCCCTTTGACTTGAAGCATATGATATGCTCCTTGCTCTTTTGACTTGGGGCATCGGCATCCTTGACTTTTGGTGCCGGTGGAGCTTTCCTAATCTTCTTTGGGCACTTGCTCTTGTAGTGCCCGATTTCTCTACACTCAAAACATATGATATGATTTTTATTACAAATTGATATGTTTGAGTTACCTATGGTGGGTGTGGTGATTGGAGTGGATTCTTCATTCCTCCCGGAGGTTGAGACTTCTTCTTGAATTTGTTCGGCCCGTGTGGAAGTTCTCTCCTCCTCTCAATCCTTGAGGTGGATGCTTCTTCCACCTCTTCCACCTCTTCTTTTCTTCGATCCTAAGTCGACTCTATCAACTGACTCCTCAAGCTCTTTAGATGGGGATGTGCTTGCTTGAGCTTGAGAGGGTGATGGTCCTTCTTCTTGGACCGATGATAGACTTTCATGGAGCTTGGCCAAATCGCTCCATAGCTCCTTGGCATCCACATAGTCACCTAGACTACACAAAAGGTCATTAGGAATTAAATCAAAATTGAATTTGATTACCTTCTTGTTTTTATCGAATTGTTGGAGTTGCTCCTCACTCCACTTCTTCTTCTTGAGAAACCCTTCCTTTGGTCCCTTAGGATATTCAAATCCTTCCATCAATGCGGACCACTCCTCAAGGTCTCTCATCATCAAAAAATCTTCAATTCTCGCCTTCCAAGAATTGAAACCTTCTCGTCCATAGAAGGAATAGGGAATTGGGGTGTTGATGTCTCATCCCAATGATTCTTCCATCTTCACCCTCTAGCCTCTTTGTCTTAGCTCCCGGCGGTTAGTCCGTAGAAGAGTCCCGTGCTCTGATACCAATTGTTGGAAATTAGACGCCGCTAGAGGGGGGGTGAATAGCGTTTACTCTTGCGTAGATGAAAAACGTTCGCGTGTTCGTGTCTACAAGTTTTGTTAGCACAGCGGAATATATAATAACAATAACGAAACACAATCATAAACACAATAACACGAAGATTTAACGTGGTTCGGAACCACACGGTTCCTACTCCACGGATCGAGCTCTAACGAGCTCTAGCGACGCCAATGCAATCACTAATCAATAAACTCCTTCTCGACAACAAGTCGGAGGCAGAGAAACCTCGTACAAACGTTTACAACAATAAACAAAAGGAATACAAGCAAATACAATAATACAATGCAAAACTAGTAAAGAAAATAACTTTACAAATGCCTTTGGATTACTTGCTTGTTGATCGCTTGAACCGTGGTTGAAGACCATGATTTGCAGCAGCAAATCGCCTCAAAAACGTCCAAGAAATCGCTTAAGAACTGATGCCAAAAGCCCTCCCGTCGAGCTCCTTTTATCCTTGCGCGCGACCTGGATTTTCGCCCATCAGTCGACTGCCATAAGTCACCAGTCGACTGATGCCACTGTTGTCGTGAGACAACGGCTCGATCCACGCTGGAAAAACTCCAACGGATCTCTTGGCGATCGATCGCAACATTGCGCGATCGACTACCGCCGTAGAGCCGATGGCCACGGCTACGAGCGCTTCGCGGCCGACATTGATGACAATGATCGACTGGCCGATCGCGATCATTGCCGTCGACACCGATCGCTTCCAATGAGCGATCGCCAAAGCATTTCCAACTCTAAACTGGCAATCGAACTCAAGTCGACTCATGGCAGTCGAACCAGCCATAATGCCAGTCGACTGCCAACCTCAAAAATGAGGTTTTAACCCAAGTATGGTGCCTCCATACTTACTAGACCACCCTTAGCCTAGACCTAAGCCTTCTAGCCACCTCCATCAGCCTCACGCCTCTCGGATCCCTCCAAGTCATCCATGACTTGTTCATCCATCGCGCTAGCCTCTAGGTGCTTCCGTCGGCTATGTCATGCTAACGGTGTCTACACTGCCAAGGCACATTGGACTTATGTTGCCAAGACTCCGCTTGGACTTTACGCCGCCAACCATTGGACTTATGCTGTCAAGACTCCCGCTTGGACTTTACGCAGCCAATATCAAACCCCTTGGACTTCTCATGCCAAGACTCAAGCTTGGACTTTCCCTTGCCAACATATGTTGGACTTTTACATTGCCAAGACCCATGCTTGGACTTTTCCCTTGCCAACCCATGTTGGACTTCTCAAATGCCAAGACCATGCTTGGACTTTCCCTTGCCAACCTATGTTGGACTTTTACATTGCCAAGACCCATGCTTGGACTTTTCCCTTGTCAACCCATGTTGGACTTCTCAAATGCCAAGACCATGCTTGGACTTTCCCTTGCCAACCCATGTTGGACTTTTACATTGCCAAGACCCATGCTTGGACTTTTCATGTGCCAAGTGTCCCACTTAGACTTTTCATGCCAAGTACTCAAGACTTGGACTTTACCAAATGTCAAGTGTTCCACTTGGACTTTCCATGCCAAGTACACAAGACTTGGACTTTCCCATGACAATTACATTGTCATATGTTTTTGTCGAAACATCAAAACATCACTCGAGTCCTGGTCAATCGTGACCTGGGTCGATTGCACCAACAAAAATATCTCCATTGGTATGAGGCCTTTTGGGTAAAGCCCAAAAACAAAATCATGAGAGCTTGAACCCAAAGTAGACAATATCATACCATTGTGGAGATATGTGGATCTTATAGGCACTAACACAATACATATAAGGAAGTAAATCCTCTTTGGAATTTTCAACGTGGGACTATTTCTCCCTCTACTTCCTATAATAATATTTTGGGCTGACTTTAACAATTAATTTATCATTCACCCGTAATCGATTTTGAGCAAATTAATAGTCTAGATTCATCTACTCGAAACGTAGATTTCGATTTTGAAGTCAATTTAGACTTTCATCGATTGATGACACCTCAATTTTCCTTTGCAAAATCGTAAATCATATTGGTCTTTTAAGACCCAATATCCAACAATCCCCCACATGAATGGAAATTAATGCGTGTATGCATGTTGACACTTTACAAGAGTCCAATCGATAAGTCAATGCATCGGGAGAGGTAGCTTGTGGCTTTGAACCTTTCGTAGTGAAATGCTATCGAGCATACTAGGCTGTGTAGTGAACGTGATGTCTTGAACTACTCAGTTGTTTGTGTATACTAAGACAATAACACTCACACAAAGACTTATCTCACCTACTTTTGGTTCTCATGGTTAATTCCGTTTTGGCCATGGGCACCATCTTGGATTCATGAGTGTTTCATTGAAGCGGTCTGTCTTCACACTCACATAGACGACACTTCTATCAAAAGTATCATATCATATTCCACCTTATAAAGGTATAGAAGTCATTAAAAGCATAAGCTTAACCTCACTACATGTAGTAGGACATCACATATTCATCCTAGGATTGGGATAGAGATACTATATCTCGTGTGCTGTAACACAACTTCTGTAACTTCGTTGTCCCAGTGAACCAAGATCTTGGGATCTCCGATCAACAAGATTGGGTTACCGTTACAGTCATTTTAGTTGTAGATTTTTAATCTCATTCCTCTTGATGAGCAGTATACTTGATCTCGAATTAGTCCATTTGTAAGAGGATCTGCTAAATTATCTTTAGACTTGACATAGTCGATTGCAATCACTCCATTCGAGATCAACTGCCTAATAGTATTATGCCTACGATGTTTATGTCGTGACTTACCATTATACATACTACTCTGTGTCCTTTCAATCGCCGATTGGCTATCACAATGTATAAGTACGACGGACACAGATTTTGTCCAGCTCGGAATATCTTCCAAGAAATTCCACAGTCATTCAACTTCTTCAGCTACTTTGTCTAGTGCTATAAACTCGGATTCCATAGTTGATTGAGCAATGCACGTCTGCTTAGTGGATTTATAAGATATCGCTCCTCCACCAATTGTGAATACATATCCATTAGTGGATTTGGAATCTTTTGTATCTGATATCCAATTAGCATCACAATATCCCTCTAAGACGGCAGGATATTTTTTGAAATGTAATTCATAGTTCATAGTATACTTCAAATATCTAAGAACTCGCATCAGTGTTTTTCAATGGGTGTCGTTTGGATTACTTGTAAAGCGACTCAGCTTGTTGACTACACAGGCAATATCCGGACGTGTGCAGTTTGTGAGATACATCAAGCTGCCTATTATCCGAGAATATCCTAATTGTGATATGGGTTCACCTTGATTTTTTGCTAAGTGTTGACTTAGATCCATAGGTGTTTTCACTGTAGAGAGATCGTACTCATTGAACTTCTTTAACACCGACTCTACATATTGGGATTGTGTCAAAACTATCCTCTCAGATGTCCTGAGAATTTTAATTCCCAATATAACATTTGCTTGACCCATATCTTTCATATCAAAATTTTTGGTCAATATTTTCTTTGTATTCATGATTATATCATGGTTACTGTCCATTATAAGCATATCGTCTACGTATAAACAGACGATTACATAGCCTTTAGGTGTATATTTGACATAAATGCATTTGTCACATTTATTTATTTTGAACTCGTTTGGCAACATTATTTTGTCAAATTTCTCGTGTCATTGTTTAGGTGCTTGTTTAAGTCCGTACAATGACTTAACAAGTCAACACACCTTTTTCTCTTTTCTTGGAACTACGAACCCCTCGGATTGCTCCATATAGATTTCTTCTTCCAACTCACCATTTAAGAATGCAGTCTTAACATCCATTTGATGTATTTCAAGGTCATATAATGTTGAGATGGCTATCAACACTCGTATAGACGTAATCCTTGTCACCGATGAGTAGATGCCGAAGTAATCAAGGTCTTCCTTTTGCTTGTACCCTTTGACTACAAGTCTAGCCTTATACTTGTCAATTGATCCATCAGCTTTATACTTGTATTTTAGTATCCACTTACAACCTAATGGTTTAGAACCAGAAGGAAGGCCCACTAATTCCCAAGTATGGTTATTCATGATGGACTCGATTTTACTATTGACTATTTCTTTCCATAATGGGGCGTTGAGACTAGAGAGAGCTTCGCTCAATGTTCTTGGGTCCGTTTATGACATAAAAGTCATAAAGTTCAGCCCGAACGATTTCTCAACTCTAGCCCGTTTGCTCCAACGTGACTCTTCGTTTTGATAGTCAATAGTCCTTTTATGACAACTAAGTTCAGAGACGTCATTGTTGTTAGAACTTTCGTTACTATCACTTTGAATGTTTCCCCTTTTATTTGGGAATACATTTTCAAAGAATATTGCATTCCAAGATTCTATGGTTGTTCCCATATGAGTATCAGAAATGTCTGATTTGTAAACTATGAAACGATATGCACTACTGTTTTGGGCATATCCGATAAATATTGCATCGAACTTTTTAGGTCCGATTTTTATTTACTTTGACTTGGGTACTTCGACCTTTGCCAAGCACCACCACACTTTTAAGTATTTGCACGATGGCTTGCGGTCTTTCTATAGTTCATATGGTGTTTTATCATTTTTCTTGTGAGGGGTTTTATTAAGAATGTGATTTGTCAATAATATGGCTTTTCCCCATAAGTTTTGGGGTAAGCCTGAATTTATCGACAAGGCATTCATCATTTCCTTTAGTGTCCGATTTTTTACGTTCGACAACACCATTCAATTGAGGTGAGTAAGGCGTCGTTGTCTGATGGATAATGTCAAATTCTAAACAATACTCATCAAATGATGCATCATATTCTCTACCTCTATCGCTACGAATTATTTTAATTTATTTATCAAGTTGATTCTCAACTTCTGTTTTATAGGTTCTGAATGTCTCTAAGACTTCGTCTTTACTTCTTAAAAGAAAGACATAACAGAATCTCGTGCAGTAATCGATAAAAATAATAAAATACTTTTTACCTCTTCTAGTTTGCACGAATTTTAAGTCACATAGATCATTATGTATTAACTCTAGAGGAGTCGTTGTCCTTTCCACCGAATGAAAAAAGGTAGTCTCGTCATTTTTGCTTCCACACACACTTCACATTTATGTGTTTTGTCAACATCGACATTTAGTAATAAATTTAATTTGACGAGACATTTCAAAGTATTATTATTAACATGTCCAAGTCGATCATGCCATAAATTAAAACACTCGACAACATAGTTGGGAGATTTTATTTTATTATTATCTAATTCATGATGTACAGTCATTACAACTATCTTGAACAGACTCTGTTCTAAGTATCCTTTACCTACGAATACACCATTCTTCGTAAGTACAAAATTATTTGATTGGAACACTAGTCTGAAATCGACTTTAACAAGTGTCGATCCAGAAACTAGGTTCTTCCTGATGTCAAGAACATGGAGCACGTCAATAAGCATTAGCTCCTTCCCTGATGTCATCTTCAGAATAACTTTTCTAAGTCCGACAATCGATGATGTCGTGGAATTGCTCATATAAAGCTTTCTTCAACTTATCGGAGTATACTTGGAGAACATCACCTTATCAAAACAGATATGACGTGTTGCTCCAATATTGATCCACCACTGCTTCGGGTTGTCCACCACCGTATTGGCTTCAAATATGACCGCAGTGAGATCTAGCTCCATATCGTCAGAAGTTGCGACATGGTTCACAACTTTCTTCTGACCCTTGGTTGGTTTCTTTGAGAGTCTACAATCTTTGGACATGTGTCCTGACTTCCCGTAGTTGTAGCAAGAGCCCTTGAATTTCTTGCCTTGAGCCTTCTTTTTGAGTTGCTTCGGCTTCTTGGTGTTCGGCTCAGCCAGGTTAGACATCTCGCCGATAGCCCGCTTCGTTCCTTTAGAGTCGGAGAGCCTTCGATTATCCTCCTCTATTCGTAGCCTCAGGATCAGGTCTTCAAGCCCCATCTCCTTTTGCTTATACTTCAGATAATTTTTGAAATCCTTCCATGACGGGAGGAGTTTCTCAATTACCGTGGCTACTTTGAACGACTCGTTCAGCTTCATGCATTCGGCATCCAGATCATGCAATATCAGTTGCATATCTTGGACTTGAGATGTCACACTCTTAGAATCCACCATTTTGAAATCTAAAAATCGATCGACGATGAATTTCTTCAAATCGGTATTTTCGGTTTTGTATTTCTTCTCTAGTGATTCCCACAGAGATTTTGCCGTCTCCATCAGACTATATACGTTATACAACGTGTTTTCCACTGCGTTGAGAACATAATTACGACACAGAAAATCTCCGTACGACCATGCATCGCAAGCAGCCTTACCATTGGAATCTCCTTCCATAGCGGCTGGCAGGTCTTTACTCAAAAACCTTATGAGGTTTAGCATCGTCAGATAAAATATCATCTTCTGCTGCCATCTTTTGAAATCGACTCCGTTGAATTTCTCCGGCTTCTCTTCGGGTGGAACGGAGGTCGGGACTCCGAGTGAAACGGTAGTCGGAACGTCATTGATCACGACCATATCAGATTGCACAAATATCATTTTACTATTGTTTGACCCGTCGATCATGATTGTCGCAGGGAGGATGCAAGCTGATATAATATCGTCGAGACTAGTGTTGAACACTATCTCTGTAAAACAATATTGCTCCGCTCAGGTACTTACGAATAGTAGCAATTTGTTTCCAAGATACAACGACGATGTCTCGGAATAGTAGCACTGCAAATTCCGAGACGGGCGAACCTTCTCGTAGGTTTTTCGGGCTCTGGATGCAGAAGATGGAATGAATGCAAGGATTGAGTGAGTTTGAGTTATTTTTTTTTAGTGAGTCTATTCCATCGTCTAGGGATCCTATTTATACTAGGTGAAGAGGTTAAGTACCTTTTGGTGAGTTTCATCTAAGCCATAGGATCTAAAAGGTTGTAACCCTTCAAATAAACCTTTTAATCTCTGCCACTAGATCTGGTGCATTGTAACCTTTTAGATCCTCCTTTGATCTCAGTCGCCAGATCTGGATCCAGCGATCCAGTCAATCTGATGCTCCAGATCAACCTTTATCACCAACGATCCAGATCGCGATTCTTCACGATCAATGCTCCAGATCGCATCACTTGCGATCCATCACCCTCTTTGGTCCAACGATGTCCATTCGATCGCCCAGTCAGCAGCCAATCATCTCTCTCTGCCCAGCCGAGTGCCATGTATGTATGACATGTCGTCCGAGTGCAAAGTGCGCCAACAAAGTGCCCATTACGTACGTGCACACACGCATGCATAGTGGGTGGCAGGCTGCAGGTGCGAGCACCTTCTCGCCTATTGGATGAGAGTATCTGTACTATTTGTGTTAACTCAATTAACACATTTGTACAACATATAAGGAAGTAAATCCTATCTGGAATTTTCAATGTGGAACTATTTCTCCCTCTACTTCCTTTAATAACATTTTGGGTTGACTTTAACAATTAATTTATCATTCACCCGTAATCGGTTTTGAGCAAATTAATAGTCTATATTCATTTACTCGAAATGTAAATTTCGATTTTGAAATCAATTTAGACTTTCATCTATTGATGACACCTCAATTTTTCTTTGCAAAACCGTAAACCATATTAGTCTTTTAAGACCCAATATCCAACATTAATTACTTTATCAGCTATTATGACTTGAATGCTTTAGGAATGATTTTGTATTTTTTTTTATCAACATAAAATATTCGAACTTTCGATCCGACTAATCTCTAAGAATAATCGATCTTGCTCCATGAACCTTCGGAACGTCTTACTAACAACTAAATCGGATAAGATCGGATCTCAAATGCCCTTTACTGGCCACTAAAAGTAAATCAGAGAAGCGCTCACAACTTTTTCATGGTTCAGCTCAGACTCCACAGTCGTGTCATCCCTGAACGACGGTCTAACGCCTAAGCGATACTCTATCCATCGGATTAATTTTTTAGCTCTAGAGCCGTCTGAATGTATTTTTTTAAATTTATCATTGAATGATATTGCAACAAAGGATTGAACTGTATTTTTCTATGAGATGTCTCTTAATTTTTATTGTCGGGCAAACTTTGCATGATCATTATATATATGCGATTTGATTTCTTATGCTTTTCCATCTCCCTCTTTTCATGAGAGGTACTCTTATTTGTAAGAGGTGGAAAAGAATCGAGAGGTTCGTTTGTTATGATTTAATGTTGGTGTCATTTAAGAGTTAATGCTAGCAATTAAATTAGCAGGATTATTAATGGTTGAAAAGAATAACAAACAAAATCTATCTTTGGGTTGATTTATTGCTTTTTTTTTTAGTTTGTACTTAAGTATTTAAACTTTCGATATGATTAAATTCGAGCGTGATCAATTTACCTCCATGGAAGTTTCTGTTCGGATTATTAGAAAAACAATCAAAATTTCATATTAAAAATATATAAAAAAGATCATGAATTTATAAAATAAAAAATATTTCTATTGGTATGAGATTTTTTTTTGGATATATTCAAAAATAAAATTATAAATATTTAGATTCAAAATGGATAATATTATATAATTATAGAGATATATAAATTTTATTTGTACTAAAAATTAATATTAGAGCTAATGGTTCAAAGGTTCATGTTGAACCATGAGCCGAGAACAAGACAACTTGTAAAAAAATCGGACCAAATTCTTAATTTCATATATGCCAAAAATTTCATAGGTTCCAAAAGAAATTTTCATATATTGCAAAAAATCAACCAAATTCTAAATGTTATTTTAATAAAATTATAAATTTCTATATATGGGAAATTAAGTACAATTTCAACAAAAAAATTGTAAATTTTTATATTAACTAAAATTAGCAAATCCCAAGAACAAAATTATAAATTATTATATATGTCAAATTAACGACTAAACTCTAAATCGTCTTTTTGTTGTTGCCAAAAACCATATACATAATTAAGAGATTAAATCATGCAATATAATATTCTGAAAACATATTCTTAATTATATTTTATCTAAAAAACGTACAACAACAAAACAGATTGTGTCAAAGAATTAAAATAAATTATTCTTTATTTCTAAACACAATTCATAATGGTCTGAGGCTTGATATCACTGTTTAAAACGACAAAAACATAATAAGTATTCATTTGTGATAAACACCACGTTTAGACCGTATATGTCTAATCATAAGGAATTATAAAAATAAAACTATAAAAGTATATCTTGCGATAAAAAGTGATACATTCATTCTAGACGGCGTTCTTCATCAATCTCATAGTTAGACGAAGAAATATAAATCACGATGAATATTTTGGTGAGAACTATAAAAATATACATAATCTACAACATCTTTTGTCGTTTGAGACGTATGGTTTGGTCTTTCGAATTAGCATGATTCTCCCATGAGATCTTTCTAAAATCCTCTCGTGTACTCTTTTCGATGATGAAATTAGGATTGTAAACGAACCAAGACAAGTGAAGTTATACAATATTCAAACTTATTTGATAAGATAACTAAGCCGAGCGAGCCTAAAATTAACTAAGTTATTAAAAAAATTGTTCAAACTTTATTTAATTTTTTTTTAAAGATTGAATTTAGTTTAAACTTAATTGAGCTTGACTTATTTAACGGATATTAAGCTTCTAATCAAGTCCGATTTAAATTTGAATCAAGTATGATTCAAATTCGTTTAAATTTTCTTATCTGTTTATTTAAACTTTTAATATTTTAATCTTTATTTATAAATGAGTATAAATAAGATCATAAATAATTTTTAAATGAGTTTGTTCATGAACACGTACTATTCACGAAAATTGTTCGTAAATATCAACAAGTTGATCACATATGTGTTCAGACTTATTTATTTAATTTATCAGGCTGTTCAAATTTATTTATTAATTGATTTTGAAGCATATTAAACGAACGTAAATGAGTTTGTTCATGAATACTTAATCCGTTTACAATCCTATATGGAATGCAGCAAAGAATAGGATAACATAAAATCATTTTATCCGGAGAATCGTCTTAATTAAAATCATATAACTCAAGTACAATAATTCTTTATTTATACAAATATCCTATTAAGATTATATCCTTTTGATATTTTTCTATTTTTAACTCATTGCGTAAAACTCGCAATATATAATTATTTCATATATAAGTCTAATTTTGAATTGACGATCCAACAAGCTGAGCCAATTATGAGATTGGACAAAGAGATATCAAGAAAAGAGGTCGACTGGACTACTTAGTCGATCGAGTAGGTCAAGACGACTGAGCTAAGAGACAAGGCTTTCAAATAAAGAGATGTGCTTAGTACTATATATATCGAGATCCGTATTAAAAATAATTTTTTAAATTTAAAATAGATTCTTCCTTGTGACGATGCTTAAAGATTTATTTTTCAAAATACAACGATTCCATCGCATTAACAATTCAACACATATTGTTTGCAGCGAATTGAACAGTGTAGAACGTTATCACTAGAATGAGCATTTGCATATTTGGTTCTTCTTTTCTCGCATTCAACTCGTGATAAGATCTTTCTTTTATACGTTCGAAACCTTAGCAAGTAGTTCCCACACAAATGATACGGTAGTTAAGATACGAAGATATTTATAGAAATATCTTGGATCGATTCTGGAGAGATCTAAAATCTTTTTTCTAGATTCAGATGATCCTATATGTCTTGGTCATCACGTCAAAGCTTATAAGACCCTTTATGATTTACTTCTCTCACAATGACCATGGGACAGACCGATGAGAGCCGCGCTAGATTGACAGTTTCGATCTTTTACAAAAATCTTAGCAAGTAAATAATAATAATAATAATCCAAATAGTAAAATATTGATTTGCACTTTCTTCTATTGGTGTGGATGTTAGAGAATCAAGACCCTTGACTAACGTAATGCAGAAGTTAGTTATTGTAATGGATAGAGATTGAATTTCACCGTGGAATCTAAAAAATTCATTCGAACTCAAAAGTCCTCTTTTGTTCTGGCCAACGGCTCAAGAGATATAGTCTTCCGTGATTTACCTCCTTCATGTTGGTTGTAGGTCTAACTGACAGAGGCGTTAGAAGCGAGCAAATCGCCTTTTGCTGTAATGTAGTGGATATTAGAGAATCAATCCCCTCGGGACAGTTCGTTGGCTAGAACAATACAGATACTGCTAAAATGGATGAGAATCGAATCTCAGTATGAAATCTAAAATATTCATTCGAATTCAAAAGTTCTATGATGTTTCTAACCAATGTATAAAGGCCGGAAATAGCTCTTCCATAATTTACTTTTTTTTCATCGTCATCGAGAAATCGATAGTAAAAAATATTAAAGATCAATATAATCGTCATTTGTTAAAAAGAGTGGGTACCATATAACCTTTTATTTATATAAATTTTTAATATTTATAATTTTACAAATTAAATAAAAATCAGACACCTTCTTGAAATCAAAACTCTTATTCGTATAGGAGTTTATTTTATTTTATTTCTTAGTCACTCTTCGAACAATCAGTACGTCTCTTTGCCCGCGCGACTCGATGAACAGATTAAATTCATAAGATAAGTTTAGCTTAAAATGTACGGTAATTTATCAAACAGTGCAAAAGTTTAAAATTGTCCAAACAGTACACGTAGAATTTAGAATTATCCAAATAACATTTCATACTTTCATATTTATCAAATAATACACTTAATTTCTTTTTTATCAAAATTTTCGAATTTCAAATCTCAACACCAAAAGACCACCAGTCAAATCTGACTTGTACTGGAATTGTAATTTTCAATATCACTATGGTGCTGGAATTGCACCACCACTATGGTACTGAAAATTCAAATCGATCACGGATGATATCGAGATTTACAATTCCAGTACATGTTAATTATAATTCTAATCTGATGATAGTCTTTGAAATTGCATCATCATTGTGGTGCAGATCTTTTTGACGAGAAAGATAAAAAGAAAATTAAATATGCTATTTAATAAATATGAAATATGGAATGATATTTAAATATTTCTAAATTTCACATATACTGTTTGATAAATCGCCGTGAAATATAACTAGCAAGATGAATGAATGGGTCGAAGACGTCCAAAATCAGTCACTTGTAATTAGGGAGGGAGGTAAACGATTTATGAATCATAGATATAATTTATAAATTATATTCTTGATCAACTTTATATGAATTTATTTATATTCAATTAAATTGTTGGACTTAATTCGTTTACATATGTGGGATGGGAGCGGAGTGGTGCAGACGTAATTAGTTTGCATGCTAGGCACCTTCTTTACGCCGCTCGAACCGAACCGCCCTTCGGTCCCCCGTGACGGTCACGCCACCGGTCCCTGCACCCGTCACAGCTTTCGACCGGTTTGCGTCTAAATGAACGGTTCCGTCCCGAACGGTCCGTTCTTCCCTGACGTCACCTTCTCCGTTGTCTTGGCGTTGGGGACTTGACTTTGCCGTCAACTTCCGCTTTATCGATGCCCCCGCCCCGATTTTTTAATTCGTCGCCGGGCCCACCGACACCGAGTTTCGCGCACCCACCTCTGAGGGAGCAGGGGCGGCTGCCCCGCAGCGGGCCCCACTCCATTCATAGCGAAACGACTGGCTCCACGGCCTGGCGCGCACAGCGAGGAGGTACGCGTCCGGAGTGTTACGTGGGCCGCTGGATAACTGCCACCTCGCCTTGGCCGAGTGCGACGTGTAGCCCGATGGCGCTACGATCTACGGCTGAAAAAGATCGAAACCCTGTCGGCGTATTTTTTATTTTTCTTTTCATTTTCCAGCATTATTCTTTATATTTCTTCGAGTGGGAGTGGGTCCCAGTGGCGGAGACTCATTAAATATTGAATCGACTCTTTTTTTTTTTTTAACAAAATTAAATAAATCAAAACGAAAAATATTAATTATTTTAATTAAAAATCAAATTGATCAAACTTTTATTTTCGAATTTTAATTTTTTTTTCAATTGAGTAGAGATGAACAGTAAATTAATTACTTTCGAAAATATTAATGATTGATATTTGATTTTTAATTTTAAATATATATATATATATATATATATATATATATATAATTTAAAACGAATCGAACTTTCGATTTAATTTAACCGATATTTTGTTAGTCTCCATCACTTTGCCAGTTATTATTAATTTCACAGTGAAAGAAAATGAAAAAAAAAATAAAAAAAATTAGACGAATTTAGAGCAGAAAATGAAAATGAAAACGAAAACGATCGGACGTCGTCCGCCCGAGTGCGTCAAGGAGCGTCGCGATCAAACAAAACTCAAAAGCGACGGCTCTGATGGAAGTAGTGGAAGCGGACCCCAGCTTTGCTTTCCTCTTTTTTTTTTTTTTTTTTTTTTTATCGATTTAATCAGTTTAAATTAGAAGCTTTTAATTAATATTAATTTAGCCTTCCTCGCTCACCGCGACGCTTTATATTGACCTCGCCCACCGCCCTACCACCGCGGCCCCCTCCCACCCCACCCAACGCTTCCACTTCTATCGACGAGCTAAAGGAGAAGATCTCCATGGACTCCTCTTCCTTCTCCTTCTCCTTCGCCGATTCTTCGTCGTTCTCATCGGAAATGGAGGCAACGCGCGCCCCGGCTAGATCTCGGCCCGCGAGGACCAGATTCTTCTGCGACGTGCTCGACGACGACGAGCGGCGCCACTTTCTCGACTCCTGCTTCCTCTGCCGCAAGTCCCTCGCCGGAAACCGCGACATCTTCATGTACAGGTTCGCCCTTTTCGGTTCTATGCCTCTCGAGGCAAAAGTTTTCCCTTTCGGAGTTAATCCTGAGGCTGATCTGAGTTTTCTGCGGATGCGAGCAGAGGGGACGTGCCGTTCTGTAGCGAGGAGTGCCGGCAGGAGCAGATCGAGATGGACGAGGCCAAAGAGAAGAACCGGAAGTTGTCGCAAAAGGCTTCCTCGAAGAAGGATTCGACCACGGCAGCCACCGCCGCCGCCGCCAACGATGGCCCTTCCAAGTCGAACAAAGTGCATGTCAGGACCGATACGGCCGTGGTCGCTGGGTAATAAGTTTACTATCCGAACGATCTGAGATTTCAAGAAAGGAAAAGTTAAACAAAAACAAGAACAAAACAAAACACACCGGCATATCGCAGAGGAAGTCGCAGAAGTTGTTCCAACTTGTTTTCAACAACTGCATCGTACCCTGGGATGCTTGTAATTGACCCTTTGAATATATTATAACAAAAAGGGTCCTTTTTTTTTTTTTTTTTTTTTTTCCTTTCGCGTCGATCTTCTGAAATCTAAGATGAGTTAAGAATCTGAAGTATTCTGATCGTTCTTCTCCTATTTTATCCGTCGTTTTGCTCCTGAAACGACTACAAGTAAAATCCGTCGATCAGGTTTTTTGCTTCTTCTTTTTTTTTTTCCTTCGCAAGATCCTTTTTTTGCTTTGCTTTGCTTTTGCAGGAGTTCAAACAGAACTTATGGGAGGCTTTGAAGGAAGCAAGTTGGTAATCAATGTGGTCACGTTCTTCCTGTTTTTCCTCACCTTTTGTTGGGAAAAAAAAAGAAAAAGCAGAGCGAATCCACTAGAAGAACCTCTCTTCTTCTGGAATCTACGGCCCACGAACTACGTGTTGCCAGGGGAAAAAATTAGAGCAATTCCTTTTTAAGAATTAATTTTTTTTTCCTGTGTGATTTTATTTTTGATTCGATTTAATAAAAAAAATTATCGTTATCAAAATAAATTTAAAAAATATAATTAAATTTTGATGAACAATTCAAATATCACAAATATTTATACGGTGTAAGAAATAATTTTTTTTTATGAATATCTTCGATTGATTATTATCAACACACTGTGATGTAAAGATTGAAATTCGTTAATTTAATAGTTTCGTCTTTAGGACATGGTACAACGGTGAAAATGGAGAGAAATTTTATAGGAGAATATAATTCGATTCTTGCTGTGATATCGTTCGACGGTGAATTTAAAAAAAAAATTATTTGGAAGATCTTGAATCGGGGAATTTGTCCGGTGAACAGAGTACGATTTCGGTCTTGAATCGTCGTTCATTAACTTAGCAGTTTCACGTCCTTAGGGTACGGGGCAGCGGTGAAAACGGAGAGATATTCTACAAGAATGCAGTTCGATTCTCTGTTGTGATATTGTTCGATGGCAAATTTAAAAAAAAATCTATTCGGACAATCTTGGAGTCTGGAATTTTGTCCGGTGGATAGAGTACGATTTCGACCTTAGACCGTCATTTAAGAATGATACGATTGCAGAGTTCAGACTGAATTGTAAAAAAGTTGCGAGTATTTTCTTGATTTATCTTTGATGGTCGATGGATGTCACTTGAGCTTCGTACCCGACTCAACTATTGACGAGGCATTCTGAAGATCCCTGAGATAAAGTCGACCACTCCTAGAGATTAATCGAATCGAAAATTCGAATACTCTGATACCAATCAAAAAAAAACTTAACAGTTCCTATCAGTCCGTCTCCCGATTATTATAAATAAGATAAATTATAATGAATCTTTGACCTTTGAGATTAATAATCAGTATAAAAGACGATATCTTTGTATTTATATAGATTTGTTTTTTTATTGTACAATGCTACATACATTAACCACTTGATCCAAAGGGGGAAAAAAAATCTAAGGGAGCATTTGATATCTATTTTCTTCTCTGTTTTTCATTTTTATTTTCTGCGAAAACGAAAAAATACATTTGATTCGTGTTTTACATCTCCATTTTTCAGAAAATAAAAGAGCATTTTCTGAAAAACTAGAAAATAAGAAATAATTGTTTTCTGTTTCTATTTTCGTTTTCCAAAAAATAAAAGAGTGTTTTCTGAAAAACTGAAGAAAAAAAATTCATTTTCTATTTTCTAAAAAAAAAGACAATGAAAATAAAAAATAAAAAATTCTCTACGAACAAAACGCCCCCTAAATTCTTTTTAAAAATACATATAAAATTGGCATCGTACGTTTTTATCCCGATGATGACGAACTAACTTAGATCATGCCTCTTTAGGTTTGACTTCTCTTCTAAATTTTTACATGTTCTTTTTTTTTTTCTTCCAACTCTTTAATTTCGTCGAGATAATAATCTTTGTTCAAAGTTGAGTGTAACTTGCAAATGTTATGGCTTTCTAATAAGTGTTCTTTGTTGTCCTGCATCTTTCAAGTACTCGCCACTTTTTCGTTTCTGTTTTAAATTGTGGCTTCTATTGTTCATCCACTAGCCAAACCACCGCAACAAAAACGGTTAGTCAGTTACAAAACAAAATGAGAGATATTGTCGACCAATTACTTGATTTTAAACAAAGCCGACGATGAGGAAATGACTTACAAGGTTGTGAAGGAGCAAGATGAGGATAAAAATGGTTATGCAGCTGCGACGGATTATGAAGAAATGATCTCCGAGGAGCAGGAGGAGTATCGTCGAAAGGCGCCCATCGACTACATTGCATCCAATGTAGTTGAAAATGGCTAAACCCTAAATCCTAAACTCTAAAGACCTTTCTTAGCCAAAGATAAAGCAGCAACCAAAAGAGAATAAATACAAGCCCTTCTCCTACTCTCTCGACTATTAATTCGTTAGATGAATCACTCTTGAAGACCACTATTGAGACGATATACAGTCCGTCGTCGTTGTGCGGTGGGACGAGATATACATAAGCACATTGTTATGATATTTAACAATGAAACTAGAGCTTTGAGATATAATTATGTAGCAGCAAGTATATGCCAAAAATCATAACCTACATCTAACATGTATCTAAATGATATCCAAGCATATATTATTATGTTATCCAACAATATAATTGACCATGAAAAGCATTTAAATCGCGTAAATACAAAGTGTGTACCGAGAATATGTCGATATGTGTCGACTGGATGCTAAATTTACAACAAAAATCATGAGTTCAGTTGGATCTTTTGAGCACTACACACTATTAAGCTCAGAGCTAATTGGACTGCTTACAGCCCTATTGCAGTTGTATCTTTTGAGCAGAAAAATGTAAGGTCCTCTGATTTCAGATAGGGAACAATGGCTTAATGGTGCTGAATGAACCAATTTAAACCCCTTAAAAAAACATCTATCCATAGAACTGTGCATTTCTCAAGCCAAAGAATCACAATGCAACACATCATTACATATGTTTGGTATGTAGTTTTGATCACTGGCAGAAAGAACATTCCAATGAATTCGCTGAGGGATCTCTTGAAATGCACAACTACAACTAGTGCCTTGCCAGGCCTCTAGGGGAAAAGAAAACTTAACTAGGAAGAAATTATGCATCAATATGATATCCAGTGCCTTGACTGGCCTCCTATTCAAAAGAAAAATTACTATTTCCTCATTACGTAAACTCTTATCGAAACTACGGAGTGTTTTTCCAACATAAAGACCAGATGAGCATGGAAAACATCCTACAAAACAAGGATAATGCCACATAATATTAGTCGAAGGCATCCCCCGATAAACCAAACTACTGATTTAGTAGCAATTATAGCAGTACTCCATAGCTAATATGCATGCTTCTTTATTTTTCAAAGAATATATTCAAGCTTCTTCTATGTTACGTGGCTTGCGATCTCCAAAAGGCAGCTCAAACAGCAAAAGAAAAGGCCAAAATTTCATGGATAGATCGGTAGAACCGATAGACATTCGGAAAAAAAAAAAAACAGTGGGAAAATGAGTACAGGACAAAACTACAAGCTCATTCTTCCCAGATCCTGGAAAAAGTTGAGATAAAATGTTTCCTTGGCAATTAAGAGGACGATAAGATTATCAGAATCACAAGTATCATTCACTTTAGTATCATTATTTAGATTCTACCAACTCAAACCACACACTCATAGATCTACAATTCATTGAGAAAAAAATCACACGTCTCTAATAGAATTTTCGTTTCTCATGAGAGAAAAAAAAACATAGTTGCAGTGGTTCATCATAAGCCCACATGTATAGGATTCAAGTCCATATAATATGTAAGAAAAATTATAATAAAACTCAGGCCAAATCTATATCCGCATTTTATACAAAAGGTCTTTCACTCCTCTTAAAATAGATAAAGAAAAGTCTTAACATTCTTAGGAAATAATAAATATATCTCCAAGAAGAAAATCTAATTCTTTATAAATCTCTTGGTGTCCCATAGTCTCTACATGCTCAAGTCATCTCCTAGACTCCAAACGCTGTTACTCATCACCATGTAAACCCATGTTAAAAATCTTAAAATAGGATTTATTTGGCATTTGGATTATAGTTAGGTCTGTTGCACCCAATATGTTGCAAAGGCCAGCAAAGATAACATAAAGAAATTGCAATGTGAAATGAGCTGTGAGCGAGGCCTCCTTTTTTGTTTGCAGACAATAGGGATTTGACAAAAGAATCAAGAACTACGGAACATCTAGACCAAGCTCCACTAAGAGAGAGAAACTACAAGAAATCAAGGAACAATTAGGACGCAGATTGTGCATTTATGATGACAAAATCTCCTCTTTTTCTCTAAGTAACATTTGGCAATGCTTTGCATAGGTTACCAAGCAGACATTTCCACAGAGTTTGCTTTGTGTAACACAAGCAGAAACAAAAAATAAATAAATCAAACAGAGCAAAAAAATGGCTCAAGTATGAAGCAAATGCACCTGTTTTGAAATGCAAAAGAGAAAATGTCATTGAAATTCTCTCTCTTATGTTTAGCAGTTTCTCAAAAAACAATGAACAAGACAAAATTCCCAGTGCAGTAGCCCACATTGTTCTGACTTCTATCAGGCAGATAATAGATTTTTCTCTCTCTGATTGGATACAGTGCTTACTTTACCCTAAACCCTGAAGTCAATATAACACCAAAGTAAACATACAGGGACTAGTAAGCAAATCAAAGCAAGTCTGAGGTTCTGAAGAATTCAATGAATCCAAGAACTCATACCGAGAAAGCTAAAACTTAATTTACGATATGAAATCAACAATGGGAGATAACATATGTTAAGTCGATTTCCAGAAAGAACTACACATGGTTCCATGGCCAAGAGATATGAAGTAAGAAAAACAAACAAATAGCAAACTACCAGTCATTGCGTCAAAGTAGCATTCAACCACTACCAGCTTCTACGTCAAACGTTGTGAGTTAAACAGAAAAGAAGTCAGAAGCTAAGAAAGCCAGGACCTTGTCAATCCTCTGGCGAGACTTTAGCCCGCTTCTTGCCGGAGAAGCCTTTCAGAAGAGCATCGACGATGCGCCGATGTGTATCGAGTATAAGTTCGGTGCGTTCCAATTCCATTTCCATTCTTACCTTCTCTATCTCCCGGGTCATCTCCATCTTCATCTGTTCTATTCTCAGGAATCCATCCCCGAGCATCCTAACTGCCGACACCATCTCTCTGATTGCACTCGATTCCATCTCCATTCTGTGGCGGTGGCTCTTCTTCTGCACCTTGTGCCACATGCCCTCCGTCGCCGGCCGGCCGCCG
This sequence comes from Wurfbainia villosa, assembly GCA_025175895.1. Taxonomy (NCBI): domain Eukaryota; kingdom Viridiplantae; phylum Streptophyta; class Magnoliopsida; order Zingiberales; family Zingiberaceae; genus Wurfbainia; species Wurfbainia villosa. The sequence continues at coordinate 5,777,235 of CM046004.1, forward strand.
CCATATCCCTTGAAGATGCGGGGCGTAGGGTTATGATTTGTGTCAGGGCCGGGGGCCGGTCTATGCACAGCTCTGTAGACCTTTGACCGCACCGCCTTGGGTATCCTGAACTGGAGCTCCCCAATAGTTCCGCCACCGTTGCCCATGAGGCGGTGAAGTGCACTGCTTTTTCCGCTGAGGCTCCCGCCGCGCTCCTCTTCTTGGTCGTCATCATCGTTGTCAGATGGAAGAAGGGACGGGACGGCGGAATGAGGCGGAGCAGATGGACGACGAGGTCCGCCGACTCCTCCGTTGCCTCCATGCTCCATGGCATCCATCTTGCGGAAATAAATCCAGGAGGAAGCTGGCAAAAGCGAGGGGTCGAGATGGATGGATTTGTGACGCTCGCTTCGATAGCGCTTGCGGAGCTTCTCAACCTTGTGGCGGCACTGAACGGCCGTCTTCGGTAGGGAGAGGCCGGAGGAGCAGCGACTGGCGACTTCTTCGGCGACCTCTTGCCAGTGGTTAGCCCGGAGGTTGCCGCGGCGGAAGGCGTACCACTTCTCGCGGTACGCATCGATGAGGGCGAGGGTTTCGTCCTGGGTCCATATGGGGGCGGCCAGGCGGCGAGAGGGGACGGCAGCAAAGGACGAGGGTGGAGGGGAAGGGGCGGAGGGCTGGGGAGGAAACGGGGAGGGCGATCTGTCACGGTAGAGGGGCGGCGACGGAGAAAGAGAAGGAGAAGGGGATGCCGCAACGGATGCGGCGGACGCGGCTAGTGCACCGGACGAGGGAGCATCCCTCTTCAGGGATGACGCAGCAGCGGTGGCGGCGGCCATGAAGGAGGAGTCGGCGGCAGAGGCAGCGGCAGCGGCGAGTAAAGGAGGAGGAGGGGCGGCGGGGCTGGCCAAGGTCATGATGGGGTGGGTTTGGTGGTGAGTCGGGGCACCGCCCGTGGGCGGCTTACGGTGCCGCGCGCGCACCAGCGGCGTGGTACGAGCGGCCCCCGCCGCGTCGCTCATTTGGGGTTTGGGTTGGGTGCGAGGGGAGGCGGTGTCCGGACCGGGTAGGAGTGACCCGCCTGAACCGGGCGGCGGTGCTGCAGCCCGGTAGGTTTTTTTTTAATACATCGGATATTCAGATTTTCGATTTCCGTTCCATAAAATTTTAATAGAACGTTAAATAATTTATAGGTAAAATATACTCCTTGACTATCTGAATCAATTAAAAAAATATATTCATGATTCAACTTATAAATTAAGGTCGTCATTCTATATTAAAAATATATTTTGTCTGAGAAAATAAATTTCTAATTTGTGTCCCACAAGATTGCTTGTCCAAATTTTTTCAAAAATTCAAAATCAATAAACCATTTAGTCTATAAAAAATTAAAACCATCAATTCAACGTCCCTCACTGATCTATCTCTCGATCATTGTGAAAGAAATAATTTATGAGGGAATGATCCTATAGACTTTGACACGTTGATCAAAGACAATAAGAGTCATCTGAATCCATAGAAAATTTTTAAATCTTCTTTCAAAATTGATCCATATTAATTCTATAAATATCATACTATGTCAGTCAACATTCATCCCCATGGGATGGCCAATAAATCAATAAATCAGGCTATTAACTATTACATGATAATGTTGACATTAAATATTTTTTTAATTTAATGAAAGATGATAAATTATGAAAAAAAGAGAATATTAAAATTCTAATGAAATATTTTAAAACTTGATCTCAAAATTTACGATAAATACCTATATAATTATCAACTACACCTATTGCAAACATTCGTTTACTTGTTGCATTTTCTACTGACTCCACAGTTATGCAATCATAAAATAGTAAGATATATATATATATCTTCTTCTCACTTCCTAGTGTATTTAATCTGCCATTAAGCTAAATATTATTGCAGGCGAAATTTTAACGTCGATACCATGTGCAATTTACAATAGCAACCATACTAAACTAATTAGATGGAGAGCCTTTTACTGTTTAAATATTATGCAAGCATCCTCACTTGGATAGCAGAAGCAATCATAAAATTAACTACATGAAATCCCAAGATTTTTATTGCTAACTACAACATTAATTCACGAGTAAAAACATGATGGCGTAAACATCCAGAATCCAGATTAGCTTCCGCATGCATGCATGCATATACGCTCACACTTGGTATATTTTTTAACCCCTGTATGAACTAAGTACTGCGCAGTCGGATTGGAGAAATAACTGCAACGTGAGGCCTGTGAAACATTGCATGCCGAAATGAGACCTTGAGAGATCTAATCGAACGGATCGATGCGAGGATCGTGCTCGCTGGCCATGGCCATCCCTGTGCATAGGCATGTTGGGCACATAACCTACAAAATCACAAGTTTATTAGAGAAAATAAAATTGACGTACTAAAAAGTTATCATCGCACTGTTGCGATTGAAACCCAGTGCGTAATACCATTACTTTCAAGAAACATAAATGAGATAAGCAGGCACACGCTAGAGAAAAATAAAATCACTTCAAAAAGGAAAATAATTTGCAAATTTGTGGGGGCTCTTTAGTTTGTAGAGTAAAGGATGTGTCATGATATCTCACCTTTCCTGCACCTGAACAATTTGAACACCTCTCTGTTCGAGGTGGTGATAGAGGCCGATTAATGGGATTAGCAGTGGCGACAGGCTCGGCTAAAACAAGAGTGCCAGTGCTTGAACAGCGTGCGCAAGCAAGGTATCCTGCACATGATGTGAGCAAAATTTTAGGGAAAAAAGTTCAAGGAGTATCTGAATTGCAGATATGGTGTCCGTCAAGTTTAAAGTTTCTGGGTTACTTCCAACAAAAAGGATTTCCTGAGTTTGTCAAATAATTTACTTTTCTACAGCTGGTGAAAATTTAATGGAAAGGGTTGAATTTATTTTCCCAAAAAAAAGCACTGTGAGCTTGTCAAACCAAATATATCTCCTTCAGCAAATGAGACAACGGAAAACGCATGCCCTTCCTATCTTGCAAGCAGGTTATGGCAAGCCAATTAATAAACGCAGATCCTTTGAAGCATCACAGCCTAGGCCAAACCTTTCAATTGAAAAGGGTTGAGATGAAACGAGCAAGGATGAGTTATGCCTACCAAAAGTTTACTTTCAAGAGTTCCAAACTCAGTTTCTTGTCTCTATTCTCATCGGGAATCACTAAATATTAATCAACCCAGGGTTTAAAGTTCCATTCTTTTCAGTCCCAGAAAATATTAAAAGTATTATGCTAGTGCCAATACAGTGTTGGAGGCACTAATGAAGCTGAGGAAGAAATTACGACAAAAAATTCAAGAACAGGCCCATGTACAATCCCATCAGGTGGTATCAAATGCAAAACTGATGTTTTTCTATTCTGTACTTGCATCTAAGAATAACACTATTCCTACATTAGAAAAAAATAACAGATCACATGTTTGATACAGATGAAAAAAATTAAATAAATTTCATGAACACTACTACTAAGGATCTTGAAGATTTACCAGTTCCTAAACAATATTTGCATCTCTTTTGCTCCTGTTGCTTGACATTGTTGACCTCAACCACCATTAAAGCTGATATAACTCCCACAGCTCCACCTGAGAAAGATGCTACTATTGGATCGACCTGACTGCAAAGGAAATTTCCAGTGAGATTCGAATATATGACATACAGTATGTTAAATGATTATTAAATTATCCTTGACTACAGAAGAATTAAATTGTTTTTTGAAAATAAAAAATTATTGTATATATACACATGTTAAAACAAATGCCTCTGCTTTTGATGGTAGAATGGACCCTAATATATTTCTCAATTGATTAGATGATATTAAAAATTATTTGACCGACGTAGTATGACCTCTACTGAATGAGTATGATTTGCCAAATTCATCTTTAGCGGATCGGTTAAATATTATTAGCGACGTGTCTAGAGTATTAGAAAGAAATATGAATAGCACAAAGGCATAAAATTAAAAACACTTAATTAAGAATATATCCCATTTAACTTCAAAAGATGACTACCTAACAAGTATGTAAAGACATACCACCCTTCCTTAAGTAGTTAAACTCAAAGACAACATTTGAAGACCTTAGTTCAACTGCAATCGATGAACTTGTAGCTAAGATAGTGCTAAAATAAACTTCTTGATAACTCAACCTTAGAAAAAGAACTCCAGTGGCACGTTAGATAAGCTCCTGCAATGCAATTTTAGAAGAAACTCTATTGACTTAAATAAAGAATCTTTGATTTTGTCTTTTAGTAATTAGCATTTCTATTTTGGCAACAAATAGGGAAAATTATAATCCCAATTAAGATTAGCATATTTTCTCTATTTAAAATATTTGTTTTAGCATTTATCGTTGAGTCGAGTCTATAAAAGATCTAAAATCTTGTACACTGTGTTGGTGCAATTGGCCTCGAGTCAAGATTGACCAAGCTCGAGTGAGACTCGAATAGTGTTTTGATGTTTGACAATGGGTTTGACAATACGTTTGACTATACGTATGATCACATAACTAATGGATGGTTTGGGACATCCAAGGTCATGTGAAGGAAATTGTTAGGAGAAGATTGTTGGAGCAATCAGCCACATGTCAAGGTTGAACAAGCTCAAGTGAGACTCAAGTGAAAATCCAAGTATGGATACTTGGCAAGGAAAAGTCCAAGGGTGGAGACTTAGCAAAGGAAAGTCCAAGTATGGATACTTGACAATGGAGAAGTCTAAGAATAGATTTTTGGCAAAGAGAAAGTCCAAGTGTGTAGTCTTGGTTGTGTAAGTCCAAGTGTGTAGTCTTGGTGGCGAAAGTCCAAGTGTGATTGTGTAAGACCAAGTGTGTAATCTTGGCAGCATAAGTCCCGGAGACGCGGCCTCTTAACAAAGACCCGAGAGCATGACAAAGCCAATAGAATCACTTGAAGGCTAACGCAAGGGTAAGGAGTCATGGACTCAAACCAAAGGCATGAGGCTGATAGAAGTAGCTTGAAGGTTTAGGTCTAGGCTAAAGGTAAGTGGCAAGTAAGAGGGGATCATACTTGGATGTTAAACCTCAATTTTGAGTTTTACCAATCGACTAGGATTTGGTCCAGTCGATTAGAGAGCTAAAACAATCGGACAGATTGTTTGGCAGTCGACTGGGGCTTTGGACCAATCGACTGGTCGAGTTCTCAGCACTCGAAGGGCTCAGAAGACTCGAGCAATCGACTGGAGTTATGACCCAGTCGACTAGTCGAGTAGTCAACTGCAACTCGACTACTGACTGTGGCTCTGGCAGTCGACTAGTGGCTTACACCAGTCGATTGGTTCGCTGACGATCGCTAGAGTTGAAAGCAATCAACCGCCTTAAGTGGACGGGACCGCGAGAATGTTTCGTAGTCGACCATCGCTCACGATCGACTAATTGACTTCCGGCGTGGATTAATGCATTAGTGTCTGTGAGACAATCAGCAGCGGCAGTCAATTGGTGGGTAAGGTCAGTTGATTGCTAGATGGAAAATCAGCTCAAACGGAGACTTTAAAAGAAGATCTCGGTGGAGGAAGAACATGTTGGTTCTTGGTGATCTTGAAGGGGATAACTTGATGCTTTTCATACCTTCCTAGCCATCTAAAGCAATCAAAAGAGCACTCAAGCAAAGATTTGTTATGTAAATTGTTTCTTTACTTGTATTTGCTTATTACATTGTATACTTGTTGTATTTTGTTGAAAAGCTCAGGTTGTAAAGAGGTTTACTCTACCTTGATGCTTACCTAAAAGAGGAAACTAGTGGAATCATAGAAGAGGAGTAATTCGCCTTAAAGATCGTCGTGGAGTAGAAGTTTTATCTCCAAACCACATTAAACAACAGTGTTGTATGCTTGTGTTGTTTTTTCTTTTGAATATCATTATTTCTGTTGTGCACTAACAACTTAGAGAAAAGCACGAACGACGAACCACGAAAACGAGAAATGCTATTCACCCCCCTATAGCGCGTCATCAAGGTCCTAACAGTTTGATTATCTTTAAATTGATACAATTTTCAATGTCCTTTTTGTGTGATAGTTTGTCCTTTGTCTAAGGTTAATTATCTCTTTCAGTTTATCATTTTTTTTTCTAAGTTAGTAGGTGGCCTGTCAATTCAATTTCAGTGTTGTGTCAACTATGGTAGAGAATAACTATCGTCAATTTCACACTTTAACGTAAACAAATAGTAAATTATTTCTCCACATTCTTAATGTAAATAATTGGGCCCACTTTTAAGGATTCTTAGGCGACAAATGTGAGAAAATTAGGTAGCATACATAGTTATTTTATGACATCCAAAATCATACCTCAGTTGCATAGGCAAATGCACACTTCCTATAAAGTCTGCATATGATGTTCCTCCTATTCCCAACTTGAGCTCCAGCTGGAAGATTGACAAGAAACAATCACTAGATTAACATGTTCAACCAACATTAGGTGAGAGAAAAGAGTATAACCACCTAAATTAAAAAATCCAATGCAAAATTTGTACACATATTTCCCTCTAAAGTCAATAACTTTCAATTGATGAATGGTCCATCTCGTCACATTCACTCCTCATATTCTTTAAGGATCAAAAGTCAGTTGATTTTGAACATGGAAATATTTTTTTATGGGTTTTGTTTTCATGGGTGTTGTATTCTAACAAAGAAAGCAGCAACCACACATTTTTATAAGTGAACACAAGATGCACATACAAAAAGAATGAATCTACCAATTAATAGAAATTAAAGAGAAATAACTTCCGAAATCTCTATATGGCCAGCTGATTAATGACCAAAACATGTTAGAACTCATCAATCATTTGAATTCAAAATAAATGGCCTTCTTAATTTGAATATCAGTGGTTCCAAGTTTGTCTAAGGGAAAAACATGATGGTACTTATTGGTGCTTGATATATCAGGTTCTATAAAGTTGCACATTATTCTTATCAAGGATAATAGTTGGCAGCAGATATCTCCGAATAAAGCAAGTCACTTTTAGCTAAGCATGAAAAAGTTCAAAGGATAACTGATAATAGACTTACAGTTGGTGCAAGAAGACCACCAAAAATGATAATTCCCCCAATGAGAGTGAAGCAGGTAGCATAGTACAACTTTAGGTTTGCTGGTGTCTGATTTCAATTGCGTGTGCATTACATAGTTGTGCATTGAGTGTACACTGAACAAAGCTAATCGCTGCACAAAGTCATACCAGGGGAGGTAAGAAAGGAATGAAAGATGGAAAGTCAGGAAGTTCATTTTCTTGTTTCTCATTGAAGGTTCCTAGTTCAGCATTTTTTATTCTTTGTTGTATCCTCAGCCTGCGAACCTATAAGAATCAAAGAGAGATGTTCAGGAAAAGCAAAGATCATTTCTCAATAACAGTTTTTTTTTCTTTGCTTATTTAAGTTTTTGTGGTCTTATAATTATTTCGGTTGAGAAAATTTTCTATTTTCATTTTTTATTCTTACAAAACAGAGTTTGGAAATTGAAAAGAGAAATAAAAAATTATTTAGAATTGATTTACATGACACATTTGAATTTATTAGAGGTGAATCATGTTTCTTTTCAATTTTCAATAGTTTTATTTTATTTTCTAAATACTACAAACTGAAAAAAGACTTGCTTTCCCTGTCATTCTTAATCATCTAGTTGATTTGAAGATCATCCCATGTTGTTCCAAGTCCCAACTATTTGGATCTGGTACATGAATCTTTGGTCTCTCCTACTCTTTACACCTTTCACTCTACTCGATGGACTCTTTTAAATATAAAATTATTGGTCCACTTATAAGAGATGGATATCATCTCAATCTATTTTTCTCGTTTATCATCAACTGAAGCCACACCAAATTGCTCTTGAATATTAGTAGTCTTCATTTCATCTTTTGTTTTTTAATAACTTTGACACATCTTCGTATTCTCAATGGCTACACTAACTTTAGTTGCCTTATATTATCTACATTAATATTTCCTTTATTGTTGAATATCAAATTCAAGATATCTAAAACTCTTATGGGAATTCATTCCCTTCAATCTTAGTTATCCATTTGATTCCTTTTTCTCATTGTTGAAAGAACAATTTATATATTCAATTTTAGTTCCAGTTAACTTAAAACCTATAATCTCTAAAAGTCTTCAAATCTATTTACAATTAGCACAATATCCTTTGTCAGTAACGTGTATCATCAAATTTATCGTGTATAAGATTACTGACCTTTTATGGGCAAAAATCACAAAAAGCACCTTTCATTTTAGTTATCGCAAAAAGGGCATTATATATTGAAAAAAATATTAAAAGGGCACCCCATCTTATTTTTCATCTAAAAATATGTTTGTTCCAGCATTGTTGTAACAGTTTTGGCAAAACTACAACAATAATAGGTTAAAGTGATTTTGACCAAGTTGGAGCAATTTTGCTCTATATTATACCAATTTTGGCCAAAACTGCTACAACAATGTTAGACCAAGTTGGAAAAGGATATTTTTATATAATTTCACGCGTAGCAATTTTGACCAAGTTGGGCTAATTTTGCTCTACATTATAGCGCCAAAACTGCTGCAATAATGTTGGACCAAGTTGGAAAAGGGTATTTTTATATAACTTCACGTGTGGCAATTTCGACCAAGTTAGGACAATTTTGCTCCACATTATAGTAGTTTTGGCCAAAACTGCTACAACAATGTTAATCTTAGTATTTTGGGATGAAAAATATGATGGTATGCCCTTTTGATATTTTTTTCAACATGAAGCACCCTTTTGATGATAACAAAAATAAGGGGTGCTCTTTTGATATTTTTTCAACATTGGGTGCCCTTTTGACAATAACAGAGATAAAGGGCATTTTTTTATTCTTGCCCATTTTTCATCTAGTAGAAGAGTGAAAAAGAGGGAATAAAGGTCCCCTTCGAAATAAATCTTTAGCCACTATAGCCAAGATTGTCAGGATGGATCTTCTACCTAGGAATAGCAGAAGACCATAGGCATGGTTTGTATGTTGAATTGCAGAATCACAGCATCTTACTATTTTATTTAAATATTCATTAGAATTATACTTGACATTTATAATTTATTTTATATACTAACTTTCAATATATTATATAATAATTTAATACAAGCATTTTAAACTATGCCACTCTCACATAGCAAAGCATAATTGAAATAATTCATATCGTAGATATAGGGACAATACGATACTTCACATAGCAAATAGCGATTTTATAAGAGCAATGGCAATAGAAAATGTTAAAAGAAATTCTTCTAGTCAGGAGAATCACATATAATTGTAACTTTTTTTTAAAATGTCTTGATGCCAAAAATTATAGGCTCAATTAATTTCATGCCTAAAAAATTCTAGGAGAATATAATTATATTCCATCTAGTCAAGGTTGTTGGAGCTAAGATTTTATATTGGAACAGAGTGAGGAAGCAGAGAATGGGATCATTAGTAGGCAAGGTTCCAACCTGATTCAGATCCTAGCTACAATCTCAATTGTTTAGGTCAAGACAGTGAGATCCTAAAGTCCAGATCACAATCTTGACCATCATGCCCATAATTTATAAAAATAGTTTGTCACATGACCAATAGTTCTAATAGTTTTAACTATATTGTCATAGAATCTGTACTGCCTTAATTGATCATGTCCAGCAGTTTCTTATGCATCTTGTCCCTCGTTTTTTAATTGCTGAAGAATGAGTGCATACATAGCAGAGTGCTAGACACCTCAGGTAGCTATTAGTTCTCAATGTTTGAGATGGATCATCTATACTTATATCATATGCTGCCTTAGAAATGGAGGATGCACATGTGAGTTGTAACCAAATATATGGCTATTCCTTTTGATATCTAAAAAATCCTAATATAATTTAAGAAATTGATGGCATTTATTTAACTTGAAAATTCTCATTAAATCAACAAACACACACCTCCTCCATGTGCAAGAAGATCTTATTCCGTCGACTTCTGATGTTATCTTGAATTTCTTGCAATTCCATTTTTGCAAAATCCTGAACTGTTTCAGGTCCTTCAATTATGCAAAAGCTGCATTTGCAGACAAACCCAAAACAAATTAGGATAAGGATACACAAATACCTCAATTTTAAGGTCATGCATATAAATACCTTCCTTGATTTAGATCTAGAAGAGGACAATAGGAAGTAGGAACAATCAAATATCTAATTTTACACTCAAGAAATGCATAAAAAGTCACAAATAGTTCTAATAGTTTTAACTATATTGTCATAGAATCTGTACTGCCTTAATTGATCATGTCCAGCAGTTTCTTATGCATCTTGTCCCTCGTTTTTTAATTGCTGAAGAATGAGTGCATACATAGCAGAGTGCTAGACACCTCAGGTAGCTATTAGTTCTCAATGTTTGAGATGGATCATCTATACTTATATCATATGCTGCCTTAGAAATGGAGGATGCACATGTGAGTTGTAACCAAATATATGGCTATTCCTTTTGATATCTAAAAAATCCTAATATAATTTAAGAAATTGATGGCATTTATTTAACTTGAAAATTCTCATTAAATCAACAAACACACACCTCCTCCATGTGCAAGAAGATCTTATTCCGTCGACTTCTGATGTTATCTTGAATTTCTTGCAATTCCATTTTTGCAAAATCCTGAACTGTTTCAGGTCCTTCAATTATGCAAAAGCTGCATTTGCAGACAAACCCAAAACAAATTAGGATAAGGATACACAAATACCTCAATTTTGAGGTCATGCATATAAATACCTTCCTTGATTTAGATCTAGAAGAGGACAATAGGAAGTAGGAACAATCAAATATCTAATTTTACACTCAAGAAATGCATAAAAAGTCACATATAAGAGGAATGAATCTTCTACAGTGTAGTATAATCAAGGTTACTAAAGTAAACATGTTAAAGGATTAAATATGTTTATAGTAATGAAGAAAAGTAGTTGCTAATTATTATATAAAATAGGAAGGCATGACTTAGTCATATAATTAAGTGAACATTATGGGGTATGATGTCGTACTTTTTAGATTAGTTAAGAAAAAATAGGACAGTCTAGTGCACGAAGCTCTCACCAATACGAGGTTCCGAGTAAGGGTATTGTAAGCAGTCTTACCCTGCTTTTAGATTAATTAACAAAGTACATAAAAACATATATTGTATCCATATTTCTTGCCTTGGCATCATAGGCTTCTCCCTTCCACACGAAACCCTCAACCCCCATGTAGCACCTGCCCTTCCTTTGTTCCATGCTGTCCATGTATCTCTATTATCTACAGTGGTAGCTTCCTCTTCTTTGTAACCACCAGAAAAATTGCTCATTTCCTCTTAATTTCTCCAGGCTTCACCTGCACTCCTAATCTCTCTTGCTGCTACCTCAGTTCTAATCCTAACCAAAACTGAGAAAACTGTCTGCTCCTTCCACCCTCCTGGTCCAACCCAGGCAAAAATTGATAAACCAAAACCCACCCAACCCCAGCTACAGTCCTCAATGCTTGCCAATTTCATCCAGCACTATTCTCGCAGACTGATTCCCTTGTACCTGACCCCTGTAGCTATGACATCCATTCACTGTTAACTGAAACTAACTCCACCGTCCACATCCCTTGTACTCATGTCAGCTCTCCCACAACTTGTGTAAACTGATTTCTTTGTTCCTGTCACTTGAAGTCGAGATGCTCTCCTTGTAGCCTTGCAGATCCCCTTGGTCTCTTGATACCTACAAAGACAAATTCCCCTATCTCTGTCCCCTATAGCCAAGCCCCTCTCCCTTAACCCTAAATTAACCACACACACACACCCTGGAGTAGTTCTACTACCTATAAAGACCAATTCCCTCACAATGAAAACGAAGTCCTACTATTAGATCCTAGTTTTAAAGCTCTATCAATATTTTTTAGATTTCTCAAATTGCTTTCTTTATCATTCTTTGAACATTTGCTTTAGTTTAACGCTGGCTGACAACCTAATGCAACTCTCCTCCTTTATCCGGGCTTGGGACCGGCCACGACAAGTTTTAACTTATCTCTGTCCCTCCTTAGTTTTAAAGCAGTGAATGAAGCTAAGACTGAAACTTTTGAATGGTTATATCGAAAATTAGATACAAAAGAAGGGGAAAGAGACATTTATAGAATAGCTAAAGTGAGAGAGAGGAAGACAAAAAATCTTAATCAAATAAGATGTATTAAAGATGAATGCAATAGGGTACTAGTAAATGATGAAGAAATAAAAGAGCGGTGGAAGAGATATTTTTATCAACTTTTTAATGAAGGTTTAGGAGACCAACTTAATTTAGATAATTTAAGTAGGTCAAATGAGTATAGAAATTTAAATTTTTATCGTAGAATTCAAATTTCAAAAGTAGAACAAGCTTTAAATGGAATGCAAAATGGAAAAGCCGTTGGACCAGATGATATTCCGATAGAGGTATGGAAGTGTCTAGGGAAACAAGGTATTGAATGGCTTATAAAATTATTTAACATGATATTGAAAACAAAAAGGATGCTCGATCAATGGAGGGTAGATCCTAATTCCCTTATATAAGAATAAGGGAGACATACAAACTTGTGAAAACTATAGTATTAAACTAACGAGTCATACCATGAAACTTTGGGAAAAAATAATAGAAAAGATTAAGGAAGGAGACCATGGTTCTCAAAATCAATTTGGATTCATGCGCAGAAGTACAATCGATAGAAGTTATACATCTTCTCGCATAACTAATTGAAAAGTATAGAGAGCAAAAGCAGGATCTACACATGGTATTCATTGATTTAAAAAGCTTATGATAGAGTTCCAAGAGAAATAATATGGAGAATTTTAGAAAAAAGAGTTGTTAGTGTAACTATATATCAACTAATTATATATGTATAAAGGAATTACAGGAAGAAAGACAGTGGATTAACCAAGCATTTCCACAAAGATAGGGTTACATCAAGGATCGCCTTTAAGTCCCTATCTTTTACACTAATCACGACTAACTCATGACACATTTAAGACACATTAGTAGTGCATGTTGTTCATGATATTGTTTTAATAGATGAGACACGTGAAGGAGTAAATGCTAAACTAGAATCTTAGCGGGAAACACTAGAAGTGAAAGGTTTTAAGCTTAGTAGAGTAAAGACAGAATATATGGAATTTAAATTTAGCAATATTAGACGTAATGAGACAAGTGTTAAGATAGGAGATGATGAGTTGTCTAAAATTGAGAGCTTTAAATATTTAGGATCATTTTTGCAAGATGATGGACCAGATGATATTCCGATAGAGGTATGGAAGTGTCTAGGGAAACAAGGTATTGAATGACTTACAAAATTATTTAACATGATATTGAAAACAAAAAGGATGCCTGATCAATGGAGGGTAAGTATCCTAATTCCCTTATATAAGAATAAGGGAGACATACAAACTTGTGAAAACTATAGGGGTATTAAACTAATGAGTCATACCATGAAACTTTGGGAAAAAATAATAGAAAAAAGATTAAGGAAGGAGACCATGGTTGAAATGGAGAAAAATATCGGGTATTTTATGTGATCGTAAAGTGTCTCTAAAACTTAAAGGGAAGTTCTACAAAACAGCAATTAGACCTGCTATGTTATATGGAACTGAATGTTGGGCTACGACTCGAGCATATGAGCAAAAGATGAGAGTTGCAGAGATGAGGATGTTAAGGTGGATGTGCGGACATACGAGGATGGACAGAATAAGAAATGAGAGCATTAGAGAAAAAGTTGGTGTTGTATCTATTGAAGGAAAGCTCCGAGAGACACGTTTAAGGTGGTACGGACATGTACTTAGACGGCCAATAAATGCTCCAATTAGGCGATGTGAAACGATACCAAATATACACATCAAACGAGGAAGAGGAAGACCAAAAAAGACTTGGTTAGCAACAATAAAACAAGATAAAATTTATTTAAATATAGATGATGATATAGTAGGGGATAGAGTCCAATGGCGTAGAAGGATCCATATAGCCGACCCCACCTAGTGGGATAAGGCTTTGTTGTTGTTGTTGTTGTTGTTGCTTTCTTTATCATTCTAGCATCTATTTTCCACCAGAGAATTTCAATCCTATTTAGAACTCAACCTGAACTTCTACCTATGTAAATTTGTTAGTTCTTGTCCACCATTGCATCCTCTACCAATGATCCTAAACCCAATAGTGTCATCAAAACCAATGAAACTCAACAATTCCACTTGTACGAGTTATCTGCTTGGGGTCAAGACCTCAAGCATTTAACCTTCTTATTAGTTCTTAAAGAAAAGACAACCATCTCATGTCTCCACCTCTAGATGAGAAAGATACAACTTATATAGCATGGAAAAGTTACGATGTTATTGTTTCTTTCTGTAGTTTCTCAATAGTATAGGATCAGCAGTAGCTTTGTCAATGATGTTATTTTTGACTTAAATATATATGTGTGTGTGTGAGAGAGAGAGAGAGAGAGAAGTTTTGCAACATATACACTCTAATTAGCAAAAACATTTCCAGTATATATATAAGGTATCTGAACATATTTCGATTTAAAATCCCAGAATTTTGAACTGTATATATGCTATAATATCTCTACAAGAAAATTTTGAAACCCTAATACGAGAATTTCAAGTGGACAAATTCTTATGCAATATTTTACAAAGAGTAGATAGCTCACACTTGGAAATTAAGCAATTTATAGTATTCTTGAAGGTAACAGCTAGCTCAGTTAAAATTCTTTGCAAATTGTTGTCATGACTTGGGAATGAATTTCACCATAATGTCTCTGACTCCGGATCGCACAAAAAATACATAACTATTCTCGTGTCTTTAAAGATAGCTAATAGATTTTGCCTTCATCAACTCCCACCATTTTAACAATAATAATGAAACAAAGAAATTCAATGTGCGTGTGTGTGTGTGTTGCCATGCAGGAACCACAACGGGTCGGCAGCCTGATGGAAGATTCCTTCATTTCATTCAACAAATAAAAGAAATTACATTATCAAGAAAAGCCAAAAGGCTACTCTCCAGTCTCCAGGTCCAGCTTACCATCTCTTATGTTATCAAAAAGAGAAATTTGACGAAGGATACTAAGGAATTAGATTAGGATAGAACTCTTAATACACTGCCAAGTTCTAGAAAAGAATATTGCTTCATTTACCAAACCACACAAGCCACCTCATCCAAAGAAACGAAATAGCCTCTTCTGATGTCGAATGACAGTCGCAGAAGAGTCATCCCCAAACCCCCCAAATTTAATTAGGTCAACAAGAAAAGCTCGCCATGACTCAAAACAAATTCCAAAAAACTAAACAACTCGATTCGGTTCGACAATGGTTTCAGGAGGTAGAAGATTACCCGGCAGGGTTTTTCTCAGTGGACGAATCGCCGGCAGCGGCCGTGTCGAAAGGGGATGGTGAGGCAGCAGCGTCGGCATCGCCCGAAGCAACCGGTCGCCTCCACCTCAATTTATGCGGAGCGTTAAGCCTCCACGTCATCATCTCGGGGGTGAACCTGCAGGTGGGAGGGCGAGGGAGAGTCGGCTTCGAGGGAGGAATCAATATGCGGCCGGAGCACAGCATGGCTACCTAATCTTCGCGGATCTGCAACGGGATTAGGAGAAGAAATAGAATTGATAACTGGAGCGGGGATTGGATCTGTTCTTCTTATTCTTCCCTTCCTCGGGGAAGAAGACGACGGAGCACAGAATAAATCGAAGCGCCGAGTTCCGCCGGCGGAGAGTTCATCTCTGGCTACACGGTGGACGGTGTTCAGTGGAGTGAATTCCCCACCACTCATAAAGTAACTCCGCGAAAATAATACGCAAAAAAAAACAAACCTTGTTATTTACTAAATACCCAAAATACCCTAAGCCCGATGAACTAAAACATCGAACCACTTTTATTTATCGGCAATTTACCAAACACAGCAGCCGAAGTTCGGATTTGCTCAAAACGCGCACTATAGTTTCATAATGACCAAATCGCGCGCGTAATTCCCAAAATACCCCTCCCGCCAAACAGCTTTGGAATTTAATGCAGAGAGAGGTTTGCATCCATCCGAGGCACATCTGGAAATCCCGAGCCATCCAAACGTCTCTTCCAACCACGTGGGAGCGACAGCCCCATGCCGTTGATGAGCACCACACGCAGCTTTCCTCCGCAAACCAACTGAGCAACACCATTTTTGATGAAACCCTAGTAGTTATCAACGACATCACTGCTCCCACGAATTTATCAGCAGTTAATCCAGAAGTTGGCGCAGCTCACTCACCAGTCGCTTCACATAGTATTATCATGTATGTATGTGTTTTTATTCTTGAGACTGTTATGAGGTTAATAAATTATCAGTAGGTGGTTGTATAGCGAGTTTCACACACCCATAAATACAAGGTAGACATATCATACCAAAGTAGACCAATGCACCCATAATTGCGATGCAGAGATTCATAACCAAGTTTTGTCCACCTAAACAAATTCCACCTAACTTAAAAGATGATGCTTTCAATTAAATCTCACGACATCAAGTTCCTCGATTGATATTCCCAAGTAGGAGATTCAATCTGTCTCGAGAGTAGGTGGTCTTGCAATGAAATTCCCAAAGACCACCGTCTCCTAAAATTTAAAATCGACCATGGGAGAGTAGGTGGTGAATCATTGAAATCTGGATAAAAAGTGATCTGAATTTAAATCCCAAGAATATCGTGTGGTCAGCAAATTCTCAAAGACCATTAAGGTTCAACAAATTCGGGATAAAATATGGTCTTTGGGAATTTAAATCTCGTCACCACCTGCTGGTCTTGAGTTTAATACTCCCAGACCATGGGAATGAACTTGTCGAGATAAATTGTGGTCTTTGGTAATTTATATTCGGCACCACGATGGTAATGAGATTCAAACTTCGAACACCTTGGTCGGGAATCTAATTCACTAGACCAAGGAGATATAAGTGGTCGACATTAAGGGTGGTGGGATTAGAAACCTCAGAACACTATGGTCCTGTGAATAAGACTCCCAAAGACCATTGGCATTGGATCGTCGAGATAAATGGTGGTCTTTGGAATTTATATCCCAAAGACACCGCTTGTGGTAATGGGATTAAAACCCCAAAGAACACCATGGTCCGGGAATGTAATTCGACCATGTACATATAAGTCAAGGAAATGTTGGTGTGGAACTAAAACCCCAGCAACACAGTGATTCTGCGTTTAAATATCCCAAAGACTGTGGAGATGGAACTAGTCAGGATAAATGGTAGCTCTTTGGAGTTTATATCCCAAAGACCACCGTGGTAATGAGATTAAAACCACCAAAGAACACCATGGTGTCGGAGAATGAAATTTCCAAAGACCATGTACATAAAAATTGCGGAATTGTTGGTGGTGGGAACTAAAACCCAAAGAACACAAAGTGGTTCCGTGTTTAAATATCCCAAAGACGGGAGATGGAACCGTCCAAATAAATGGTGGTCTTTGGGAGTTTATATCCCAAAGACCACCGCGTAATGGGATTAAAACCCCCAGCAACACCATGGTGCTGGGAATGAAATTTCCAGCACCATGTACATAAAATTTGTCGGAATTGTTGGTGGTGCTGGGAACTAAAATCCCAGCAACACAGTGGTTCTGCGTTTAAAAATCCTAGCACCAGGGAGATGGAACTGGTCGAGATAAATAGTGGTGCTGGGAATTTATATCCCAGCACCACTGTGGGCCTGGGATATAAATTTCCAGCACCATGGAGAGGGGACCTGGCTGAGAAAAAGAGTGGTGCTGTCAATTTATATTGGAGATAAATAAAGTCGTCTAGGCGGGTCGAGTCCAAGCGTGACCTATACTATCATTCTCCACCTTTCCTTATGCTCCCAAACAGTAGTTATGAAAATTAATGCTCTGTGCCAACATTCAGACGAGTGTGCCAATTGGCATGCTGCATGCCAATTGGCACGCACCCATAACTGCCTGTAGGAGTGTGGGAACAAAGTATCCCTCTGTGCATAAACCCTGTAAATGTCTTCCTCTTCCATTCCATATAAACCGTTCATAATTTTAACATTGAAAGGTCCATCAATGGGTTTCGATAAAAACCCATTGATGGCCCTATCAACATCAAATGTTCTAATTAGTTAAGTGCATAATTGGGAAACCTAACCATAAACTCTCATCCTCCACTTGTCTTCAGACTTTGAAAGCCTAGTTAAAAATTCAAATTACTTTCATAGCACACATATAACAGTGTTGATTTTAAAAACATTTGCGGGGATGACCCCCTTCACGATGAAGTGTTAACATTTTGGAAACCATTGAATCAAATTTGAAGGATAGAGTTAGATGATCAAGATTCCATAAATCTGCGCCCAAGTAATATTCCATCTTCATCTCGGTTCTTGATGTGGGCAATAGAATTACGATGATCAACACCTTGATATAAATAGAGACGCTTCTTCCATACTAAGAAGAGTTTGTCGCTACTACAAGAGATCATGAATATTTTGAACAAACTTGGAGTGAAGAGGAGGTAAGTGATATACATGGGATAAGAGTTAGAATATACAAATTCTTGGAAGAATTCTTCACGATGATATCCAACATGAAGAAGGTGAGTTAAATCCAGATCGATGCAGTGACTTAGAGGAAGTGTTCCCAATTCGATGATCCCTATGTTTTAAATCCACAAATAAGACTATCGCGGATGTCGGTTCATCGATCCAAATGATTTTTTCATCGATGTGTTTTTTTTCCTCTCGACAAGAGTTTAAAGATGCACTAGTAAGGCATGCGATGCTAAAAACTTGAGATACAAGCCAGTTGACACGGACTCAATAGAATTAAAGTTATTTGCTTTAGTCGGCCTTGTTCATGGAGTCTAGTTGCAAGGTCACGTAAAAATATGTAAGCGACATGAGTGTGACAAAGGGTGTTAGGAAACAACAGATCACCATGCTTGCACATCCACATTTGTAGCAAACCAGTATCAGGTTAGCTACCTCGATGATTACAAACCAAGTTCAATTCAAGAGAAATGCAAGCTAGGTTTGGTGTTCACATTTCATACAAGAAAGCATACACAGAGAAAGCATTAAAAGAGTGGTAGGTGATTTTGATCGCCTATATTGATCTTCCAATGTACTTGCGTGAGTTAAGAGTTAGAGATCCCGATACATATGTTGCGACTAAGAAATGATGAAAATCAATTCCAACGATGATGTTTTGGGCATTTGGTGCTTGTCGAAGAGTATTCAGTTGTATTTGCGAAAACTAATTGGAATGCTACACATATGATCAAGTATCACGGTGTTTTGCTAATGGTTCGTAGTTGTGATAATGCAAAAATTATGCGATTGCATTTGGAATTGCGAAGTTGAATGTGGATCTGCTTGGGAGTGGTTTTTGGATCATGTAAAGACATTCCTTGATGTCCTGCCAAAGTCATTGAGCATTGTCTCAGATAGACATCGGGGGATTATATCAGCAGTTAACAAAGTGTATCCATCTGCCCATCATGGTTTTTGTTGTTATCACTTGTCTTGTAACATGGTGACAGATACTCGGGATAGATCCTCATTAGGTTTATTTTGGGCAGCAGCAAGAGTCAATACAAGAGTTGACTTTGATCGACACGAGAACATGCATGACAAACACAAGGAAGCATATGCGTGGCTACAAAGATTGATCCAAAAGATGGGCCAATGCACACTTTCTGGCAGGAGGTACACAATGTTAACCACTAATTATTCGAGAGTTTAAATGCATTATTCAAGGAAGCACGTGAACTCCCATCACGGTTTAATTGACAACACTAGAAGAAAGCTTGCTCAATGGTTCTATAACCGTAGGGAAGAATCTTCAAAAGGTCAGATTTTCTAACACCTTATGCCATTAAAGAGATTGATGAAAGGAGAGAAAGAACTCGATTATATTCGGTATTCCCATATTCACAAACGGAAATGGAAGTACAGACAATATCATCTTCGTATATTGTTGATTTGGATAGCGAAGTTGCATCTGCGGTGAGTTTCAAATTTAATTCCTTGCTCGCATGCTATCGATCATTATATATCAACATGGATCCATACAATTCTATCGCGAGCATTATTTTCTAAGGGAAACACAGGAGGCCACTTACATGGATCGATTTACCCATGTCGAAGTAAGAAATTTTAGCCTAATGGTGACAAAATTTTGAGTTCTACCAGGCGAAGAAAAAGGCACGCATAGAGTCCAAACATCTTTGGGAGGGTAAAAATAAATCGAGATGCAAACACTTGGGCATAATAGGAGGTCTTGTAGAATGCCACCTACTAATTCCTAAGTATGTTTATTGGTTGTGTAAATATTTTTAAAGGAAACAATGTTAATGTCAATGTCAATGTCAATGCTAATGTTAATGTTAAGCTATTTTGCAGAATTGTAATGGAAAATTTTGTTACGTTAGTTTACAAAATTGTAATCTCAATATCTCTATGTATCGTGTCCAAAATTTCCGATATTCAAGGCAGGATTAGGTTTACACAACCAATTTTGAATCGGGCCCGTGCGCTGGCGGCACGCCCAAACATGGAGGTAGGAGGATCAGAAGGAAGTTTCCTCGATGCAACAACATGTGAAGTCGTTAGGTCTTTCAATCGATGCAAAGATTTCGGAATTTGGACTCCTGTAGGTCCATCAATGAGTTTTGGCCAAAATCCATTGATGGCCCTACACAGGACCACTGTGTTCCTGGAATTTAAATTGCCAGCACCACCTTATTTTACTGTTTGAAAGTGTACGCGGTAGAATTGAAATCTCGTGACCATTGTGTTCCCCGGCGATTCTAAGACGTGGTCCTGGGAATTGAAATCCCAGGACCACTGTGTGTTCCCCGGCCACTTCTAAATTGTACGTGGTCCTGGGAATTGAAATCCCAGCACCACCTTATTTCCGGCCTGTTTGAAAGTGTACGTGTCTGAATCAAATCCCGTGACCACCGTGTGTCTCTGCCGCTTCTAAATTATGCACGTGATCAGGAATTGAAATCAGACCACCGTGTGTTCCCCGACCACTTAACAGACGCGGTGGTCACAGGAATTGAAATTCCAGCACCACCTTATTTCTGGCCTGTTTGAAAGTGTATGTGGTACTGGGAATTGAAATCCCAGGACCACTGTGTGTTCCCCGGTCAGTTCTAAATTGTACGCGGTCCTGGGAATTGAAATCCCAGGACCACAGTGTGTTCCCCGGCCACTTCTAAATTGTACGTGGTACTGGGAAATGAAATCCCAACACCACCTTATTCCTTAGCTATTTCGAAATTGTACGTGGTGCTGGGAAATAAATTCCCAGGACCACTTTGTTTCTGGGATTATAATTACCAGCACCAAAGTATTCTAAATCCGTCCGACCGCACCCGACCCGTTAATATAAAACTCCCCGGTGGAAGTTCAAACATCTCAACACCACATTTCATTTCTCTATCGCTCCTTGCGTACTCCTCTGTGGAATTCGCTCGTTCCGGCCGTCGCTCAAACTCTTGGTTCGATTCAAACTCCCGGTGCGACCAAAACCCCGTGTCAGTTAAACCTCCCCGGTGCGAGTTAAAACATCTCAACACCAGCTCAACACCATCTCAACGCCTTTTTCGACCTAAGTAAGTTTTGTAGATTTCTTAAATTCTGTGTCGTTATCATTTCTTCCGATCTATCTAGGGTTTTTGCCTTTTTCCGTTCACGATCTCGTTTAAACTCGGGCCTGATAGGGTTTAGGGTTTTAGGCTTTACCATTTAAGCAGAGGTAACGTTTGTTTGTATCATCACACATGTTTCAATCCATTTCATCTATCAGTTTAAAATTGCTGTATTACAATGCATTTGGTTGTTAACCTAGGGAAATTTTTTCAGTTAACGATGGCTTCAACTGGTGAATCATCAAGCGATACTTCTGCAAGAACCCGTGCGTTGATGCGAGGAAGAACCAAGAGAATGAACTGGAAAAGCAACGTTTCCCAGTTTAAAAAATTTATTGCAAGTGTGCCGCCGAGTGTGGAAGAAGAAACGCTTATTCGGAGCTCCCCCTTTGCGTGGGTTTTGGACATTCCAGATATTACCCATGTCAGACCCCTCGTTCAGAATATGTTTGATAATTGGGACTGCACGGAGAAATGTTTTATATTCCAAGACAAGAAATTACATTTCACAAAGACGGATGTCTCCTCATCTCGTCTACGGATGATGGACTCGAAGTTCTTATGAATAATGAAGCTCCGTCTGGACAGCTATATATTCAATATTTCGTGGAAGTTGATTGCTCTAACAAGCATCTGGAGGATTTATTGAAGACTTCCAGATCTCCAGATAATTTAGGATCTGCAAAACTTTATTGTCAGTTGTTTATTTTATATTTTTTCTCTTGTGTGTTTTTTACTACCACCAGCAGTAAGCCTAGAATAGCTATGCGATCACTTATAGATTGTGTAGAGGATTTTGATAACTTAAGCAGGTACAATTGGTGCGAAGCACTTTATACGTACATGGCTCCTCAAATGGAGTCAATTGGTATGGGAGTCACATTGCGACCAAAAGCAGACGTCGTAGGTGGATCCACCAGACCAATACTTAAGGGTTTCACACACTTATTGGCTGTGAGTGAATATATTTTATGTCTTCCGCAAATAGTATAGATAAATCTGTCTATTAACAACTAATCTTGTCATTCCATGTATGGATGTTCGAGCATTTGTGTATCCTACCTCCACACGTCCCTCATGCTTTGCCAAGAATGCT
The DNA here is from genome assembly GCA_025175895.1 of Wurfbainia villosa. Taxonomy (NCBI): domain Eukaryota; kingdom Viridiplantae; phylum Streptophyta; class Magnoliopsida; order Zingiberales; family Zingiberaceae; genus Wurfbainia; species Wurfbainia villosa. Next base: position 5,799,942 of record CM046004.1, read on the forward strand.
GAGATGGAGGTGGAGTTCCACAAATATAAGGGTCGTTAAGAAGATGGTAGATGGTCTCGTACCTGACAAAATAATTGTCGATCTAATTGCATTTGGTACATACCGCTTCCCCACCTAGATTTTCTGCATCAACTCATCAACCCGAAACTCAGGTCGACGCAAGAGGAATTACATCGGCCCAAGATGCCAGAGAATCACGAATTGTATCTACTCTAAGCACCAAGCTAGTTGAAGCAAGGTGTGATTTTGAAAGCACCTCCTACTTAAGGAAGCGACCATCGAACAACAAAAAGACAATACAGGAGCTTCTTCAAGAGTTAGAGGAGGTCAGGAACAGGAAGGACAACGAGATAAGTGAAAGGGATGATATAATTGCTGAAAAAGAAGCATTAATCGCTGAAAAAGACAGTTTAATACTGGAGCTTCAACTCAATTTACAATCCGGAATGTAGAGGGGTTACCTATACAAGTATGTACAAACCCAATTGATCTTCTTACGCATACACTAGGCGGAAGGTTTGTGTGAGGAAGAAGGCTCTTGACGCCTATCACCCCTAGCCTTAGAAGCCTCCCTCCTTCATGGTTTTCAAACATCCCTAAAAGAAGGAGAGTTGAAACTCTAATTGTCCCACCAAGGCTATTGAGTATCCTCAAGAGACCCTAATATCTCTCTGCAGAGCCAAACATCGGCGAGTCAGCCAGATAAAAAGGAAAATCAATCGAGGAGGGTGAACCCAAATATCGAATCTGCGGCACACAAGTCTCCACGGAAAAACAACCAACACTCGACGCCAAGCGTGGGAGGATTTTGGAGGTGAGCATAAGTTATCCTGTCCAGTCCTATTTTTCAGACAAAATATTTCTGAAACTCAACAGTTTTATTTTGTATACAGCAAGCTTATAAAGAATTTGTCGGTAAGATGGATCCAAACGTCGGGGAGTCTTGATTGAAACTAAAAAAAATAGAGTAAGACAATCTTATATTCTTTGTATATACCTTTCATCTTATGTTTTGGGAGTTGCTAATAACTCTTCTTGTGTAGTGTGAGATCGGGACGGCCAGTGGAAGAACGATGCTATCAACTTATACATGGACTCTTTCCTTACAATATTTGATTGGAATGTTTTGACACATGGGGATTGCATAAGCGCATATTTTGATCTTAAATGAAAGGTAAGGTGGTGATAAGTCGTACTATAACTCAATTTTCGTGAAATTTGAATTCGGTAAGTTTTGGCCCTTTTGCAAGGAATTGTAAACTTTACGGCTTCGGTGTTTTGACAGATTTTTATACATGATATGTTTAATATTATATGCGCGCCAAGCATTCGAGCAAACTTTTAAAACCCTGTGCAATCCAATCGGATACATATTTTGTCGATCACTACCACCTACTAGTGGCCGACTTGAAAATTTCAGAGTTCATCCACTACAACTCCTTGTCCGTCAGGAAGGCTTACACTACTCAATTTGAAGAAACAGTAAGCATTAGATTAGATTTCAGCTAAATAAACCGTTTGTGTATGGAGGATTCATAGCATTTATTTCGGTCCCAGGTTAAATTATTTAAAAGATGCACTCTTCGTATTATGATAACTGGCATCCTGGCCTGGCTGAAAAAATTTGTAATGCAAACTTTTCCGTGCGTCGAGTCCAGGGTCCCAGACAAAGCTCTTCGTAAGACATCTAATAATCTTTGTAAATACCATATTTTATAAGCTAGCATTGGACTAATAATTTTTAATTTTTTACAGCTATGATTGCGCATTTTTTATAATACGATACATTGAGAGCCTACTATTTGGGTACCCTAAAAGATTCAGACAGCAGGATATGAGGAGCTTCAGATTCGTGGTGGGGAATAGAATAATGTGACAATTTTGTTTGCAATTATGGTATCTTTGTATAGTGGGATATGTTGTAAGACTATACAGAGTTTTAGATATGTAACAACACCAAGGTGCCTGCCTGTAAAAGTCATTAGTCAGCTGCAAAGGTGTTTGCAATCTGTGTAGTATCTGTACAATTATGGAATATATATACTTTGTTAAATATTTCAACCACTTCGACTTTATGATTTTGTGATGTGATTTCTACGTGGTGCTGGGAATTAAATTTCCAGGACCACCGTGTTCCTGGGATTAAGATTCCCAGCACCACCTTATTTCTCGGCCAGTTCGCAAATGGACGTGGTCCTGAGAATTATATTTCCAAGACCACTTTGTGTTCTGGGAGTTACATTCCCGGCACCACCGTATTCCTCGCCAATTGGCTATGCGAGGTCTTTGAATTCACTTTCGGCGCAGCGTGTTCTCGATTAAGATTCCCAAGACCACCTTTTCTCGGCGATTCGCGAATGGGCGTGGTCCGGGAATTAAATTTCAGACTACTATGTTCTGGGATTTAATTCCCAAAGACTACATTTTATCTCGTCGATTCGATCACATGCGTGGTCTTTGAATTCACTTACCCACGGTGTTCTGGGTTTAGATGCCCAGACCACCTTATTTCTCGGGTCAAACGGACGTGGTCCTCGGGATTTAATTCGGACCACTACATTTCTGGGATTTAATCGCCACGCTGGGCCGTGCGGGCACGAGAGCCGAGCGGAGGATCACAGCGAAGTTTGCTCGGCGCAACAACATGTGAAGTCGTTAGGTCTTCGGTCGATGTAAAGAATTCGAATTTGGACTCAGGTCCATGAATGGGTTTGGTCCAAAACCCGTTGATGGCCCTAGTCACCTCAACTTCGGTCCAAACCAACTCCGGTGGCTTTGGGACTTGCCCCTCGTGTATCGTGTCCAAAATTTCGATTTTCAAGGCGATTAGGTTTACACCCAATTTTTAAATCGGGCCCGTGCCAATCGCACGCGTACAAACCGGAGGTAGGAGGATCGGAAGGAAGTTTCCTCGACGCAACACCATGTAAGCCGTTAGGTCTTTGATCGATATAAGATTTGAATTTGGACTCATGTAGGTCCATCAATGGTTTTGGCAAAATCCATTGATGTCCTACACAGACCTTGTGTTCGCGGAATTTAAATTGTCAAGACCACCTTATTTACTTATTTGAAAGTGTGCGTAGTGCTGGGAATTGAAATCCCAGACCATTTGTGTGTTCGGCCGATTCTAAATTGTATGGTCCGGAATGAAATCAGACCATGTGTTCCGCCTAAATTATGCGTGGTCACAGGAATTGAAATCAGACCACCTTATTTCTCGATCATTTCGAAATTGTGCGTGGTCACGGGAAATAAATTCCCAGGACCACCGAGTTTCGGGATTATAATTACCAGTACCGTATTCCTCGATTCGAAATTGTTCGTGGTCCCGGGAATTAGAATCCAGACCGTTGTGTGTTCTGAGAATTTAATTCCCAGCACCACTTATTTCTTGGCGATTGGCTAAATCATGACGTGGTGGTGGGACTTTTTCCCAGCACCCTTGTGTTCTGGGAGTTAAATTCGGCACCACCGTATTCTGGACGATTCGAAATTGTACGTAGTCCCGGAATTAAAATCTCAGATCATTGAGTTCTGGAATTTTAATTCAGCACCACCTTATTTCGCTTGATTCGAATTATGCATGGTGTTGGGACTTTAATTCCCACCACCTGTGTTCTGGGAGTTAAATTCGACCACCGTATTTCGGTGAGTTCGAAATTATGCGTAGGTCAGTAAATTAAAATCCAGAACCACTGTAATACAAAAATTTAATCCGGGGGCCATTGTGTTCACAGGATTTCATTGTCGACACCGAAGTATTGAACAATATATTATATAACATTTATTAAAACTCAAACACAAACAATAAACATATTTACGATCCTTTGTTGATCTATGGGAAGCGATACCATTTACAAATTAGCAAATTTCATTAATTATAACAATGCATTGTCATACTCCCACCGAACACTTCTAAAATTACATCGGGAAGAACTCATCCCTTAAAATTGAGACGAGACATCTATTCGAGATTTGGTCGTATTCGCTTGTTTGAAGTCAATCTTCTCACCATAAAGCGGACATCTCATGTATCATCACAAAGAAGGCACAATCATTCTTTGTAAACATGCAAAGAAAAATTTTATATTTCAATTCAAAGTATAATTTTCACGTCAAGATTTTTCTTTTAGTACCTTGCCACTTGTTGGGGACAATCAGTTGTAACAGAAACCCAGCTGTCGATGGGGTAATAGCCTTGTAAACATGGATGAATTGTTGCAAGCTCCTTAGGTGAATATCCTTTAAATTGAGATACCTATAATTAAACGATGACTAAGTTAACATAACTATTTATTAACAGATAACAAAGTTAAATTGATGGAATATCTATATTTAAAATATTTAACTACTCACCACTGCTTCAAAATCAGCTTTTGATCTTCCACCATATGAAATGGAGTTGTAATGATTGAAACTCATTGCTTTTGTGTCGATACACAACAGGTGAAAGTGAGTTTAGTCGATTTAGAGTATAAAAATATATCTAACCTCTCCATCATTCATGTCTGTGTTTATGATTTGTCTTGTGGCAGTCTTCCACGATAATCTTAATGCTGACTGAAATTGTGTGTAGAGGAAAAAATATTTAAACAGTTAGTATAACATCAAATGTCGTGAAAATACAAGATAATTTAACTCCCTTACAATGAACAGGGATGAGCAATACGTCGACTTGTTATATGACCTACATGAAGAGGAGGCCCCCCTAAAAAGAATTGAGCAAAATGTATCGATAACCTCCCATCAGCGAAAGCAGATCCATTAACTCAGTATAAAGAATTGAGTTAATGAAAAAGGACCTTCCTCCCAAACATAACCTGTTATCGGCCTACAAAAAAATTTAATCGTAAATAAATATTTGCACTTTATAATATTGTAATAAAATTTTTGAATGTAATGGTGGATGTAACTATCATACTTTATTTTTTCTAAACTTTTTAGCAAGTAGGTCACATCAGCATCTTGTTTCTGGTTCTTTGCTGTCTTACACTTCTTCTTGACATACTATAATACAAAAATAATATTAGTTATTTAAATAAAATAACACAAACTAATTTTGGGAAGTATTCTGACTAACCGCAATGACTTCCATTCTCATTTGGTTGAGCTTATCAATTATTGCTTCATCCCTGTCAAGATCTTTTTCATCTTCTTCCAAAATACAGATAGTATCCCTCGCTTGCAATTCATCCATACCAATTTTTTGTTTGCCTTTCTTGTCAAACACTTCTACTTCTTTTACAGCTTTATCAGATTGCCCTTCTAATAACTCAACATCGAAATTTCATCTTTTTCTTTTGCTTTGAGGTACCAATTTTGCGCAGTGGACTATCAACGGGAGTATCGCTGTAATCATGTGAGTTCTATCTCGCCGTCTTGTTCTGCTGGCAATTGGTTCCGGTTGAGGTTGAGGGTCAACTTCAGGCTTATTTGGTTCAGGCTCCATACCTTCTCTTCCTATAATTTCCATTAGTTCTTTTACCCTTTCAGTTAGTGCCATGTTTTCCATTCTTAACTCTTTGAGTTGTCTCTGATAAACTAAACACTCATGGCATTCACTAGTAGGGTATTTTTCTTGTATAGTTTGTGATGATGATGTCTCTATTGGATGAGGAGTATTTTCAATATAATAGTCAACCTTATCAAGCAATATATTTTCACTACGGGTACATACTAGATCAACAATGACCTATCAAAAAATCAACAATTATTTAGATAACGAAAATGAAAAACTGCTAAGTTGTGGTCTTCTATTTACTGCTCAGGAGACTTGCTCCAATAAATTCCTGACCTTGCTAATATGTGAAGGAGTTGCCCTCCACTTATTTATTCGTGGGCCTTCAGTATTGTATGGTCTCTGGATTGGGACATGTTCCAGAAACCAAGCCTGCTCATATCGAAAGTGTTACATACTTACGTAAATATAAAAGAAAAAATTATTTAGTAAGAAAGAACTTACAGCCAAAAGGCCGGCAAACCCCTTTAGATAAGGAATTCGGCTCTTCTGCGCAACTGTATTATTAGATGAACATATATCTCCAATAGTAGGCAATTGTGGAGCCATAAATTGATGGATGGCTTCGACCCAATTGAAACTACCTATGTTGTCAAAATCATCTACAATATCTACAAGACCTATGGGGACCTTATATGTAGTAGTACAGAACAACACACAAGCAAATATATACAATACATACAACTTACAAAATACCAAAACATCTTCATCTACTTCTACTCTAGTAGCAAAGGTTTTAAGCAAAAACTCTAACCTCGATCTAGTTGGTTCTTTTTTGGAGAATTGAGAATTGAAAAGAGCACCTGATGCATTAGTTGAATTCATAGGAACATAAGCCCCTCTATCTGCAATACCGAGCAAAAGGGACACATCTCTTCTGGTGAAAGCAACTGGCACAGTTGAAAACTTAAAGCTTTTATTTATCGAATCCCAACTTTGAAATATATTGACCAATATTCCACGAATTTATGGAATGTCTTGTATATTCAAAAAAACAGCAAATGGGGTTTGTTTAATTATCTCTCTGTGCCTTTCATGTAAACAAACTGACGGGCGTTGCTTCCCTTTGGCACTTGGACCTCCAAAAAATTCAATAAAGTGGCCTAAAACGCTGGTTCATTGCAGTTTCTTCGCACACTCATTATTTCCCTAACAATTACAAAATACATAATTTATTCCTTCATTTTGTAATTGTAAAAAACAAATTTAAGATTCAAAGAATTCTTTGCGAATAATCTGTAAAAAAATTTGACATCACCACTCTTTTTCTCGGCCAGGTTCCCTCTCCATGGTGCTGGAAATTTATATCTCAGGCCCACGGTGGTGCTGGGATATAAATTCCCAGCACCACCATTTATCTCGACCAGTTCCATCTCCCTGGTGCTGGAATATTTAAACGCAGAACCACTGTGTTACTGGGGTTTTAGTTCCCAGCACCACCAACAATTCTGGCAGCTTTTATGTACATGGTGCTGGAAATTAGATTCCCAGCACCATGGTGTTGCTGGTAGTTTTAATCCCATTACCACGGTGGTGCTGGGATATAAATTCTCAGCACCACCATTTATCTTGGAGTTCTATCTCCTGTCTTTGGGATTTTTAAACGCAGAACCACTGTGTTGCTGGGATTTTAATTCCCAGCACCACCAACAAATCCGGCAACTTATATGTACATGGTGCTGGAAATTACATTCCCAGCACCATGGTGTTGCTGGGAGTTTTAATCCCATTACCACGGTGGTGCTGGGATATAAATTCCCAGCACCACCTTTTTTCTTGACTAATTCATCTCCCTGGTGCTGAGATTTTTAAACGCAGAACCACTGTGTTACTGGGGTTTTAATTCCCAGCACCACCAACAAATCCGGCAACTTATATGTACATGGTACTGGAAATTACATTCTCAGCACCATAGTGTTGCTGGAGTTTTAATCCCATTACCATGGTGCTGGGAATTTACGGTTCTATTTATCTAATTCATATATAGATTGAAGAGATCGTCCATTTGTATTTGAATGTTTAAAACCATTCCAAAACCATAACGGAGAAATCATTTTAAACATATGGCATACTTCATATTGGACTAAAGCAAGGAATGCGACACATACCTTGGCCAGTGAATGAGAGGTTGAACCGGATGCTTGACTCATTCTGCAACACGAAATGGTAGAAAAAAACCCAATGAGATGTACGTCTTTCAACGGAAACCCTAAAATCGAGTAAGAAATGGGTAAAACTCTAGTTAAATGAGAGGACGACACCATATTACCTCGAAGCGTCTCGACGAAATTCCAAGAACTCGGAAACTAACGTAATGAAGCAGGAGGAAAAATGGAGTCTAAGCTTTTCCAAGTTTTTGTGCGCTCGAAGATTTCCCGGAAGCTGAAGACACGAAGACGGTAATGTGGTGACTTGTTTGGACGGGACGTTTCGATGGCTCGGGATTTGGAAATGTGCCTCGGATGCATGCGGGATCTTTGCATTAAAAACGTTGTTTGGCGGGAGGGGTATTTTGGGAATTACGCGCGCGATTTGGTCATTCTGAAACTATAGTGCGCGATTTGGGCAAATCCGAACTTCGGCTGCTGTGTTTGGTAAATTGCCGTTTATTTATTGTTCGGGAGGATACCGTTTCACACTTAGCACATACATACATATCATACTAACGGATCAATCCCTCAATATAAGAGTATCATCCCTTCATACATTAGTTACTAATTTTAAAAGTCAATTATGATTTATCTCTCTTATAATGAATTTCAATCTTTAAAGGTATCGCTTCCAAATATTATTCTCAATTATAATAAATTTATAGATTTTTTTTTCAAGTAAAATAATAAAATTAAAAAAAATTAAGACTGCAAAATTATCCGTGCAATCTTTTTTTAATGTTTTATTTACTCGAGAGAAATCAAAAGATAAGAGAGAAAAAAAAAATTAACCTTCCATAAGCTTACAACCACGTGGAAGCCTCTGTTCCCTTGAGCGTAATACTGTAAATGAATCAAGCGTTCATGAACGAGTTTGGTGTTCGACTCGGTAAGAGCTCGTTTATGTTCGTTCAATATGCATCAAAGTCAATTAATAAACAAACTTGAACAGCTTGATAAATTAAATAAACAAACTTGAACCCGTATGTGTTCGGCTTGTTAATGTTCGTGAACAGTGTTCGTGAACATTGTTCGTGAACAATATTCGTGAACATTGTTCGTGAACAATGTTCATGAACATTAATAAGCCGATTTATAATTATACTCTTTTGAAAATTATTTTTGAATTTATTTATACTCTTTTATAAATTAGAATTAAATTAGTAAAATTTTAAATAAACAAACAAGTTTGACTTAAGAGCTTGATAACGTTTAAATAAATCAAATTTAAATAAGCTTGATTAGAAGTTTGATACCCATTAAAAAAGTCAAGCTCAATTCAAGCTCAAGCTAAAAAAAAAATATCAAGTCAAGCTTGAACAGGTTTTTTAGTAACTTGGTTAATTTTAGGCTCGACTCGGCTTGGCTTGGTTATCTTATCAAATAAGTCTGAACACTATAAAGCTTGACTTGACTTAGCTCGTTTACAACCCTACTTGAGCGGACTTACCGCCTCACTTGCAATCGTAAGCAAATTAACATCCCTACCTATGGGTGCGACTAATGAATAAGAATTGATTTTGAAGACTATCTAAAACTTTGTCTCAGTTTCAGATGGTCATTCATTGTCTTATCAATCGCGTCCATGGATATAACTCTCATAATTTATTTCCTCTTAAATTTTGAAGAGTCGAGACGAGGAGACCGCTAAATTGACGATTTCAATCTTTACACAACAAAAATAAGCAAATTAACGACTGCGAACAAGGTCACCTACGACTGTAAAATCAACATCATTGGATAAAAATTCTATATGGAATTTTGATGAGAAAGGAAGAATAGTTCATTCCGTCCATTTAGACGATACAAGAAAAAAAAATGTTCAAAGAGTAATATATAATCTATTTATTATTTTACAATTTAAATAAGAATATTAAAATAAATATATAGACATATAAAAATGAACATAATAAAAAATAAAAATATAATTTTAAAAAAAAATGCATTTAAGATGACATATATGTAATTAAACGATTAATAAATATTTCAATTAAATAAAAAACTAAAATAAATACACACATTAAATGAAAAAAAATACTAAAAAAATTTAATTAACAATAATAAAATTTATTTAAATACAAATAATAATAAAATAGAGAATAAAATTCAATAACATAAAGATCTATATAATCTACTCTAAATTCTAAACCCTGCTGAGCGAAATGAGTGAAATAAAATTTAATTATTATTATTATTATGTAAATAAAAGAGAGAACACAAGCTATGCCCCTCAAGGAGCACAAGATGACAAGATACAGATACACGAAAGAGGCACGACGATGCGATCTAGTCTGTCTAATTTCATGGAGATGGTACTAAAGTACATGTAAACGAGGTAGCATACACAGAAATTGAAGAACTTCTGCTCGAGACTGCAGCTTTTCAATGATTAATCTAATCTTACTCTTAGCAGACACATATGCAAAATATCATACCATATTCTAAAATAAAGACAACAGGCAAGGATAGTTGAAACAAGGGGGGGAAACAAACTATAAAGTTCTTCAAAATTTTGCAACAGCATTGGCCTTTAAATGCAACATTGCCAGCTTTTCTATGAGGGAATCTTTCCTTGTAATGCATGAATTCATAACATTTGCCGACAGAAAATGAGTGTAAGATCAAAATAACCATCTTTGTAATCAGAAGGGCACAATTTAACACACCACAGAAACCAAAATGAATCAAATTGTTCAGACTCAAACATAACCAACGAGTTGTTAACGAGCAAGGAGTCTGTACGAAGGTAAGTCCTCAATTCGACTGACACTCTTTATAAGAAGCTCCTGCTCCAGTCGACGACGTGTGGACTTCATCACAATCTGGATAAGCCAGCAAGAGTTAACAGACAAATACAACATTATTATTTTGAACTTGATGGAAGAAGTTTAAGTCCGTGGGTCACTTTAATTAATAAAATTAAAAAGCTTTTGTGCCTTCATTTATGGTATCTGTCGGTGGAAATTGTAACGCAAACTTGAAATCCCTATATACTATAGCTTGATCACACTTAAAGAAGAAATTTTGAAATTAATTTTTGTTCAATCAGTCAATTTCTACCTCTGAACTTGGTTCTTTTGTTTATGGAAAAAAGGTCAGTTGTGTAGTTCAAGAACACTGTCATTTTGAAACTCAAAGAAGGTAAAAAATACGCAGCCATGATAGGAGGTGAAAATTTTCAAATTTAACTCTTATTATAGAGTACAAAACCACATACGTTGAAGTCCATGTATGAGGCATGCATGGTAAGCCATTGCTGATCCATCAACATGAAAGTTATGCAGTACATTATGTCAAAAGCTTGGTCATTTTCTGTGAAAAGAGAAGAGACATTTTATAAGTCAACACATCAAACATCTAAAAACAAGTCAAAGTTTAATAATTCTTCTTAATCAACAAATCAGCAAGTTTGAGAAACATGATGGATGAAAACTGGGATAGCATGCGAGAGATCAAAATTTTCACTGTACCAATCTTGATGCTAACTTTGCAATCCAGAAGTTGGATCATTGGAGTTAAACTTAAATTGACAACACAGGATTTTATTATGAATAATATGATTCTGTACAGATGGATAATCAAATGACTAAATTGTTACACCTATCAACTGATACTCTAATTACAACTACTAGCTTCATAGATTGTCCAATGAGGAAGCACGTTTAATAAAATTATTGCCACATAAGGAAGATATAAACTAGATCTCTAGCTTGTGATAGTCTGATTAATTCCTAAATTACAAATGTATAATAAAATCAATTTTAGTCAAATCAACAAATAGGTACATATTATATATGAATTGCATATGTTGGTTAACATGTTTTGTTACGTATTAGGTGCTCGGTAACCACTCAAAGTTCTTGCAACGTGCGTTTGGTACCGTATATGCATTCATTTTAAGCCTATTTTCCATTTCCAGGAGAATGGATTACAATTTACAATAGCCAGATCAAAATGAAAATAGTGGCATGAAACTTGATAAGAGGTATCAAGAGTTAAATAGTTATATACGTTGCAAGTTTAGTCTCAATTGGAAAATTTTAGTGAGAGGGTTATATGAGGTAGCCTCATCAATACAATCATTGATATGCTTTTCAAAACATTTGTCCTCCATCAATAACAACAATACAATTTTCCCCTCGTCAACTAAACCAAAATTCAAAAATCTTACGAGATTCATAGATATTCCATCAACATTCAAATGTATAGTTTATTGTCACATTACTAAAACCTAGCCTAGAAACCCAGTTACTCTAACACACCATTAAAATTTAGAGAAAAAAAAACACTATGTTTTGACATTACATGAATATCACTAAGTATCAAGGTCATATATACAGCAATGAACATTATGATTTTTAATTGCCAAAAATCCATTAAGAACAAAGTTATAGCATTTGAACCAAAAACAAGAAGTTGTAATCCATACCTGAAAGTAACTTCAAAAAGACAGCTGCAATAAACGACCGGGGTCTGGCTGCAGTCATTACAAGAGTCCATTAGTGACCCTGCTAGAATTTGTGTCTTAGACAAAATAAACAGTGTCGTATTTCAACAGATGCTTTGAGTGAATCATATATACAGTTCTAGCTCAACTTAATTAGCTTAGCTAACAAGTTAGCAAAATTATATTTGGATGAAGTACAAACCAAGCTGAAGATCAAGCATTTGTATGAGCATGAATGTGATATTAACACCAGCTACTGCAAAAGGGTATTCCCATAGTGCACGTTCTCCATTCTGTTTTTGGAAAAGATCTTGAAAGGATCTCTGCAAGAATAGACATTCAAGATCAGTTAACTAAAGCACAAACATGCAAAATGTGACCAGGATCATTTGATGTAATTTGACAACCAGAACCCAACAGACAGTTCTTGACTGAAACTGTATAAATATATCCCACTAACAATAGGCCTGTGCAGATTTTCATTTACTAAAAAGTGTCTTTAAATTCAAACAGGCAATTCTTTCCAGGATTGAAATTGCTCAAACATATCCTACCAGATAAAACCCTACACGGGTCCTGCAAAAGAGTCTCAAGACCAAGGTCCAAGTCGTGCCAGAGTTTTGTTCTTTGAATAAAACGATACAGTAACAGTATCATGCCAACATTCTGATGTATGATGTTGGTGGTCAATTGATGGTAGGAGGAAGAAGATGAAGAAGAAAATATAACATCTATATACTTACTTCATGTTCTCTTTGGAATGATATAATTTTGACATTGTCTTGTATGTACACAGGCTAAAAAATAATAATTTTATTTTAATTCATCTTGATCTATGATGTAGTATACTAGGGATGTCAAATATTGACATGACATGGAATTTATTATTGACATGATTAACATAGTGGCATAAAAGACATTATCACGTCAAATAGTATTGAATTTCAGTAGTTCATTGGAACGGTATTTTTCTCGGTCAGTATAATATGAGATTTAAAATGATATTTAAGACTAGAATATAAGAAAAAACGTAAACTTAATTGTAAATGACTACGCCAAAGAAATTTGTGCAAATATCAAAAGAATGTCCCTTTTATCAATACCAAAGGAAGGCTCTTTTTCAAAACTCATCAAAAGGGAATCCCGACTTTTATTGTATGTCTTCCTTACCCCCATTAATAATAGAAATTTAGAAATTCATAATTTAGCTTCTAATAATAAAAATGCTTGAAATTTATAAAACCAAAATTTCTTAATAAATTTTTATAAAAAATTCAAACTTAATTCTATAAAATCCAAATTTATTAAATTACGATTTATAAATTTTTTAAGTTTAAAAGATCTGAACTTATGGTATTAAAAACTTTCAAACAAATTTTTATAGTTACGAATCTAAATTTTGGTTTATAAATTGGAATTTAATTTTAACATTTTGTAAAGATTATATAAATTTTAAAATAAATTTTTAAAAATCCCAAATGTAATATTATGATGATGACCTTGATCTTGATACAGCATTGCTAGATATGACAAATGTGCTAATTATGGACATGCCACTGAGTATATATGTATTTTGATTATAAAAAAAGTGTGTCCTTTTGATATTTTTCCCAAGAAATTACTGATCAGTATTGTTATAAATGAGTTATCAGATTGATTTTTTTTCCCATGATTACACAGATTAGTTTCTGTAAAAGAGCTTCTCTCATTACTTTAATTTAAAGCCAATAAAGTCTCACCTAGACTTTCCCTCACATGATGGGTCAAAAGAGTTCGAGATAACCGTGCAGATAATACTTAAATGGTTCTAGTTACAAGAAATGTTTCCATATTAAAGATCAGGCTAATTCAAGATTTCACAACAGCCCCTACTAGTACTTTCAGTGAAGGTCTTTACCGGTGTGAATTATCAATTTTAAGTAACAAGGAGTACAAAGGAAAAAGACCTAATGATGAGTATGTTTGAACCAGGATACTAAAACAGCAAATCTGAAGAGTGTTTAAACCTTAAAGTTAAAATCAAAGGCAATGATAAAATTTTAGAACTGTACAAAAAATAGGCATAAACAGAACTATGATTATATGAAAGAACAATCAGTTTCATGGCTAAGTCGGGAAGCACATCAATTTAATTTGCATGTGTTTATAGTGGAAACACTAGGTGCAGCCACGACAGCTAGAATTTGGTCCATCCTCTTAAAAGTATTGGCCAAATACAAACTGTCTGCAATCACACTTTATGATTTAGTTAGCAAAATAATTATAACTTACAGGATAGTTTCTGGCAAAGAATAGCATGTTTTCCACAGATATGAAACCGCCACCCCTACAGAAAATAAAAAATGACAAAAACAAAAGATAGTTTGTGAATCATACAAATAAATGGAATTGGTTGTACCTTAGAAGAAATCCCTTTAGCGGACAAAGTGTTAATACCTAAAATCTGTGGAAGGATCTTTCCCTTGCCATCCCATATCCTTCCATTGTTCAGATATTAAACCAAGGAGTTCAACACCAGGAAAAGCAGCACCCCATAGGGCCTTCAAGGCTTCCTAGCAATACTTCACTGACTAAGCTTACTATCAAGAAATTCTACTAAATGCATCTAGGTACAACTAAGACAAATATCACAATTAGTTGCAAATCCTAGTTTAAGACTAAAGCATAAGTTTTCACAAGTAAATGATTAGAACCTTAGTTCTTGTTTCCAAATAACTACAATAAATCTGCAGAAAAAACAGTGATAAAACCTTGATGTATGTTCAAAGTAGCAGATTTTATATTTTTCAAACTTCCTAGATCATTAAGAATAGCTTCAAAAGCAGTATGACAGCACCAAATTCCAATTGAGAGATGAAAAAAAAAAATTATACACTAAATACTTCTAAGTTAAATACCTGATGCTCTTTCTTTGAACTATCATAAACAATGACAATCCTTCTTTGTAGCCTATGCAAACATTCTTCCTGCACATGTGCGAATAATCATAAGATCATGACTTTCATTCATCTTTTGAACTTTAGAAAGCACAAACTTATAATATTCAGAAATGGTATTGAGGTAATATATACCTGGTAGAATAAAGATAGGAAGTTCATGGCATGGAGTAGAAGAGGATGAAAGTTCAAAGAAAATTAGCATCGCTCAGTACTATCGAGTATCGTGCATAGACAATCTAGTAGAGATTGTGGAAAGCATAACAAAATAATCAAAAAAACTACACCTTTTGTGTACATAATAGACATCTCAATTTCCAAAATGAAAGAATACATGACCTAAACCTCAAACATTTGCAAGGAAAGGCTTATCATTGCCATCCTTATCATCCATGCTAATGTTGTTACACAAAACTGTGATGGACACATTTGTTATGTATATCAAAATAATCAAAAATAACTTTCTTCTAACTTCTACTCCATGAGCACAACCATCTAAGGCATTTTACTAAGAGATGTTACATGAAAGAGCTAATAAGATAATGATTGACATAAATAAGAGAATACCTGAGAAGAAGTAAGATCAAATATTAGATGAGCCTCACTTTTTATTCCTTGTGCACAAACACATGAAATTCCCTTTCCAATCCATGCAGTTGATCCTGTGACAGTTTCCATAGACAATAAGCTAATTTATCAGAAAGAAAACTAGAGCGAGATAAGAGACTATATCTTGTGCATAGAGGTCAAAGTTTATGCAATGCTGAGGTTTCAATCCTACGATGGATGGAGCAATTTTGCCATTATAGTGTGCTGATGGTTAGCATGCTTTGACATATGTCAAAGAATGCTAAGATAAATTTAGATGAGCTTTATCCCTTTAATCCCCTTCTACTTAGTTAATTATCTTATAAAAATAAGGACAACAATTAAATAGAAAATCAAATTAATATTTTTTTTGTACAATACCGTGCAAAACACTTGACATATTGTGATTTGCAGTGAAGTTTGCCAAGTTCAATTTAAACTAATTTTACTACTTTAATCTCCTTACACTTAGCTCTTTTATTTTAAAAATAAGAATATAGCAATCAGAGAGAGCCAATTAAATTAAAATTTTATTGTGTCAATCCTCGATGGGACAAAATAGTTTTACTTTTTTAACCTCTTTATTCCTTAAAATAAACCATACTAATTATAGAAAATTGAATTAAAATCATAAAAAAATTAACAATTTACCAAAAACCTTGATTAACAATGTTAGTTGAACTCGTATCAACACCCTTTAATGTTTGTTGTGTTGATAAAGTTTAAAATTTTGAGCCGTATTAGAGTTTCAAAATTTTGAGTTGTGCTAGAGTGTTACGGTTTCGATACTTATCAATTGAATTATTAATTCTAAAGGGCAACCCGATGTACAAAGCTCCCGCCAATATGAAGTACCAGAGAATGATCTATTTGTATGCAACCTTAATTATTGAATTATTAATCCTAACAGAATTAATTGTCCTTAATATCTCTTTTTCCATTATTTTTTATTATAATTAATTGTTTAGTTAACAATTTTGTTAATATATATTTGTTAGTTTGTTTATCTTTGTTGATTAATTTGATTATCTCAGTTGTTATGATTAAAAATATTTGTAAATTTTAATTTTTAGCTATAGTTATATTTCTTTCATTTAATTATTTATATTTACAATTTATTCAATTTTGGAGTAAAACGCTGGAACAATGACAGCTTCTCCAGTCATCTGTAAACTTAGCATGCTTTTACTTTTTTAAATCCTGTAAAATTAGATTATTTTCAAATTTGAAAGCCAAGCCTGAGAAACTTTGATTGTTGAGAATGTAATTTTGTTTAAAATGGATTGATACTTTTATTATTTTATGAAATTGCGTTCAAAATTTACTTATGAGCCTTTAACAGTATTAAATGTCATTTTTAATATTTGGTTTGATAAAAACCTAAATATAAAAATGTTGGACGCAGTGAAACAATTTAATTTCTACCATGTAGTTTTGTTTCTTCCATGTAACTTATAATTGACACCATCAATGCAATAGGTCAGCAACAGAGGATAGCAAGAATCTTCAACATACCAGGTGGCGGATGATAACCGTTCCCTCGACCAGCCGTCTGAGATATTCTCCTCACCGCCACAAAGGAGCCAACTTTCCCATCCATCTCGCCTCTCGAACACCTCCGCTAGCGCACGCTGCTCCGCAGCCAACTCAAATCCCCGACTGGGCGCAGAAAACAAATCCATCATCATTCCCGTATCATCCCCTTCTCTCGAAAGCCACAATACGACATCGACCTATGGTTACTCCGACACCATAAACCCGAAAAAAATCGAAACGAACTACAAACCTCTTCGAACTCCAAGGAAACCACAGAAATTTCAAATTTCTTCACAGCTCGACACCATAGGGGAAGAGGGGGGAGTAGGGTCCAAGGTATCGCCAAAGAGGAGGCAGGAGAAGAGAAAGGCGTCGGAAGCTCTTCCCTTACCCACTTCCCTTGCCCTGGCTCCCCCTCCCTCTAGATTTGCGGTGGTACCCTTCCATATATAGATCTGCGTTCTCTTCGGCCATCGCATTCGCATTCCTGTTCCCCTCTCTCTCGCTTATGGCGCCGTTTGTCGAAATCCCGTCTCCCGACTCGGACTCCCTCCTCCGCACGCCAGTTTAGACCGAACTTTTTTTCCTTTCGAGGACTTCGCCAATTTAACCAAATCCAAAACTTCCCCAAGGGCCCCTCGAATTCATTTATTCTCAGATCACGTCTTTATATTTTATCTATAAGACATTCTATCTGTAGAATGTCCTGTCTGTTTGTTTGTTTTTTTTATTAATATTAAATATTCAAATTTTAGGTCTGATTAATTTCAGAGATTATCCATTCTGTCTCATGAAAAATTTTATATGGTCATCAAGATACAATAGAAAAGATTCGTATGGATAATATAATTTATTATTTTATTTGGAAGAAAATTTTATAAATGTATCACGATTAAAAATCAAATCGTAGATATATGAGAATCGAATTTAAAGACCTTTGACTCTTAGTTGAGATTGAGTTGATTGATTCAAAACGAAGCAAAAAATCAATCTGACCCGATCATTCACCTAATTGACCTAACTCGTTTGCCCAAATCTATCGCTCATACTTATTCTCCAAATTCAATATTCATATTTCATTACGATTGTTCATTGTATTTTCGGCAATTTATCGTCTCACGTTCTCAAAATTGAGAAATAGCGAAATCGCATACATAACTTTTATAATTATCAAATCGCGTATCACTTTCCAAATTTATCCCTCCACTAAATATTTCATTTTTTAATTAATGAAATAGCTCCATCAGTAGGTTTCAGACGAAATAGACTGATGGACCTAAACACTTCGGAATCACATAATTCAAAGATCTTTGTGTTCCTCTCGCATTCCATAATACGTACGCGACTTCGGAAAGTATTGTAATACATCATACTGGGAGCAGCGAATTTTTGAAACTTTGATTTTTTTTATAGAATAGTTTTATCAGTCGGTTTCATTCGAAATTTGTTGATGAACCTAGACAGTTCGGAATCACATGATTTGAAGACCCATGTATTTCTCTTGCACTCCATAATACATATATGATCTCGAAAAGTATTGTGATACACCGTGTCGGGAGCAGCATTTTTTGAAACTTCAAATTTTTTTAATGGAATAACTCTATCAGTCAGTTTCGTCTGAAATTGACTGATGGATCTAGACAGTTCGGAATCACGTGATTCGAATACTCATGCACTCCTCTCACACTCCATAATACATACGTGACCTCAGAAAGTATTACGATTTGTGAATTTGTGATAAACCATATTGAGAGCAATGATTTTTGTCACTCGTACCCCATATGCAAAGTGTGGTCAAAAAAATATTTCAAATGCTATGACGACGATACTAGCCGGATGAAGTCCCTAATGAATTCTTCGGACTCCATCACTCAAGTAGATATAAAACTTCAAATTTTTTTAATGGAATAGTTTCATCAGTCAGTTTCGTTCAAAATCGACAAATAAATTTAGATAAATCGGAATCACATGATTCGAAGACTTTTATACTTCTCTCGCACTCTATAATATGTACATATCACTTGAGCTAGCGGGTTTTAGACTGCCTTCGAAATCGACTCATGTTCATTATGTAAATTTACCTATGGACTCACCAATGTGTCACACCGCAGAGGCATTTCCCTCTCAACAATTAAATTATATTAAGTGAATGAGGAACTTGCTTATGTTGTGCACTCTATGAGGGAAGCACTTTATTTATTTTATTTTTTTATTGACATCAGAGTATCTGAATCTTCGATCCAATTAATCTTTGAAAATGATCGGTCCTGCCTCACGGATCTTTGGGATGTCTCGCTAACAGCTGAGCCGGGAAAGATCGGAGCCTAAGTAATCTCTACTAACCACCAAGGGTAAATCAAGGAAGTCTCATAACTTTTTCACGGTTCAGCTCAGACTTTACAATTATTTCATCCTTGAACGACTGTCAAACGTCGAAACTATACTTCGTCCATCGGACAAATTCCTGAACCCCAGGGTCGTCCAAATGAATTCTTTTTAAATTTATCGTCGAACGATGTTACAGTAAAAGATCAAATTGTATTTTTTATGGAATATTTCTTTGTTTTTACCGTTGCACTACTCCGAAGGCAAAATAAGAAAGAAATATAAATAGTTGGCCAAGTGTTAGTATAAAATATTTTAGGGTTAATTTTTAAGTTATTTAAAAAGACTATACGTCGTGTCCTTTAAAATCCTCTAAATCATTCTCGTCTACAATATGATAGAGAATAGATATCACACAAACAATGAAATTGTTATAGAATCATTGTGATTGATAATTGAAATCAATGCTAAAAATAATATTTTTGTAAATATAAACATTAATACTTCAAGGGTGTTCGTGTGTTGATTTCTATTGGTTGTCTCTGGTTAGATCCCCATGGAACTACGATGTAAATAATAATAATAATAATAAAAGATTGCTAACAATGTCATTTTACATGTTTTAAATATTAGCTTTCGCTTCATTCCCCCTATTGATTTGTTAGATACATCGTTATAAAAAAATCATCCATAATAGATCACCTTTGTCAAAGGCAAAGGAAGTCTTAGTTTGAAATGATAATTAAGGCCTCTAGTTTATTAAAACAAGCTCTAATAGAATATTGCATACCCAATAATCTTTCAATCAATCGACCAATAAATATTCTAATTGATTGTTAATCAATATAGTTAATTAAAACTCAATTCAATCTACTAGAGTTTGAAAGGAAATATTCAAACCATTTGAGTAAAAAGCTTTCGATTGACTTCCAAATCGACTTTATTTAATTTGCACTCTCGTAATCCTAGACTAAGTTTGATATTGAGCTTGAGCACCTATAATCCAAAATATATTCTTCCTTAATTAAAGGCTCTCTGCAAGACATTGGATAATCCTTGACTAATTTTCACATTATCTTCGAATGTCGCTCAAAGTTTGAATCCCAAATATTGCAATTACTTGTAATCTCTTACAATTTAATTATCTTCCAAGCATACTTTTTATCCTAAAATTTCTTAATGTTGATATAATTCAATCTATGGACCCAGAGAGATAGTAGAGACCGGAGTGAATTTCAGTCACCGAGTTAGATAACGAATCCGAAGTGTAATGACTAAGGAAAGGTATAATATGCAGGGTCAGGAGCAAGTACAACTTAGGAAAAGACGAAGGCCGAAGTGAATCGAGTCAAGTGTAGATGCGACTCGGAAAAAGATGAAGTAAGGCGAGTCAAGTGTAGGTGCGACTCGAGAAAAAGCGAAGGCCGAAGTGAGCCGAGTCGAGTACGGGAGTGACTCAGAAAGAGACGAAGGCCGAAGTGAGCTGAGTTGAGCGGAGGAGGCGACTCGGGAAGAATCGGAGACGAAAATAAATTGAGTCAGGGGCAATGTGACTTGAGAAAAGTGATAGGCATAAGTAAACCGAGTCTGGGAGCATAACGACTCAAGAAATGAGGATCACTCAAGAGATTTCTTCTGCGTAGGAAGTATACTCGGTCCCCTAACTATTTTTTTCTAATGATGACTCTTATCCATACTTGGCTTGTCATGTGGAGATTTCTGGTAGAGGTTGTCCCCTAACAGCCTAACAAGCATTATCACGAGCGGATAATCTAAGTGCATAACAACCCTAAGAGATGCTATAAAAAGACATATTAAGGTAAAAGAAAACTCTCTCCACTGTTTGGACTCCGGAAGAGGGACTTGTTCTATCATCTTTTTCAATAATCTTCTTCTTTTATCACTTTTTCTCTGTCTAACTTAAATATCAAAGGGTCGTAAATCGGAAACTCCGACAATATATAATCTCTTAACGTGTATTAATCTTGACAAAAATACTATTACGAATGTAAAAACCCTACATCTTTCGAAAATTCTGCGAAAGATATCTGAAAAAATAACCTCATCATTCATTTAGAAAATTTTCTCATTGCTCATATGTCTCGTTCCATTTTCATTTATCATCTTTCAGTCATTCTCATTATAGACCTCTAAGATATTAAACATACATCAAATCATGTATAACAATCGGACATTGAACCCCTGCGCCTCGAAGAGGGACTTGTTCTATCATCTTTTTCAACAATCTTCTTCTTTTATCACTTTTTCTCTATCTAACTTAAATATCAAAGGGTCGTAAATCGGAAACTCCGACAATAATCTCTTAACGTGTATTAACCTTGACAAAAATACTATTACGAATGTGAAAACCCTACATCTTTCGAAAATTCTGCGAAAGATATCCGAAAAAATAACCTCATCATTCATTTAGAAATTTTTCTCATTGCTCATATGTCTCGTTCCATTTTCATTTATCATCTTTCAGTCATTCTCATTATAGACCTCTAAGATATTAAACATACATCAAATCATGTATAACAAGCGGACATTGAAGTATTGAACCCCTGCGCCTCGAAACTGGACGGTTAGGATGCATTTAAGGCTACGTTTGGTACGAGGTAATGTAATCAACCTTTAATGTAATCAAGTTTGTAATGTAATGTAATGTAATATGTATACATTACTGTGTTTGGTTAGTGAATGGTGTGTAATGTTTGATTACAAAAGTGATTACATTCGTTTGTTTGGTGTCCACATTTTTTATAAGGAATGTAATTCATATTATTATAAAATGATAAAAATACCCTTATAAGATTGTCGCCGATTGCTGAAGGGCACCGATGGGCGGTGGGCGGTGTTCGATCGTCGTGGCCGCCGACGGTCGTTTTACACGGCTCGGCCGTCATCGTCACGGCCGTCGATCACCGGGTCATTGGCCTGCCACCGGTCGTCGGCCATGGCCGGTCGGTCGGCCGGCCGATCGGTCACGCCGATCCGGACCGCCTCGAAGTAATTAGAAAAAATAAAGAAGGACATATTTGTAAGACAAATATTCGAAATTGTAATGAATCGGATTACATCGTTTTTCCTTTGTAATCGAGATTACGGATCTTGGCTCTTATTTTGTAATGCGATTACATTACATTACATCTTTGAAATGTTAACAAACAAAGTAAATCATTTTGTAATGTAATCCGATTACATTACAAACTTGATTATCCCGTAGCAAACGTAGCCCAAGTGTCTTTTCCCACGGCGTTCCAACTTCGCTGGAGCTCCAGCGTTCCATTTGATCACGTGGTCTCAGCCGTCAATTGTAGCCGCGTGTCGGTTTATCGCCAACTTCACCAAGGCGTCTTCATTTGTCGACCTCACCGGCTCACCCTCCTCGCCTCTCGAAAATCCTTCTCCTCTTTCATCCTCATCGTCCTCTGCCTCTCTCTCTCTCTCTCTTTGCTATTTTTGGGTTCGGTGAAACATCAGCCGAGGAGCAAGTGAGAAATCGCCTTCAGCTGCAGGCCCTTAAACAGAGATCTCGAGTGACACCTCAGCTACCGGCGTAGCGGCTACAGTTTCCGCCATGAATCCGGAGTAGTAAGCGCTGCATCTTTGAGCTGATTCGAATTGAATTGTTTCGTTTTGGATCGCTCTGTCGTTGAATGTCTTTTCACGGATCCGGTGGCTGCGGATTGTGATTTGTGAGTTGATCTAATCGGGAACGGTGAGGGATTTCCGTTATATAAGGAATTTATCGGTTGTGCTGCAAGGATTTACTGGTTTCTGTCCTGATATCGCCAAGTTAGGCTTGAGAACAGCGATTTTGACTGTGGTATTTTGCGGAACTATGGCGTGTGATTTGGAAAATGGTCCTTGTAATGGATTGGGATCTACATCTATTCTAAATTTCTCCTTTCTATATGCTTTATTGGGAATTGTTAGATTAATGGGAAAATTACCCCATAGCCTAGCGATTTCCCTTGTTTTCTTGGGTATTGCGATCAATGAATGAATCCCAACGTTTGCCCTTACCTTGATCTGTTGGGGATGGTTGGATTGATGAATGGATCGAACCATTTAATGATCATTGCAAGATGGTTGAATTTATCTTCGTAAATATTGGGCGATTCAATCATTGCAAATTGTTTTCCTCCATTATTGTTATGTAGCGACTTATGAATTTCCTGAAATAGTAAATTCTTAAAGAATCTGAGGTAATTTGATTTTGTATAGTTCATGTATTGATTTGTATTCATTTAGACCTTTTAGACTTTGATTGATAACCTGCATTGTGAACTACTTGACACTGGATGCAGTGGTGCATGTTGGTGTTTAGATGAATTATTACTTTCATCATTAAACCCATTGTCACCTCCACTAATAGAGCTCAACTTGTCACTCTAACCAATTGGGATTTTATTTTGATTTTTCATATAGTTTGAATTTGTTTGTGCTTGTGGTCCATCTTCTGTTTTTGTCTAATGTAATAAATGATTTAATCTCTTTCCATTATTTTCTTGTTCAATTTTGTCTTTCTTTGCCCATGCATTACAACTTTTTTTATTTTTGATTTTTAACCCACATATCACAATCTTCTATTTTTAGTTATTTTATGGCTGCATCTTGTTCTTGATTGATCCACAACACGAGTTATGCATTGAAATTCCACCTCGAAACTGATTGTACTGATCCAGCATTGCAATTCCTATCTTTCAATCAAATTGTAAATGCCTTTAACATCCAACTATAAGTTCCAACTTTTTGAGTTCAACTATATGTGATACTTTTCTGTCTAATGTGATAAATTTTGAATTTAAATATTATTATCTTTTAGATTATTTTGATTGTGGTAAATTTTCTTTTGTCTCCCTCAATACCTACTTATCCCTTTGAAGATACTTGATTCAAGTAATTGTACCATTGGATCTTTGACACTTTTGGAATGCGTACATATTGATATCAACTGCATCTATTTCCCCCTCTTTATCCTCTATCCATTCTCCTCCTAATTCATGGAAAATAATTTTTAATTCTAAAGTGGGTGTATGTATCTGCAGTTTTATATAAACTTCCAGTGAATACAAGACTAGTGAGTGCATTATGATAACACATATAAGTCACATACATTCCAGTTTTTTTAATTTTCACTCTCTATCTTTTTTTTATTTTTTAGAATTTCTATGTCTTGTTAAGTGAGCAAATGGTTCGGTTGGATGTTGTTCCCTTTGAATTGTCCACTAATATGATGGAAGTGATGATAAGCCAAATGACTAACTAGTGAATCTAGTATTTTTATTTATCCAGTTTATGAGATATTGGATTTTGCTAATCCCAAGCAGTTCTTTCCCATGTAAGCCATAGATTGACTTTTGGAGTCCTATATGGGGTAGCATGAGCTTTTTTTCAGGATTTACTTATCATTGGTGATCAGAAAGGCCTGTGTTAGGTTAGCCTTTCTTTGCCACCATGGTAGAGATCAGGGACGGGTTGCCCGGTATTAGCTTGTTCCATAGGCATTTTATCTGGACCTTTAAGTGCCTAGTTTTGATACCATGCATGGCATCTGATTTTTTATTTTGAGATTTTTTAGGCTGTGTAGTTGAGATAACTGTGCTGAAGTAATCTCTATTTGTCCGTGTTGGGTGTGGAGTTAGTGTGCAAAAACATATGGGGTAGCTTCTTGCGCAGTTTTGTTGTGGGCAAGTCATGTTAATGTGAAGTGTACATAGGGAACTTACCATTTTATACTTTGAAGTGTACATATTATTGTTTGAGTACCTTGAGAATACTTTGGTATTCTTACTGAATGGGTTCCATTCTAATGTAAAACAAAAAGCACAAAGAACAATCAATATTAATCAACAATATAAAACATATAACATGCATATAATTGCATACATAAAAAGCAAGTGTTAATGACACTTACAGACTACCACACCAAAAGATGATCTGGAACTTGACTTTTAATGGTTTCAAGTAGACCTTTATGGTGAAGTTTGGTGTGTATGTAAATATAGTTGCTTTAATTGTGTCAAGATTACCGGATTAAATCTGTTTTACACAATCTTTTTGTGCTTTTAATTGATCTTTTTGTGTGGCATGTCTCTTTTTTGCAGTGACTATCTGTTCAAACTTTTGCTTATTGGAGATTCAGGTGTTGGATAATCATGTTTGCTCCTAAGATTTGTGGTAAGATGCAGTGTTAGTGTTTATAAGATTCACATATCTCCACAATGGTATGATATTGTCTATTTTGAACCTAAGCCTTCATGGTTTTATTTTGGGTTTTACCCAAAAGGTCTTATACCAATGAGATATCTTTTTATCTTATAAGCACATGATCTTTTCCATGTCTTACCAATGTAGGACTTTGATTGTATTCCCCATACTCCCAACAATCCCCCCCTCAAACGAAGGACCACATTGAGCCCCCTCAAATCTATTTGTTCTCGAAGGACTTTCTCTACTTGATGCCCAATCCTTAATCCACTAGGACTTCCTGCCAACTGTCTGGTCCTCCTGACTCAGCTGGACTTCTTGCCAGTTGTCCAACCCTTCTTACCCAACTAGACTTCCTGCCAGTTGTTCGGTCCTCCCGACCCAACTAAACTTCTTGTATGGTGTCTGGTTCTCTTGATCCGGACATGGGAGCTCCACTTCTTTCGTTCGAGGTTCGTGGCTTGACATGGACCATGTCTCTGATACCAATTGTTAGTGCCTATAAGAATCATATATCTCCATAATGACATGATATTGTCCACTTTAGGGCTAAACCCTCATGGTTTTGTTTTGAGTTTTACTCAAAGTGGAGCTCCCATGTCCGAATCAAGAGAACCAGACACCAGACAGGAAGTCCAGTTGGATCAGGAAGAATGAACAAGCGGGGAAGTTCATTGGATCGGAAGCTGACATAATCGAGCGAAAGTCCAAATTGGCCGGATGACTAGGCTAATGTGAAGTCTTGGTGGGTTGAGGATCGGACATCAAACAGAGGAAGTCCTTTGAAAACGGATAGACTTGAGGGGGCTCAATGTGATCCTTCGTTTGAGGGGGGATTGTTGGAGTATGAGGAATACAATCAAAGTTCCACATTGGTAAGACATAGAAAAGATCATGTGCTTATAAGATATCTCCATTGGTACGAGATCTTTTGGGTAAAATCCAAAAATAAAACTATGAGGGCTTAGACCCAAAGTGAACAATATCATACCATTGTGGAGATATGTGAATTTTATAGGCACTAACAGTTGGTATTAGAGTCATGGTCCATGTCAAGCCATGAATCTCAAATGAAGGAAGTGGAGCTCCCATGTTCGGATTAAATGAACCGGACACCAGACAAGAAGTTCAGTTGGGTCGGGAGGACCGAATAATTGGCAGGAAGTCCAGTTAGGCCAAAAGGGCTTGACAACTGGTAGGAAGTCCAGCTGGGTCAAGAGGACCAGACGGTTGGTAGGAAGTCTTGGTGGATTGAGGATCGAACATCAAGCAGAGGAAGTCCTTCAAGGACGGATATGCTTGAGGGGGACTCAATGTGATCCTTCGTTTGAGGGGGGTATTGTTGGGTCTACGGTGAATACAATCAAAGTCTCACATTGATAAGACATGAAAAAGATCATGTGCTTATAAGATAAAAAAGATATCTCCATTAGTATGAGACCTTTTGGGTAAAATCTAAAAATAAAATCATGATGGTTTAGGTCCAAAGTGGACAATATCATGTCATTGCGGAAATATATGAATCTTATTTGAACCAACAATTGGTATCAGAGACATGGTCCATGTCAAGCCATGAATCTTGAACGAAGGAAGTGGAGCTCTCATGTCCGTATCAAGAGAACCAGACACCAGGCAGACAATTCAGTTGGGTCGAGAGGACCGAATAACCGAAAGTCGGTCCAATGGGCAAAAGGGTTGACAACCGCGGAAGTCCTAGATCGAGAGGACCGAGCATTGTGAGAAGTCCTGATGGGTTGAGGATCAGGCATCAAACAGAGAAAGTCCTTCAAGGACGGATAAGTTTGAGGGGGACTCAATGTGGTCCTTCGTTTTAGGGGAGATTATTGAAAGTATGAGGAATACAATCAAAATTCCACATTAGTAAGATATGAAAAATATCATATGCTTAATTATAAGATAAAAAAATATCTCCATTGATAAATCCAAAAATAAAACCATGAGGGCTTAAGTTCAAAGTGGACAATATCATATCATTATAGAGATATGTGAATTTTATAGGCACTAACCTACCGTTTGCATTTATCATATCATATATTTCAAATATAATAAGGGTTAGTAATTAAATTCTCATTGTTGATTTTTTTCTCTGTCTATTCGATGTTATAAGAATATACTTTTTATTTATATTTTTCAGTTTAGTATTATTGGCACTGCTGAGTCTGAATTCTTATGTACCTATTTTTCTATAATTTTCTCTTATTAGAATGCCTTTTTCATTTTACAATATGAAGAACATAATTTTTAACTTCAATCTTAATGTAATTCCACAAATACCCTTTTAAACTATGAAATTGCATATTTTCCATTACAAAATCTAATATTGCACATTTTCCCCAAAGTATATAAATTAAACTCTTGCATCCACAATGCTCTTGTCATAAATATTTATATCCATTTTTCTTCTATACCTTTCAATTTGCATATTTTTTAATCATCTTTCTTTGTATTCAAAGATTATTTCATAATATTAGATAAAAAAAATGAACATAAAAAAATATTGATAATTGATCAATCAAAGCGATTTCATACAATGCTTAAAATTAAAGGACAAATATTGTAAATTACAATATTCTCTCACAGTTTTAATTTATCCTTCTCTTGTAGGATGACTCCTACTTGGAAAGTTACATCAGCACTATCGGAGTTGACTTCGTGAGCTCTAGTTCTTTTGCTTTTTTTTTTTAACTTAAAACCGTTGAAAAAATTTACTGGACTATCTGACACTATTGTTTTTTCTTCTTCTTTAACAAAATACGCACAGTTGAGCAGGATGGGAAGACCATTAAGCTTCAAATTGTGAGTTTCTTTACCATGTTGCCGTTATTTCTTCTAACAGTAATTGTTATTATTCATCCAATGTATTTTGTCACTGAAAACCTGATAGCGTATATATTTGTGGGAAGTTGAAACATTGTCCTCATAGGAGGGCTTTGTGGCTAGCGCGGCAACAGAATTGTACTAATGAACAAAGATTAATCTCCGAAGGCTATTAATCTTTCGGGGACAATATGCTCTTTGTGATTTACCTCTTTCGTGTTGGTTGTGGGACCGACTGACGGGGGTGCTGAAGACGAGTGAATCGTCTTTTGCACCAATTGTGGGAAGTTGAAACACCCTTGATCTGAAAATGCTTCGTTGTACCACAGTAGGCTTGTGGAGTTCATATCACTGTGACTATTGTGATTCTTTAGAAGCAGAGTTCACTTTCATTGGGATTCTAAATATAAACGAATTAGCCAATGCTAATTGGGTGTGTTAGACTTTTATGCTTTCAGATGCATTAATTATTCCCAATCTATTTTTTTTTTCTATGTAATGTCTTTTTCATCAGATGATCAGCCAATAATGAGTTGTTTTGTTTGCGATGCAGTGGGATACTGCTGGGCAAGAGCGCTTCAGAACGATCACAAGCGGCTATTATAGAGGCGCTCATGGCATCATTGCAAGTCTAAAATCGAAATCAATTTAATGCTTTCCTAGCACAGAAATCCTATGAAAACTGCCTGCTCAAAGACTCTGGCTTACATAGGTGGTGTATGATGTAACTGATCGAGAGAGCTTTACTAATGTGAAAACTTGGCCAAATGAGATCGACCGATATGCGAGTGATAATGTGAACAAGCTTCTGGTGGGCAACAAGAGTGATCTCCCCGCAAACAGAGCTGTACCATACGAGACAGGCAAAGTAATTTGTTTTCCTGGATATTACTAACCCGTTTGATAATGTCGTCCTACATCTTTGATTAACACTGGAATTAGGGACTAGTCAATTGCTTACTGTTTATGGCATGATTCCTGTTGTTTCCTGCAATACAGGCGTTTGCCGATGAGATTGGTATCCCTTTCATGGAGACTAGTGCGAAAGATGCTACCAATGTGGAACAGGCGTTCATGGCCATGACTGCTGCCATAAAGAATAGGTACATCTTCAATTGTTTGGCCAGACGATACCAAGTTGTATTACTTTGTCCATTTTCTTATTGAATGCAGGATAGCCAGCCAGCCAACCAACCATCAACGATGCGAGGCCACCCACTGTACAAATCCACGGACAACCAGTGACGCAGAAGAGCACCTGCTGCTCTCCCTGAGCATTGTACGATTGCATGTAAAAACTACTTGCTATTCTGATAGGATGTCCTACGTTTACGTTCTTTTGCAATTTCAGGCATTGATTCATATCTTACTAGTTATTTAGTTGTACAGATTGAATATTTCTGTTATTTATTTATTTATTTATTTATTTATCCCGTAAAATTTTCTTGCTGCACGAATTTGATATGCAACTTGGTCAATTCCCATGCACGTTATACTTTGAAGAGTGGAGTTTCTATCTGAGTTGGGAGGTACCCTTGGAGATGCTCAATAGTGGTGGTTCTTTTTTTCAACGCTTCCAGAGCTGGGTTTCATGCAGGGTTCTGGAGGTTTTCAGATGTTGATATTTTGAATGGTGTTTGATGGTCTAATGTGATGCCGATAATTTGAATGGGGAGCGACTATCCAAATCCTATTAAATATTATATACATCTCAATTTTTATAAAAACATCGAAATGTTTTTTCTCTCTTTTGCTTTCTGTTTTTTCCACGTCAGAACACCACACATCAGCGCCCACGTATCCGCTGTCGCTTGGTATCGCCGTCGAATAGTCAAATTCCGACCACGGTTTGATCGACATCGAAATTCGATCAGACTACGATTAAATTGTGATCGAAATCTATCACCATTACAGCCGCCAACCCTGCGACCATTGACGGTTACAATTGTGGTCAATCCCAACTGCAATCGTGGTCAATTTCGATCGCAATTCAATCAAAATTCGATTATAGTCCAATCGAATTTCGACATCGGTCAAACCGTGATTAAATTCCGATCGCTCGACGGCTATGTCAAACAACAACAAGTGCTCAAATGTGGAATGCTTAAGATCGCGGTGCTCGAGCCAAGAGAAAGTGAAAAGCCCTATGGAAGAAAAGACATTTTAAATTTTTTATAAAAATTAAAATGTGTACGGGTATTTGATAGTGATTTAGAAGGGGCCGTTGCAATTCAGGGTGCTATGGCCTTGCACGGTAAGTCAAAGACCCAACTCTAATTTGGCAAGTTATTACAATCACGGTGAGCGTGAAGCTGTGCCCTGCAACTGGTAACCGCCCAACACTCGACCCGGTTATGGCACTAGATCATATTTGAATTCAAAGACGGTAACCGCCCAACACTCGACCCGGTTATGGCACTAGATCATATTTGAATTCAAAGACGGATATGGAATGGAAACGGATACAACAGGCATTAGCTCAAATTTCATCTTTGTGCTCAGGTATCTCTTTGTCCTCTTTGTGCTAGTGTAACGGTAGATAGAGATCGAATACATTATGCATCTATCTCGAGGAGCATAAAGATGCTACCCTAACAAAATTTATGAGAAATTTCTTCCATTATTTACAACTTAGTGCCATACAACGCTAAGCCATCAGCGAATAGAGAGAAAAAAAAAAAAAAAACTAACAAATAGTCTCGGCGACAGGTATTGTAAGCAGCAATACTGAAATTACATGCTTCCCTGGTAGCACAAGATCAGATAAATGATCCTTCAGCTGCAGCAGCAAAAGGCCGTTTATGAAAGTAATGAGCCGCTAAAGAATCAGGTATTGTATCTCTGAAAGAATGGATCAGTTTCAAGATGGGGGAGAAAAAAATCGTCAGAGCAGTGTCTCAAAATGAAGGCACAAGCGATGGCAACGAGTAACACAGTATCTTATTGCCTAATAAATTACCATAGAAATACCATGATGAGTATGGTTCATAAAGTGGAACAGTACCCCCATGGGAAAGGACTAGTGGCTAGCGCATGCAGAAAATTGTACAAATGGACAACGAATCAATCCCTCACAAATATAAGTTCCGTCCCTCCATGCGCTAGTTACTAGTTTCAAAGGTCAAAGACCCACCGTGATTTACCTCCTTTACGATGGCCCGGGGGCGGACTAGTAGAGCCCGCCAAACGGTTCAGTATTCACTTGTGTGATTAAAATTAGGATTATAATTACAGACGATGCCAAATAAAAAGGATGATTGTTTCTGATGAACAAACAGTCGGTTGGGTCTTCGTTTCTTGGGAAGTTCACAGGAAATAAATTGTATTTTGCTAGAATAAGCAAACACTCTATGTGCAAAACCCTGAAGACCAAGTTTCATTTTGTACATTTTTTTTTATAATAACGAACTAATACAAACGACAAACACCTCTACTACAGGTCATAAAAGAACTGAAAATTATCAGCAGTTCCTAGAAACAAACTATAACTGTGGTGAATTGATATAATTCAGGCTTTGTGAACCTTGTCCGAAAGGGTATGTTGAGTTGACTGTATAGGATGCCAGAAATTTAGAATGTCTTAATCGTTGAGGGAAACTAATCTGGTTTTACCATAAAGTCATAATGCTAATTATATTTCCCATTCCCCGGAAAAGTGAATGAAGATTAAAGGTCAAATATTAAAAGTCAACGATAAATTAGTTTACAACAAGTGCTGTTCTCCAAGAGAGGTTGTTAGGCAACAGCATAATCTCCCAAAGTAGTAAATTTTTGTATCATTTTGACCTACTAATCACTTCAGCTTTTTAGCATGTATATACAAGAAAATTTCACCAGAACTGGGATTTCCTTTCGCACATTGAGAAAGTTTCAAATATCAATTGCCCATCAATAGAGGGGTAAAGATTGGGTGGTTGAAAAAAAAAAAAACACACCACACCAAACTGGCTGGTTCAACCTGTTAAACTGGGAACTCAAGCCAATCCAGTCCAGTTTGCTTCAAACAATGATTGCTACAAAAGCCAGTAAAGATCAATACATACAAAACTATGGATTATAATTAAGACAATTACTTTCCAGGACAATTTGTTTAATTGGTTCAATTGATTGAACCATTAAATCAGTAGTTTTATTGGTTTGATTTCCGGTCCATTTTCAAAAAATCGGGTTGAAATAGAGCAGACTTTCTAAAGTCTTTGGTGATTTTGTGCCCCTTGCCCCATACCCTTCAAGCTAAATGAAAATTTTTATTTTATAGGACGTACTAGGTTGTTCAGAAACAATCTGCACACAAATATGATGAAAAAAAATGGCGAATATGCTAAGATGATGTGACAGGAAATGCGAAAATCCATTATTATCTGATAGCAACTAGCTGTAGCTCCATTAAAATGAGATAAACAAATTGATACAGTAAGGGACATGCTCAAAGGAGTAGAAATTATAATTTTTAGTTACAAGAGTTGAATCAACTAGAGTAGAAATGATAATGGATGAAAGGAGGAAAAAATTATAAGGGATAAAGGGTGAAAAAGAAAACTTTCGTGATTTCAATGAAATTTATTTTTACTGATTTCAATATTATTAATGATAAAGCTTCGAATAGAGTGAATGAATAAGATTAATGTAGTCAGCCTCTAATAGTTGGGACACACAAATTGATGATGACGACCTGTTGATCGACATGATAGGCTTAAACCATTGAGCCACATTTTTAAGGAAACCATATTAGTAACTCCAAACCTTGCAAACTTAAATTCACATGTCACAATCTCCAAACTTTTGACGTGGCATCCTCATCTAAGCCCAAAATCAAATGGATAGTCCAAATGAATCCTAGTCAAGGAGTAAGATTAAATTATGGTTTCATCAACAAAGTTAAACCTTTTTGAATTTCTCAATTAAGCCTAACTTTGTCGTGACATGGCTCAATTAACACATAAAGTTGATGGGCCTCAACCTTCAGTCGAAATGCTAAAGGCAATAATAGTACTTATCAAGGTCTATGTACAAACATTATAAGCCAACATCCTATGCAAACATAAATAGATAGACATATACAATTATCTCCCCTCTTGGCCTTGTAGACCTCCTCAACTAGGCCACACTAAATGAAACACCAAATTGGTGTATTATAGTGGATTCTTCATAACATTAATCTTTTTACAAAGTAGCGTCAAACAGTCACTTTCCATTTGATAAAGCTAGAACCTTGTGCTAATGAGTGATATCATAATGTTAATGATGAGTCGTTTAAGGATTTACCAAACAGAAGCAACTGTGATAAGGGTGTTTAGAGAACCATTTATTTCTGTCATGCCTTCAGTAAGCCCCTTCTCATGGCTGGGAATGGGCACTCAGTTAATGGGACAATTCTACCAAAACATCCTGTATAAATACAGATGTTGTTTATTTGGTTATTCCCATAAAATAAATTATTTTTTGTTACGTTGATGTTTTGTATCCTATGAGAGAAGGCGATTTGGAGGCATACCCTTTAAATTGTCTACTTGGTTATGTTACAAATTAAAATGATAATTTGGTTAAAAGGCAGCCAGGTATACGAAGCTCTAGCAAATTAAAATAATAATTTGGTTATTCCAGGTATACGAAGCTCTAGCAAATTAAAATAATAATTTGGTTATTCCCTCAAAATAAATTGTTATTCTATATTACGTGTATGCTATTGGGAGTTGTCCTGCTACCAGAATGATCATTACCAGCCATAGGAAGGGGCTCCCATGAGATGTGATGATCATATTGGTATAAAGAACGCGGGTCATTAATGAACGAACAAATGAAAGTTGGTGGGCCTGTAACAACCCAATCTGAGGAGAACAAGAAGTGATCGCTATGGTAGAGAGTTCAGATAAGGTGTAGCTCATGGTAGGCTTCTAGTAAGCAGGAGCATACTGAACCAGGAAAAGTGTGATGAACCATGAGGGTAACTTGCCTTAAATGGATTAAATATGTACTTTCGACCATGAGCCAACCACCTTTCGGTAGAATAGGATAAATTCTCTATAACTCTGTAGTTAAGTGTGCTTAGAGTGGACTAATTCTTCAATTGGTGATTTTTTAGAAAGTTCTACCTGTTGGAGTCAAATTCCACCATATCACAAAATTGATAGTATGATATGTTTGTCAAAGTGGACAATAAGCGATGTTGCTGAACACATGGTTTGTTACAATTTCATACCATACAATTCTTCAAATTTTTATGGAAAAGAATCAGAAAGACTAGTATTCTATCAATAGCCTTCCGTATCTATTAGTATTTTATTTCCCATTTATTAATGGCAAACAACCTCTGAATTGCACAACTACCACGATGGTTAATAAACTATGAGGGCAACTGTTTCAGATTAATGTGCACAAGAATTTGGCTTGCTCACATTGCACTAGTAGATTAAGTATTCAAAGTGGCATATGCTATCTGAATTATTGTGATTAAAAAAAATCAAGAGAACTGACTAATTTTTTAACTGGTTAAAAAAGTCAGCATACCTGATCATTTTGAAGGTAACATTCCGCAATTAAAACCCTCATTGACCAGCTTGTGAACTGCATCTCTAAGTCTGTAGTAGTCATCCACGGTATTGT
The DNA here is from genome assembly GCA_025175895.1 of Wurfbainia villosa. NCBI lineage: Eukaryota > Viridiplantae > Streptophyta > Magnoliopsida > Zingiberales > Zingiberaceae > Wurfbainia > Wurfbainia villosa. Next base: position 5,835,102 of record CM046004.1, read on the forward strand.
ACACCTGATAAGAAATTCTAACATACCCAGTAACACCACTGTGCCCATTCTGCTGGACAGCCTCAGTATCCTTTGGCCGGTGATAGTGAATCGGAACCTCAACTCTGTATTCATCTCTCAACAAGCTCCGAAGTTTCAGAGCATCTTTCTCACTGGAGACTCCTAAAGATTCAGGCAAAGCCACCATGATCATGCTGCAGCACATCTCTGGAGGTGATCCAAGAAACGTTCCCCATGCCTGAGCCAACATCATTCCCATCTCTACAACCTTCTCATGGTTCCTCGTGCGAATTCCTAGGATTCCACCATCAAACCTATTGATGAAATCGATCACTGAAGGCACCACGAGCTGGGAGCTGTAATCACGAGTCCCGATCCATGCACTCTCTAAAGGGAGACCTTTGCCATACTCTTGAGAGACTACCGGATGATGCAAACAAAAAGCGGATGAAGAACACTTCTTATTGTACAAGAACGCCACAGAAGGGGGGCAAAAAAACCACTTGTGAAGGTTGCTGGTGTAGAAGTCAGCGTCCATGTCTTGTACATCAACCTCGACATTGCCAATGGCATGTGCCGCATCCACAAACACCTGGTCCACACCCTCCTGACGGCAGATCTTGATGAGTTCCTTGACCGGGATAACAACGCTGGGCATGGAGGTGACGTGATCGATTACAGCAAGCCGTACCCTCCGTCCATTGGCTTTCCCAAGATCCAGTGCCTTCCGAAACTCTCGGATGATCTCTTCATTGGAGGAGACAGGGAAGGGCAGCGGGACCTCAATGACATGGCCTCCGGCGCGGGCAACATAGGCATGGATGGACTTCTTGACGGCTCCGTAGGCGTAGTGAAGCATCACGACGGCGTCTCCCTTATGGAATACTCCCTCGGTGAACCCCCACGAAACATGCTGGAGAACGATGGCCGCGGCGGTGGTAGCGTTGTCGACGAGGGAGACCTCATCAATGTCGGCGGCGTTGATGAGATCCTTGACAATGACGCGGGAGCGGAGGAGGCCGGGCTGGAGGCGGTTGAAGTAGAACTCGTCCGGCTGCCGGAGGAAGAGCCGCTGCCATCGGGCCTGGGCGGAAAGTACAGACCCCGGGCAGCTTCCGAAGCTTCCGTTGTTGATGCGAGCGACGTCGAGGTCATGGTGGGAGAACTCCTCCGCAATCTCGTCGACAGTGATAGGAGGAAGCGGGGTCGGCCGCGACCGCTTCGCCGGCGGGCCGTTCGTTTCGCCGTTTCCACGACCCAAACCGTTCTCAGGGCAGTCGTCTTGATGGTCGGGATCCATTCCGGCCACGGCAGGTTGGGAGGTTAGGGTTAGGGCTAAGGCTGCCGATGAAGGGGACTCCGCCATCGATTTCTTCGCTCCCACTTTGTTTCTATTTAAATGTTTAATCCGATTTCTCTTTTAGTTTTTTTTTTAATTTGGCACGGGTATCAATTGGGTCCCTCGCATCTTCCTTTTCATCAAATCTAAATGATCTTCAATTATCAAAAATAAATTAAAAAAATATTCAATTCAATTTGTATTTTATAATCGTGTTATTTTTGAACGACGATTTAATATCGACGCTATATTTCATCCATCAGATAAACTTTTAGTCTTTAAAATATCCGAATGATTTTTTTTTAAAATTCATCATCAAACAATATAATAGTAGAGTATTTATAAAATATCTCTTTATTTTTATCGCTGTATGATTGACTATATGATCCGATTTCTTTTTTTGATTCTTAAGGAAAGTAGTAGCGTATTGTTATTTATTAGTTGGTGGAAAATGCCCTTTGCCTTATTGAATTCCTTTTTTGTCGTATCATCAAATAGTCCAAATTTCAAGAGTTAATATGTAAAATTTTATATTTTCTTCTAGAAAAAGCCCAAATGTGACAATACAGAAATATATGGAGGGGAAGAGCAAAACTGGGAGACACGGATTTCTCGTCGCCGCTCCAAGCGAAGGGAGGGCCATAAACTCTTCTTCTTTGCACGCAACAGTAACGCTAGTAGCTACCACTGCTTATTGATATATAAGAGGAAAAGAATAATGTTCTTGTGTGTGAGAGCACTCAGAGGAGGATAGATGCGATGATAAATAAAATAAAATATTTTTTTAAACAATCAAGATTTAAAATTCATCTAATACAAATTAAATATCTATGGTACTAAAATTATTAGTACTATTGAATTATTCTTCAAAATCGATCTGATCTGTTCAAATTTATTCTGATTACTAATAAAATCGATCTGATCTTCAAAATTTAATCGAATCCTAAAATTATCAAAAGAATTAATTTCTTTTAGAATTTATTAATAATCATTATAGAAAGTAATTAAAATCTGTTATTTTATTTTGTAATATAATTATAGGAGTGCAAAAAAAAAAATTTAATTTGTATTTAAAATTATCAAATTCGAATAACATGTTCGATAATTTTTTAAAAATCAAATCTAAACCTATAATATTCACGAACAACTTGTTAAATCATTTTGAATTATAATTCAATTATGCTCAAATCAAAATTCAAAAAACACAAATAAAACTTAAGTTCGATTTTTATTTATTTATATTTATAAACTTCAAATCAAATTTAAATATTACATATACTTTTTGACCTCCAACGTCAATATTTTAACAGTGTTCAAGTTGATTAAATAAGTTTACACTAGTCATGAAGTCATAAAGCAGTTAATTCGTCCCCAGGGCAATGGCGCGTCGGTAAGAGTTTGGGAGGTCCCTGAAGTAAGCCATGGTTCGATCCTCGCGCACACGGAGCCTACTGAGGAATTTCGCTGCTTTCCACCGGCAGTTGCAGACGGATTCCCGCTTACAATGGACGTAAGTGCGGACCGGACCCTGATTGGCGTTAAACTCCTCGAGGCGACTGCGCGCTGCCTTCCCGATTACTCGTGGCTGGAGACTCTTCGAGGGTGGCGGTAGGTTGCCGTGGATTAGTCGGGCGAAGCTTGGATACCACTTGTTAATCAAAAAAAAAAAAAAAAATTAAAAAAAATAAATAAATAAATAAAGCAGTTAATTCAATTTCTAAGTATCCACTATTCAATTATAGTCAAGATGCATTTATAATAATTTTTCTTCGAATAATTTGTCAGTATCCACTATTCAATTATAGTCAAGATGCATTTATAATAATTTTTCTTCGAATAAAATGACAAATTAACAAAGTTACAACAGTTCAAACTATTCACGCTAATCCTTTCAAATTTATCTTGATAGTCAATAAAGTATATCTTATTTAATATTCCGTTAGAGATCTATGAGATAAGATAAGTCATCTTCAGAATTAATCGGATTGAATATCTGAATATTTGATACTAGTAAAAAAAATAAAGCAGTTAAACAATAAAAAAAAGAAAAAAGAAAAGAAAAAAATGTCAAGTATCAGGGAGGGAACAACTGGGGTAGCTGAAAGTGCAACCAATTGGAGAGATCATTTCACTCTAATTGTAACCAGTGATGCCACTCAAACACATTATTATTATTCCCTGAATCTGAATATATTCCAACTTGCTTTTGGGCCATTTTACAGTAATTATTTCCACATTTTGATACTTCTTTTCAATTTCCAATAACTCAAATCCTCAACGAAATCACTGAAACATCTACAAGTCTTCAAGTATTAGATTTTATTTGCTCGCTTGTGAATCAGATCCTACAATATGAACACGGAGAAGTTGCCAACAATTCCAAATATGCAGCAGCCAGAATTTGAGAAATGACCTTCCGCCATTAACATTGCAGCATCCTAAAAAAGCAAATTGCAAGAATCCATGCTTTCGATATGGTATCTTGGAATCAATTTCCAAGAAATACGAAATATCTCATTGGATTTCTGATCTGTATCAAGACAAGATCTCCGTAATTTATTATCCTTTATTAGTCGGAGGACCGACCACGAGGATCATTTGGCATGAACATTATCATGTTTTGCCACATGTATTGAAATGAAATGAAATGCCTTCTGCTCAAGCTGATCTCCAAAAATTACTTCAACAATTCAACAGGGAGAGGGAAAAAAATTGAACCAGGAGACAGTATATGCTCTAAGCACTTGCTCACACATTCCCAGTTGAACCCCCCAAAAAAAAGTGAAACAAGAGGCAGCTTAAATCATTCCTCTTCCCTAGTGTCTATATTCAGAACATTAAAAAAAATGAGCACAAACAAAAGCAAAGAAAGAGAAGAGTAAATTGAATGGCATAAACTATAGGTCCAGACCTTGATCTTAATGCCCCCCGCCGCTTTCAACTAGACCACTTCACAAAGGACAGACTGGAAGCAGTAGATGACGAAGTTCGAGTATCCAATGCCATCCAAGTTGGCTGCAGCTGCAATCAGAAGCTAAAAAAAGGAATTGGATACACAGAATTGCTGTGTGTATAAGCATTTATGAACAGAAGAACATTCAGGAAGATCAAATATATAAGGAAACATTATGCAAAAAGGTCAATACATGGTACCCACTAATTTAAAGAATTTTCCCTTTTGTGAATCATGGGTACAAGATGTGGAAGGAATGTTCAATATAAGGAGAAAAATATAAAGTGAATACTCAAGCAATCGATTTACAGATCTTGGGTATATATATAGTTGGATAGAGCTACTTGGATAGATCATGCACATCCATCCACAATAAAAGCACAAGATTGATTGACAACTACTCATCTGTTGATACAGAACAATTATTCTTATTTCTCCGATGGAAACTGCAAGTTCAAGAAAACCATACAATCAAAGTAGAAGAATTAGATTCAAAACTCAATGAATTAAAATACCAAAAATTCTCTTCGATTATTCCACACATTATTAACCTTGAATAGTTCGCCCACTAATTTTAGATCCTTCTGGCTGCATTACTCCCACTGCTAACTGTCATAAGGTATCTCGTGATCAATCAATTAACTCCTCCTTCCCTAGTTCTATCCATTTTGTTTCTATGTGACTGCTTTTGATATGTCGAACCTCCGGGCCTTGAATTATTCAATAGCTAAAAACCTTTTATATGTCAAATTTCCCCTTTTAAACTTTACTAGTATGGAGGGACCTTTGGTTTTTCACTCAAATGTATCCTTTCTAACTCATTTAGTCTTCATTCAACTCAGGTAGATCTATAAATTTTTGCTCTGGTTTTTCCTCTACCGCCCATAAGCTCAACTCTTGACTACAGTCTACATGCCCTTTCCGACCTTTAGGGCATGTTTCTAACAAGGGAAGGAAAGGAAATAAAGTGACAAAGCAATTTTCAGCTGTACATTTTAGGCTCACCTCTGTACTTCAACTTAGTAAAAAACTTAATACCTCTCCAATTAGATTTGCTTATGCTCGCCTCTTCAACTCAATAAGAACTTAGGCTGTATCTCACTATAACTGCCTTTTGTAGCCTTTATGCTCACCTATTTCCTATATCATAGGTAAAGACTTAGCGCCTTTATAGTTGGGTCAATTCCTGCCTTTACACTCACCTCATGTTCACCTCTTATGCTTGGTAAGAACTTAAGACTTTTCTACTTAGGTCATCCTTTTACAACCCTTAGGCTTAATGTTTCCTCTTCATAGGCAAGGACTTGCAGCCTTTTATTCAACTCAGCATTCTACCTATCCTGATAGGTAATCTCTTATTACCTTTATTAGGTAATAAGATCTTTTAATTTGGTTTGCACTTTATGTTCCATTGGGCTCATCTCATTATTCTTGATATGAGTTACCTCCTTCTACATTCAATTTATTTATACTCATTTGGCGTGTTCACAGTTTGGTTTATCGCTTTAGTGAGGAAAACCACAACCAAACTAAATTATTTCATTTTGAAAAATCCAAATTGACACACCAACAAGAACCATTTCAGTTTGGTTTGAAACAAACCCAGAATTTTCAATTGGATTCAGCAAGGAGATACAAGGAATCAAAGAAACAAAGCATAATACAGTGGTTAATGTTAACTACACAAAAACTGTGTATCTCAACTCTGATAGGTGGGTGGACACATAATTGGCAACTTCTCGGAAGATTATTAGTATCTCAATGCTCAAGAAAATAAATGTCTTGGTTATATAATTATTCTAACACTGGAGTAACTCCTGAAATTAGCAACAAGATAGAGAAGAGATCAGACCAAAATGACAATGGTTTAGATCGATTGAGAACATTATTATTATAGACCAGCAAAAAAAAAACAATCCTAATCAAATGAAGCCACAGTCAATAATCTGAACAACTGATTGCAATAAAATTTAACTAACAATTTAATACAATGAGAGCAACATATAGATATAGCTAAACATTTTTGGAATGCGTAAGGGCCCGGAACATATTATAAACTGCAACTAGGTGTGATTAAGCCATATAATACAGTAATATCAGATGCTGCCTAAAAGAAGTGATGCAAAGCAGCAAGCCATAGTCAATAATCAGAACAACTAACTGCAATCAAAATTAACTAATAGCTTGATCAACTTTTATCATATGCGATCCCGCCTCCCTCTAAATCATGACAAGGAAAAATTGAATCCTAAAATAAAGTTTTCGACGCCTCCATGACCCCTGAAATGGATATCCTTCATTTTGAATCATAACGAAGTATAAAGGAGTTATTAGAGGCTACCACGGTCTAGTCATGATCACCACCACGGGCATGGATCATTCCATGGCTCGACACGAGACTTCCAATAGGGACTACAGTCTGCCCGTGGTCCCCACCACGGTCTAACTGTGGACCAGTCCAAGGTCGTGGTTACCACCACAGCCTGACCGTGGACCAGACTACTACCATGGCGCGCTGCCGCCACTATTTAGAATTTCATTAATATTTTATTATTAATTTTTTCCTTTTTTTTCGAATTTTCTGTTTTATTTTAAAATTTTAGTTTTAACATTTTTATATTTTCTTTTTTGTTTAGTTAAGAAATTTTTATTTAAGTTTGTTTAGTTTTTTTTAACTTTTTTTATTTGTTAAGAAATTTTCTCTTTCCCTAGCCTATTTAAAAATGGGCTCAAGCTCTTGTAATTCATAGATTAGTTTTTGATTAATAAAGTTTATTTTGGTTTCTTTTAAACATAGAAGCGGATCCTCTATTATTTGCAATTCCCACTTCTCCTTCGATTCTCTCTGCCCCCCTCTATCTTAATCTCATGCATGGAAAATTTTTAGTGTCACCCCGCTACTCCATCTGCGTTAATTGATATCAAAGTCCTAGATCCATGAATGAACGTTGTGGTCATGGTCATGAACGTGAGAGGCAAGTTCCGATTGAGGAAGTCACACCCCATGATCAAAGTACCCACGAGCTCATCGATCTATAGAGACCAATCATGGAGTTATCTCGGCGATCCATGAATAGTTATCATGGTCATGGTTATAGACGAGATCAGTAGATTCCGATTGAAGAAGCCACACCCTAGGATCAATGTTCCTAAGAAACCATCAGGGATCTACAGAGACAAGTCGTAGAGTTATCTCGGCGTCTATATCTTAAAGATTATAAGGTATTTAATCGACACACTACTTTAAATTTTGAACAACAGTATCATCTAGATCACCCTAATTGTGAAGAACAATATAAAGACTTTGTTTTTTGAATCAAGCTTCCCGAGTTTTCTGGCGCATTACATGTGGAAAATATTATTGATTGGATTGACGAAGTCGAACAGATTTTTTATTTCGAAGAAGTTCCCGATGATGCTAAAGTAAAATTGGTAGTCATAACGCTTAAGGGAGAAGCCTTCGCTTGGTGGTTACAATTGAAACACTCTAGCAAGAAATAGGGCAAGGCTAAGATTACAGATTGAGAGAAGATGAAAGGTTATTTCCTTCCTCTTAGTCTTAGCTATACACAGTCATTATTTCATCTTCCTATCTTGAGACAGGACATTCGAACAATCAAGGAGCAATCTCTATTGATTAATGAAGCAAGAGATCGTGCACAAATAATGACCCCGACTCGAGGTCGAGTTCTTTCCAAAATGGAGCAAAAGATGGAGGAGTATTACTTGATTAAAGAAGACACGGGAGACTCCATCTACGATGATGATGAAGACATTGAAGATTTTGTCTACGACGAGCAAACTAAAGAAGACGTAAAAGACCCCATCTACGATAATAATAACATAGACGAGGAAATTAAAGTAAACATGGAAGACCCTATCTACGATGATGACGAGATACTTTGCGAAGATGGCCACAAGACATTGCTTGATCCCTCGCCCAAGGATGAAATGAGGGATGATTGATCGATGACGACAAGCACCCATGTGGGAGGACAAAACATTGTACTAGCACCCCAGTAAAAGGATTTCACTTCTCTTTTGATATCTTCTATTTCTCTTCTTTTATGTCCAAGCGTTTAGTCACATATGCCCTAACACTTCATCCGAGCAGCATCTTCAACTCAAGTCTAAATTTCTCCACCAAAGATCAAGTCTACCTACTCGGAACTCGAGGACGAGTTCTTTTCAACCCTGGGAGCCTGATGCATGTGCATCCATCACAACACGACATGCTCGAGCCCCTTAACACGAGTATCATAATGGAACTCCGACAGGTCATGTACGAGGATGGCTACAATGAAAACAACATACCGATTGAAGAAGGCATGAGCATATCGATTGAAGGACACAATAACATCTACGATGTAGACGACATATTGGTTGAATACATGTGCATCTACGATGATGATGAGGTACTTTATGGAGATAACCACGAGGCACTGACTGATCAAAAGAATCTTCTTCACCCCAAGGTTAAAGTAATAGTCGCATGCTACATAGTCTTAGACCCACCTTGGCAGCACGATCACAAAGTTATTCATGACAGATGGAAGAACATTTATGTCGAAGGGCAGAAGATTGAATTAACATCCCAGCGAGAGGATCTCACTCTTATTTTAGTATCTTCTACCTCTCCTTTCCTTTCTATGTTCAGGTATTTAGAGATGATCACACAAGAGAAAGCCACCTATGTCCTACTACTTCGCCCGAGCAACATTTTGGATTTAAAAGCAAAGCGATCGGTGATGGAGCTAGTGGATGAAAGAGACAACAAAAGTCTTTATTCTAGAGAAGAGGATGACACTGGTTCGAACTTGAGGTCAAGTTCTTTTCAACCCCGGGTAACTATGCAGGTGCATCCAATAGCTTGATCAACTTTTATCATAAAATGCGATCCCGCCTTCCTCTAAATCATGACAAGGAAAAATTGAGCCCTGAAATAAAATTTTCAACACCTCCATGTCCCTCTGATATGGATATCCTTCATTTTGGATCATAACGAGGTATAAAGGAGTACTTAGAGACTACCATGGCATACCCGTGGTCACTATCACGGGCGTGGATCATTCCATAGCTCAACATGAGACCTTCAGTAGGGACCACGACCTGCCCGTGTTCCCCACCACGGCTTAACTATGGACCAGTCCACAATCATGGTTACCACCATGGCCTAACCGTATACCAGACCACTACCATGGCGCGCTGCCGCTGCGATTTAGGATTTCATTATTTTTTATTTTTTTTTTTCAAATTTTCTGTTTTATTTTAAAAATTTTATATTTTCTTTTTTGTTTCGCTAAGGAATTTTTATTTAAGTTTTTTTAGCATTCTTACTTGTTAAGAAATTTTTATTTAAGTTTGTTTAGTTTTTTTAACTTTCTTACTTGTTAAGAAACTTTCTTTTTCCCTAGCCTATTTAAAGATGGGCTTAGGCTTTTATAATTCATAGATTAGTTTTTTATTAATAAAGTTTATTTTGGTTTCGTTTAAACATAGAAAGAAGCATATCCTCTATTGTTTGTGAATTCCCTCTTCTCCTTCAATTCTCATGCATGAAAGGCTTTTAGCGTTACGCCGCTACCCCACCTGCGTCACTAACAATTTAATACAATGAGAGGAACACATAGGTATAGCTAAACATGTTTGGAATGCATAAAGGCATGGAACGTTACTGAGACTATCTAAACTACAACTTGGCACAATTAAGCCAAAGAATACAGTAACACCAGATGTTACCTAAAAGAAGTGATGAAAGGCATGAGCCAAAAGGAAGAATGTGAACAACAAGGTGTAAGAAACTAGGATAAGCATGTTTGCAATAAAAACGGACTAAACATCATTGCCCCTTGAAGAGAAAGAGTCTCGACGGCACATCACTAGAACATTTAAAGTAATCGAGTTTTATATCCAGCTAAGGATCAACATCATTTATGCATAGTTGACTATGGATTCATGAAAAAGAAAAATGTGTTTGTAAAAAAACTCGAGCAAAATCAATCATTCGAATTTATTGAACAGAAAGTTGGTGCACAGATTATTCATGACACACCATTCTACAGAAATTTATTTGGTGCTATTACTATGACATTTGGATAAGTTTAAAAATCTAAACTTGTTCAATGTTCATCGTTGTACTGGCCAAGGAATGCAAACCCTCAGGATTCGGCTGAGGATGCCTCGTCATCCTTGTGTTTGATAACACCAGAATCAACAAGAATTGGCACCTCCGCAGCAAGCCACGGAGCGAGGCCCAAGCAAAGTGCATGAGCAATTCCAAACCTAGGGCTGTGAATAGATAAACAGATTATTAACCCAGAATATAACATTGGAGGCTCAAGAAAACGAATACAATTTTTCAAGAGAACCCCGTTGAAGCGTAAATGGGTAAGATAATCTTCAAATGAATAAAAAAAAAAATCCGTTCTCTTAAAGAGATGAAATACCAGTTTTTGGCCCAGAGCGGCTTGAAGTGTACGGTGAGACAGATCTTGCCGCCGCGGTACATCTTGTGGGTCTTGCCGTCGAGCTGGGGGAGCTCTAGCTCGGGGGCGGTGGCCGGATACGTGACGGGGATGTCAAATTGGAGTAGAAACTCGTAGCGGCGGAGGTTGTGGACGTACCAACAGGTGCCGATCCAGCGCGTGCCCTCGGGGTTGGCAGCGGAGATGCGGAACCAGTCGTTGTCGTTGGACTTATTCATGGTAGTATAGGCGATCAGGGAGCGGTACTCCTCCTTCAGCCTCTGCGTCCACGCCGCGCCGTCCCGCGGCCCCGCCCGCGTCGAGAGCAACGGGATCTGCGTCAGCGCGGACTTAGTGCTCGGATCCCACCCCTCCATGGCCCTCCTCTCTTCGATTCGATCACTTTTCTTCGAACTCGAGGGCCAGGAGACTAGCCCTGATTCGAAAGCAAAGTGGAGAGGCGACCAGAATAGAAAACCAACCTCTTTCTCTTGCGAAAGAGGTGGCGTGGCCGTACGGGAGCGATGTAGCTGCGGGTCCGCGTGTATAACCCACACGTGCGGAGTGAACCTGATTTGGTCCGGCTCAGTTAAAATTGAACCCGATTAGATGTTTATATTAGTTATATTTTATTTTAAAATATCAAAACTTAATTTCTACGCATAGTTCAATTTTTGTTTTTTTTTTTAATAAATACAAAATTATTATAAAATACCTCCGAAGTAGTATGGACACACGAGTCAAGAGGTATTTTGAGCCTCAGACTAAGCCATATAGATTGGTTTACGGAGGAGTCTAAAGTGACGTTTCATTTAGGAGTTTATGGGGAATGAAGTGTTAGAAATATAAAGTATTTGATTAATTAATTTGAAAATAATAATTTTGAAATTCTTCTTGATTCTTTAAGAAGGGGGTAAAATTTAAAAAAAAAATATATGGATTCAGAATTCATTCACATTGACATTGAAATCTCTCGATCCCTCCATTCTCTCTCTATCTGTTGCTCTTCCGCCAAAGTTATCTTCGTCGTCTGTCGCCATTGCCATCTGTTAGAATCGGTAATAATTTTAGAATTTGAATTTAGGATCTCGAGCGAAAATTGAAAATTAGATTCTATTTCCATTAAAAATTTTGAAAATTGGGCTTTCCATAATGGTAAAATATTTTTGAGCTCTGAGCGAGAGCCTCAACAGCTCTTTTCCAGGGCCGACTCTGTTGCTCGTCGACGTGGACGTCGCCACCACTCGTCGGCATCGTCGGCTCTGTTGCTACCGCCCACCGCTCGCTCCCCCATCCCCATGTTGGCCTCCATCATTGTTGTCGTCGTCGTCACCGCTGACCAAATAATAATATTAACAATTATATTTAATTCTATATTAAAAATCAAATAATAATATTAAAATAACTAAATTCATTTATATTTCAATATACAATCAAATTTATTTTTATTTTTATTCATGCATTTAAACCAAACTTTTAAACGCCACCTAAGTTTCCGAGTGAGTTGATTTATTAAATGAGATTCATTGGCAAGTGCATCAAATTACGGATAAGATTATCCAGTGAAGTCTAGCCGATGATGATCCAAACTGTCGAAGCGAGTTATCCGATCGAAGGGAATTAGAAGCGATGGAAATTAAATTGAGTTATCCAATTAAAATAATTGAAAATGATCTAAAGAAAATGTGTTCAGTGTGTGAACAGGAGAATCGATAATGAAAAGAGAACACCATTAGATTGGAATAATTATTAGTGGAAATTAACATATGGAGGTCGTAATGAAAATTGTAGTTTAAAAGGACATCTAGGGTAGGTATGCTTGGACCGAGTTTTGTTATTATACCTGCCTTATCTTGCACGATTGTTTGATTCGTCGTCCGATGAAAAATATATAATAATTAAAAATACACAGTGTCTTACCTGTCACTCGGATCCAATGTCCAATTTATTATTGTCGAACGTCGATCGAATCCATATAAAAACTTAATTTTTAAATCCAATTGGATTATCCATGCCATCCCTCTCGACGCAATTGGGTGTAATTGGCCACGACAAAATACAATTGGATCGTAAATGAATTTTAATCACGATCAAATTTCGATCGTAATCCGATTAAAATCGATTCATTTATACAAGGATTTGGCTGCGGCCACGATGCCGAGCGCATAAGATCCAGAGTATCAAAACCGTGCATAGGCATATCGTTTATTAATTACATTCAAGAGATCTTTTTCACACTCTGACTCATGCTTCGGAGGAATTATGCTATGACCGGCACCCTTGACTTTGTATTGACTTTGAACAGGAGATCTTTATCACCTAACCAATGGCACGATCGAAAAGCACTTGAAAAAGTATTGCTCTTTTTCCAAGATAATAAGCAATTGTAAAAGAAGTTAAGATAAAAGATAAAAGTAATGAAAAATATTTTTATTTTTTTCTTGTATAATTTTTTTTTCAACATATATTCCCATGGTAAAATGCCTTGAAAAAAATATAACAAAAAATAATAAAGAGGGGGGAAAACATGAAAAGTGACCGCAGTTTATTCTATTACAAGAAAAAGAGTGTCCATATAAAATTGATTTATGAATATTTTTTCTATTAAACACGTCACTTGATATTTTTGAAGTACAAGCTGTTACTGGCGCAAAGTATTCACGCCTACTAGCGGCGCCCTTGTAAAATTATTATAACAACTACATACAAATTATTACAATATTCTTAACGGCGCTCCCCCAAGTCGGTAAGTGGAGAAGAGTAAGAGTCGAGCTTGGACCGATCGAAATAACTCATAAATTTTTGGTCTGGATAAAGTGTTATTATTCTCCTAAAGTGATAAAGTGGAGGGGAGCAAAAATCCGAGCTTAGATCGACTGAGACCGTTCGTAAGTGTTTTGTCCGGACAAAGTCTTATTATTTTCCCAAAGTAGTAAAGCGGAAAAGAGTAAAGAGCTGAATTCAAGCCAATCGAGACAGTTCGTAAAGTCTTCGGTCCAAACGGAGTCTTATTATTCTCCCAAAATAGTAAAATAGGGAGGAGCGAAGAGTCGAACTCCGTCCGACAAAGGTAGTTTATAAGTCCTTAGTCCAAAAGAAGTGTTATTATTCCTCCGAAGTAATAAAGCGGGGAGGAGTGAAGAGTCGAGCTCGGGTCGATCAAGACAATTCGTAAGTCTTTAGACGAGATGAAGTGTTATTATTCTCCCAAAGTAGTGAAGCAGGGACGAGCGAAAAATCAAGCAGGCTGACTAAGACAATTCGTATCGTAAGTCCTCGGAAGAAGTGTTAAAATTTCTCAAGACCTGTGAAGCAGGGAGGATTTTATCTAGTCGAGGTTGTTCGTAAGCCCTTGATCTGGTTAAAGTGCGTCAAACAAGTTCTCTCGGACCTATGAAGCAGGGAGGACTTTACCTAGTCAAGATAGTTCGTAAGCCCTCGGTTCGACTGGGGTGTGTCGATGAAAAAAATTCTCCCAGACTTGTGAAGCAGGGAGAACTTTGTCTAGTCAAAGTTGTTCATATGTCCTCGATCCAACATGAGTGTGTTAAAGAAGTTCCCTCGAACCTGTGGAGCGGGGAGAACTCTTCCTGGCCAAGAAAATTCATAAGTCCTCGGTCCGATTGGAGTGCGTTGAAGAAGTTCCTCCGGACCTATGAAGCGGGGAGGACTCTCCCCAACAAAGACAGTTTATAAGCTCTCAGTCCGACTGGAGTGGTTGAAGAAGTAAATTTCCTCGGATTTGTGAAATGGAGAGGAGTCTGTCCAACTGAGGTCGTTCGTAAGTCCTTGGTCCGATTGGAGTGCATCGAAGAAGTTCCCCCAGACCTGTGAAGCAGAGATGACTCTACCAATCGAGACAGTTCGTAAGCCCTTTGTCCGGCTGGAGTACGTGGAAGAAGTTCCCCTGAACCTGTGAAGTGAGGAGGATCCTGTAGAGCCGAGACAATTCGTGAGTCTTCGGCTCAACTGAGGTGCATCGAAAAAGTAAATTCCCTCATACCTATGAAGTGAGAAGAAGTTTGTCTAGTCAAGGCAGTTTATAAGTCCTCGGTCTAGTTGTAATGCGTCGAAGAAATCCCCCTAGACCCGTGAAGTGGCGAGAACATTATTTGGTCGACGTAGTTCGTAAGCCCTCGGTTCAACTGGGGTGCGTTGAAGAAGTAAATTTCTCTAGACTTGTGAACCAGGAAAGACTCTTCCCAACTGAGGTAATTCGTAAGTTCTCGGTCTAACTGGAGTGTATTAAAGAAGTATTATGCCTGATCGAAGCAATTCATAAGCTATCGGCCTAGCATGGGTAGTTTTTCTATGAAGTGTTGTTCAAAACAAAGTATCTTTACATGCCCAGCCGAAGTAGTTCATAAGGCTTTGACCTGACTCGAACAGTCTTTTTATGAAGTGTTTTTCGAAGCGAAGTATTTTCACCCTTTTGACCGAGACAGTTCGTAAGCCCTCGGCTCGACTTGGGAAGTCTTTTTTATGAAGTATTATTCGAATCGAAGCATTTTCATCTGCCTGACCAAGGTAATTCGTAAATCTTTGGCCCGACTTGGACAATCTTTTTATAAAGTGTTGTTCGAAGTGAAATAACAACTCGGGAATTCTTCTTATGAAGTATTGTTCAAAGCGAAGTATTTTCATTTGCCTGGTGAAGACAGTTCATAAGCTCTCGATCCGGCTTAGTAAATTCTCTTTATGAATTGTTGTTTGAAGTGAAGTATTTTAACTCGTCCGCCTGAGACAGTTTATAAGCCTTTGGCTTAACTCAAACATTCTTCTTATGAAGTGTTGTGCAAAGCGAGGTATTTTCACTCGCCCGCCTGAGATAGTTCATAAGTCATCAGTCCAGCTAGATTTCTCTTTGTTAGAAGTATTGTTTTGAGGTGAAGTTTCTAGAATGTCAAAGAGAAGAGAGATATTGTTGTTCAACCAGGCAAGTTCGTAAACCCTCAATCAACTAAAGTTGGGTTTATATGAGAAAGGACCCATTGATGTCAGATTTCTTCAATCGTTTGACTCAAACTTTTTCAAATCGTTTAATTCTTTTGAGAGGGGGTGGTTAATGATGCTATTAGAAATGGGTCCTCTACTAGATACTTATGGACTTAGAGAATAGGGATGGTGAAGGAAATGAATGAGACTCGTGGGACCCAAGAGAAGCTCGAAGAAGTCAGAAGCTTGACCACTCGAGAGTTGAGAGCTCGGCCACTCGAGGGTGGGAGAAGAGGAGTTGGGAGCTCGACTACTTGGGGTCAAGAGCCCAACCATTCGGAAGCCGAGAGCTACTTGGGAGTCAGGAACATGAGAAGTATAAAACTTAAGATTCGAGAGCATGAGGAGTCAAAAACTCAAGGACCACCAGGGGGATTCTGTTAGTGCCTATAAGATTCATATATCTCCACAATGATATGATATTGTCCATTTTTGACCTAAATCCTCATGGTTTTATTTTTGGCACTAACATGGGATTCTGTTATCTTATAAACACATGATTTTTTTCATGTCTTACCAATATGAGACTTTGATTGTATTCTCAATACTCTCAATAATCCCCCCTAAACAAAGGGTCACATTGCCCCCTCCCCCCGTCTATCCCTTCTCGAAAGACTTCCTTTGCTTAATGTCCGATCTTCAACCCATAAAGACTTCCTACCAACTATCTGATCCTCCTGACCCAGTTGGACTTCTTGTCAGTTGTCTGGTTCTCTTGACCCAATTGGATTCCTGTCAATTGTCTGGTCATCTTGACCCAACTGAATTTCCTGTCTGGTATCTGATTCTCTTGATTCGAATATGAGAGCTTACTTTTTTCATTCAAAGTACATAACTTGACATAGACCATGACTCTGATATCAATTATTAGTGCATATAAGATTCATATATCTTTACAATGGTATGATATTATCCATTTTGAGCATAAGCCCTCATGATTTTATTTTTGAGTTTTATCCAAAAGTCTCATACCAATGGAGATATCTTTTTTATTTTATAAACATATGATCTTTTTCATATTGTACCAATGTGAGACTTTGATTGTATTCTCAATACTCTTAACAGGTATCACATTTGGTGCCCCTGACAGTCTCTTTCAATAATAACTCCTAAACACGTGACATGTCAAGTGAAAATTTTTTGTAACGATTGTCCCTTAACAAGCCATTAAAGAACACCACAAGAAGATAACCTCGATTAATAAAAAGCTTCAGAAATATTGTATAAAGATAAGATGAAGTAAAGAAAAGGGGATTATATTTTTGTTATACTGACTGCATTTAACATTTCACTTTTCATCTTCTCATCTCTAATTTAAATATCGGAGGAGTGTCGCCTAAGTATCGACGTCCTTTGATCTGTGTTATATTTGACAAAATATTGTTATGGTCGGATTGAATCTGCTCTCGGTGAAAGAGGATTAAAAGCTGACTGCATCACTTAGTAAAGTCTAACCGATGATGGATTGAAATGGTTGAAGTGAGTTATCCAATCGAAGAGAATTGCAAGCGATTGAAATTGAAATGAGTTATCCAATAGATAGAATTGAAAGTGATCTGAATACGAAGTGTGTGGCAGTGTGAAAAGGGAGCCACAATTAGAGAGGGTGAAAAGAGAGTTGTTAGAGTGGAATAACTATAAGGGGAAATTATTGTGTGAAGGTCATAATGAAAATTATAATTTAAAAGGACATCTAGGACAGGTATGCTTAAGCATAACATCTATTAATTACATTCCAAGAGATCTTTTTCATACTTGGACTCACACATCGTAGAAATTATATTGAGTATTTATAAATATTTTTATTATTCATCGTTCGATTTTTTTAAAATTTTAGACTATAATACTCATCTGATCAGATGATAAATAATAAAAAAATTTACATATGTTCACGAATAATTTATATAGGGGATCATTGTATTAACTTTGAACAAAAATCTTATCACCTAACCAATAACACGATTGAAAGCAATTGAAAAGGAATTACTCTTTTACCAAGATAATAAGCAATTGTAAAAAAGGTTAAGATAAAAGAAATGAAAAATATTTTTATTTTTTTCTTGTATAATTTTTTTAACATATATTCCCATGGTAAAATGCCTTGAAAAAATATAACAAAAAATAATAAAGAGGGAAATAAACATGAAAAGTTACCGCAGTTTATTCTATTACAATAAAAAGAATATCCATATAAAATTGATTTATGAATATTTTTTTTCTATTAAACACATCACTTGATATTTTTGAAGTTTACTGTGGCAAAGTAAGTATTCACGCCACGTAAACGGTGCCCTTGTAAAATTATTATAACAACTACATAATAATTATTACAATACTCTAAATCTCTAATAATTATATCTTATACCTGATATAATAATTTTAAAATGATTTAGATAAAATTGAAATAGTTTTGATAAAATTTAAACATTTTTGATCAACTTATAAATAATATTGTGATATAAAAGCAATATATATGATAAAATAGCATTATGATCCACATCACTACGAAGAAAAGAAAGCGTGAGAGAGCAATGTAATCCTTACTTTTTGATAGGTAGCTACAATAGACATGTCAAATGATTGATGTAGAATCTATTCTCAAAGTTTAGAGATTTTAGACGAAACAATAAAATTTATTATTTTTTATAGATAAAAAATTTTATTTTTGATATTAATTGAGTCTTTTTACGTGTATTTTATGTGTAAAGATCAAATTTTGAATCATAAGCGAAAACATCAACAATTCTCTTTTAGAGCCGACTCTAATGGGTAAAATAAAAGACAATTTTTCATGTTTCCTTCCATTTATATAATTTTCATTCGTCCTAAGTGTCTCCGTCAGTTGGTCTCACAGTCAATACGAAGGAGATAAATCACAAAGAATATATTATTCAATCCAGAATTAGTACAGCAGGAGTACAAATATCCTAAAAAATTTATAACCTTCGAGGATTGACCCTTCCATGTTTCCTTACACGACGTTCAATAAAATTCAAGTCTCCGTTTAAAAAAAAAACACACAAACTTAGAATTTTATTATCTCCTAAAATTTAGAAATATTCAGCACATATCCCTCCAAGCCAATGACCAATCGATCCAAACAGAGGTCATAAAGCAGACAGATCTAATTATGAAAACGAATTTTGAAAAATATTTTAAACGATGCAACTGAAAAAGTAAGTAATAGTCGTTTAACGTGGCATACGTCGGTCAGGCCTTCCGCAGAAGGCAGAACTAGTGGGGCGCGAGGCGCCTCCTGATCCGCCTCACCTCCTTTGCCCCGATCTGGAACGCCCTCTCCAGCACCTCGTCCGCCACCGCCGGCTCCGACGCGAACAGCGCCGCCGCCACCCCCAGCGACCCCGGCAGTTGGCTATTGAAGGCCGCGATCGCCGCCGCGGGCGTCGACCCCACGTTGCGCTGCCAGTGGACGAGCCCCCGCGGGATGACGAACACCTCGCCCGCACCGATCGTCCTCCCCACCAGCCTGTTGGCCGTCGTCACGAACCCCACCTCGATCTTCCCCGCGAGCACGAAGATCATCTCGGAGGCGCGCGGGTGGACGTGAGGCGGGTTGAGCCCGCCGGGCGCGTAGTCGACGCGCGTCATCGAGATGCCGAGGGTGTTGAGGCCCGGGATCTGCTCCACGTTGGCCCGCGTCACGATCGAGCCCATCGTGGTGTTGGTGGCGCCGGGATGGGCCAGGCCCGCGAAGAAGAAGTCGGACGCACTCGCGTTCGTCGCCGGCTTGCACGGGAACCCGTTCACCCTCACAGCTGCGATCGCAAGAGTCTAATGAGGTCAGTACTTGTCTATTTATTCAGTTTGATGGATCGAATTACCGGAGTTGAGGTCGGCGACGCAGAGGTCTTGGAGCATGTCGGGGTCGGCAGCGACGATGAGGGCTAGGGAGGCGGCGGCGAGGAGGAGGAGGTGGAGGGAGGAGTTGACGGAGGACATGGCGCTCTGGAATTGGGGGCGGGTGAGCGCTTGAGTAAACAGGGGGGTGGGGATAAGCCTTCAGGAAAGAGAGAGAGAGTGTGCGAGTGGTGGTCCCAGCCAGGGTTGATATTGGTATTTTAGAATTTAAAGTGGGGGTAACGTAGTTGAGGTTTTGAAAATATTCAAAAATTATTATTTAAAAAAATAAAATAAAATTATTCAAAATATACTTTTCCACGCGTTCTCGAATTTCATTTCCACTTTTTTTTTTTTTTCTTTTGCACGAGTCCATAATTTCATTGAAGTCACCATCCTCGTAGAAAAACAAAAAACTTTTTAAGAGAATATATCCAAGTGGTGCTGTGGTGCATTCCAACAGAACCAGTCCATTGAGCTGGTCCTCGACGTTTGGGTCAGGGCGAAATAATACAAATTGAATTTTTTATAGATAAAAAATTTATTTTAAAATAAAAATTATGTCTTTTTTCTTATCAATTTTGAAAAAAAATCTTTTGATCCTGGGCAAGGGCCAGCTACCTTTGTCCAGCTCTATCGGTCCATATGATTTTAAAGTCACGAATGAAATCTAATAAATAGGTCTTGATCCAAGATTAATTTTAATACATAAAAATAAAATTGTTTTTGAGCTTGATATAAAAGTCTGGATGATGCTAAAAAATTTTGAGCCCTCGATGAGGTCTCCAAAATTATTTTTGATAAAAAAATAGATCTTTTTATGTATAATATTTTAAAAGATAATCTTTAGATATTGGAAGGGAATCAGTTGCTCTTGTCAGGTGGGTACCCCTAGAATCTCAAGAAAGTATCTTCATGAGAAAATTAGGAAGAATGTGAAGGGTTGATAAAACATGTTGGAGAATAGGTAAAATGTGCAGAGAGTCATCCTTCGAAGAAGGGTCATTTGATTTTGAACGAGGGTGGCTTGCTCTAATATCCTCGATCTAAAGATGAAAATCAAGAAGGACAAATTGATTTTAAAAACACAGCGGGGTCATAATCTAATCCACCAAAATCATAATAGGAGTGAGAACTATAGGGGGTGAAGTGTCATATTATTCTTCGCATTTGAAGGTTTCCTAAAAGATGCACTTGTTGATTCGTGAGGCTTAAGTAGCCAATACATTTGTACAAAAGGTTGAAATCGTCAATCTAGCGGCCCCTATCAACCCGTTCTCGGATCATCATAAGGGAGATAAATCACGATGAATTTTTGACCCTTTGAGACTAGTAACTAGCGCATGGAGGGATGAAGTAGCTAGTACGTGAATGATAGACAGACGGGTAAATAATGCCTTAAATTGCAATTTGGAATCCTTATTCTTGCTGATGTTCACCGAGATCAATTAAACAAATTAACTTAGCGCAAAGTAGAGAATGTGAAATGAGTGCTAATATGATGCCGGTGAAGTGGCAAGATGAACGATCTTTTTCATGCGCGCGGTTAGAATAGAGAGGAACATAAAAAATCGAAGGAGAGAACTTCGATCAATAAAAATGATCCACCTTTATATTTTAAACGAAAAGAAATAATATTATTAATCCAAAATAGAATATCTTTACATAAGTCTTAGTAATTTAAATAAATTAGAGAACCAAAAAAAATCGAATAAATAATAAAAGAATTAATAAAAATTTTAAAACTAAATAGAAAATTCACAATAAATAATAATAATAATAAAATTTTAATAAAATTTTAATTAGCGTGCCACGACTATGATATGGACCACGACACCTAGTTGTGGTGGGGACCACGAGTAGGTCTTGGTCCTTGCTAGATGACTCTTGTCGAGTCACAGAATAATCCACATCTGTGGAGTGGTCATGAGTATACTGTGATAGTCTCTGAGAACTTTATTACATCTCATTTTGATTTCAGAATGAACTATATTTGTGTTAGAGGGTTATGGGGTGTTAAGATTCTTATTGGATGTCTCAATTGTTATTCATCATGATTCGAAAGAAGATAAAATTATATCATAAAATAAAAGTTGATCAAGCTACTGAATAAATCTGTATCATAATATAATTAATTTATATGATTTGAAACCTCTAATGGCTATTAGATGATTTATGATTGAAGCTGGGTCATTTCGGGATCTAAATCTCTTATAAAAGTCTTTTTTTTTTTTATTACGAGAATAAGAGCAAATAAAAAAGAACATAACAATTGAAGTTAGAATTATAACAATTGTGCAAAGATTGAAATCGTCAATCTTGCACTTTCCTCCGCTTTGATCCCATAAGATTCGAAAGAGAGTAAGTCATAGAAGAACATCACCCGTGAATGCGATTGACAAGGCATAGAGCACAAATTACAATAAGAGAGTACAAAATGTACAAAGTTAAGCACACTTTACCAACCTTTGAAAGTTTCCCTTGGTCTTGAATTTATAACCTTCAAATTATCTACAATAAGCTAGTCAACTCAATGTATCTCCAAATGATTATACTTTCTCAATCGCTTCAACTTTTATCTACCAATCGATCTCTTAATTGAATAACAAGCGGTAATTTATCAAACAACGCTCCTGAAATTTGAAATTGCTCAAAAAGCATCTCATACTTTCATATTTACTAAATAGCACACTTAATTCCCTTTTTACCCTTCAGAAATAACGCACTTAATTTTCGAATGTGGTGTTGAGAGTTCAAATCTCAGCACCACTGTAGTGCTGGAATTTAAATTTCCAGGGCTGAAAGGTAAAAGGCTTTGCGCGTGCCTTTGAAGGCGGGTCGCTAAAATATTTGTTTCATTAAAATTATTATATGAACTTAAACGGGTACCTTTGCAAAGACTATCAAATAAAGATAGACAATAATTTAATCGATTCTATGGCACAATGCAGTGTCTTTATTTGTTTGATAATTTGAGTTTTGATATCTGCAGAATGCGTGTGAATTGTACAATAATGAGAAATATATAATATTTTTTAGAGTACATTGTAATTCATTCTTGAATTCATTGGGATTGTCAAAACTATCGTCGTCTATGGCAGTAAGTCTGTAGCACAGATTTTTAAACAAACTGATTTTTTTTTTTGAATAAGGACGGAGTGCTACAGTTGAAGACAGAGTGCTACAGTAAACTGCTACAGGATTTTTTTTTTACACAAAAATTAAAGAAAAATAATTAACAAAGGAAACTAAAATAAGAGCAGAGATATGAAAAATAATAAGAGTAAAGGTTTCTGGGGAGTTCGAAAGATGCATGCTAGGTTCTTGATCTGGTCTCTTCTTCCCGATGAGCCTCACCTGTTACCAATCCATACTGCACCCCGACATTAAAGGTCTTATCCGTTGCCTCTGTCAGCACAGATTTTACCAGTTTATTGGTAACAGTTACCTTCTCAAGGGAAGGAAAAGGACTGAGGGATTATGAGATTAGAAAAAGAAGTTCTAAGATGTATTTTTCGTTCCCCAGAAACCAAAACGTTTAGCCTTGCATTATAGAAAAGAAATAATTTTACTAGAAACACAATGAATTTTACAAGTGAAATTACAAGGGGAAATACTTACAAATGAGACTCTAAGGCCAAGAACACTCACAAGAACTGATCACACTCACATACAAGCACTTATAAAACACACTGGAAGAGGAAACAACTAGGAGAGGGATACTCTCCGGGGAAAGACAGTGGCCTCCATTTATAGGAGGAGAAGAAGCTGCTGTCCTGCGGGTGCTGGAATATATTAGTAGTAGTGGAAATATCACGGGTGGAAAGTGTCTCTGAGGGGTGTCACGGGTTGATACTGTAGATGTCATGTCTTAGTCCTGTGATTGTCTTTTTGGTACTGTGACTGTCCTTCTTGTGTCACGGGTGTTGTCCTTGTGCTTATCCTTCCATTATATTTTCCAAATTTATTTCTGCCACCGAATCCAATGAGTTTGTGTCATCTGGGCCAGGCCGAGGCTGTGTGCTGATCTGCTACAAATTTTCTCGATATTGATGGGTTGTTAGCCTGGTTTTCTTTAATATTCATTCGGCATTCCTGTTCTTATAATGTTGTAGTAAAGCCTGGTGCTGAGTAGTTATTTTAAAGGGAAAGAACTTCTTTGCATAACTTTTATCCCAATAAATTTTTTCTGTATATGTTTCTGCAACAAGAGTGTATGTTGATGTTGGAAAATATGTGGCTTCATTATAAGTCCAAAGCCATTGTGATCCTTGTATTGATGCTCTCCGGTGCTTCAATTGTTCTGCCGGGGCTGGGAGTGCTTCCCAATTTAAATCTTCATCAGAGAGGTAGAATTCAGATATAACCTCATCTTTAGAAAAACCACTCTAGACATCTAGTTTGATGATATGTCTGGCTGGTTCTATGCGAAGATTTATCCATTCAGGAGGAGAGTTGTCAAATGTACATAGTATGGTATTTTGAAAGACTTCTTCTTCTATAAGATGTCTTACACATTCTCCGAGTTTGGAGGGAAAATATTCTGTTGATTCTATGTTAAATACCCACAATTTATGGAGTAGACCATAATCCATAAGGCTGAAATGTGTAATTGTTTTTCTCTTGTATCTTAATTCTTTGAAATGTCTCAAGTCAATGTTTGCTCGTCTAAAGCTGTAAAGAAGTTGACAATTACATCCCCATTTGTAGGCTTCTTGTGAGCATGTACTGAATTTATTTTGGCATTTAAGTTTGGAGTTAAATTCTCCTTCGTAACTGATGGTGATGCCTTCTTGAGGATGTTCATGTACCCATTTAAGGGCTTCTTGTATCTGGCAAAAATCAAGTCATGCTGATTTTTCCCCAAGGGACCTGATGTAAGAACCTAAGTCTGCTGGAAGGTTGTTTAAGGAAATATCTGTCTGTTGTTTTTCTTCATTTTTTGTAACCACTTCTGAGTATGTGATTTCAGAGTTTGCCCTTGTAAATGTAGGAGATGTAGGAGTCATAGGGCATGTTGCTGTTTGTTTTCCCTTTAATAAGGTACTGATGAAAAAGTGTGGTCCAGCACTTTGTCTTACTGCAGCAAATGCTTCTTCTAAGGAGTAAAAGCCTTTGTAAGAAGAGTGTTTATCACTTCCTAGAATTACTGTTTTCACTTCTTCCCATGTAGCATATACTCCTGCATGTGATCCGGTTAATATGCCATAACAGAAGAACTTTTTCCCCAGTGGCTTTTCTACTATTGTTTGGAAGTAGTTTACTAGAGCATGTATGACTGCGATTTTTTGTTTATTGCTCTCGTGCAAGGTGTGTCATATATTGTTAATTAAGCAGTTTTGCACCTGGTCCAAAGTTTGTCTTTCTTCAAATAGAAATTGTTCAGTATCTGAATATTGAGGTAGTTCTTGTTGTCCAAATATCATGACTCTTCGTGGTGTATTTGTATAGTCATAGTTAAAACTGTTGTTTTTGTTGAACATAAAGGATCTTTTCTGTCTATCCATGGAACTTGAAAGGTGCAATTATGTAAGTAGTCTTGAAAGTGTATCTGTTAGGGAATTATTAATTCCTTTTATATGTTTCCATTGTATCTTTAAACCTTTGTTGATTATTGTATATGCAAATTTTAACCATCTTTTGCTACTTAGAGTTTTTCTCGTTCCTTTTGTTTGTTGATTATATTTTATGATTACCTCACAGTCTGTCCGTATGGTGATTTCTTTCTTATCACATATGAATAAAAAGAATGATTCTAGACAGTAAATTACTGCTAAGATTTCATAGTCTAAGGAGGTTAAATGTCCTTTTTCTTTAAATTTGCCAGATGCATATCTACAAAGGACTTCTGTAGATTTTGGGTCGTATTTAGAATTTTTCTTTAAAAGAGCTCCTCCCCATCCTGTTTCACATTCATCTGTTTCTATTATTAAATAATCATTATCAAGGGGGAGAGACAAAGTAGGTAGTGTCTTAACCATTTGTTTAATTTTTATAATTAAATCTATATCTTGTTGATTGAAGTGTCTTTGTCCTTTTGCTGATGTTTTGTTGTATAATGTGCCACTTATTTTCCCTATGTCTTTAAGATAAGGTCTGACATAGTTAAGGAGCCCTAGAAAAGCTCTTAGTTGTTTAGTTTCTTCTATCTTGTCTGGAAAATCTAATATTTTGTTAGTAATATGAGGTTGCAGTCTTATTTTTCCTTGCCCTATTTCTGCGCCTAAGAAATCTATATGTTTGGTAACTAGTTTCATCTTATTTCTAGAGATAATAAGACCATGTTTCTCGAAAATATTAAAGACCATATGTAGATGTGAAAAATGTTCTGTTTTAGTTTTAGAGAACACTAGTATATCATCAATATAGACGCAAGTAAACTTAGATACTTCTTTAAAAATATTGTCCATCTTTCGCTAAAAGACTTGGGGTGCGATTTTTAACCCAAAGGGCATTACTAACCACTCAAAATGGCCTTCCGGACAAGAGAAAGCTATCCAGTTTATTGAGTCAGGATGCATCTTTATTTGCCAAAAACCCGATTTTAAATCGAACTTTGAGTACCATTGAGAGTGTTGTATTTTATTGATAAGTTGTTCTTTGTCTGGTATTTTATACTCATCTTCATGACAATTATCATTAAGTCTTTTATAATTAAAAACCATCCTAGACTGTCCTCTCTTTTGTTCGGATCCCTTGTTGACTATAAAAGCACGGCTTCTATGTCTAGAGGTAGATCTCTGTATAAGTTTCAAATTCAATAATTGTTTAATATGTGCCTTACATTCTTCTGATTCCCAATTAGTATACTTAAAATCTTGTGCTTTTATCGTAATGTCTGGATTTATAATGTCTAATTTACAATATGTCTTGTCTATGTTCCAGTATTTGGTGGGATTTTCTCCTATTATTTCTAATTTTTCCATTCTAGAGACTAACAGGTCTAAATTATCTTGTGTTTTTAAGAGGTTTAGAAAGTGTGTTGTTTGTATTAAATCATTAGGTATTTCTACTCCTAATGTTTCTATGTCATTATAAATTTCTAGGAAGTCTTGGTTTTGATTAACTTGATTGTAGCAATTTTTCTTTTTGCATTCTCCTAGTGTTGCACACTGACAATCTTGTTGTCGTTCTATTTCTTCTTGTATTCGCTCACGTACCAATTGACCTAGAAATTCTAATTATGTCCTTGGGTCTTCTATGTGATTTTCTACTGAGGTTTCAAGATTAGGGTTGGGGCCTTCTAGTTGTTTAAGGTCTTCTAGTGGCTCTAGTCCACCACGCTCCGAAGCGCGAAATGTAGAGGGGTATTCAGAAAGAAGGGGAGAAATAATAGGGGTAGACATAAATACGGCATAGTCTTTTGTAAGAAGAAGAGCCCGTTGTGAAGAGAGAAGGAAAGAGAGACCCAGAATTAAATGTAAATTTGTCTGCTTAAGGGAGGAAACCCAGAGGTCAGGAATTGGGAGAGAGGGGTTGTATGTGCCACAGTTAGTAAAAAATTTTAAATGTGCATTTGGGACATACTTGTGAATCGTATGTTTGGATCCATCAAATAGTGTACTAACCTGAGGTTGGTTTGTGTACTTAATTAAATGTTATGGTAAAAAGGTACTAATGATATCTTCATCAACTGTAGAACTTGTAGCCCCTGTATTAATGAGGGTCTGAAGGTCTAATTTATGACCTTGAATTACAAGAGTGCATTGAACCCTAAGTTCAGCTGCAATACCAAAGTTGCACATGCTAGGAATTTTTATAAAGACTCTATTACTGGTAGAGGGGAGAAATTGGGAAGTGGAAAGATGAGGATCAAGAAGAGTAGTAGCCTCTTCGCATTCAGCATATGCTTGATTGTGTTGTTGTTGCTGTAAAGACTTAAGTTCTGTTTCTAGCAAGTTTAGTCGAGTTTCGAGGACCGATATTCTGGCCTCCATTAATTGATTACAGTTAGTCCCTGTGGTCTGTTGAGTCTCTGTAGTAATATTATAGTTGTTTTTAAGACAATAATTACATATTTGATTGTTGCATTTTTTACATGTTCCTCTTTTATTGACAACCGGATAAAAACCGCAAAGGAAACAAGGTGTCCAAAAATTCCCTTCTCGTAAGTTCCAGTCATGTTGGCAATTGTCTTCTTTGGGAGGTGGATAAGGAGTTCTTTCGGTTCTATACATGTAGTTGGTATGTAATAATGGTTGTTCCTCCTCCTCCAGAGTATCTAATAAATCATCCCAAGAATTATTTTTTATTTCTGGGATAGAAATGTCATATTTGGCTGCATAATCGTATTCTGTTGGTGGGTAAGTATTCATAGGTGTATATTCAGGAGTTACTTCTTCAGAGTCATTAGCTGATAGGATTGAGTATACTGAAGATGTATCAGAAATATCTGATTGTATTTCAATCAGATCTTCATTTGTGCTAGCCACAAGACTAGATACTTTGGTATATAAATTCCTCCTATTGGGACAGGCTAAAGATAAGTGTCCTGATTGGTTACAAGCATAACAAGTAAGTGTATGTACATATGTCTTTTTAGGTTTAAATTTTCTTATATGTTTTTCTTTATTTAAGTAGGGTTTTCTGGCAGTACTTTTTCTAAGATAATAAGTCTTTTTATATTGTCTTTTAGGTCGAGGGGGTGGTTTTCTTCTAAAAGTTTCTTTCCTGGGTGTACTTCCATATTGTTGTGGGGTATAAATTTGTTTACAAAACCCGTATTGTTGTGATTTTAGTGTTCTTTGTATTTGAATGAATGTACATTTTTCTTTTAATTTTGTGATTATATGTTGGATTCGCACTCCTATATTGTCATGTATATCGGATACATTCATATCTGTCCATGATTTATATATTTCTTTTCCTGGTTCTCCAGGTAATTTACTAAATAATCTTTCTCCTAAATCAGGATTATAATAATTACCTGAAACTGCAGTTAGTGCAAAGAAATCATTACAGAAATGTTTTATGTAGAACCAATTTGTAATCTGTAGTTGTTCCAAATCTTTCATGGCTTCTCTTTGCCTTAAGTCTAAACCAGTATTAGCATCTCTAGCAGTGAGTATCCTATGTATAGTGTTAGGACCTGTGCGCCCGCTAGAGGGGGGGGGTGAATAGCGCGTTGCCCGTACGATGATGGAATTTGATCGTGATCGTCTCTACAAAACTCGTTATGCGCAGCGGAATAGTAATAATAAAAGCAATAACGAAATGAAACAACCACGAACACAAAGATATAACGTGGTTCGGAACCGAACGGTTCATACTCCACGGATCGTGCTCTAAAGAGCTCTAGCGACGCCAATGCAATCACTAATCACAAATACTCCTTCTCGACACAAGTCGGAGGTGGAGAAACCTCATACAAAAGATTATAACAATAATCTAAATGGATACAAGCAAATACAATAGTAAAATACAATGCAAGTAAAGAAAACTACTTTATAAGAGCACTTTGGTTGCTTGATCTTTGGTTGCCTTGGACTAGCCTTGAAGGACTGGAAGAGCACCAACAATTCCCCTTCAAATCGCCCAAGAAAACCGCTTTTTGAGCCTTCCATGAACAGCTGCTTTTATTCTCCATCAGGCTGGATTTTCGCTGATACGATCGCTAAAAGGCCCTTCAGATCGCAAACACGAGTCGTAAGACAACGGCTCAATCCACGCTAGACAAGTTCCAACGGGACTCTTGGCGATCGGCCGATCGATAACGCCCGTAGTCGACCGCGTCGGCCACGGAGCGTTTGTGCTCGACACTCGGCGGTCGACTCATCGACACTACTACTCCATGAGCAATGACCGATCGCAGAGCATTTCCAGCTCTAAACTGGCAGTCGAACTCTAGTCGACTCTCGGCAGTCGAACCGGGCATAATGTCAGTCGACTGCCAACCTCAAAAATAAGGTTTTAACCCAAGTATGGTGCCCCCATACTTGCTAGACCACCCTTAGCCTAGACCTAAGCCTTCTAGCCACCTCCATCAGCCTCACGCCTCTCGGATCCCTCTAAGTCATCCGTGACTTGTTCATCCATCGCGCTAGCCTCCAGGTGCTTCCCTCGGCTATGTCATGCTAACGGTGTCTACACCGCCAAGGCACATTGGACTTACGCTGCCAAGACTCCGCTTGGACTTTACGCCGCTAACCATTGGACTTCTCAAAAGCCAAGACTCGAGCTTGGACTTTCCCTTGCCAACCCATGTTGGACTTTCCATGCCAAGACAATGCTTGGACTTTTCCTTGTGCCAAGTACTCAAGACTTGGACTTTCCCAAATGCCAAGTACCCATGACTTGGACTTTCCATGCCAAGTACTCATGACTTGGACTTTACCTTGCCAAGACTCATGCTTGGACTTTCCCTTAATCACATGGTCATCTCTAGTCAACCATCAAGACCTCCCTCGAGTCAAACTCGAGTCTGGTCAATTATAACTTGGGTCGATTGCTCCAACAATCTCCCTAACATATTAACCGACATCAATGTCCAACATCAATGTCAAACCACTTTGTCAAACATCCTATGTCAAACATCAAAACATCACTCGAGTCAAACTCGAGTCTGGTCAATCGTGACCTGGGTCGATTGCACCAACAATCTCCCCCTTTTTGATGTTTGACAAAACAGACCTTGAGTTAGGCCCCTAACTCAAATTTCCTTACCAATTTTTCAAATTGGTAATTTAATTTTCTTCCCCTTTTTGGCATACATCAAAAAGGTTCAATGTCCAAGGAGGTCAATGTCTCATGTCCCAATGAGATCTTACAATCTCCCCTTGATCCAAAAATACCTAGGATGCCTATACTCTTCCTAGTGATAAGTCTCATATCACTCAAGAGAGACAATCCTATACTCTCTCCCAATTTCCAAATTGAGTTTCTCAAAATCCCATCAATTTTTCCAATTGATGATACTCTCCCAATAACTTCTCCCCCTTTAAGAAGAGAAATATATCCATCATCCTAAGATGGATAACTCCCCCTAAAGGCTTGCTCCCCCTTGACCATTGCACCAATAAAGTTGACCTGGTAGCTCTCGACAATTAATTGCGCCACTCATCGTGATCGCCTCAAGCTCGGAGATCGATAATGAAATTTCAATTCACTATCGAATCGAGATTTGGAAAAGCCTAAGTAATTCAACGTATTTTGAAAATTCACGAAACTTCATACGTACATTACTTATAAGAAATACAATGGGTGAAAAATATTTAAAAATTATTTTACCCATAAAATAATGAGTTTGATACAAAACTCAAAATCATTGAAATTTTCAATGTTTTAGCCCTATCTTGTATCAACTCTATCAATGATGATTGCTATCAAAAGATAGTCTTCACTAAGGTTTTCTAAAATGATTTTAAAATATTTTCAAAACCTTATTTTGGATCATATTCCTTGGGCTCTATGTACATGACTTGTACACAAGCTTTTCCAATGATCCACCACTCATATAAGATGAGTTTGAGTTCATCTAGATGCAAAAACTATGCATCTTGAACTTAACTCATATCCTAGCATCTCACATATATCTAGGGTGTATAAATACACATACATGTCAATTGGATGTGAGATATGGATTTTGGTTCATTTAATCTAGAGTTTCATGCATTTTTCTAAGGCAACCCTACTTGATTCCCTTATGAATGAGACTCCAAGTCATGTCATAGTCCTTAAATCAATTTTCAATCAAATTATCTTAAATGCATGAGTGATTATGACATTAGATATGATACAAATAAGCATATGCTCATAATCATGATGTCATTGCATAATATGAAATCTAAAAACACATGACATTTATCCTAAATCCTAAACATGATCATGACATATAAATGATGAGAATAAAACATGATGTCATGACATGGCATATGACAATCAAGGCATGACATATAAAATATATAGGTATAGTAATACTTAAATTTTAATATTAATTGCCATTTATTGGGATTAATCATATTTTGTCATATTAACCTAATCTCCCTAGTGTGCCAAAAACTTAAAATGACACACTAACCTCTAAACCTAACTTGTGCCAATTTGATCATGTTATCAAAACTTCTCAATTAATATTGGCACATCCTAAAATCCTTTAGGATTCAAATCTAACCACATTCTCAAGGTAACCATAACCTTGAAAATGATCTAAAAATGCCACCTTTGTCATGGTTGAGTTAACTACTCATCCAATCAAGGTTGACACACCCTAAACCCATCTTAGCGTAAATCAATCACACTCTTAGGAACCCAAAACCGATTTGAGTTCCTAGGGTTAATTAGGTATTCCCTAGCGATGACCTCCCTAGATACCTTCCTAATGACCCTTCTAGGCTTATTAGCCTTGGTCATTTGGGTCTTACCTAGGTTGACTCTAGGGGTAACTCCCCTTGCAACCTTCTTAGTGGCTACCCTAGGTTTCCTAGAAACCTTAGCCACTAGGCACAAACCTTGGTTACTCTTAAGGATAACTTCCCTAGTAACCTTGGTTTTCCTAGGTTTAGTTCCATAATCAAATGGAACATTGTGATAGGTTTCCTTGGGCTTAGGTTTGCTCTTGGATGAATCTAGTTTCCTAGGTCTTGATTTTAGACCATTTGATCCTAGACTTTGACTTCTAGACCCTAAATGTTGACTTCTTGACCCTTGAATTTGATTTTGCATTTTTGCAAGGGTTTTCTCCATCTTTTCAAGCCTTGACCTCAAGACTTGATTTTCCTTTTCTAATTGCCCAAATTTTGAATTTTAATCTAATCTTTGGGCATTGTTTTTCCTAGGCATATGCCTAGTCCACTTAGAGTTAAGACCTAGATGTTCTCCTATTTTCCTAATTGATGCCTTAGGTAAAATATTTTTAGGGTCATTAGTCCCAAATTTCTCCTTTCTTGAAAAATTTACCCTCTTGGCTCCTAAGCACAATTCCTTACTTCTAGCATGCTCTTTATGATAAATAGCAAGACTATTAAAATTATTCCTAGCATGCTTTTGACTATAAGAATTAGAAAGAGCATTACTAAAATATACCTTAGGGTTAACCTTAGTAGCTCCCCCTACTTGTAATGCTCCCCTTTGCCCCTTCTTCTCCCCCTTTGGGCATTGACTTCTATAGTGCCCCTTTTGATGACACTTGAAACATACTACAAGCTCCTTGCCCTTCCTAATTGAGGCACCGACATCCATTGAATTTTTGTTGACTTTTGGTGTCGGAGGAGTCTTCTTAACCTTCCTTGGGCACTTGCTCTTGTAGTGCCCATACTCCCTACACTCAAAACACATTATATGGATTTTATTTGAAATTAGAGTGTTTGAGTTACCTAGTTCGGTGGTAGGTGCCGGAGTTGTATTTTGAGCTTCTTCATCTTGACTGGATGTCGAGGCTTCTTCTTGTTGCTCCGGTATTGAGGATGGTCTCTCCTCCTCAATCCTAGAAGTGGATGCTTCTTCCACTTCCTTCTCCGATCCGGAAGTTGACTCCATTTCAACTTCCGACTCCTCACTTTCACTTGAGGATGAGCTCTCTTCTTCATCCTCCTTATCTTCTTGAGTTGATGGTGAATTTTCATGAAGCTTGGCCAAATTGCTCCATAGCTCCTTGGCATCCATGCATTCACCTAGGCTACACAAGAATTCATTAGGAATTAAATCAAAAATAAATTTGATTACCTTCTTATTTTTAGCAAATCTTTGGAGTTGATCTTCACTCCATTTCTTCTTCTTGAGGAAACCACCTTTTGGTCATCTTGGATACTCAAATCCTTCCATTAACAAGGACCATTCCTCAAGGTCTCTCATCATCAAAAAATCTTCAATTCTTGCCTTCCAAGAATTGAAACCTTCTCGTCCATAGAAGGCATACGGAATTGGGGTGTTGATATCTCATCCCAATTGTCCTTCCATCTTCACCCTCTGGCTTCTTTTTCTTAGCTCCCGATGGTTAGTCCGTAGAAGAGCCCCTAAGCTCTCATACCACTTGTTAGGACCTGTACACCCGCTAGAGAGGGGGTGAATAGCGCGTTGCCCATACGATGATGGAATTTGATTGTGATCATCTCTACAAAACTCATTATACGCAGCGGAATAGTAATAATAAAAGCAATAACGAAATGAAACAACCATGAACACAAAGATATAACGTGGTTCGGAACCGAACGGTTCATACTCCACGGATCGAGCTCTAAAGAGCTCTAGCGACGCCAATGCAATCACTAATCACAAATACTCCTTCTCGACACAAGTCGGAGGTGGAGAAACCTCATACAAAAGATTACAATAATAATCTAAATGGATACAAACAAATACAATAGTGAAATACAATGCAAGTAAAGAAAACTACTTTACAAGAGCACTTTGGTTGCCTTGGACTAGCCTTGAAGGACTGGAAGAGCACCAATAATTCCCCTTCAAATCGCCCAAGAAAATCGCTTTTTGAGCCTTCCACGAACATCTGCTTTTATCCTCCATCGGGCTGGATTTTACGACGATCGAGCGCCATAAGGCCCTACGATCGCAAACATCAGAATCGTGAGACAACGGCTCAATCCACGTTACGATCAAGTCGCCCTTGGCGAGCGATCGCTGCCGATAATGTCCGATCGGGTTGCCGACACTCGGGCCGATCGTTCCGATCGAGCAATGATCGCTGAGCATTTCCACTTAAACTGGCAGTCGAACTCTAGTCGACTCTCGGCAGTCGAACCGGTCATAATGTCAGTCGACTGCCAACCTCAAAAATAAGGTTTTAACCCAAGTATGGTGCCCCCATACTTGCTAGACCACCCTTAGCCTAAACCTAAACCTTCTAGCCACCTCTATCAGCCTCACGCCTCTCGTATCCCTCCAAGTCATCCATGAGTTGTTCATCCATCGCGCTAGCCTCTAGGTGCTTCCCTCGGCTATGTCATGCTAACGGTGTCTATACCACCAAGGCACATTGGACTTACGCTGCCAAGACTCCGCTTGGACTTTACACCGCCAACCATTTGACTTCTCAAAAGCCAAGACTCAAGCTTGGACTTTTCCTTGCCAACCCATGTTGGACTTTCCACGCCAAGACCATGCTTGAACTTTTCCTTGTGTCAAGTACTCAAGACTTGGACTTTCCCAAATGTCAAGTACCCATGACTTGGACTTTCCATGCCAAGTACCAATGACTTGGACTTTACCTTGCCAAGACCCATGCTTGGACTTTCCCTTAATCATATGGTCAACCCTAGTCAACCATCAAGACCTCGCTCGAGTCAAACTCGAGTCTGGTCAATTATAACCTGGGTCGATTGCTCCAACAATCTCCCCAACATATTAACTGACATCAATGTCTAACATCAATGTCAAACCACTTTGTCAAACATCCTATGTCAAACATCAAAACATCACTCGAGTCAAACTCGAGTCTGGTCAATCGTGACCTGGGCCGATTGCACCAACATATAGCATAACAAAAATTTAGTATGTTATTACCTTGATTGGCTATTTTTGTTATTTCTTCAGGAAATTTAGATTTAAAGGCTTCCCATACTGCCCTGGCTACGTCACCTAAATAATTTTCAGCTATCCTTAGCATAGCGTCCCCTGTTTCAATATCTAATTCATGTTTTACCATGTAATCTCTTTTTACAAAGACTGTCCATTGTTCTAAATAAGTATCATATAGTTGGGGGTCACATTCTATAATATTTAAGAGAACTGATTCCTTTCCAAAGAAAGTAACTTCTGGAGGTTTTCGTTTTCTCATTGTTTTTAATAAAGGATTATTATTTGTATAAGGATCTATTTGTGCTCTAGGGGGATGTCCTTGACTATAATCTATAGTTCTCATATGACTTTCTGGGTAAGTGATCTGATAAGGTTGACTAGGCCTACTTGTTCCAGTTGATTCTGCTGTATTCATCAGATTTTTATTGTAGCTAGATTTTGTTGACGTAGTTGGGTGCATAAAGTTCCTAAAGGTGTCATTTGCTAGAAGTTTGTCTAGTTGATTTAGAGATCTTTTTATACTTTATTTAGTACTGACCATAGTGTAGTCTTCAGTAAATTTATTCCTATAGGTTGCTTCTTCTGTTTTTGCTATGATATTTTGGTCATTATCAAAATATAGATACATGTTCTCTGGGAGTTTTTGATGTTTTTTTTATCAAACTCCTCTAATTCCTTAAGTTCTTGTGTATTTATATGTTGAGCTATTTCCTTTGGAATGTAGACATATTCATCCAGGTCATTAAACACTCCTCCTATGTTTGAACTTTCTTCTTTAGCTTTACTAATATTCATAAAATTTAATTGTTTGTTCTGTTTTTGTACTAACACCAAATGTTGAGTTCCTGTGACTCTTATTTGGGTCCTAAGCTTTTCTACTAGAGTTTGCTCTCTTCTGTAGACTAAATTTAATCTCCTTGTTTGATTACTATTTTGGGTTTCTAACCCTTCTTCTTCTTCTAATTCTGCAGATGATGAAGAGGCTTGTTGGTAATTAGTAAATCAGGCATTTAGATTTCCATTTCTGTTTTTATAGAGAATTGAAGTGGTTGGCTGTAATAGAGGTTTTGTGTCTTCTAAATTTATTGTCCATTCTAGGTTAGCTAGCTCTTCTGAACTGTACCGTCGTGGATTTAAAAATGTTGTCCCTTTTGAACTTAGGGCATTTATAATCCCTTCTATTTGTATTTTATATGAGTTGTGTATACTATTCATGGTTTTCCCTAAAATTATCATTTCAAGACAGATATTTTTTTCCCGTAAAGTTTCTATATCCTCTGGCTTGTACTACTATCTTAATATATTTTGCGAAATCTTTTATAGTCATGTTAAAATTTGGGCATAAATATGTAATTCCTATGTTATCATTCATGTTGACTTCTATCAATCCAATTATTGCCTTTTCTTTGTCTGAGAATCTAGAGTCATATAGTACTATTAGCACTTTTCCTCCAGTTTTCCTTCTTGTTAATCCTCTGATACAAAAAATAATTAGTCCTAGATGTATGTAATGTTGTTTTCTTGCTAGTAGTTGTCTAGCAGATTGTTCTGTTATCAGGGTTAAACGCTCTTCTCTTCCCTCTGGAAGATGTAGAGCTTCTGTTCTTCTATTTCTGTATAGTGAAGTATGGAAAGAGAATAAACTATTTCCGTATAACCTCCTAGGGTCAAGAATGTTTAACTGTTCATTAGAAAATACTTCTGTATTTCTTTCTATGTCTATTATTTCTTCTAGTCTTTGGCTTAGGTCTGAGTTTATTCGTATGTTGTCTAACCACGAAGTGCTAGAAATAGACCTTCGCCCTTCCAGAGTTCTGGAGGGTCCAGTAAAACTTTCAGTTACAGTTCTCGTATTCATTCTATACTTTTGGGATCTCTGTAAATTATAAAAGAGTAAGTCTGTGGTTTGTGTCTTAATGTTTTTCCTACGGACAAATGTTTTAAATCCTTATTAATATTTTCTAATGTTTGGTGCCAATCTTGGTTTTGGTTTGTTCCAGCTAAAGTCTGTTCTATACTCAAAATTTTTGTTTCTAATAAGGTCAGTCAATAGTGTAGTGAAGCTAGGAGGGCAATAATAGTATTATTTTGTTGTGTTTCAATTTGGTCACTTTTCCCTGTTAAATCTACTTTACAGTATCCGTCGTCTTTAGTTTTTGAAAATTGTGCTGAATAATCTAAAGCTTCTTCATAATAGTTGTTTTCATATTTAAGTTTGTTCATTTATATTTGATGTCTTCCAAGAGTTGTCGTATTTCTTGTATCTTTAGACTTATTTGTTCTTCAGTGGTGTATATTAATTGTCTTACTTCCGCAAGTAGGTCTTTGTGTTTTATTTCAAAAGTCCTTGGTTGGTGCTCTTCTATTAGATTGGTTAATCTTAAGACGTCTCTTCGTCCTGGTAGGTTTACAAAGTTAGTTTCTTTAATTTTATCGTATATTGCTTCTTGAGTGATTTTAATATAATGTAGGTTCTGGTCAAGTTCTGCAAGTTTCTTACTTTGTTTTTCAGTTTCAAGTTTTATATCTTCTGTAATTCTTAAGATGTCTCTGGATAAGATTGTTAAGTTGGTACCTACACTGATAAGAATATCAGTTAGTGTGTTGAGATGGGGAGAGTCTGAGTGGAAAATATGAGGAGATGTTCTTGTTCTAAAGTAACAGAGGTGATTTTGACCGTCTAATGTTTGGGAAGATCTTGAGTACTGTGTGGCTAGGTCTAAGTAATCTAACCTAGTTGTCCAAGACATACATGGTCCAAGAATCTTTTAAGCTCTGATACCAGATTTTTAAACAAAGATTTTTAAACAAACTGATTTTTTTTTGAATAAGGACGGAGTGCTACAGTTGAGGACGGAGTGCTACAGTAAACTGCTACAGGATTTTTTTTTTACACAAAAATTAAAGAAAAATAACTAACAAAGGAAACTAAAATAAGAGCAAAGGTTTCTGGGGAGTTCGAAAGATGCATGCTAGGTTCTTGATCTGGTCTCTTCTTCCCGATTAGCCTCACCTGTTACCAATCCATACTGCACCCCGACATTAGAGGTCTTATCCGTTGCCTTTGGCAGCACAGGTTTTACCAGTTTATTGGTAACAATTACCTTCTCAAGGGAAGGAAAAGGACTGGGGGATTATGAGATTAGAAAAAGAAGTTCTAAGATGCATTTTTCGTTCTCCCTAGAAACATGGGGGATTATGAGATCGGAATTTTTTAATTGCAGGCGCGATTCGGTTGGAATTCAATCGCGGTATTGGTGGCACAATTAGATCGGATTGTGATTAAAATTCGGTCGCTCGACGACAATGTCAAACTGCGGTGAAGGAGTTAGAGCTCGGGAGTTACTTGCATTCGTCGTTACTGTGTTTGTTTAGCTATCCACGGGTGCATAGATATCCATCGCACATAGTATCAAAATTGATAATTTAAATATTTAAATTTTTATAGACCTAACTAACGTTGAAGACGGACGATTATCTTTTCGTTCGTTTGCTAGGCAAATTCGAAAGCTTTTGTGGTCTTGCACTTAACAGTTGATTTCTACGATCGATTTTTCATTGTTGCAGTAAAAAGATAATTCACTCGCTTCCAGTGTCTCCGTCAGTCAATTTCATAGTCAACATGAAGAAGGTAAATCACGGAGGGATTATATCCCTTGAGTCATTGAACAGAACAACGGAGAGTTATTTATATTGAAAATGCATATTCAAATAGTGAATTTTATTAAAAAAAATTATGATGAGCAGGTTGAGCTGTAGTTATTATTTGTAAAGTTTGATTAGTAGATTTGATAAAAAAAATGTTAATGAACTTAAAGAGAAAAATATTTAATGAGAGTTTAAAGTAGACTTGACCATGGTCGAACCATAATCGATTTATCATGAGTCAATTATGGTTGACAATCTAGAACCACTGAATTGACGATTCGAACTACCGTTTCAATGATTATATATATATATATATATATATATATATATTTAAAAATTATCATTAGAACATGTGGTTCAAATCGCCAATTCAAGTGGTTGGAATCATCAGTTCCACTAGGATTTTAAGGATTTTTTTTATAGTTGAGATCATTTGATATTTTTTTTATCAATGACAATGATTTAGTATTTGTTATACTCCAATCTCTATGTATGGTTACTCATTTCATCATTTTCATATTATTTTCTCTATTTTTCTCTCTCTCAATTTCACAATTTCAATGATTTTCAACTTCGATTCTTTTCGATAGAAGGAGGTTCATCTCATTTGGAAGGATAATAAAATCTTCATTCTGAATGTTGATCTCAAGTCTAAGAAGACTTAATTTATCAATAATGAATCAAAGTAATTTTTGACAATTGACACATTGAAAAGTACTGAAAACTAAAACTTTTAAGGTTCGAGAACTTTTACTTTTAAAAATATTTATTTTTACTAAATATTTTGAGGAAGTTGTTCTTTCCTTTGAATAAATGCAGACAACATACAAATATTGTAATGTTTCATATAAATTTCAATCGAACGATAGCTACAAGTTATTAAACTGACACATCGAAACAAACATCCGACGAAATTTGGGACGAATCATTCTCAAATATAACTTTTTAGATTTTCAATGTTCACCGAAGATACGGATGCGAGTTTATTTAAATATTTTAATATTAAATTAAGAGAATCATTAACTAGATTCATTTGTGTAGAGCATCTTTCATTTATTTTTTAAACTTAAATTCACTTTTAATTTTTTTTTAATTAAGAATCTCTTAATAAAAAAAATGTGGAATCGTCTCATTAGTGGCCCCTCCGGTTGTCCTTACCGATGAAGGAGATAAATTAGGATCCCATGTGACAAGTGCAAAGGAGGGGATCGGTCGATAGTCCAAGACGGTAAAACCCCATAGAATTAATCCATACTCGCTTAAGAGTTACTCATTTGTACTTACCAACTAAGATAGCCCTAAAGCTAAGAATCTCTTAATATATCTGCTAAATATATTTCATAAACTATATTTACTCGTATAATTAAATAAAATAAATTTAATTGTAGAAATTTAATAAATTAAATAATAAAGTATATTTATGTTAAGATATTTAGAATCATCGTTGATAAACTTATTTCGATATGAGTATGATCTTGATTGAAAAACTCTTAGACAATTTAAAAATATTCATTAACATATTGAATTTTTAATAAACTATATACTGTTCAAGATATTTCATAATTATTATGTTTAATTTAAAAAAAAATGAATTAGCTAATAAAATATTTTTAATTTTATTTGATAATGCTATTTATAGTACCGCAAGTATAGATGAATTTAAAGTAATTTTTTAGTTTGCTATTGATAGTATTTTTTTTTTCATATTCGTTGCATATGTCATATTTTAATTTTATGTGTCAAGATGAAAATAAATTTTAGAAAATTAAATATAATTAATTAAAATTGTTATTTTTTATTTATAGTCAAATCTTAAAACAATGAGATAAATATTATAAAATTAATAGAATGATACTTAAAAAAATTTAATATGATGTACTATACGTTGGAATTCAATGTATTAATTACTAAAATATTCATTTTAATATAGATAATTATTATGATCAATTTTTACTAAGTTGTTAATAATCATAACATATATTTATTTTAACATGAATATATGTAATAATATTTGTAAAATTTTAAAAGTACAGAACAACTTTTCAATATCATTATCATACTTCTCATTTAATTATGATAATTTTTTATAAATAATTTTAATTTTAAATGAATATATTAATAATGAATTTATATCATAGTTTTATTTGCTTTAGACCCGGCTAAAGTCAGATGTTTTATACAAAATATTAATTATATATTATGACGTTTTAATTCTAATAAAAGATTATTCTTTTTCTAATCTAACTAATATAGTATAAAATATTAAAAATAATTTATATGAACTCTATAAAAAAGATAGTTTAAAATACGCATTAGATAATAATTTATTTAAACTTCAAAATATTCATAGTAGTAATAGCAATGTAAAATTAATAAAAAGTATAACTTTTATTAAAAGAATGTTTGAACTTTAAATTTTTCACAGCAGTAGTGTAAAATTAATAAAAGTATAATTTTTATTAAAATAATGGATGAAACATTTATAAAAATTAAGTTTCATATAGGAATTTGAGAATTATTTAATGATTTTTTATTTATTAATATAAATAGTGAAGTAAATTTTGATATTTTATAATGATGATCACAAAAAACTTAAAGTTTTTTTATCCTCTCCATCATTGTAAAAGAAATCTTTAACTTGCCCATGTTAATTGTTATCATAGAATAGATGTTCTGTTTCAAAGGAAACATATTGGACAAACTACGTTTTATTTTGTCCTTTGATTTTTTGAAAGCACAAGGATTACTTGATGATTGAATAAAAGTTAAAACAAGAATATAAGAACTACAAATTTTTAAGAATGATGTAGAAGAGTTTGAAGGTCAAAGAACTATTACTACAGAAACGAGAAATATAAGTGAGTAATAACATCATTTTTTAAAGTAACAAAGGTAAAAAGATAAGAGAACTATATAGATTTTGATTTCTCTATATTCTAAATGGATATATAGATAATTTAATCAAGTACAATTTTTTTTAAAAATATATATTAAATTTTGTATATAAAAATAATAATTTTGAATTGTGTCAAATTGTGAATCAGCGAATTCCGAATGTGAATTGTAATCGTCTTAGATAATTAAGACTATAAATTAATCTTTCAGGAATCCTCAATTTTAAATCATGACTGGTCTAATTATTTTGAGATTTTGTGGGTTTAGATAATTTTGTCTAAGACTAAAATCACTCGAAAATATTTTAAGCTTCCTACCACAAAATAATTAAGAGGTCCAAAGAACGTAAACTCTAAAATTATTACTATTTTTTAATTTCATTTTTGATGAATGAAAATCCAAAAGACCTTAAACTTTAAAACCATAAAACATTTTGCAAAACTTTGAGCGTATTATTTAGGATTTTAAATTTTTTCACTTATAGATTGTAAAAATTAAACTCTTCATAAATTTAAGAAACTTTTATCCTTCCAAGATTAAAATGGTAAGAGCCAAAGAAACATAACAAAGCGAAGAGCATGATTTACAAGAACCACCTTAAATTTACCTCGATTAGATTGTTAATCAAGTATATTTAGCTAGTTTATGATACATTTAGGCAGCTTTGAAGAGTGTTTAGCATTTTCCATGATTAAATTGAAATAAACCTATAAATATTAAATGGTCGAACCACCTTAAATCCGAAATCCGATCCAATTGGATAGGTAGGACTCATGCCATGCCTAGGGCATTCATCATTTGATATATTTTTTTAACCCCTAAAAATTCCATATAAACCATCTTCCTATATAATTTTCATAAATTTTGATTTTTTCTTCCTATTTTACTGTTTTAATTTTTTTTAATATTATTTAAACTAATAATATTATTATTTGATAATTTCTAACCCTATAGCTCAAAGGGAACTTTATTCGAATTTTAAAAATAATCTTTTGTAAAATAAAATAAAATTATATACAATAGATTATTCTTTAAAATTTGTATGATAAAAATTTCGTGTATCGATTTTTTTTTTTATTAAATCCATCGAGATATATATAGTCATGAAATTAAAAAAAAAAAATCGAACTAAACGTTCTACAATTGCATGGTAATCAAGTTCTTTCCTAAAATCATTGCGACAAACAAGTGTAAAGTCATGGGCCGTTTGATCTGTGATAAAGCGTGAGGGATCTAGCCCAGCCCGCACAGTTGACGCCGCTTTACTCAATGCCTCAATCTAAACCTAGCGTATTAAAACCCTCCCCCGGTCCTCCCCGCCGGCTCACTCGCTGCTCGTTTGGCCACTTTCTAAGCCCCACCGAAACCCTAACCTAATCCACCCCCCTCCTGCTCCGCCGCCATGTCGTCGACGGTGGCCGAGATCCCGTCGCCGTCGCCCGTCGATACCGAGAAGAAGAAGAAGAAAAAGAAGAACAAGGACGACAAGACAACCGCCGCCGATGATGGCGTCCTTCCTCACCTCACTTCCGCCGCTGCCACTGCTGAAGGCGTCGAGAACAAGGACTTTTTCATCAAGCCCCAATCTTTCACCCCTTCCGTCGACACCTCCGCATGGCCGATCCTCCTCAAGAACTACGACCGACTCAACGTCCGCACCGGCCACTACACGCCGCTCCCCGCTGGGCATTCCCCCCTCAAGAGGCCTCTCGTGGAGTACCTCCGTTACGGCATCATCAACCTCGACAAGCCCTCCAACCCCTCCTCTCACGAGGTTGTTGCCTGGATCAAGCGAATCCTCCGCGCCGAGAAGACCGGCCATAGCGGTA
The DNA here is from genome assembly GCA_025175895.1 of Wurfbainia villosa. Lineage (NCBI taxonomy): Eukaryota > Viridiplantae > Streptophyta > Magnoliopsida > Zingiberales > Zingiberaceae > Wurfbainia > Wurfbainia villosa. Next base: position 5,878,551 of record CM046004.1, read on the forward strand.
CCCTCGACCCTAAAGTCACCGGGAACCTTATTGTCTGCATCGATCGTGCCACTCGTCTCGTCAAGTCGCAGCAGGGCGCCGGGAAAGAGTACGTTTGCGTTGCCCGACTCCACTCTGATGTAACCGACGTCGCCAAGGTCGCCCGCGCCCTGGAGACCCTTACCGGGGCGGTCTTCCAGAGACCCCCTCTCATTTCTGCTGTCAAGCGCGAGCTCCGCATCAGGACTATCTACGACAGCAAGCTGCTCGAGTATGATCCTGTGCGCCACCTGGTCGTCTTCTGGATCTCATGTCAGGCTGGTACCTACGTCCGTACCCTCTGCGTCCATCTCGGGCTGATTCTCGGCGTGGGAGGGCATATGCAAGAGCTGCGGCGTGTCCGCTCAGGGATCCTCGGCGAGAAGGACAACATGGTGACCATGCACGATGTGTTGGACGCCCAGTGGACGTATGATAACTTCAAGGATGAGAGCTACTTGAGGCGGGTGGTGATGCCGTTGGAGGTGCTTCTTACTAGCTACAAGAGGCTGGTCGTCAAGGACTCTGCAGTCAATGCTATTTGCTATGGTGCGAAGCTGATGATTCCGGGGCTTCTGAGATTTGAAAATGATATTGAAGCCGGCGAGGAAGTCGTCTTGATGACCACAAAAGGCGAAGCGATCGCTCTTGGAATTGCCGAGATGACTACTGCTGTTATGGCAACATGCGACCATGGATCGGTTGCTAAAATTAAGAGGGTGGTGATGGACCGGGATACTTATCCCAGAAAATGGGGGTTGGGGCCGAGAGCTCTGAAGAAGAAGAAGATGATTGCCGAGGGGTTCCTGGATAAGCACGGGAAGCCCAATGAGAAGACTCCAGCTGAGTGGCTGAGGAATGTCGTGCTGCCAGCCGGTGGGGATTCAATGGTCGCCAGCCTCGCCGCTGCACCGGGGCCTGAGGTGCAGAAGGAAGAAGAAATTATAGGAGCGAAAGAGGCTAAGAAAAATAAGAAGAAACACAAAGACAAGGATAATGAGGGCGATAATGAAACAGAAGGAAGGAAGCGCAAGTCGGAGGATACCGTCGAAGAGCCAACTGCGAAGAAGCTGAAGGTCGAGGAGGTAGAAGAAGAGGGCGTTGTTGGTGATGAAGTAAAGAAGGTGAAGAAAGTGAAAATCGAGGAGGTTGAAGTTGCAATTGTTGACGCTGAATCAAAGAAAGCGGAGGACAAGCTTGAGGAAGAATCGAGGGAGAAGAGTGGAAAAAAGAAAAAGAAGAAGGAAAAAGAGGGGGGAGAAGGAGAATTAGCTGATTCAGAGAAGACCTCACGAAAGGAAAAAAAGAAGGAAAAGAGCAGTAAAAATACAAGTGGAGTTGATTCCTCAGAAGAAGAGAAATCAACTGAGAAGAAGAAGAAGAAAAAGAAGAAACACTCTGGTGGAGAAGAGGCTGAACTCGCAGTCATCTTGACTGAGAACACTGATGCAGAGAAAAGCCAGAAGAAGAAGGAGAAAAAGAAAAAGAAAAAGAACCCTGATGCTGAGGCAATAGAAGCCTGAATAAAAAAAAGCAAATCATTTTCATTTGGGGATCCTGCACCTGTCTGAGGCAGCTAGACTTGCTTTGGCCATTCAATTGGGGCACTTAGTGTTCCATAGCTAGCTTCTATTTCTGCAGAATGAGAGTCGAGTGGTGCAAGTTAGGTTGATGGTAGTGGCATAGATTTTTGTTTCGAGTTTCTGAAACTTTCCCTTTACTCCCTTTTCAAGATCTCATGTACTAGTGAAGGTGACCTTGTTTATCTTATCGAGATGTCTGAAGCATCTATGTTTTGATTTTTAGTCATTTTCAGCTGATTCATATCGAGTTATTCTCTACGCTAATTATATGCATTCGTTTCTGATCTCTTGGTAGTGAAGAATCATACATATCGGTGCTTTATTTTGGTGTTCGAGTGTCCTGCTTCGAGTAGGATGATACAATTTGTGGGGTGCAGGTAGATTTTGCTGTAATATATTGGATAATGCCGATTTCTAGATAGTTTGATGTAAACAATATTTCCATCTCATCTGTTGGCTATTGATGCATACATCAGCTTCTACTACGGACACGGTAATTTTATAATGACGATTCCTTTGCTGTTTTGGGAAAATAATATCTATTCTGCTTCTTATATTTTTTTAGAGTTCTATGGACTTTGCTGTTTTGGGAAAATAATATCTATTCTGCATCTTCTATTTTTTGTAGAGTTATATGAATTTTGATGTGGTCAAGATACGCAGGATCATCTGAATTTAGAAAAAAAATTTAGATATTCTTCGAAATCATTAAATTTATAAGTATTGTCGCGTCTAATTATCACGTTTTTCCCGTGGAGACCGATCGTGAAGGAGGAAATGATTGAGTTTGTCCATTATTTGATCGAGGATGAAAATAGGACCTTTAAAAGATAAATTTAATCTATTATTATTATTATTATTATTAAGTTTAATTGAATTTATTTTATTTTAATATACTTTTTTTAAACAATAAAAGCTATGGCCTTTGTATTTTTTTTTTATTAACAGTGTGTATTTAGATTTTTGCTTGATTAATTTTAAAGATGATCGATTCAGTCATATGGATTTTTTACGGAACACTAAGTAATTTTTATGTAAGATATATTTTATTGATTATTTGGATAAATCAAAAAAGTATTTATCGTTCAGTATATATTAGACTTAGAGTTGTCTGTTCAATTTTTTTTTAAAATTCAAAGTTAAATTTATCTCAATAGAAAATCTAACTGTGTATGTGAAATATCGTTCTGCTTTACTTGAATTTGTCCCAAGAGAGAATCTAATTGTGTAGCCTGTAAAATATCGCTCCGTTTTACCCCTTAGGACCATGGCCTTAGCTTTACAGTAAACATATCCTATGGGCTATAGCCACCTGGTGCCTAATTGTTGAAGGTTCACGTTTAGGGTTAAGATGGGAAAAGAATGATCACCCCTAACTTTGTTTACCTTACCTATTTGAACGTCAGAAGAAGAATTTGATAAGCCATCATCAAAGCCCATGGGCCTTTTCCAAGGGCCTACAATAAAACACTTCGCTTCTGAGCTTCCATCTCCTGTGCTTTGGCTACTGGAAAGCGGTTTCTGCTCGAAACTTGGGAGGGCAACCCCAGAGAGAGAGAGAGATAGGCAGAGAAACGGAGATGACGAACGAGAGGAGCGATTGCAAGGAGAGCAAGAATGGAGTGAAGAAGGAAGCTGAAGGCCAAAGTAAGGTAGCTAAAGTTAAAGGTTTGGAGATTGACATGAAGAAGCAGATTCAGAGGAAGCCCAAAGAAGAGGCGGAGAAGAAGATAAAGAAGAAAAAGGAGCAAGTGGTCGATGAGAAGAAGAAGAAGATAACTAAAAGGAAGATGGGTGACGAGTCCTTGGAAATAGAGAAGAAGAAGAAGAGGAGTACGGTAGGAGCCACTGAAAACGTGGAGAAGAAGGAAAAGAGGGTGAAGAAAGGGGATATGCGGGAGGAGATGGCAAAGAAGGAGAAAAGTAAGAAGAAAATTGAGGTCGTTTCCTCCATCGCTGACGATGAAGAAGAGGCCGGTAACGTTTCCTGCAGTTTCCCGATGAGTCGGGTGCGGCGCCTCATGCGCCTCGAGGGAGGTAATGCCAATGTCACCATCACTGGGATCGCTTCCAACGCTGTATTCCTCGTCAACAAGGCCTCTGTAATTACTCCTCTCCCTTGCCCTCGCCCTATACTCTTTCTTTTTCGCCCTCTCGATCAAAAATTTGTCGTTATGGTTTTCTGACGCCTGAATATTGGCCTCTTGATCCCTTACATGTTCGTTACAATGTCAAAATGCTGTGTTGCGACTACTTTCATTAGGGTTTCACTTGGATTTCAATATTATAGTTCCAATGTCAAAATGTGGTCTCGCGACTACTTTCATTAGGGTTTCACTTGGATTTCAATATTCTAGTTGTTGTCAAGCTGTATTTTCTCCACTTTCTTTTTAATCAATTTTGAATGTGTAACCATTAGATTTCATATTATCGTCGTCAGAAATGTTCTGGAAGTTTAAGGATAAACCTGATATCTTTTTGCAAGGGAAAATGTTAGGAATATTGTATGTAGACAGGCAGAAAAAAATTCTATCAGCGAACAATTGTATATGGTCAGGCTGAAAAATTGACTCCTCCATTGGTGGATAATGTGATAATCTGGTGTCCTAAGTACTGTGAAAGTGAGCATATTGACACTTAAGACCTGCAAAAGTATTAAATAATCATTGGCACCGAAGGATAAATTTTTATTCTCTTTGTTTTCGTGTGATGCACATTCATTCTATTTCTCCCTCGGGGCTGGGACTTTTATGTATGGTATCATATTTTCTTCTTAACGCAGGAGATGTTTCTGGAGAAGTTTGTTGAGGATTCTTATTCAAGAGGGATGAAGAGGCAAAAGAAATCTCTCAACTATAATGATCTCTGTGAGTGTCTCTTTCCAAATTCTTGTTGACTAATGCAATTAACTTGAAGTAATTTATTTGCTGAGAAATGCAAGGTCTGCATAATTTTCTTTCTAAACTTTTTGATTGGTCGACTCTCAGTGGTTTTAGAAAAAGTCTTTTGTTAATTTGGTTTAAGGGAAGAATTCCACCTAGTTTTGATTTAGTGCTTCCCACTTTACATAAACTACGGGAAAACTTTTGTCAAAAATCTGCGCCCTTAGCCTTTCCCTCTTCATTTAGAACAACTTTAGTTTAACTCGAAAGGCAAATGATTCAATTGTTGTTTTGCTTCTTCTTTTCTTCCCAATATTTCTGCTTCCCACTTCACTTATTTATTTTATCTTTTCATCTTCAATGTGTACCTGCTTTTCTAATATAATTGTGTTTCACTAGTTTAAGCATTGACCTAGCTTGGCTTCACACTTGACCTGCAAGTTAAATGCTTGAGTGAAAAAACTGTGTATTTATTGTGGGGCTTTGGCATTCTTGTTGATTGTTATACCAAGAATCCTAATGCTTACGGGACTTCAAGAGAGCAATGAAGGAAGCTTTACATATACGCAAAGATATTTAGGTGCTAATTCTTGAAGCTAATGAAACATTTTGGTTTATAAAGCTAAAATAAGGTATTTGTGATGAGATTTTTGTGTTCACTTCTCCATTTTAAACTGAACTAATTCCAAAGGTTGATCATTCAATTTCTATTGTTTGTTTATGGGTGGGTGCTATCATATTACCATGGTTACAATTTGCACCTAGTTTGAAGTATCTTAGGAAGTTCAGGTCACTGAAACTCGAAGTTCAGAACAAGTTGCACACTCTAAGCTCGTCATTCTTATGTCTCAGTGATTTAAACTCGATCTTTTTTGGATTTAGATAAAACAAAGTTTTATTCTATTCATAATAATTTTGATAAGTTTTGAGGTGTTGAGATGTGCCTCTTGAACCCCTTGAAATATTTCATTCCAATCTCACGTTGGCATTGAAACTCGTCAGCAATCTCATTTTGACACTAAAACTCCTTGACACGGTGATATCGGCATGGAAGAGTGGCAAGATGCAAGCATTGGCATTGAAGGAGAAGTGAAAGATGGAGAGAGAGCAAGATCGAGAGTGGGGGAGAAAGATGCGTTGAAGAAAGGAGGGAACAAATAAAACTCGATGACTGCTATGGTGTTGTGAGGGATAGGAGAGATCGTGTGAGAGGCGGTTGTTTTAGTGTCACACAAGAGAGGATGCACGAGAGAGGAGACATGAAGTGGGCTGGCGGGAGAGGAATGCAAGAGAGAAGGGAGAGGAAAAATATATTAGAATCTTATCCCAAATTTCTCATGATTAAACCTGGTTTGAATAAAAATAAATTTGGTTCGATCTTAAAAAGGATCAATTTAAATCTGAATCGAACCTAATTTAACCCCACTTGACCCAAAATGACAAACCCTACCCATAGGACACAACCATACACCAATTAGGCTGTGATTTTGTTTCCTAAAGCCTAATAACCAGGTTGGTTTAGCTTAAATAACCAATAAAATATAAAATTAAATAGCAACCAAAACTTTAATCCAAAGCAAAATAGAATATATAATCAAAGTTGAAAGTTTGTCTAAATTCAAGCAATAATTCTTGTACTGAATGAAAGTTTTTGTATGGTTAATGTATCAATAGGGATTTATACTTCTTTGATCTGGTAGATATTCATTTTTTGGTGGTTTATTAGGCTTGTACTGGAATTAAACTTTTTCTTCATTTTTTATTGGTGTCAAACTATATGTTATGCTAAATGAAATAATACGTGTTATGTTTTCAACACTAAGATTAAGTGCTTAAAACCAATATAAATTGCGTAATTTTTGCTCTAGAACATCTTTCTATATCTCAAAGCTATTTAAGTTTTGATAATATTGACTACAGAGCTTGAATAAAGTTTGAATCAAACTTGAAGATTTAATTATTATTCCTTTTTTTTTTAAGAAAACGAAGCCTTTAATTCATATTGAAGACTGCATTGTTACTCATCAAAAATGGTATGATTCTGTCAATATAGCTTTATCGATATTAAAATGATGCAAAAAGTTAATTGAATATTTGAAGGCAACAATGATTAGACGAGTAAGCCACAACTTTTAAATGGTCGGTAATAATTTTTTATATGAATTTTAAGGAGGAAAAGGTTTTGTTTTTTTCTCTTTTGGATGAAGAAGACTACAACAAGAAATCTTAATATCATTTTGTCAGTTTGCAACTTGCAAAAATAATATTTTAACTAATACAAGTATTAATTTAGATGAACAATTTGATGTAGATATGATTTTCCAGATGTAGAGTACATGGCATACAGAGTGAAATTCTTTCTTCAATCAGCTGGAGAGATTCCACTTCTCATAAAGAAAACAAGAACGAGCACATTATTTTTAACCAAAAAAAAAAGAAGCAAATTGAGATCAATTTTTTTTTAAAAATTGTTATTTGTTTATAAAACTAGAAGATGATATGAGATATAATATAAAAACTTGACTTGATGATGACTGAGAGGTAGTCGAGAGTTTTATAATAATTTGTAAAATATTACTCTCAAATGTTTATGGATAGAAGTGATTTTTATTAGTATGCACTTATATATAGAATTAAATAAGTTCTGAAATCATATTAGCATAACACAATATGATGTCAAAATTGTAACATTCCATTCCAGTTAGAGTCTGAAAATTCGGCATGGCTTGACATTTTAAAGCTTACTTTTGATATCTAAGGGTTCGTAAGTATAAGATTTTATTGAATAGCATAATAGAATGGATGAAGTTCCTGTCAAGCTATAACAAAAAAATATATTCATCGATGTATAAATTGTCGATTATTTCATTCCACTAAAATTTTAAATGAAATGAGTAATCAGAATCTTGCTTGTCAAAATACTTTGAAAAATGATTGTCGCCAAATGCTTTTGATGCAGAAAAACTATTGTCATTAAATGACAACTTAGACAGTCAAGTATATTGATTTTGCCTTTTTCATCATTTTATGTACTAATGCGACTATTTATTTTTTCTCCATCATTATTACTCGTTGAGTTTAGATTGTCCAATTGTTGACTTTGGGTCTCCATTTAACAAGATGTTTTCTTTTATATCTTAGTTATTTTTGAATTTTAATGCCTGACCATTATACCTGTCATATATATGAGATTGATTATTTCTTTCTTCTTTTTTAATAAATTCATTTCAGATTTTAATGTATTGGGTTAAATTTTATTTCTTAATGGATTATATTTACTTTTAATTGGTTAATTTTATTTATAAATGGGGTTTCTTTCTCAATTTTTGAATTATATAAAATAAGATTTGTCTTATATTATATTGAATCAAACCAAATCGTTTTTTATTTACTTACAATTCATTTGAAATAATTATATCATTTTATATTTGAATCATATCATATCGTATGGTACTGGTCGTTTATTTGACTCTAACAACTTCTCTCGCTATTATTGTCTCCTTCATTGTAAGCTTAGATACATTTGACCAACTGACTTGTAAAATGTTTTGATAAGCAGTGGAAAACAATTTTTACTGCATTTCATTCTAGTTTCAGTTTCAGAAGATACTTGGGAATTATGTTACTACTAAATGTTAGTGAATCAAGGTTCTAGTAATGAATAACAATGACATTAACTCGTATTGTTTGCATTTGGTAATATCCCTAATTATTGTTGTACCAATAAATTGGATATTAGCTGGAATATGGGTGTCTCATACTCTAGCTGCCACTTTGGTTGGTGTTATATGGTTTGACAAAAAAGACTTGATAATTCAAACAGACTGTACGTGTGTGGATAACTGGAACTGGAAATGCTTTGTTAAGGTCAGGAGGATTTTTTTTAAAAAAAAAAGGAAAATCCACTAATTATGCTGATCTGACGAAGAGCATGCATGATTATATAGTTATTAATATTATGAGTGAATAAATTATAGGTCAGATCAAGGGTTTGCTCTAAGTCTGGGTTAGATGAACTCACAAATCATATTCAACATAAGCCTCGTTATTGTATGTATTTGAAAATGAACTTATAATTTGTTGAGAGTTTAATTAGATTGATCTCGAAACTTGTGTTGTGGAGAAACTAATGATTTTGGTTAAAAAGAAGATAATCAAGGGAACAATTAAGGTGGATGAGGATTAAATTTCTAGAAGATTTTTAGATATCATAATTTTTTTTTTCAATGTGAAGGAGATAGTGCTGTTGGCGTGATTAACCGGATAATACGTGTGCATGAAATGGAGATTGCTTCTAAGTCTTATGCAATCGTTGTGTAATTGTTTTGTATCCCTTATCCTAAAAAGAAAGAAAAAATTGAAAGTCTTTTGTGCAGTTTGCTAATATTCTATGGGTTATTGTTGTGCTGTCACAAAATTATACATACAAAAAAAAGTGCAACAGAGATGCAAATGCTAGATAAATGTGTGAAGGTACTTGGACAACTAAAATCGAAAAATATTATTATTTAACATCGATTAGGTGTAACATCAATAAATAATTGAGTTAGAAATAGGTCGTGATGATATAACATGGTCAAAGGTGATCAATAGATCCTATAATAAGTTGAATTGATAACGTGGAAGCTACACAAGATAGAGGGAGATTAGAAAAGGTCTAACTAGTGCAATAAATAAATATTTAATTTATTTGTATACCACTTCATTAGTGACATGACCTTGCACAGCATTCAATCGAAATCATAAGATTCACATGGTTAAACCTATATAATTGAGATAGCATGCTTGGTGATGATAATGATGATATGACTTCCTATAGAAACTTAATAGAGACCTAAAATGCAACATTGTTGATCCTCCATGAAGAAGGAAAACCTTGATCAAAATCATAAATTATATAGAAAGATGAACAACAGTATCAGCTAAAGCTAAGCTAAAATCTTTCCTGAAAATGAACTGTAGACTTGGTTAAACCTTTCTGAATTTAACCTGGATATCTCATATCCGTTTAGGCAATATTCACAGGGGCTGCTCATCTGCAACCTCTATAACTTTCCTTTTATCTTTCTTCTGATGTGGCTTGGGTAACCGCTTCCCATCTTGTAGCTTCATTTAATCAACCACCTGCTGAACGGGTTTAGAAAGCAGGTTGAGGTTTGCTGAGCCCAAATTCATTCAAAATGAGATAAGCGTGACCTAAATTACAGCATGATTGATCCTCCATAAGTCATAAAAAAAAATATATAAATGGATTACAGTGTCATCTAAACTTAAGGTGAACCTAACATGCTTTTCTCCTAACTGAGCATGCTTTAATTTGCCTCCAGATTTTTTGGTCACTATAGCACCTTATCCTTTGCATCTTTTTGCAAGATATGGTTTTAACTCATATTTTTCCCTAAAATCGTTTCTAACATGGTATGTGGATTCGGCTACAGGTTGTCCTCTGAATTATGCGTCTTTAACTGGTGCTTTGTTTATGTTAGAGTTAATAGTTTTTCCGATTCACACAACATATTATGCTTTTAGTGATGTGTTAGTCTCCTATATGTACACACACACACACACATGGTAGAATTGGTTGTTGTTTGAATTGCTTAAGATTTCTAACATAGTAACATTGGGGAGAATCAAAACTCACACCTTAGTTATAACATAAGAGGAGAAAATTGCATTGTAAAAACTATTTTAAATTTCATGAAATAAGTTGTAATCAGATTTGACAGTGAGTGAGCACATCAGCAGCAAATGTTAAAGGTGGCTGATAGCTTCTGATGGGAATGCTGAGTTGGAACAGGATTCAAGGATGTAAGCCCCAGTCCTAGATTTTTTATTTTTATTTTAACTAAGAAATTAGGATCAGCATGCCTCTCCTGACCAATAGTTATAATCAAGATCTTCATACTAATTCGGGTGAAAATTGTGTCTTTTACGGATAGTGATCCAAGCTCGATTGCAAGAGCAAAGTTTTCACTTGTTTAATTTGGATAGCACATCCTTACAGAAGAAAAATGGTTTTCATAGAATGAAAGTAAAAGACAAGCAGATGAAGCGTTTCTCCTAAATATTTTATATTTATTTGTTCCATGTCCTGTACTTTCTTTTAGATTACTCTACCTAGTGATAAGCTGCAGTTGCTATATATTTTCACATTTTGAGCCTGGAAAACCATGTGGAATCTATTTCCTGATTCATGATGCCAAGCACATTTTCCTGTCTTGTCGTAAATATATTATGAAAATAGCATTTTGTATTGTGTTTCAGCATCGACTGTTCACAGTAGAAAAGGATACGAGTTCTTGTCAGGTAAGCTCTCAAATGATCATCAGCTGCAAGCACGGCTATGTATAAATCTCAACACAAATTGATAGTTTCCACATTTTTTGTTTAGATTTTGTCCCAGAGAAGATAAGAGCTGAGGATGCTCTAAAGGCAGTGGCATCGATCGAAACATGATGTCGGCAGAGGTTCCGAAACATGGGAAAAGTGAAGCTCGTCCCCATGGTCGCTTTGGGTTGTGTCATTGAGTTTAGGAACGATTCATAGGTTCCATATTTAAGATTCTTTCCGTGGTCTTCTATCGCCATCGTCTTCGTCTTCACCTTCATTGCTTGTTATTTGTATGAGTATTATTTAGAAGAAAAAGGGATACGATTTTGTGTGGCACGGGAAATTCATGTTTCTGCCATTTTTGACCTTTCATGGAAGGGCAAATGCCTCACTCTGCCCTACGAAGATGATTCTGAATGCTTTGGATCTCCTAAATCAGCCATTCTTATTGGAGGAGAAGATGAAATAATCAAGTCTTGTTTGCTTAGAAGCACAAGTTGATGGGTGGGGATTAACTAAATTTTAAAAGATAGATAACGATATGTTTTTATAATCTTCTTTTTCCTTTTCACTTCAAATTTAATTAGTGTTCTTACAACAAGTCATAACACGAACACTATGTATTCTTTTAAATGTTTCATTTGGGACGAGCTAAATAATTTCTAATCTTAGTGAACATTCATTTACTAGGAATTATAGCCTTTAAAATCTCACCGCTCTTATCTATCTTTATACTTGAATTTTTTCCAAGAAGGAAAGGAATTTAAGGTGAACAAAATCTTTAGGAAAAAAAAAAATTGAATAGATGGGAAAGGAAAAAAATAATAGTTTTGATACAATGATAAAATTATTAGTATATGATTTTGAAAATTATGATTTGAATATAGTCAATTAGTATATGATTTTGAAAATTATGATTTGAATATAGTCTTTTGCGATGTAAAATAAGGCTATATAAGTTGTCACAATCAACCTTGCGTCGACGAAGTACTTTGCTTGCAATTTTGTAGAAGTTGTGAGCAAACTTACGATCGAAGTTGTGAGCAAACTTACGATCTTATTATGAGAGATTTGAGTGAGGCCACGAGTTGATGAAGAAGAGAAGGAAAAGTTTGTTTGATTTGATTTTGATATTTTGGACGGATAAAAATATATTTTAAAAAATTGATTCAAAGATGAATATTTTGATATATATATATATATATATATATATATATAAGGGATAAACAAAGAAAAAAAAAAGAAAAAGATGGCAATCTCCACCCATAAGTTTCCTAAGCAGTACGATGCTATTTTTCACAACACTAAAAGTTATAAATAAATATTTAATTTTTTTAGGGACATTCAAATATTAGAGATGGATTAGCGAGGAACGATGCCTTTGATTTTTTTTTTCTTATGCTAAACATTTATTTAATCTCGTTCGGTCAGATTTACCTAGCTTTTTCATGGAGCAATTTTAATTAAAAAAAAAGTTATTATTATTGGAGTATTTTTTTATTAAAATTATTTAAAGCAATTTTGGCTGAAAAATGTTTGAGCAGTTTTAATTAAAATGATTCCAATGTTGTTTTTTGTTGAAATAAGTTTAACTAAAATTGTTACGAGGTTTAGAATAAGATATCTTTTTAATATCTTTTTTTTTTAAATATTTTTTTAAAAAGGAAACATAGCGTTTTATCACAGGGCACATTTAAGGTACAGATATGTTCAAAAGATGCTTAATAAATTATTTTTTTTATCGAAAGGTGTATTTGATTTTAAAAATATCTTTCTCATCAATTATGATATTTATTTTATTTCATTGTGGTATTAATTTTTTAGCGAGTATTGATTTAATAGGAAGCTCGAAAGTAAAATTGTATACATTTTTTACATTTTCAAACTCGCATTTTTTTATTTTATATCATTGTTTCAAAATTTCAAATATTTGATGTCGGTCTATTAATGAGTTTTAATTAATAATATTTTATAGTGATTCAAGTCCAATAGATTTTTGTAATGATTAAGTCTAATCGTGCTCTAAAATCTCATCTTTAAGATCTTCCTAGCTATACACAATTAGTTTTTAAAATTTAACATCTGTTTCAATTGACACATAACTATAATTTCATATAAAAAACTTATAACTAAAGTTGCACATCATATCTACCTTTTCTATCCTTTTCTTTTCCTTTTTATGTCCAGATTTTATAATTTTAAATTCTCTAGATTCATCAATAAATTTTAGTCAAAATTTATTAATATTCTTAGTTAGTTCTGATTGAATCCAATTCAAATTTAATATATTTCTACAGTGCTCCTCAATTCCACCATGGCTAAAAATTCAATTTTAAGGGCATCTTAGTTATGCACAACTTATTGTTGAAAATTTAAAATCTTTGGTACGCCCTTTGAATATCATCACGATCGTCGAAGATTAAGATGCTTTGAAACATAACTTTTGACTACAGTGGGATTGAGGGATAATACAAAAACATGTCGAATTTGGATTGGATCAAATTAGAGTTTACTAAAATCGTTAATGAGTTTTAACCAAGACTCATTGATAAACTTAAAGGATTTGAAATTATGAAATCCGGACAAAAAGTGAAAGAGAAAAATGTAAATAATGTAGATATAGTGTGTAACAATGGTTTTGAGTCTCTTATATAAATTTATAAGTATGTGTCAATTGACACATATACAATTTTAAAAATGAATTGTACACGATTAAGATTAAGAAGAAGATCTTGAAATTGAGATTTTGATATGATTTGACTCGGAGTCATTACAGAAATATATATGACTTAGATTGAGTTCAATTAAAATGGATTAAGATCATCAATGAATTTTGATCGAAATTTATCGATGAATTTAAAAGATTTAAAAATTTGAAACTAGGACATGGAGTGGAATGGAAGAAAAAAGTCTTAGGATGAATAGAAGATATATAATTCTATTTCCAAGTTTCTTGCGTATTTCAGAAGTTTAGAACTATTGATTTTAATATTGATTTTTAAAAATCAATATCATTTTAATATTGATTTTTAAAAAATCAATATTTTTGTGATGAGATAGATTTTTTAAAATCAACATCATTATTTTAATTTTTTAAAATCAACATTACAAAAATGAAATAAAATCGATATAATTCTTGGAATTCAATTTATCTTTTAGTAAAAAAAAATATAAATTATACTGTGTGCGTGTTTTTTTTTTTTTTTTTGAGAATTTCTGAATTTTAGGCGCGCTTTTTAATAAAATACCGAAGAAAAAACGTGATTCTTTAAATTAATAAAAGGAAAATAAAAGATGGTAAAATGGTTGAAAATTGTCGCTTTGAATAGCTCATCAAAATTCGACAGGTTGCATAGGCAAATGTCTCCTCGAATTATTAATGAGGAAACAAAAGTCTCCATCGGATCTAGTGCAATAGTCTTTTTTTTTAAATAATAATAAATAAACAAGTATTTTAAAAATTAATTTTTAAATACGTATAAATTACATTTTGAATTTATTAATAAATTTTTTTAATGATCTTCATCGATCTGTCTCACAGTAATAGAAAGATAAATCATATAGAGTCAATCTTGACGTGATGATTAAAATAGGTACAAGTCATCTAAATCACATTATATTTATAAACACTCTTAATCATTATATCATTTATTAATAAATGAACTAAGAGAAAAAATCATCATTAATCGACAGAAATTTAAACAAAAATAAATATATATATATAAGCATTGAATCAGATTGTTCAGGGTTTACTATAACCGGAAAACGATGGGTCCCACGATGGAGATGCCCCCAGACTATTTGGACAAATAATAACACGTAATTAATGCCCACCATTTTCTCCTAAAGAAAGAAAATAAAATAAATGATCCATAATATTTATAAGAATTTCCTTTTAAATAGAGATGGTTTTAGAATGCAGAAATATTAGATTGTTTATTGCGAGTTTTTGTTTTTAAATTTATTTTGAATGTAGATAAATTTTTTTTTTATAAAATTAAATATTATTCTCAAAATTAATCGAATCAAAAATTTAAATATTTAATACTAATAAACAAAAAATTGAATCGAATAATTAATTGACGCTTTGTTTGGACCGCGTACCTACCGCGCTTTTGGCTTTTTCTTTCCTACCCTGATTGAACATTTGGGTCATCTCAAAGCTTCCTCTTTCTTTATTGGGCCATTTTTTCACATACCACCTCAACTATTGAGTTTTAACAAAATCACACCCCATGTCGGTTCGGGCAAAAAAAATTTATCAAAAAAAAATTTATTAAAAAAATACTCTTATTCTTAACATGTATAAAGCATTTTTATATTAAAATATTTTAGATATTTTTCTACAGAACGAGTTGTATAACAAATTAAGAACGAGTTGTATAACAAATTAGTGACCTCAGGATCCATTTTTTTTCTTTTTATTTTAATATATTTTAGATGTCTCAATTGGATAAATCCATACAAATTTCATTTTCATTTGTTCTTATTCTATGCATGCTCCAAAATCTAAATATCGTATGATGTTTGTTGCCCGTCTAGATAAGACGGCGAGGTGTCCGGTGGCAAAAGCGGCGAGGGTCGACGACTCGGGCGAAAAAGAAGATGACGCAGGAGGAAAATCGAGGTGATCGATTCGGCGTCTCAATCGGGAACCGAGCCGAATAGCGTATCCTGTAAAACAAGAACGGTTAAGGGCGCTGAGAGAGATCTCGACAAGGCTCCTCCGATGCTCAAGGCAAGAATTAGTAGGAATGTGGTGGAAGGAATGGAGAGAATGAGTTGAGAATATGCGAACCTCCCGTCTCCTCCTCCAAAAGGGTTATATATAGGAAAGAATCCTTCTGCCAAGCAATACGATTGGTATGAACGGTATGACTTCATGATCTTACGTTTGCCTCGAGAAGTAATAATGGTCATTACCCTTATAAATATTATTGGCACGTGGGCTATCATTAATACTCATCGTGTGGTTGATAGGAGACAACTCCTCATTAATGAGGTAGACATTCCTCTGAAAACCAGTATGTGCATCTGTTCCCTGGTCGGATAGAAATGTTGACAAGGACTGCCTTATGAACTCTATGAATAGGAAATACTCGCCACGTCCTCTGACTGAATAAAATAAGTCCTGTGTTGGGGAAGTCATACATCTGAGATAATATGCGACCGTCGAGATGTGAGATAACGACCGAGATACGAGGTGTTTGAATATGATATAACCGAGACGAGATGCGAGACGTTTGGAATGTGATATAGCCGAGACACAGGACATTTGGAATGTGATGTGACCGAAATGCGAGGCATCTGGAATATGATGTGGCTGAGACGCGGGGCGTCTGAAATATGATGTGACCGAGACACGGGGCGTCTGGAATGTGATGTGGCCGAGACGCGAGGCGTCTAGAATGTGACGTGGCAGAGATGCAGGACGGCTGTAATATGATGTAACCGAAACACTGAGTGTCTGAAATATGATGTGATGAGCTACAATACTGACTGTTATATACCTAATAATAAATTAGTTTTTCCCAGTATCAATGTTATTTTGATTATTTTTTTTTTAAAAAAGGAGATTCTTCTGATAAAAATCAAAATTTAAATCAGACATTATTTTTATTATTATCAAGAACATTAAAAGGTCGTCCATTCAGAGAATAATCTTTTTTATTAGTATTAACTTAGCTAGATTTTTTTATAATTTAAGTATTTATACTTCTTCTTCTGATAAATCCAAGAGATAAATAACTTTTTTTTTTCTTTTGTTTATTTATCAGATAAATTTGAAATACAATTTTATATTTATAGACGGACTTTTAAAATTCGCCTTTTAGAAAAGATGGAACTTTGATATACTATGCGACGTGTTGTGAACTGTCTGATTTCATTCAATTCATGAGATTGTACGGTAAATAAAAAATATATAGGGTGCGTTTGATTGGGGGTTTTTGTTGATAACCTTGTTAGGTTATCAACAAAAATCTTGTTTGATTTAGGTTATAAATAATTACCTGATAATTGATCATTACCAAGTTACAAACAAAAACCTTTTTAGGGGGAATCGAAAAATCTTAGAGAACCAAGGTTTTTGTTGATTCCCGGGGTTAAGGAAACTTTTTTCCAATATTACCCCAAGCAATATATTAAATGACAATTTGTCAAAACTCAATCGATTTATCATCCGTCGTCGGTCGTCGCTCGTCTTTGGTCGCCGTCGCCGCCCGTCGTCGGTCGCCACCGCCATCACGCCGCCTGGCCGCCATCATCGCTTATCGCCATCGCCGTCGCCGATGCCTCGCTCGCCGCGCCTCATCGCCGCGCCGTCGCCGTCGCCGCCATCGCCGCCGCTGATCCCGCCGTGCATTGTGCCGCGCTCGTCCGGCTGCCTGCCGCCGTGGCGCGCGCCGTCCGGCCGCCGCTCGCCGTCGTCGGCCCGCCTTGTCGGCCGGCTGCCGGCCGTCGTTGCCGCCGCCGCTGGTTGCCGGCTGCGCTGCGTCGTCGGCTGCTATCGTCGTCATTGCCGCTGGCTGCATTGCCGCCCCGCCAGCCGCCTCTCGTCGGCCTCGCCGCCATCCATCGCTGCTGCCGTCGCCGCCGACCGGGCCGCAAATCGCCCACTGCCGCCGTCGCGCCGTGCGCGTCGCCGCTCTGCCGCCGGCTAGCCGACGCGCCGTCGCCGCCGCCGACCGTGCGCCGCTAATCGCCTCCACCGCCGCTCTCGCCACCGTGCCGCCGCCGCCTGCCGCCATCTATCGCTGACCGACGGGCACTATCGCCGATCGCCGCCGTTAGATCATTGCGCCATCGTCATTAATATTTCTGTTGTTGTTGTCGAATTGATTGAGCAAAGATAAAGGATAATTTAGTAAAATGTTAAACTAAGTTATATATTAAAACCTCCAACCAAACAAGATTTTTATCTAAGGTTATACTTTATTCCAAGGTTATGTTTTATTCTCTGGTAATCACATAACTAAGGTTATGTATGATTACTTGAACCAAACGCACATAGTGTTTTCATCTACGGCGTTCTTCTCCAATGAGCACTATATTTTATTTTCTGGTAATCACATAACTAAGGTTATGTTTTATTCCAAGGTTATACTTTATTCCAAGGTTATGTTTTATTCTCTGGTAATCATATAACTAAGGTTATATATGATTACTTGAACCAAACGTACATAGTGTTTTCATCCACGGCGTTCTTCTCCGATGAGCACTATATTTTATTCTCTGGTAATCACATAACTAAGGTTATGTATGATTACTTGAACCAAACGCACCTCTGAATCCATCGGGATTGTAGTCGTCATCACCATCACCGCATGACCAAACTACAATTGGATTCCCATCAGAATCCGACCGTGATCTGGTCGAACTTCGGTGTCGATTAAACCGCAGTTGAATTCCAATCGAAATTCAATTACGGTCGCCAGTGCCATAGCCGAATTGCGATCGTCAATGCCGCGACCGAATTATGGTCACCAGCATCGCGGTCGTAATTCGACCGGATTCCAATTGCAATTTGATTGTAGTGCGACCCAACTCAAAGTTCGATCGGACCACAGTCGAAATCTAGCTCCGGCTCCGGCTTGATCGGGCTCGAAGTCCAACTGAATTGTGATAGAATTCCGATCGAATCATGGCCGAAATTCGACTGCTCGATGGCGATGTCGAGCGATTAGGGCAGCAAGAATGTCCAACGGATGAGACACTGTATATTTCCTATTATTGTGCTTGGTCGGGAGACAACGATGTTACTGTGCATTGGAGTCACGTCGTCTGACGAGTGTGAATTCGGATCATGATCGAAATCTGACCGAATTGTCACTGCGGCGTTGGCGGTCACAATTCAATTGGATTCTAACTGCGATACGACTAGACTCCGATGTCAGTTGGACTGCAACGAGGATCCAATCGCTCAACGACGATGTCGAGCGGCCAAGGCTACGAGAATATCTAACGGGTGAAAAATACTATGCATTTTCTATTATTGTGTTTGCTGGGACGACGACGGAGTTACTGTGTATTCTCCATTATCACGTACAAACCACTCATAAACCAATATCAGAATAATATTTTCGTATATATATATATATATATATACTAAGCTTCTGGGTCTTCGATCTGAATAATCATGGAGATGATCGATCCGATTTCATAGATTCATGATTAAATAATCTCTAAATAAGAGATGCTTTACAATCTCTAAATAAAATGCTCATGACTCAGCAGTCAAGTCTCGTCTTGATTATAAACTAGATCCAACGTTGAAAATATAATCCAAAAGATAAATTCTCGACCAATGTTCGCTGCTCGTTCAAATTTTTTCGAAATTCAATCGAACCGTATTAATACGTAATATGTGATATGTCATGGCACTTTATCACTGCACAGTGGTCACGAAAGCTGAAACTCTGATATTCCGCAGTGCTTTAGTATGATTTTGGTGCTTAGGCTCTGGATTTCAAGCTCGAGGTATAACTCAATTTATTCACAATTGCATGTACACGAGAATCTCATGAGATCGATGATGCGAAAACAAAACATCCTTTTCCTTCCGGCAATTTTGAGGTCGATCTGATCCAGACGACGATGTTCTGGTGAAGAACGAAGATGGATACTAGAGCACAATCAAAGAAACAACACCAATTTCCTTGTCGGGGAGTTCCTGAACTGGCTGCTAAGGCCGATTTGTGGGCTTGGGGGTTGCTTGCTTGAATGCGACGGTGGGAGCGATGCGGCAACTCCTCCTCCGGTGCTCCAGCACAAGCTCGCCGGCGAACCAGTCGAGCTTCTCCATGTTCGTCTCCTGCCTCACTCTCTTCCCGTCGAACAGCACAGATTCCACGTTCTTCTGTCTCAGCATTTCTTCAGATGCCTGCAACAGCGACCTCACGTTGCCTCCGCTTGCGTCGCAGTCCGCGTCGCCAATGATTCTCCGGCCATTACCCTGCCGAAGCATTAAAAGCGTGCCTAGAGAAGATATTTCAGAGGCGGAAGCAAGATTTGGCGCGCCTACCTGCACGCGAACGTAGTTGGAGCTCCGGCGCTGGCCGTAGGCGAGCGCCACGGCGTGGTCAACGAGGTCTGCGGCGCCGCCGGCCGCGATGCGCGCGACGGGGACAGTCCACTCCCTGGCCCCTGGCCGGCCTACTTTGGCGGGGGCCGCGCCACTGCCGCTGGCGTCCCCGCATCCGAGGGAAAGCACCATCAGGTCCTCCACCCCGCGCACGAAGGGGAACTCGTACTTGTTGTGGAGCACGTGCGTGATCGCCGCCGCCGTCGGGTTGCTCATCGTCAGTCCGCCGTCGACGCCGACACAGGCGGTGGTCCCATCCACCGAGCTGATCTCCGCGGGAGCGAACAGCCCCGGCTCGGCCCACGTCGCGCGGCAGACCTCCCACAGCCGGAAGTTGAAGCCCTCGCTCTCCACGGCGTCGGCGCGCGAGAACACGAGCGGGGCGGAGCTCAGTAGGTCGTAGCAGGGGATCAGCACCGGCTTCACTGTGTCCCGAAGGGTCAGGTCCTTGCCAAACGCCTCCTTCATCGCCCTGTCTATTGCCGCCGTCGTCGACGCGCCGCCGCCGAGCGAGAGGCAGCGAAGGAACGCGCTGCGGGAAGACGATGCCTTCCGCAAGATATGCTCGCCCTTGTCGGCGATGAAGCGCCAGGTGTCGTCGGCCTCGAAAAGCGGGCGGACGCCGTCGCGGCTGGCAAAGAGCATAGCCACAAAGACGCCCCCGACGCCGGTGCCAGCGGCGAGGTCGAAATAATCAGAGATTCGCGCGTCGGGGTCGCCGGACTTGGCCTTGAGAGCCTGTTCGAGGTAAGACACGGCTTTCCCAGGGAGAATACCCCGCATGCCACCTCCCCCGCCGCCATCGATGCAGAGAACGCAAACCTTTCCCCTCTGGTTCTCGAAGGGGGACGACTGGGTCGCCTCTTCCGGCACAGGCGGGGCGGAGTCAGCCAGAGAAGGAGCGGCGGAAAGCCATAGCTTGTGGTCGTCGTAATCAAAGAGAAATTTGCTTTCTAGAATAGAGAAGATCTCGTAGCTCAACTTGTCGGCGTCGATGCTAGGCTCTTCCGCCAGTGCGGCGACGGTGGCTGCCTCATCACAGCAGTGATTCATACAGGGGACGGGCACCGACATCTCCTCCACCACCTCAGTTGACTCTATCCTCCTCTCCATTTTCCTTCCAACAGGGGCGAAGGCGAGCAAGCTTAACAAAACCGCAACTACGGAACTGCTAAAACGACCCAGCTCAAAAGTCCGATGTCTGTTTCCACTCCACGCATTCGGATTTGGTCCCTGCTGCTCCTCACCTTCCCCCTTCCCCCTTCCCCCTTCTTGTTCCTTTCCAAAACAGTTTTCAGACTGCAACTTGGTCGGAAGGGAAGGATGGGCTCTGTCAAAATCATAGCGGATATATCTCTCTATCTCTCGGTCGACTAATTAAGGGGATTTTTTTTTTTTTGTTAGCCCTGCAAATCAATTCGGATGATAAATGCATATATATTTTACCAAAAAAAAAAAAATTAGGGATTGAGGCAATATATTTTAATATTATTAGAACTTTTATATAAGATGCCAATAAATTTTAATATTATTAGGTCTTTTATACCGGTAAAAAAAATTTATATCAAAATTAATCGTGAATAGAATCCATTTATCAAGATCTTGCCTAGAGTCTTAGAATAATCTTATATCGACTCTCTGTGTTATTTACCAACGGGTTTTAAACCAAAGATTATCTATGATTTATCTCTCTTACGATGGTTCGGAGGCGGACTGATAGAAGTCGCTAAGTTATCGGATTCCAACCTTTTGTCCAAGGGGATAAACTATTTTTTTTGTCCCCTCGGAATGACTTAGTGGCTAGAGCAGTGTAGATACTTTTACAAGTGTGCAGAATTTGATTTCTGAGGAGGTCAAAAATTCTCTCTGAGCTCAACAGAACCTCTATTGTTTCTAGTCACTAAGGCAAGGTCCAATATGATCATCCGTAATTTACCTTTTTTCATTATCACCGAGGGATCGACGATGAGGAGCACTGGGGGCGAGCGTTATCGCCTTTTGCTACTAGGGGATAGACTATTTTTTGTTGTCTCCTTGAGATGGTCCGTTGGATAGAACAATATAAATATTATTATAAGTGGACAGAATCGAATCTTAATATGAGATCTAAAACTCTCATCCGAGCTCAAAAGTCTTTTATTATTTCTGATTAACGGGTCAAGGGGCATAACCCCGTGATTTATCTTCCTTCATCATCATCGAAGGACCGACAATGAGGGATGTTGAGGGACGAGCGTAATCATCTTTTGCTACAAGAGGATAAACTATATTTTTTTCGAATGTCTATCCTTCTTCTTTCTGCCTAACTAATTTTTGATTGAACAAAAATATCTTTTATAATTTATCTCTCCATCTAACAAGAAGTGAGCGAATCGTCTTATCCCAACGGAATAGAATATTTTTTTTCTTAGTTAGCCTGCAAAGTAAATTCAAAATATAAATTATATTCATTCCATTTTAAAACAGATAAAAAAAACTAAATTGTAAACCAAAAATTACCAAGGAGGTGATTAAAAAATCACGAGAAAAAGAAAGTTTTTTCTATATATATTTGATAATTTATGTCCAAATTTCACTTAACTAGATCCAATCTCTTAAGCTATAAATTTTAAATTCCTATGGAAAAAAGGGAATTTCACATTCCTTTCCGGAAGAAAGAATTAAAGAAAATCTATTGATGACTGCTTTCTTTAGATCTCCGAGAAAAAATATCAAAATTAAAAAGATTCGAATGGTACTCTCTCCGTCACTCCAAAATGAAAGGGTGATTTCATAATTTATGTGAAGATGTGTTATTAGGTGTTCCATTTTTTCATTGTGGTCGAATTTAAACTGGTATTATAGAGAGAGTTGCCCATACACTGATAAAGAATGTATGAATTTTTGAGAAGAGAGGAGTTGTAGTGGTCCCCTTGAATAGCTTGGATTCTACGAATGAATAGAAAATTAAATTTAGGATCTCACTTGAATCATTTCATCTATCCTTGAGAAGAAGTTTAGTTTCAAACTCCGATTTAAATAGGAGGAGTATGTCATGCCAATATGCCTTGGATTATTCACATCTTTAGTTTAGACATTGATGAGCACATTGAATTATCCATGTGGCTAAGATCCTTTATAGTTCAGGCACAACGATGCAATTATCAAGGACACATAATAACACTAAACTAAAAGCCCATCGTGTGGGCCTCCTAGTGAGAAGCTTGCTATCTCCAAAATAAGAAAAACTCATCTCTCTTTTTCCTTTTTATGTTTCCATGTTCCTCCTGAACGACGGAATTAAGACTAAAAAAGGATATCCTATCAATTAGCTTGTTCCGATCTAGGATAATAACCTCATGAGCTTGGTGTTACTTCACCATCAAAAAATGATAAAAGACTTCCAATCTCCAAGCTTAGCTCAAATGCAACTCGCTTCTTTTGAGGTGTGAGGCAGTGTCAAACCAAATTACTCAATAAACATAAGCATTATCTCTCCCTAAAAAGGAGATGATCCAATTGTAGCTTCCAGTATGACTACCTTCTTATGACCTCATAACAGTCACTAGTCATGCCTTTGGCATTCTCCTTCTTGTGGTTAAGGTAACGACATCAGACATGACCAGCTCCCATAATGTGACAAATAATGTGTACCAAGCCCAAAAGTGAATTCATCACCATATGGTTGACCAGCGATTCTAGCTTCATGCAAAAGAGTTGCAACCTGTAATCCAAACTAAGGACGAGTTTTTGAAGTTAACTCACCTTTCCGGGATCATGACCCTTTGTTCCAGCCACTATAGCACGTGTGTCACCTGGGGTATAAGGGACATGATTACTTGACATCATTCTCACCTTCACCCAATTTATCACTAACGTTCAAGTTCCAAACTCAATAGTGGCAATTAAATACAAGGGTTGTGCTTGTTGTGGGACTTAACCTAACACCTTACGACGCAAACTAACGATAGTCATACACCACTTGTGTTCGTGTTCCCGAAGACACCTCTCTCTTTCAAGAGGATTCATAGCATGTTAAGCCCCAATGAGACTCTTCACTTTGCATCAATTTAAACCACATGCTCCACCACTTGTGTGAACCTTCATCAATAGTTTCATTCTTGTGAACATACTCCTCGACCAAGATACTTAATGCATTAGCTACAATACTGCACGAGTTGATACACACAATGCATAGTATCCATCATTTATAGCTAGGACTACTGAGGTATCTAATCTCATTTGCTCCCCTAGCTTTCATCTCTTAATGTCAGTGTCAACCCAATAAAGTGCTTTCGTTATTAGTATTCTTTTCGATTTCTATGCATTTCACCACTCATCGAAAATTTCTTCTGCCCCTACCATACTCTAGCTTGATAGATTACACCGTATGTCTAGGGTTAAGCACTAGGATTTGATGGCATACTCAAAAAGCCACTTACATGCATTTTCCGCTCAATCATTCTAGATAAAACTTGCATCCTCTCTTTTAATGTGGCTATTGGCATAGAGTTAGCCAATGTTTATTCCTTAGATACTAACATTGCTTCTTCTTAGAGAGAAAAAGTACATGATTTGTGGGCTTTCTATCTCCATACAACTTACTTCGTTAGGGTTTTCACCCATTGTAAAAAATTCTCCACTATTGTCTCCCCTAGGATTTTGAGTCATATCTCAGTCCTAGTATGACTAATTATCTTCTCGAATTAGCTCTTGATCATCGCCTTGGTAAGCTATTGCTTCACCAATTAGCTAATGAGGTGTGAGCCCCTCCACGTGTCGATTCCTCCTTTTGCTCCTTAGCCTATGAGGTATTAGTAATCATTTCTAGTTGTTGTTTCCATCCCAAGGTTAGGTTCTTATGCATTACTCACCTGTTTACCACTAGAACATCATTTCATGTCCAACTCACATGTGTTAGACATGTTGCCAGCGTTCATTTTGCGGCATGATTGAACTCGTCGTGAGATTCATAGTTGCATTACTTATAACTTCCTTTTCGTAGATAAAGGAGATTCAAAATTCTCTTTCATTCTAAGACAACTTGTATCTATGCACTTCATATTAGTCGGAGTTTTCTCTTAACAATATTGTCGTCCCTATCCTATCACATCGATCCCACGAGCAATCTTATACATTCTTATTCAGTCATGGTAAAGGAACAAGTCAAAATAAAAAAAAATTGGCATTGAATTTAGGGATAACTAAGCTCGAACTGATGATGTCCATCTCGTCAAGGTGACTGAGTTATATTCCTTTCTAGTCTCATTGAGAAATAGAATTAACTAATCCTAAGACAAAGGGTCAAGAAACTCAACGCCACTATTATTGAACAAGTGCCTTCTTTAACAATATTACTATATAGTAAAATAATGAAAAAATTAGATTCAATTATCAACTACTCCTAAGGAAAATAGGATTAACTACATATTTGAACCATAGTACATGGTTTCATTGTACAATTTTTTTAATTTAAATCGAGTAGATTTTACATGAAGAAGATTTTGTTCAGGATGCTTTATTCGATACTAGTATAAAAAGAATTTAATCCAGTACTATTAATAAAAGAGGGGAAATAGAACTAAGTCAATAAGTCAAGATGATATTGATCACCTCTTCTTCTCACACCAAATTTGTTACCATTTTCAAAAGAATTAGAACTACATTCCTTTTCAATTTCCCTTCAAGGGTTCTTAGGTGTTTCCACACTCTTTTTTGAGGCCTGAAAAAGAAAATAGGGAAATTTAGGTAGCATTTGATTGGTAGAAAAAATTTTATTTTTTATTTTCATTTTTTCAGAAAATAATGTTTGGTTGACGTTTTCCACCTTTGTTTTCTAAAAAATAAAGAATCATTTTCTGAAAAACTGAAAAATAAAAAAAAATATTTTCTATTTTTCAGAAAATGAAAAACGCGCTCCAAACCGAACAACGACTTATTTTCTTAAGAATACATACAAGAAAAAGCATAAAGGTGACCACACCATTAACTACATTTTCATTTTTTAATTTCTTAGTAATATAAATACATATTCTACTAAGATAGAATTTATAACTTACTATCCTCTTGCATAGAAGACAAAAATTTACTTATGCGGAAAGACTGATTCATTCACATTGACTCGAAGATTCGACTCCATTGCATTGTTGGAATCCATGTTGTATATTTGAAGCAAGTTAACATCTTTATTTTTTTCATAGTACAATCCTCTTCCCACTAAACTCCCTTTCTCCTTGGTCCATAGAAATAAAATGTAGGACTAGTACGCTAATAGTTCATCACGAAAGAAAAGACTCACCGAACTGGTATCACTAACTAATACTAAATATACTAGAAAAAATTATATCTTTTATGTATACCCCATTGTATTGTTGGAATCCATGTTGTATATTTGAAATGAGTTAACATCTTTACTTCTTTCATAGTACAATCATCTTTCCACTGAACCCCCTTTCTCCTCGGTCCATAGAAATAAAATATAGGACTAATGTGCTAATAGTTCATCACGGAAGAACAGACTCATCGAACTGGTATCACTAACTAATACTAAATATAATAGAAAAAATTATCTTTTATGTATATTTTTTCCGATTCTATTGCTACTGTAGGCCTTACGCAATTAATTAGATATGGATATTCCTTCGACACAATATAGGTCATCGAAGGATCACGGGTGACTCACCAAAGCACGAAAGGCAAGGATCTTTCAGAAAATGAAATTCTATTTGAAGAGTACATAACCACATGGATAAGCTTACACTAACCTATCAATTTTGAATCCAATTCAAGATTTTTCTTGGGAGGTATCACAAAGGAGTTGGAATGCAATAATATCGATGCATACAGAAGGAAAAGTTCTCTATTAATTCAAACATTATACCTATGCTTTGGGGTAGGGACAGAGGAAGAGGAAAAAAAATCAAATATTTTACATAGTACATTTTTGTTTTTAATTGAAAATCAATCTAATTTATTCTATGCCCTTCGCTTGATGAGAAGATGGGACAGATTCTATATAATAAACAAATCTATAGAAACTTAAAGAATGGTGGAAGGGAATAAAAAGAAAAGAAAGGCAAATAAAATCGAAATGAATAAATTCAAATGGAACTTTTTGATTTTCGAAAAATAAGGGGCAAGGGGATTAATCGAAAAAGATTTCTTTTTATCTTATTACAAGAGTATAAGATCAGTGAATTATTGTTCCTCCTCTTACTAATACAATAGAATATTCTTGTAAATTATGAACAATACAAGTATATAAGTAGTGATTTCGAATCCAGAGGTTAATCATACTCTAACAACTTTACATAAGGTAGACTTTGCTTTTTGGGGAGTGATAGTAGAAAAGTTGACAAAATAGATAAGTCACACTTACTATCACTCTACGAAATTGTAATGAGTTTTTTAACTCATACGACTCCTCATTCAATTTTTTCAAAGTAATTGGATCCTTTTCTTCGCTTGAGAATTTCCTCCCTTATTCCACCCCGTACTAAAGAGTAATCAAAACCAATTTAATCATATTTTTCATGTTCCAATTGAACACTTTCCATTTTATTATCAAAGGGGAAGATTATTCTTTTTACCAAACATAGGAGATCAAATCAAATCTCTAAAATAATTTCAATATTTGACCTTGGACTTATAATAGTTCTGAATTGAATCTTTTTAGAAAAAGATTTTTTTTTCTCATGGTGGCCTACTCTAGCCCCCTTAGGGAACTTTCGTTATTGGATTAATCATGCACTTCACATGACATCATCAAATGATATAAGTCTTGAATAAGAATCTACAATGCACTATACCCTTGTTAACGATCCTTTACTCTGGCAGCATCTTGTGTTCCTCGAACAATATGATATCTCACACCGGATAAATCCTATATCCTTCCTCTTCTTTTTTTTTTTTTTTGATAACTCAAGTGTCTAGATCTTTGATTTAATTTGACTATTCCTATGGCGGAAGGTTTGATCCCATGAAAATTTTTTCATCGATCACCAAAGTAAATATGACCTAGCAATGCAAGTAGTTCGAGCTTTTTTGGAGGTTCAAGCTCAAAATTTTTTAAGAAGTGACCTCTGAAAGGGATCAAACTCTTATTGCATGAAAATCACTCCAGTGCTCTACTGTCACACTGTGCCCCAAGCTTAAGTTAACATGTTAGAACAATAGTACTTAAATTTATGAAAACTTAGAAGTCAACTTTTAGAATATTCGTTTCTTTTGAGATTTGAACTCTATTCCTCGTATTTGTTCTCCTAAATATCTTGTGATTGTACCACACCTACGGTAGCAAAATAACACTAAAATTGTGTGTGTGTGTATTTGTCCCTTGTATATATGCATTGCTATCTAGGAGATCCAAATGCTTCAAACTTGAATTTATCAATTTTTCTTCTAAGAGAGAGTGTAGTCGATAAATTTAATCCAAAAGATCATAACTTTGGCATTTTGCGAAAGTTATGCATTTGCAAAGTCTCATGCCTCTATAAGTACAACTCATACTATCTAAGATTTCGAACCTACTCGTGCTAAGATGTGAGGCTCATCTACCCTAATTGATAATTATATTACATATATTCATTATTCATGATTGATCTAGGTAATCTTGGATATGTTTCTTGCATCCAAAATGCGAGGTTTTTCGTCTTGCCATGGTTCACGCTTAGTTTGAAAATAAAATGAATACATTATATTGTGAAGTAAGAGTATATAACGTTTCTTTCAAAGAAAGAAAATAATATATAAGGGAAAAAAACATCCATAGTTGTCTCTATAAGTTCTCAGGATTAACCCAGTTAATAAATACAAAGGAATTTATTTGTAGTGGATAAGGATCAATTCTTTGGGAAGTCATGACCTTGAGCTATTGACGATCCTTCTCCTTTTCACTTGACAATTGGAATTCTGATTTACTTTCCTCCATGGTAAGGACAATTGTGGAGGATCGATAATGTGATGATTTCGCATTTTAATTAGTTATCTCTGTTATCTATGGAAAAATACATAATACCTACTAGTAGAAGGGATAATAATTTATTTAATTAATCGAGTCGTGATAGTGATCTAAAGATAATCTAAGCTGCCATCAAATCTCATAACAACAAAACAAAAGAACAAGGTCGAAGATAATTGAAAGGTTATATGAGAACAAAACAGAGAGTACTGCTTGAAGGCCGGAGAAACCCGAGTGATACATTGATAATCCTTGAACTAATTCCTTAATAATTCATAGCCTGGATTCGTTATTATTTTCTTCATTTGTATTCCTATCTTGTTATAAAGATTTTATAAGAAGTTTTTTCATCGATCATCGAAGGATAAGACATGAATTGAACAGATTGGAAAACTATTAAAGTCTTTACCAATTGAATGAGTCCAAGTGAAGATTGGAAATTAACAAGAACAAACGAACAAAATCACAGTCATTAAGTGAAACAATCCATGATTAATAATTATGCTTGGTTGTGCCACTTTAATTAATAATTATCGATATAACATAATGTATTTAGGTAATAACAATTCTACAAGCAGACTGGAAACCTAATTATTGAATATTGATATGCTTTATCTTTCATTGAAATTTTTTTTTAAGTGATGTGGATTCTTCAATGTCGAAAAGTCATTTTCATTTTTATGAGAAATTTGAAAATAATTTCTCAAACTTCAAATACCTGTGTAGATTTAATGTTTACTATTCCTTGAAACAAACATGAACAATGAATTTCTCAAATTCTGCTGTTTCCTTTGTTTTTTTTTATTGAAATCGGGTGTCCGAGTCTTCGGTCCGATTAATCTCTAAGAAAGATCAATTTGGTCTCACGGTCTTATGGAGATGTTCTTCGGCAGTTGAGCCGAAAGAGATCAGAGCCCCTGCAGATCTCCATCAATCACCTAGGTACATTAGAGAAGTACACGTAGCTTAGCGGTACAATCCAGACTCCACAGTCGAACCATCTCTAAAAGAATGTCCAACGTTGTAATCTTACTTTATCTGTCGAACAAACTCCTACACAAAAAATCGCCTCCATAGATTTTTTCAAAATTTATCATCGAACGTTATCTCAACATAGAATCGAATTGTATTCTTCTATGATATGTCTTTTTCATGTGAGATATCTTTTTATGGTTGTCATTGTACCGTATCTTTGGATACTGTTTCCTCTGTTTACTCATTAAATATGTGGAGATGATGACGGATGAGATTATTGTCTCAGTCTCTCTCTCTTTTTTGAGAATGACTAAGAAAGTAGTCGATGGTTCGTCCTCTCTCTTTTCTGAGAATGACTAAGAAAGTAGTCCATATCTCATCTTCACGGGGATGATGTGGTGATTAAGACACGACAGTGCTTACAAATTTAGCGTAGGTTGATTCCGGAGGAGGTCTAAAATCTTTTTCTGAATTCAGATAATCTCCACGTGTCTTGGCCACTATGTCAAGGTTCATAGAACTCTCCATGATTTATCTTCCTTATAATGACTATAGAATAGACTGATGGATATTGTTAGATTGACGATTCTAATCTTTGCACACAGTAATTCATAGCTCCATTTATAAGTTATGTTTCTGATTTATCTAACAGAGATGAATTAAGATTTAAAATATTTTTTAATCTGAAAAGCAATATCTGAATCAAGAAATAGATCTAACTATTGGGAGACAGAATCTTTTGAAGTGAATCCTGAAGATCACCGAGACAAACTCATGCAGCCATAGCATTTCACAACAGCCCACCAATACTCAAAAGAAAATTCAACCATCGAAGCAAAGCATTGGCCTAATTTCCATACAAACATATGCAAATGTCAAAGAAGATGGGAGGATGTTGGCTTCTTTTAAGGGATTATTCTCTCCTACACTTGACCTTCTTAGCAACATCAATTTCCCTTTCCATTCCCCTCACACAGACCGAGGCCATTATGGATTCCTTCGCCTGTTTCTGTCACTTGATGGAGAGTCTCTGATAATGGCCATCTCCTTTTAAAAGGGATTTATGCAGGGCAATATTATGGAAGGAATATTTCCTCTCAGATGCCATTTCAGATGCTTCAGAGCACTCAGCTTTAAGCATAAAGTGGGCAGAGCAAATTATTTGTGGAGGAACTAATTGTTTGATCTTCACAAGAACACCAGCAATAATGGAGAATATAACTCGCAGTCAGACTTCGTATAATATGCCATGCTACTTTAGTTTATTTGTATTTGAAGTATAGAACTTTGAGATGAGTAAATGAACTCAAGCAGTGCACAGTTTTTGTTGAAGGCCACAAACTTTCTGTAAAATATGCTTTTCTCTGTCTGGTTTTTTGGAGGCAATAATGGAGGACACAGAGATGACCTCCAGTATAAGATTTATCATCTCCTTTAAGAATCGTTTAGATCTCGAGATATTTAATTATTGTATCAAATAGGAGAGAAAAAATCTATCAAGTGGATAACTTTGTCTTCTGAACTCCTGCCCTTCGAAACCAGCAGCATCTGCAAATTTCTTCTTCTTCTTCTTCTTCTTCTTCTTCTTCGACTAAACAACACGATCCAATGCTTTAATATCTGCAGATTGATGATAGATCACTTCGTCCAAGGAAAAAAAACTCAAAAAATAGAGACTTTTTTCAGGAATTTAGTTGAGGAACAGATCGAGTGTTTGATTAGCTAGAAATGATATTTCCTTCGAACAAAAGAAGTGCAAAGAACATTTTAAGGAGCGATCCATGTATCAGTTCTTCCAAACAACAATATATATATATAATATATATATATAGGAGAGAAGAAAAAAGGGATTTTGGGCGACGACAAAAAAAACTCCCTCGTAGTAGTTTTAGTTTCTCCGAAATGTTGATAAAAATTCGATTTTGATTTGAGTTTCTTGCATTTTTCCCAGCAGGGGAAGCGAGAAGGTGGCGAGCATGGCGTTGTCAGTCCTGGAAGCCGATCTTCTCCCAAATGGCGTTGCGGACGCGGCTGAGTTCGCGGCCTTTGAGGGTTCGGCCGACCCCCTCGTGCACCGAGAACGACGAGGCCTGGCTTCGGCACGCGAGCTCGTGCGGGGGGATCACCGGCCCCGGTGAACCGTCGTCGTCCCCTTCCTCCCCCTCCTCCTCCTCC
The DNA here is from genome assembly GCA_025175895.1 of Wurfbainia villosa. NCBI lineage: Eukaryota > Viridiplantae > Streptophyta > Magnoliopsida > Zingiberales > Zingiberaceae > Wurfbainia > Wurfbainia villosa. The sequence goes on from CM046004.1 coordinate 5,910,534, forward strand.
CACCATTCCCTGTTACTGCCGCTGTTTCCGCCGGCGTAGTGGCTGCCGAGTATCTTCGACCAGTCCGGTATGTTCACCGGCAACGAAGAAGGCGCCCTCCCTCCTCCTCCGGAGCGATCCCCTCGCTTGCCGTCTCCCGCCTTGCCCCGCAACTTGGGAAGCTCCGAAACGCGGCGCGGCTCGACGGCGCACCCCCAGACGTCGGACTCCTCGAGCTCTTCGATGTCGTAGCCTCCGTCGGAGATGGAGGCCGGCGCCGCGAAGAGGCGGTGCGCCCCGTGCTGCTTCCGCCCGGACTTCATCGGCAAGTTCCGCCTCTTCTATTCTTCCGATAAACACCTCCCCTAACAAACTAATTTCACAAGTAGGCCCTCGGTCTCAGGCACTGCGCGAGGCTGGAAGGCGCTATATCAAAAGTGAAAGTTAAAGGAGGGCGATAAAGAGAAAAGACAACCAAAAGTTATATCTCTTCTCTCGAGCTGTCGATTACCACGAAAGAAAGGGATTCATTTATAGAGGAGTAGCTCGCTGTGGATAAGGTTCAGCTCTCTCTGTCCTCGTCTGACGATTCTGCCCTTCTTGGACGCTTATATCGACAAAGATGCCACGGCATGCCCTCCGTCGCACAGGACGTGGTCCGGCGAATAATAACCGTTGGATTGAAATTCGTAGGGGCAGGATGAAAACCAGAGTCCAGGGGTAGTAAAGTAATTGCGTAGTTACGTGGCGAAATCGCGCTGCGCGCGGGCCGGCGGGGGTTGTCCTGCAAAACGGAGGGCGCGACACGCGTCGAGCAGGCAGTGGCAGCGCGCTTCGCGCTAGGTGCGCTCGGAGGGAGCACGTGGAGTTGGAGCGGCCCTTCTTCTCACCAGACACGAACCTGATTGGATGTGAGAGGATAGGAATGTGGGACCCGAGGAGGTCCACCAATGAATGGGAGATGACCGATAGCGTGGGGAGATGAAGGAGACAGGAATACGTGGCACGGCGTCACTGGTTGGATTACGTGGACGCGAACCTCGAAATCTACCAATACACTTTAAATAATGTCGTTATTAATTTAGGGATAGCACCGTGTGCTCCTATCATATTCGATTTCTTTTTCATATATACCAAATTGGAACGATGTTAAGACGTGATAATATTTATGGATAAAATATAAATTAATTTCGAAAGAGATTTATTTTTTTTTTAAATTCAAATAAATTTTATGTATTTTGATCATCATGTCAAATCTTATATGATCCTTCGTGATTTATTTTTTTCACAATTATCGTAGAATAGATCGATGCGGTCGTTAAATCGACGGTTCTAATCTTTTATAGAAGTTCAAACGACCCTAAGTTAAAACAAAAACAAAATAAATTTTAAATTTTATTTATTTTTTCTTAGTTCTCTCATCAAATCAAATAAATTTGGACAATGGAGACTAATTCAGCGTATACCTCATTGATGCTCAGAGAGAAATGAAGTAAAAAAAAAAAAAAAAAAAAAAAAAAAAAGAGAAGGAAGAAAAAAAAAAATCAAAAGGAAACGAAACGATAGTGCTAATGACCCCTCATTTGCATAATCCGCACTTATTCATTTGTAACTTTTTCGATTGATCGTTATTTTCATGACACGATATACGCTTATCATAAGTTTTGTATTGTCTTCCCTTATATTTGTTGAATTCTTGATGAACATAATTTTAAAGAAAAATTTTTGCTAATTGTTCACAGGATAAATAATGTAAAATAATTCTCAAAAATTTAAACCTCTTATTTCATCCCTACAAATATTTAACTAGCACTCGTTCAAACTCATTCTAAATTGTCAAATTATTCTTTTATTTTTTATAAAATAATGTCAACTAATGTAAATTAAATAAATAAATAAGAATTAAGTGAATAAAACAGGCACTCGATTTTAATTTTCTCAATTAAATAATACTGCATGTTCATGTGTCAACTATAATTTAAATTTTTGTAAATAAATAAAAGATAAACAACAAGTGTATAGATAAAAGATTTTATATAGTTTAAAAATTTCACTTCTACTCCATCACTTATAACTCTAATATATATCATCATTTTGAGAGTGGACCGTAAAGTCTAAAATTTGATCTCCAATGAGAGTGTCTTTTACCTATGCACTTTTCAATATGAATTTTTGATTTACCTCCCTTTTAATAGTAGACAGAGAAATTGTTAAGATACGGTATTGCAATTTTTTTTAGTATTTTACAAATCAATTATCACCGCCACTTTAAATGAAGCAATGTAATAATAACCCAAAGTATGAGGCTCCAACTTCCAAGGATAATCCAAGCTCTTAGATTTAAGCAACCAATATATCTACAAGAATTTATATAATTTAGGGTAGAACATCCACTTTCTAAATGCTACCAAATTTGAATGTTAAAACTCCCTTAATAACATTCTAGCCGACTAATATAATCTTTTAATCAATTAACCAAATCATTCAATAAATTAAAGTTTGAATGGAACCTTTGTTACCCAAAAAAAAAAGGAATTATCCTCCTTAATTTCCCTTAAATCATTTGAGCACCTCCTCAACTTGCCCTCAAAGTTCCTCCTTGATTTGACCTACCTCTTTAAATTGCACTAGCACCTCCTCAATCTGGTCCACTTCTCCTCGAGTCTTTAAAGCTCTTCTTTAATTAAGGTTACCTACCTTGAGACCGCAAACCTCTTCCTTAAGTCATACCACTTGTCATAGCATCTTAATTCATACCACTTGCCATAGCATCTGAGCTCCTTGTCCACTCAATTTATCAATGTATGATAGATAATTTATCAAAGTATGAATGATTATTATAGAATCGCAAATTTATAAAAAAGAATGATCATGGAGAGTTTAAGTATTAGTGCTTGCCCCAAACAATCTGTAGATGCCGACGGATATGGGAACAGAACACAATAAACCTCCTTTTAATTAAGTTACAAGAGTAGTAGTACAGATCAAAGCAAGATTGTAAACCTTTCTCAGCGTTCAGTTAAGCTAATAAAGAGATGATTTCTCGTCAAAACTAAGGTCAACTCCACACTCTAATAGTAAAGAAAGGATACCTGAGAACCATACCGTATCATTACTTTGTCAAATTGCACAAATTGGAGAGTTGCTGCTATCTTTGATTGCCATTTTGCAAGAAATTTGCTCGACGGCAACGAACGAACCCAACGAGTATGGGAAGGCAGAGGCTGTAAGCTGTGATATGTCACTGATCCTCTGGCTCGTCGACTGCAGTAGCAACTCCTGGCAAGAGGATCAGTGGCATATGGAAAACAAGTTTTTCAAGTAGCTAATTAAATAGTGTATAATTTCTGCACTTCAAAAAATAAACCGGCCCAGTTTTCAGCCGTGGTGCTACAACATTATTGGCAATTCTGACTCTATAAAGGATACCAAAACACTAGAAAATTAAGGCAAAACCCTGCACCGCTCAGACAATATCTCATTGTTGTTGCACAAACTTGTCGAGTCCTGATGTTTCCAGAGCTAAGAACTCATTAACAGCCGCTTGAACTGCGAGACCTAGCTTCACAGCATCTTCCTTGCTAGGTGCCTACAGAAGTAAAAGAAAGGATTTCGATCATGAGGATGAAGTGAAATATTTGGATATAGACTGCATGTAATAACCTCAATATTGAGAGGGAGAACTGGATCGTGGAGTGATAGCCTTAGGAGAAACCATCCACCATATCCTGACACTCTGACCTGTTCCATGAGCATGAATAAAACATCAGTTCGATTTTACATTATTACAAGACCCCCATCTGGTTTTCAAGAGGAATTGTACTTGCATTTGAATTGTAGGATAATCTAATTCAGAAATTGGAATGTAAATAGCTAAATTAAGTAAAATACAATAATGGTCTATTCCAAAGACTGATCTGAATCAACCAAGAGGTTGGTAACTACTTTTAAGAAAAACCATAAAAAGGACAAACTCCTAATATGAAGTTAGTCAGCTTCGAAGAATCCAGCAATAACTACAAATATATGTCAACGTCTTGAGATTTACACAGGCCAGCTCGATCATGAAATACATTCCTGAGTTGAATCTTTGGGTTCACTCGTTTCTTTTTTCAAAAAACAGAAAATAATCACAGACATCACAGAGTTGCAACTAATTTTTCTATTTCCTAAGCTAAATGGCCAAAGTCCAGAGTCCATAACCACAGAGACACAAGGTGCCTCCTGAATACACAATTCATTTCCGTAGACTATTAAAAGCTACGACCACCACATAGAAAGTTGACAGAATATGTCGATGTCAATAAGAAAGAGCAATTGGCCTCATAATAATTTCTTGGGCAAGAAAGGGGTAAGAACGTACTCCTTCATAATTGACAGGAGCTTTCTTCAAGTTTGGGTCCAAAGTTATTCGATTCTCCAAATGCTTCAAAACTGCTTCTCCATAATCACGGAATGATCTGGAACCAGAAATATAGAGGAGATCAACTTATTACATGTATCTGCAACATCAAAATGTCTAAGAAATCAGAAATCAACAATTATTTAAGAGAACAAAACTCTTCGTCAAAGACCTCGACCTAATCGTTTTCTAATCATTCATTTCACACTGCTTCCACTGACAGGATATAGAGGTTCTCCATGCTTTCCAGAGAACTTAAATTCAACTCTTCAATCTATGCATTATTCATCTTTTACTATGCATGAACTTGTTAGTCTTACCTACTTTACATTCTTGAAATATGGAAAAGAGAAATCAAGAGGTAACATTCTGAACAATAATTATCATGTTCCTCGGTCAAGTCTTGTCTGCCAGATTATGAATCTCTAGTTAAAATTGAAAAGTAAAACAAAACAAAACAAAAAAACAGTCATATTGACCCTCCAAGTAAAATATGGCAATAATAATAAGTTTCATTGATAAAATAGGTTGATGGGTATGGAAACAAGTGGGCTCAAAATAGGAACGTAAGTAAACATTTTTAAGCAACTTCCATAAAGACCATCTGGCAAAGACATACCCTTTAAGATCTGGATGGTTCAGATCAATCTTCAACCTTAATTCAGCTGCAACAGAAGGTTCTTCCAAACCCTCAACCAAATCAGTCAACACTTTGCTACCACTACTTGAACCTGAAGCTTTCTCAGAAGCAAGTTTGTTTAAGAGCTTAACCTGCGTGCAGTATAGAACTTTGAGAAATAGATAAGAAAATTAGAAACAAGAAAGTATCAAAATTTGGCTTATCCCTTTTCATCAAATTAATCATCTCTTAAGATCTTGTTGTTATACCAGTCTAGGTGCATGCTAGAACTTGACTCACAAATTTGACTTATACATGAGTAACTTTGCTGATCAGGTTGGGTATGAATTTCAACAGGTGCTTCTACAACTTTCTCTCAACAGAACTAGCATAAGTCAGATTAAACAGAAAGGATCCAATCCATTTAAAGAACCCGACCTTGAGTTCTTGAGCATGATGTGTTTGCCTTGGTTGAAACCATGGTGGAAAAGAGAACAGGATGCAGAAGACTTAAATTTTTATAACACTAATAAAATTTCCCTATGGCAAGCTGTTTAAAATTTAAACCAAATAGTGGTCTAGTATGCCATGCCAAAGACCACAACATGAATAAATAATTATGCCAACTTCATAACAGAAAACTATATGACAACAATTTTTTTAGAAAATATAAATATTAAAGCCCTCAAGCACTCTCGCATTATGGCAAAGGTGGGTTTTAAATCCAAGAATTAGCTACAACTTCCAAGAGCCTTGCCAACTAAGCTAGTTCACACTTTCATATATGATTAATATTCTTGTTGTTATCGTCTTGTATTGAATATCGTAGCATGTATAGGAAGGAAATGAAGTTATAGAAGTCAGATAATGGATGTGAGGAAGCCAAATGAGGAAGAAAAAAATGCCGATCCAAGTTTTATAATTATGATTCTTAATAAATTAATAGTCCTCGCATGGAGAATTTGTGCATATAATGGACCTTCAGAAACAATGATTCAACCATAAGAAGATTGCCATAATTAATTAAAGAATCATAAACAGAAGATAACTACCTCATACTTTTGATTTTGCAACAAAAAAGTAAATAAAACTTGAACAGATTAGTAATTAGCGATGGAGTAATTGGCAAAGGGTTACAAAGAAAGAATGCATATGCCTACCATGAGGAATGCTCCATCATCAAGCCAGTGATTCTCCTTTAAAGCTCCATGGCCACTTGTTTCAATGGCTAAATGTGATTCTTCACCAATAGAATTCTGCAATGATTTCTTTCAGTGTCAAATTCAGTAACATGAACCAAGTATTTGACAAACAACATTCCATTAAGATGGAAATTCACAGAGAAATAAGATCAAGTCGTTCATTTTTGTTCATAGTGTGGATCAGGAAACTTGCACAAAAAAACATTAAAATCAGAAGGTATCAAGAATGCTCTATAGGAGACTGAAGCAGTTTTTGATGCACCTCTACACACTTCACTTCAGCGACCTTAAATTCTAAAGACTAAGTACCACAAACCTACAAATTCTAGTTCAGTAAAATTGTTTTATCATGTAGATAATATGAGGAAAACCCAAGAAATTTAGTCTATCAGATACAATAATCATGCTTGTCAGATCTTTACCAAGCGAATTGCCTCATCAATTACATTTTTGTAGCCTCGTTTGAACCTGTGATGTTTTCCACCTACGAGTAACAAGAACAGTGATTACTCAAAATGCTTATGGAGTAAAGCATGTACAAAAGTCATTACCAAGTTTCTTCTCAATGAAGGTTGTTAAGCCATCTGAGGTAACGCTGTCTGTTACAATAGTAGTCCCTGGATGCTAAAAGTTCAAAAAAAAAAAGAAGACAAAAATAAGCGTATGAATCAAGCTTCAAAGATATGAAAGATGTTTTTCATCTTCTCCATCTTACTTCCTCAAGAACTATTGCAGACATCAAAGCAATCAGTCGATTCCGGTTAAACTCCTGCCCATTTGAATCTACAGCAGCAGACCTGGAAACAAATATGCCATAAGAGGCTAATTTGGGTGCATACTTCCACGTTCATCTATGAATCAATACCACCTGTCAACATCTGTGTCGAATATGATACCCAAGTCTGCCTTATTCTCAATAACTGCCTTGGTTATTGCTTTCATAGCATCTTTGTCTTCAGGGTTGGGAATATGATTTGGGAAGTAACCTGGCATCAAAATAAAGGTAGGATAATGGAACAAGTGCAACAGGAAATAGTTTTCTGCACATGAAGCTATTTTTTAACAAGCACACATGGATATTACCATCAGGCTCCAAGAACTGGCTACCAGTAGTAATAGCGCCTAAAGGTTCAAGCACTTTTCCCTGAAAAAACACCCCCACGAGTTAAGAAAATAAGAATGAATAAACAAGTCCTAGTCCCAAGAGGGACAGGATATCAATTGTGAGGGACTCTGAAAATATTTATATATGCATGATTTCTATTTGAAGGGCTGAGATTACAGCAAAAAAGCCACCAGCACCATTCCCTGCGTCAACAACAATGTGAAATCCCTCCAAAGGCTTCTCTGGAAATAACAGAAAAAAAAGCTTTAGTGTAAGTGAAACTTGAACAAGAGTGGGATATGCCAAACTTGAAAACAATGAAGTTTTTTCTTTCTTAAGACAATGTATTATTTGGTTGCAAGGAAGAAAATGGAAAAGGACTGTTTATTAAAACATAAGTAGATAACCATAAAAATCAATAAAATGCTTAGATTAAGGAAGAATTACCATTTCTTTCAAGCCCTTCTTAGATATTCCCTTTAAAACCCAGAAATCTTTATTTGATATATTGGAATTATTATTCCAAGAACCAGAAAAGGAGTTGGAATTGTAACTCGAAGAAATAAATAAATGAAAACATATTCCTATTCTATTCCTACTCCATTCCATTCTCTAAGAATAGCTATTTGATAGAGTTGAGAGACATAATGTAACTATGGTTTAAAGGAGAACTGTTGCATCATCTATATAGGATTCAATCATAACCACATTATAACTAAATGTGGAACTAAACCTATTCAACAAATCTCTAATAATTATTACCAATACTTCTAGGACTCACTATCGAGTTGGAGAATACTTATCTACATAATACGTTAAAGTCTCATCAATGAATACAGAAAGATTTGACACAAACAAAGATACAAGTGCAATGATTGAGAAACATGAAAACTGTTAGTCTATCATGCGTTTTTGATTTTTTACAATCATGTTTAAGCAAGTAGTTTATATTTGACAAGTTGGTTGGGCATGCAACTTGACTTGGTCAAGAAAATGGACTAGATGGATGGATCAAGGAAGCATTTTGATCATGAAAGAATATCTAAAATATTTGTAAATTTGTTTAGAATGCATTGCAGTATACAAATACATACCTAGGTTAAAGTGAGTCGCCTAGGAAACCCTAAAAATGAATTCTAATGTTATTAATCACCATTTGTTGACCAAACATCTTAATTTAGTCGACTAAGCGCCATTGGTCGAACAAGCCAATTTTTTTTGTTCAAACAAACAATGGACAACAATTATCAAGTGATTGTTGTATGATGAGAGATCTCATTAATTAATCTGAAGGTGCTTTGGTCCACTAAAAATTGAAATCGAATTTCAAATCTCAAAAAGATAATTGATGAGAGATCTAGATTCAAATTCGAATTGTTGAAAGCCATCTAAAAATAGTCTCTTAATTCCTTTGCTCATAACACACCTCCTCTCTGAGTTCTTTTGATTTGTTTTAAGTATTCTATACCAACTTTGTGTACGTATTCTATACATACAATGGGCTTTGCTGGGTTTTTCTATCTCCTATGTGCTTTATTTATATAATTTTTATAGTGAAATTAAATTGCTTCTTTTTCTATCATTGTAAAGTGAGAAACAATTGTCAAATTATTGATCTAATGGTTGTTATCTACATAGATTGAATCAAAGAATTGTGAGGTTGTATTTGCAAGACTGTAAAGAGCTTTCTTTCTCAATTGATTTTAGGTAGTGAAACTTTCCGTTGGAAGTGTTACACCAATTGAGATTGTATTCGAATAAACGATCGAAACTCAGATATTTTTTTATACAAGCAATGTTTTCTATGTTGTTGTGTCAATCATATCAAACAGCATAGTGGCATCATTAACACTCCTTGACATGCTACAATGGATGGTAAGACAAATTGAGATAATGTTGTTATCTGTGTAGCTTGTGTCTATAGAAGATAATGTCAAAATTACCATTTTGATGGAACATAAAGTCCAAACTTAAATATATAGTTGTCTAATCTTCTTTTTTCTTCTATATTTTCTTCCTCTTTCCTCTAATTCTCCACCAACACTATATTTGGGAACGTTGGCATGAAACAATAAAAATCGGAACCTTGGTCACAATAGACCAACATGGGTTATGGAGGAGGGGCCTCCAAACCACATTCAATGATAGTGATAGTATTGTTTCTCTTCCTTCTTTGTTTTATTATTGAAATCATTTAATTTTCTTGTTACAATTCAGTACAAGATTTTTCATTGCAATTCAATACAAGATTTCTCATTGCAAGTCAATACAAGATTTAACATCCCATTTTATCTTCAAATTCTCACTGCAACATAGTTATTAATATTAATGTTGCAAAATATTATGTTATTTATTTTCTACTGCAAATTATTTATGTTGACACTAAAGTTTAAAATTTCAACCCATATCAAGGTTTCGGTTCGCGATTTAAACAATACAGTTTCGATATCGTATCGTGCCATACCTATAAATTTCGTAATTTTTAAATATAAAATACATAAATTAAAAATGAAATTTTTAACTTAAATATTAAAAATTAAAAAATATTACAAAAAGAAAAAAACAAAATAATTAATTTCAATTAAATATGATTAAAAAAATAAATTTTAATAATAAAAAATTATTTATTTATAATATATAAATTAATAAAATATTTTTAAATTAATAAAATAATTTTATTAAATTTTAATTGATTTTATGCAACCTATAGGTTGAACTACAATTTAACAAATTAATTGAAGTTTTTTTTCCTACGCTAACGAATGTTGTAGCAGCCTGGCGAAGGTCACGACGGTCGTCGGGGCCCGCGCGAGGCTACACGTGAGGCTGCTCATGGCCGCACGCGAGGCCGCAGGCAGCCACCGTGGGCTCGCACGAGGTTGTCGTGGCCCCGAACAAGGCCCTTGCTGCCCTGCAAAAGTCGTCGTGGCCCCGGACAAGGCCCTTGCTGCCCTGCAAAAGTCGCCGTGGCCACACCTTCGATAATGCCTTGTACTGGTGTTGGACGACAGACGAAACGGTAAATTCCGTCCGTATCGCTCAAATCGAAATTTAAATCCTTGGTTGACACTTATCTAATGTTTGCCTAAGTTATGAGTTTTACAAGAATTTGATGAAGCGTCTACTCATTCCTTCTATCTGGTCTTTCTGATCCTTCACAAAAACACAAGGCAAGGTTATGGATTTCAGAGCATAGTTGATGACAATCTTCAAAAGAGATATTTTTGAATTACAAAATTGGTGACGATCTTAAATAATTTAATATGATTTTCTTTGTTGACCCCCTTATAAAACTGAATATATCATAGGACTTAGAAGTTTGCAACGATGCAATGGCAACTTGCAAGGGATTGCAAAGTCAAAGAGATTAAAAGTCCCAACTCTCAACAGTTACTATTGACATGAGTCAACATTGAGAAAAAGACTGAGTAATAAATCCAATATTGATTCAAGGAACGAAGTTGTCAAAGAGGAGATTGTAAAATTTGGCATCCACTTAGGAAAAAAAAAAGGATGGTAGAGACAAATCTGTCATTTGGAAGTTGCAGCCAACATAGAAAAGGATTGCAGATAAAGATAGTTTAAAGTTCCCATCATCTACTCTTAGAGAGAAGAAATGTTAGGAGAACACTGAGTTGCCGGTTATTTTACTCCAAAAGAGAACAAAAGTATCAGTAAAAATCGACTAATATTTGACATTGTCTCTGAGACGAGTTAGATGTCCGACAAATAATGATTAATCTTATCTTAAACCATGCATACAAGACAAATGAAAAATAAAATAGAATTCATGATAATTTTTGAATCTTGATGATGCTTTTAGCCTGAGGCAAGAGAAAAACTACAGTTACACTTTAAAACACTAGCTTCGAACCTTTTTAAAATTATTGAACATATTTTATCCCAACCATCTTTAAGCAACCTTCCTTTTGTTGTTCTCCTTTTTACAACACCCTCTAAGCTCTATTATTATCCCTCCATTTTCCTATTATTTTCTTCTTTTTTTGTCAAATTGCCCTTACCTTTTTCTTTAAAAAAAGGATTGAATATGCCGTGTACCTATTGTCTTCGTATTGCAAAACTTTATTAAGACTTCAGGAGATGCAAAGTCTAGACCTTGAAACTGATTGAGCATACTTGGAAGCATTATGAACAGAGTTCATAGCAATAAATAAAGAGATTGAAACATGACAATGATAACTCTAAATTAGTATAATCAATAGTAACACAGATAAACAGCTCACCCTTGTTTCCCACAGCCTTACGAACTGCAGCTACCAGATCCGAAGTATAAACAGACATGTAATCTACCCTTTTCACATTTCTATTAGCAGTTTGAATTGATTCCTTCATGCCAGCAACTGAGAACTTCTCATATATAAGGGCAGAACGAACCAAAATGTCTTTAATGTCAGCTTTTCCAAGTCCACCAGCATTAGTGAAAAATTTGAAGCCGTTGCGGTTATAGGGAAGATGACTTGCTGTATGGAACCATAACCTCTTAGGACATCACTATTAGTTGATAGATACTTGAATAAACATAATGACAGAAAATGTTGGAAGATGAACAAAACTATAAACATAAACATATTAAACTTTGGCTTTCAATCTTAACATCAAGATTGAGAAATAAATCATACTATTCCGTGAAAAAATTAACACAGTAATAGTTCCTAGAAATACTTTTTTTTTTCTTTGAGGGAAGGCAATCTGAATACTGGGAATGCTTAGAAATAGTTGAGAATCTAGTATTGCAAAAATGATTGTACATCACTACCTGCCCATCAACCACCATCCACCATGTAGCACCTATTAGTCACTTTATAATGGAAGCATTTAGTAATGCCGTCAGAAAGCTCTGACAACAGATAGTAAAGCTTTAAAACACCCTTGAGCTACTCATCTCAAAATCAGATGGCACGATCTTGGGAGTATAATACTTGTGTATTTTTGAGATTTACCTGTTATCATTATGGACCCATCAACTGGACAGAAATAACTTTCATCTTCTGTAAGTGTGCTGTTGAACATTGCTGGTGTAGATGCCAATCTGCACGAGGAACAGACATATGATTCAATATCAACTGCGGTGGACCAAGTATTCCATGTAACTTGTCAATAAACATTGTGAGGCTATTGTTAAACACTCAAGCCTCAAGGCTTATCCAACTATTTCTGATGCAGACAAATCATGGCACATTATCACATAAGTGCATAGGAGAGACATAAAGAAGGATCATTTGGTAATTTTAAAGGCAATTCTGGTGAACCATGCTTAGGAAAGTTCAAACACTTTGACAAGTTCATCAAGTAACAATAAATGGTTGTTCACGAACTTTAATCTAGCATACAACCGGGTAGATGAGAATAAAAACCACCAGAAAGACTTCAGAGTTTGTGGACAATAATGGAGTATCTAACTGAAATAAGCCACTCTCTAGTTGGCCATCACCTCTGACTTACCCATATTGGATGACGTCTACACCAGCATCAGCAAGTCCACGAGAAATTGCATCCTGAAGTTACCAACTCTAAAATGATCAGATATTAGCTCGAAGATCACCAAAATTTATAAAATAAAGTTTAAAAATTAGAAACAGTTGCTTTTTACTATTGATATATTATGGTGTTGAAATAAAACTCAAAAGAAATATCACCCCCTGCTAGATTTTGGTTGAGAATGGTATAAAAATTGCTCAGCTTCAACAGTTTTCACTATAACTGAACTAAGACCAGCAAATTTATGTTTTTAAATAGTCATTGTACAAAACATATTAGGTAATGTAGAAAAGCTCATTTAAAACTCAAGAACTAGTATCATGTCCAACCAGATCACAGTATTAATTACCTGCAACTTCTGAGCAGATATTCGCGAATCATGACCAATGGAGACTCTCAATCGTCTTGATCCATTTGGTTTCTTCCTTTCCAACAACCATTCAGCAAAAGCAGCACCTATAGCTTCTGAAATTGGTTCAGTTAGATTCACTAGCTCACTCTCAACCCCGGCAACAGCAACACCTCGTATATCACTGCACGATCAAATACCATAATCCTCTGTTCATGTTAGCAGAATTTTTCAAATTAGAAACTAACATCATATAAACAAAGAATGAGGGAAAAAGAAAACAATTTATTAGTACAAAGTGCAGCACAATTATGTAATCAGGAACAATATGTATTCCTTTTAATCTTCTAGATAGATGATGGTCCCTAGCTACATTGCACTCTAAACATAATGAAACAATGATATTTAAAAGAGATTTTTAACAACTCTAGTTAAAATGAAAGATAAAAAAGAGAACCATGAATGATTCAATCATAAAAGGGACAGAATTATTCCTGAGGTGCCCAACTTAGAAAAACTTATATAAAAGAAAAAATGATTTCCCAATAACCTTTTGAGGCATTTCAGTTCAAACATAAAACATTTCTATGTTCTCTTCGAATAGCGAAAAGTCTGGTGACAAACAAAAGGTAAAAAACCAAGACAAAACATACACTGAAGCAACTCACAGAATATCCAATTTTTCAAAATTGCAGCATTAAAATAGATGCCTCTGAGTACTCTCAGAAACTCACTAGAACAGTGCATAGTTCAAGAACTATTATGGCAGGATCATGTAACATCTCTACCAATTCATGGTTAAACAAATAACAACAGCAAAAATCCATCTGTAAAGAAATACTTTATGTGTTTATAACGTGTCGGGTGCACGAATCAAGATCATTACCATTGGCATCTAGGATATCCTACCAGTGACATGTCGGGTGCACGAATCAAGATCATTACCATTGGCATCTAGGATATCCTGCCAGTGACATGTCTTTTAGTCTTAGTACTTGAGTCATATAATACACCTAAAGCACAACACTGAACACTCTAAATGGAATCCGTGAATGAGCTATCATAAGTCATGTAATAATATGAGAAAAGAAGTGTAGTAAAACAAGACGCAGTCAAAAAGGGCAAAAGACAATACATGTCTTCCTAATCACTAGGTTTGGATCATAATGACTCGACTGAATACTATTATTTGTTCAATGTGGACAAGCATGCTGAAAATCTCTATCAGTGCAGCGTGGCTTGCCTTTCCTTGCCACTCTTACAGGAGTCTGTATCCACAAGATAAGAAGACCCCAGCCATATTATTAAGAGAGAAACATGAAGAACTACATCTCTTTTGGAGAATGACATGTGACAACATTGAAAGCACGGGATTTGAAATTCATGATATCCTAGGAACAATTGTAACAATAAACTCATGGCATGAACAAACAATATTAATTCAATTAAATTAATTAATTAGTACACTTGTGTGTATTATCCTTGGCCCAGAGGCCATGATGTAGCAAGATAAATTAAATCAAATTTGCACCTTCCATTTTGAAGCTTGAGAAAATCAACCTTCTCATGAGATGAAATAGCACTTGTTCCTTGAACAGCTGTAAGAAAATACATAGGCATCTAAGTACAGAAGCCCAAAATTCATAAAAAGACAATCATGACAACAAATATGAAAAGTTGAAAACAAATTCCTACAGAATTGAAACAGAAAACAAAAATGATGAACATTTACAAACTATATTAGAAAGGATAAAAAATGGTATGCTGAAATATAGCTCTATCAGACTATGCAAATGCATGTTTGTACATTCTCCTCAGAATCACATCAAATACTTGTAATGACTCTAAATAGTGGGAGTCTGAAGCGGACCATTGCATGAAATACTTATTTGTTTCCTCACACTGATGTCTGGTATTGGTAATATATGTGAATGGATGGATGGCATGCCAGTCCATTCTAACTTCAACCCTGGCAAGGGACATGTTCTGGGTGTACCAAGACCAAAAGGTACACAAAGATTTGTGGTGTTTGACTGCCAAGTTTGTTGGCAGTGCTGGGCCAGAAACAATTTGTACATAGGCTTCCCTGACGTTACTGCACCAAATTGGAAAATCTATTAGATCTATAATTTAAACCTCGACTAGACAAGTAATGTTAATATTCATGAATGAAAAATAGGCTTGTTAAAGATGTAGAGTTAGATTCCTATGAATTTCAAATAGTAGAAAAGTTTGTTAGATTACTTTTAACATAGGCAAGTATGAGACATTGGTATTCCTTGACTTCAAAGCAAACTAGTCCAAACAGATCTCATGTTAATAGAATTATATTTAGCTAGATTATGCAGCTAGCTGAAAATAAATGAATTAATAAATCTGGATCCGTTTTCTTTTAATTGGCAAACTTAATAATGAAAAGTCAAAGTAAATTTTCATAAATCTAAAATTGCATCAATTTGATCTTTTTATAACTTATCTGATGCTTTAACTAGTGGACTTTCAGTCCTTCACTATCTAGGAGTGAAGTTTTCACATGTTCTAACAATTTTTAAACAGATGTTGGAATGTAGGTGAGTTATCAGGCAGAACCTAGCTCCCTACTGCTCTTAGTAGATAGAAGAATATTTTAAAAGTCAAACTTCAGCTGAAACCAAAGCCATATTGCTACTTATAAATTAACTGACATGGAAACTATATCAGTAACATAGTGAAAAAACACAACAAATAAAAAGATATCTTACCCTCTACTTTTTCTCACTATTTCACTTTCCTATACAAAGACATGCTAGATGATAGAGGATTCGACCGTGAAATTTGTATGGATATTGTAGCATCTCAAGGGGCCAAGATTCATGTCTAGCATGTTAGTTAAATTATATTTTATTGTTCAAGCATTTAACTGTACTTCCAACTTGGACATTACATCACCTAGAAAAAACCTCAGTCACATATCCAAAAAATTTCTAGCAGTCACTAGACAGGTGGACAGGGATAATGAAACTAGAAGCATATAGAAGTTACGACACTAATAGAGTTCTATAAATAAGGTTAAATATACTACAGATAGATCCTCGACATTTCTCCTTGGAAGTCAAATCTGTTGTCCTTGTGGAATAGTACAAGGACAAGCCAGTACCAAACGGACCAAAATGAATCCATAGATTTTGAAGAACATTCAAAAAAACATGAAGAGTTCACAGTGCAACTGAGCAACTGACACAACTATTGGAGAATCTGTTGAGAACCGATTAAAATGCCCCCACAATAACTCTATCATTATAACATTCACGAATTTCTGAGAATCAAGAGTAAACAAAGTGAACAAGGAAAAAGATTTTAGAACTGCAAAAGGAAATTGATTTGTTAATTATATTCGCATGCAGAAAAACCAGAACAATTATACTGCTAGCCAACAACATTCGAACACAAAAAAAAAACCTAGATGAAATACACAACAACAACAACCAAGTCTTATCCCACTAGGTGGGGTCGGCTATATGGATCCTTCTACGTCATTAGGCTATATCCGGCTATCCCCTACTATATCATCATCTATACTTAAATAAATTTTATCTTGTTTTATTGTTACTAACCAAATCTTTTTTGGTCTACCTCTTCCTAGTTTGATGTATATATTTGTCATCGTTTCACATCGCCTAACTAGAGCATTTATTGGTACCAAAAGTAAATGGGTAAAAACATTACTAAGTTGGTGAAGCAAGAGACTATGCCCTATAGGTACGATATCTAGTTTACATATCTGAACTTGTAAATGACTGTTGTTGTTTACATTTTTCTTTAGTAGTAAGTTCTTTGCTTGCTTCCATATACCTTGATCTAACTTGTGTGATACATAAGGATTTGAATCAAGTTTAACTACATTCAATTTTTTTTCATCTCCATTCCTGCACATTCAAACAGCAACAACAATCCTAAGTCCAGCAGTTAGATTGAACAGTATAGGTTTTATAGGGCAATAGCTTGTATTTGTGTATTATAACTTCAACATGTCGTTTCCTCATTGTACTTTATTTTCAGCCCTTGTGTCCGCAAGGATTGTCATCACAATAGCAAGTGAGCCTTTTCTTCCTCTTGTAGCAGCGAATTTTGCATTGTTCTGATGAATCACAGCATATATTAGTAGGTTTGACACAACACAAGTCTCATGGAGGTTATTAAGAATAGGAATTTTCATTAAATTAAAATATGATCAACACGGGAGAATTAGACTTTTTCTAGACCCTAACTTAAATTACGAAATAATCAAAATACAAATTAGAAATAAATCAAAGTCCAGCTAGAAATGCTCTCTCTAAATTAAAATATACCAAAATTACAACTCCCTAAACAAAAACAATTACCCACTTAAAATTCTCCCTTAAAACTGTTAGTGCTTATAAGCTCCACATATCTCCACAATGGCATGATATTGTCCACTTTGGGTCTAAGCCCTCATGGTTTTATTTTTGGGCTTTACCCAAAAGGCCTCATCCCAATGGAGATATCTTTTTTCTTATAAGCACATGATCTTTTCCATGTCTTACCAATGTGGGACTTTGATTGTATTCCCCATACTCCCAACAATCCCCCCCTCAAACGAAGGACCACATTGGGCCCCCTCGCCTATCCTCCTCGAAGGATTTTCTCTCGCTTGATGTCCGATCTTCAACCCACAGGACTTCGCCATTTCGTCCCCGACCCAACTAGACTTCCTTCCTGATGTCTGGTTCTCTTGATCCGGACGTGGGAGCTCAACTTCCTTCGTTCGAGGTTCATGGCTTGACATGGACCATGGCTCTGATACCAATTGTTAGTGCCTATAAGATTCATATATCTCCACAATGATATGATATTGTCCACTTTGGGTCTAAGCCCTCATGGTTTTATTTTTGGGCTTTACCCAAAAGGCCTCATCCCAATGGAGATATCTTTTTTCTTATAAGCACATGATCTTTTCCATGTCTTACCAATGTGGGACTTTGATTGTATTCCCCATACTCCCAACAAAAACAACTATTCTCCTAAATAGAAGATCTTACCAAAATGAATCCTTCCGAATCAAAACTTCAAATAAAACAGATTCATATTTTGCATCATTCACTCCCACCAAAAAGAGTCCTCACCAAGAAATTCAACCCTTTCAAATAGGGACTAAATAGTCCAAATCAGACTTTACAATGCCAAGCATAGGTGCAAAGTGGATGATTAGGAGGTGCCTGTAGAAAAGATGGCTCAAGCACTTGTTGCATAGCATCAAACATCTCGGCAGCAATTTACCAAAATTTATTTTCGGCAATATAAGAATCATTTATACAAGGAATTCCCTTCCAATGAACAAAATAGCTCTGGATGCTCCCATTGGAAGCACAGTCTGTGTGTCAAGTATGCTCTTAATTTGAGGATCGTATCATACTGATATTCAATACCCCTTGACGTGTTACTAAATCTGTCAAAAAGAACTAAAATAATTTTTATTATTTTTTTAGCCTGTGTTTGTGCAATACAATATCAAAATTATATCATTCCAAATGGTGCACAAAGTAGGAACTTATTTTATTATTTTTAGTTGTATTACCTTCTTCTTCTTTTAATCTCCTTCCTCCTTCCCCTTTCAATTTTCCCTCCAACTTCCATTGGCACCAAATGTCCAAACACCATCATGATACCAAAATAGTATGTTCCAACAAAGTTCAAAATCATGGCACGGCTCAAGATTTTGAACCTTAGATATATCTATGTAATTTCAGTTTTTACTTAATCGATTTTTCGTTGTGTTATTTAATAAATTTTTATTTTGGATTTGTATTTTTGATGAATAATGATTTTCCATCTTCATAGGTACCAAATGAGATTGTAGCACGGCTATCATGGATTCCATGTGATACCAATAGTCGTGAGGACCAACTTGGGGAGTGGCATTGGCATTATCCTGGCACAGCTGAGGGTGCCTAATTGCAGTAGCAATTCTGGTTTACTAAAAAAATGTTTGATCTATTTGAAAATAAACTTTTTGATAGTTCTGTTGCATTATTCTTAACTTTCGGTTTCACAAGACCAGCCTATACTGCAATGGAAACTAAAACATAAATAAATAAGTTGAGCAGTTTATGGCGATCGAAACCTTAAGCATGAGATATAAAACTCCCATATTGATGATTCAGTATCACTGACGACCTAAATTCTGGAAGCTTGATTCGTGGAAGATAAATAAAGGGGTGCCTCCAGGATTTGACCTATTGAACTATGCTCTCACATCTTGCTGAATTGTTTGCTGATTACTGAACGAACACAGAGCGGCTAAATCCGTCACTTCTATTATTGAACGAGGAAGGGCAGCGAATCTAAGAGAAACAGCACGACGATAACGTAACAACAGTCTGGAGCATCAGACAGAATTATACTGCTCACAAATCAGCGTCTATCCGGAAGCAGGCTTCCATGGATAAACAGCGCCGACCAGGGGTGGATATAGGTACAACTAGAGGCATCAATTCAACCAGGGAAAATTCAACAACGATCGGATCTGATAAGCTAGAAGGGACTGATAGACAGCAAACCTGCCATCGGAGGAGCGGAGGGCGAGACAATCGCTCGTGGAGGCGGCAACGACGAGGAGGAAGAGGAAGAGCAGCTGATTGGGAGACGAACTAAGCGAGGCACGGCAACTGGTAAGTAACGGGAATAAAAGGGCGTGTGTGTTCGTAGACTCTGCATATGAAGATATCTCGTTTTGGTCCATTGGTAGCGGTTTTGGGCCGCTACCTAATAATAACAAATGGATTTTTTTTTTTTTTTGTAATTCAGATATTTAAATTTTATGAATAAATCTTACAAGCGGACAGTTTAAACCATGAATAAATTTTAAAAATATATAATTCAATATCACTAATAATTTAATATTATAGACATCTAATTTATATTGTCTAAGTTTAGAATTCTAGTTAATTGAAAAATTATCTCATTTTTTATCATTTTGTATCGTGTGTCCCGGAGATAATAATAAATGGATCTTTTACGTTACATTTATTTTTGATAAAATCAAGACAGGTAGGACACATGTTTATTTTTTAAATATCAATTTTTTTCTATAATCTAAATATTTGAATTTTGAGTGATTGATCCGGTTCTATTGAAGTTTTTATATTGATTGTCGAAATAAATCGAAAAATATTGAAGTTCAAAGTTTTAAAATTTATCATTTTATTTTAAAAAATCACATAAAAATATTTGGAGTTATGGAGCAGTAGAGTTGTACAAACAGAGACAATATAAGGGTTAAAAAAATTCACCTCGAGAGTAGTTTATTTAAGAGAGAAATATTATTAATATAATTATGCTTTCAAATTCTAATGCCAAAATTAAATTAGTATACACATAACTCGTAGCCGCAAATTTAATATTTCATGAACAAATAAAATACATAGGAAAAAAATTCAATAATCAAATGAAATAACTTTTTTTTATAGTCAAACTGATCAATTCCCTAGCCCTATAATTTAATTTTATTTGTAACAAGTTGAGCATGTTATAAATATTTGTGATGGTTCTCCCTTTATTTTCGAGTCCTTCTCTTCCTCTCCGGCAACCTTGCATGAGACCCAAGCAGCTCGATGACTTACACTTCAATACTGGTCAATGAGCAATTAACGAGGGCATGCAATCCCTTTGACAATTAAGTCAACTCCAGACTAAAAGATAAATGAGTTTTAGTGTCTGTCAAAAGAGAACGAACTAGAGAGAAAAGATCTAGACGTGAGAGGAGAGAAAACCATACATTTAATTTACCGTCGCATCCTTATATAGACAGGGGTAGAAAATCACATCGACCTCGTATCGACGAAATCGACAAAATAGAGTTAGACACCAATGAGGCAGTTCATGCATAGAAGAGTAAAGTCGAATGAAATTTAATGTAAAAAGTTTGAGGATGGTCTACACTAGTGGTTTGAGAGATATTCCCTGCTAAGGATGTTCTCTTAACAACTAAATGGGGCATAGGATGTTCTCAAATAAGATGTTCCTCGAGTTTCCGCAAGGATATAATTTTTATTTGGTCCTTTCAGAGACGTTTCCTAAGTGAATGCACTGTTAAAATTCTATATAGCCTTCAAAGGGATGTTCCTAATTAAAGAAGATATTTCCAACATAAATACTATGTTGGAGTCTTGTATGACTTTTGAGGGGATGCCCAAAGTAAATGGTCGGCTAGAGTCCAATGTAATTTTTAAGAGGATGTTTCCAATCGAGATGTTCTCAAAGTGAGTGGTTGGTTGAAGTATTTTGTGACTTTTAAGGAGATGTTTCTAATGGGGATGTTCCCATCGATTGAATAGGTATGCAACTATAGAAGACTTCATCTACTCAGTTGATCGAGAAGATAATGACTAGTGCCTCTGGTAGCTTTCACATGTAGATCGAGAAGATAATGACTAGTGCCTCTGGTAGCTTTCACATGTTTTAATCAACTATTTAGCATCTGCTCTAAGGAAGACTAAAAATAACCATCCAAGAGAATCTCCCCTCTACATGACTTCTACAAAATTCTTCATGAATTTTCCTTAGCACATAGTCTGATTCCTACTTACCCAATCATTTGAAAAGAGGTCCCATAATAGATCGCTGGTATAAGACTCTATCATTTAGTGTGAACTGAATAGTGTGGTGTTGAAACTACTTTGCCTACCCGAGGACTCTAGGCAACCTTCCTTCTTAGAGATAGGCTAAAAATTCCTATCTCTAGTCCTGCACTTCTGATGAAGGGTTGACCTCCAGCTGAGATTGTTGGGAAAACTCCGGATCTGATGTTCATAACATCGTGGGCGAATACTTCGCACAACCATAGCGGAAACGATAATTATACCGAATCCCACCAAAGATCCATGCAAAACTATATAAATCATTTTCTTTAATCTAGTCTAGATCTTATCTAGAGGAGGAATATACCTTCGGTGCGTGTCCTTCACAATCTCGCTTTTTCAAATGCTGTCGGATCTCAATACGGTAAGGGTAATCGTATATCTATGGTATCCACACTGACACCCACACTAGCTTTGGAGTCACGTTGTGCTAGTAACCCCTAGCAAAACACCAAGAACTCTTTTGGAAGAGGAAGGAGAGGAAGGAGGAGATGAGAGAACACTTTCTCTCTTGGCCCTTTTGCTTGCACGCCCAAACACCAAAAGCCACACCACCAAAATTGTGATTCACGTTGAACACCAAAAAGGTCATTTAATCCCATAGCCATCAATGTCATTATCTCCCATTAAGAAATCTCTTAAGACTCTTGGTATTCCCTTCTTTAATTCTTATCATGAATACCAAGCCCCTTGGTATTCATATGCATGATTAATCAAATTAATCATGCATAATGATGAATCATCTTCCATGGTTCAACTTGAGTCTAACTTAAGTTTAACCAGTTTGAGTCTAACTTAAATCTTGGTTATATGCTCAATTGTCCTTTTAGTTCAACTAAAAGAAACCATCTCCAAAACAGAATATCATTTGTGTGTGACCCTATAAGCTCTTGTAACGTTGACAATGTATCTAAAACCCTTTTTAGATACATAAGCAATGCACGGCATCTAGCAATACATCATTGCTATCCAAGTTACAAGATCGTCGAGATCCGACAACCTTTTCGTGACTATTATCATGTATGACGGTATCCTTCTATCTCTGATATCTTAGATCAATCAATGAGGCATAGACCGTGTCATCCCATTATCGATCTTTATGTTTCTTAATCCCCAAGTAGACTCACTCAAACAAATGAGCTCAATATCTCATATTGACTCATTTGAGCATGATCATGCATTTCGTTGTCCTGCTCTATTAAGAGGCCAAAGATATCACTCCCGTCATATGGGAGGGATAGATCTCATCTACATCACTCACATCCCTCCGCATAATTCATTACATACCCAGTAATCGCCGTTATAGTGCACCCAGTTACGGTGTGACGTTAGACGATACCAAAGTACATAACTCCTTATGTAGGGAACCGTAGTGACTTCAGGTCTAAGGACTATTCATATCAATAGTCACATGAGAAAGTATATGACACTCATATAATGATCAATGATACTTTCTCATGGCGGGTTAATTCAGTATATATATTCTCCAATATATATACTCATGTGTCAATGTGATATCACATATCCATGACTTGTGAGATCAAGTCATCCATTGACCTACATGCTAGTCTCAATGTATTAATATTGTCCTTGTATATTAATACTTGACTAGAAATATTAAGAATAGTATTCTCTACAGCTTCTCATAATCAATTCTACCAATTGATATACTGTAGATTAGAACCTACTATTTAAGGACATTATTATATTTATTTTAGCTGACACATGCATAAAGTAAATATAATAAACAATCTTTGTCTTTTATTAATGAAATATGATATACATAATCCCTAATCAATCATCTCATGATTGACACTACATCTTATGATTGACACTAAAGGCTAACACTAACAGAGACAACAATTCTACTTGGGCTACTACCTCCTGACCAATCCATTCCCCTAAATGGGCTAGCTAGTCGAGCTAACTCATTTGCCTGATAATTCTCCCCCAAGGGACTTGCTTTAGTTGAGCCTTTACAATTCACAAAGTGCTCTTGACTACCCTCTACCACCTACAATATTTTTGTTGCTTCTAATCTTTGACTTTAAAGATTCCCTTTACTTGTTGAACCACCAACTAAGAATCCAAATGTATCCATACTCATATGACCCTTGCATTCCGAGCAGCCTGCAATTCAATCAATAGAGTTTCTTACTACGCTTCATTATTTGACACTCAGAATTGGAGTCGTACGACTAATTTAATTTCTTCTCCTTGAGGAGATATTAATATTATTCCCACTCTATTGCCTCCACTATTTGTTGACCCATCCATAACACCTTCTAGAGCTCCTACTCCTCCTTTTATATAGTTTCTACTAAAAAATCTACTAAGGCTTTATCTTTAATCATAAAGCGTGATTGATAATCAACATCATATTCACTAGTTTATGTAACCCATTTGATAAGCCTTCCTATTACCTCTAGGTGACTAAGAATGTGCTCGAGTGATGTATTGGTTGACACTATAATCAAGTGCAATGGGAAATAAGGATGTAGTTGTCGAGCAATTAGAACTAGTCGCATGGTCAATTTTTCCAAACCAATATAGTGAAGTTCAACTCCCTTGAATAATTAGTTAATGTAATACACAAAGTATTACTCCTCTTCTCGTCGGAGTAATACTATACTTACTATCACTTCAGATGTGGCCAAATACACCCATAATTTTTCACCCTCATGGGAGTTAGTTAAGATTGACAACTCACTCGAGTAATCCTTCAATTCCTAGAAAGACTTTTCACAATGCTCATCCCACTAGAATTGGCTTACTCTCCTGAGAATTTTGAAAAAAGAAAAGCTTTTATTCAGCGAGCAAGAAATGAATCTAGATAATGCAGTAATACTTATTAGTGCTTATAAGATTCATATATCTCTACAATGACATAATATTGTCCACTTTGGGTCTAAGCCCTCATGATTTTATTTTTGAGTTATACTCAAAAGGTCTCATATCAATGGAGATATCTTATCATCTTATAAGTGCATGATCTTTTTCATGTCTTTCCATGTGAGACTTTGATTGTATTCTCAATACTCACAATAATCCCTCTTTCCTCAAACGGAGAACCACATTGGGCCCCCCCCTCAAATTTATCTGTCCTCAAATGACTTCCTCTGCTTGATGTCCGATCCTCAACCCATCGGACCTTCTTGCCAACTGTCTGGTCCTCCTGACCTAGTTGGACTTCCTGCTAGTTGTCTGGTCCTTTTGATTCAACTGGACTTCTTACCAATTGTCTGATCCTTCTGACCCAATTGAACTTCCTGTTTGATGTCTGATTCTCTTGATCCGAACATGGGAGTCCTACTTCCTTCGTTCGAAGTGCATGGCTTAACATGGATCATATCTCTGATATAAATTATTAGTGTCTATAAGATTCATATATCTCCATAATAGTATGATATTGTCCACTTTGGATCTAAGCCCTCATAATTTTATTTTTTGATTATACCTAAAAGGTCTCATACCAATGGAGATATCTTATCATCTTATAAGCACATGATCTTTTTCATATCTTATCAATGTGAGACTTTGATTATATTCTCAGTACTCCCAACAATACTCCTCCACCATCCTTTGCACATCTCAGAGGTTTCAAGGTAGGCAATTGCATATACTAAATGGTTGTTATCTTCTATGGGATGACTTTAATTCCTTGCTTGGTCACCAGATAGCCCAATAATTGTCCTTCATTAACACCAAAGATGTATTTTCCCAAGTTGCTTTGATTCCGTAAAATATTGAAGGTTTCTTCCAAGTCGGACATTAGGTCCTTCGCTTGTAGAGTTTTCACTAGGATATCATTCACAAAGACTTCTACATTGCCCCCTAGTTGCTCGACAAACACTTTATCCACGAGCCTCTGATATGTAGCTCCGACATTCTTCTGACCAAACGTCATAATCGTATAGAAGAAAGTTCTTTATACGGTAATGAAATTGACTTTGTCTTGATCCGTCTCAGCCAAAAGAATTTGATAGTACCTTTGATAGACATCTATCAGCCTAGCATAGAAATGGATGCTCTGCCATAGAGTCCACCGACCAATTGATGCGCAGCAAAGGATAATAGTCTTTAGGGCAAGCTATGTTTAAATCCCAAAAGTCCACACACATACATCACTTCTTGGATGGCTTGAGAACCAAAATAACATTGAAAACTAGGTGGGATATCGAAACTCCCGTACATACTTTGCCTCCAACAATTTTTATATCTCCTCTTAGATAACCTTGTCTTTCACAAGACTAAAGTGGACCTACTTCTATTTTACTGTCAATGTCAGCCAATAAATGTAGATGGTGCTTCATTACAACAAGATCCACACCCATCAAGTCCTTGGGAGTGTTTGCAAAAATATCTTGATTTTTCTACAAGCAGTTAATCGAGATCTCTTTTATACCTGGCGAAAGATTAGTAGAAATCTGAGTCGTCTTCTCCGCTTGTGAAGAAACTACTCTGACTAACTCCATCTCTTGCTCGGTGCCTAGGGAAGGTTCTTCTTCTTGTACAGTACGTATACACTTCATGAGTGCACCCTCTATTTTGATAAAACTAGTTGCTAACCCTCCTTTGATCCTTTTATATCATCTCTATTTACCATTTTCTAGCAGCTTGCTGGTCCTCTCAAATCTCTTCCACTTCCCGTCCGATGGAAATATTAATCTTCTAATGATAGGGGGATGTTATGGCTTAGAAGGCACTAAAGGTCGGTTGTCCTAATATTGTGCAAAATGTTGGAATCACTAACCTAGCGGCCCCCTTGTCTCGGCCTCCCAGGATTTGAGAGGGAGTAAATCATGGGAGGGTTATGTCCGTGGATGTGACTGGTAAGGCAATGGGTGGCCATCTGAGCTCGGGACAGGATTTTAGACCGCCTCCGAAATTGATCCTTGTTCATTGTGTAAGTTTACTCATTGACTTACCAACGTGCCACACCCGCGGGGCAACGGTTGTCCTAATATGATATTATAAGAGCAAGCTAGGAGAATTTACCAGTATAAATGTGACCAGGATGGTCTGACATCGAGGCTCCTCTTCAAAAGCAAGTGCAACTTAATTTGGCCAAGTGGTTGTACTCATGGTTGTACTGCATGTCTAGAAAAACCAAATAGATCAGTGATAATATGCTACAAATCTCCCTTCTTTATCCTAATTTGCTCCAAAATTGCCCGGTAAAGAACATTAACTAATCTACTCACATTCACAAAAATGTTAGGGCAATCAACCCAAATATGGTTTGGTTTTGATGTGTGTGACAAAGGTTTAAGTTAGGATGTTTATGTTGATTTGATATGTGTGTTTAAGTTGTGAAGGACTTAGTAAATCACACATGAGTTATCTTGATGATAGCATTGGTGGGTTCAGCATCTCATGGCTCGCGGGTCCTTGAGTCGATGAAGCATGACATTGCAGAAGTCGTGTGTTTGGTGCATCCGAGGGACCGTCAGATGAGGAGCATTGGAGTGAAGCCAAAGGAAGCAGACTTCAAGGCAAGATGCGAAGGATGACATTGCGAAAGTCGTGCGCTTGGTGCATCCGAGGGACGTGGCCGGATGAAGAGAGTTTCGGTGAGGGACTCCAAGAGAGATGAAAGATTGAGCGATTATAACGGTAGCTCATATGTGAGCTTGGTTGAATGACTAAGTTAAGTGTTGGATGTTCAAACTTAGATTTGAGGTTTATCCAACCGTCGGAGGCTCAAACAAATATTTTGTTAGAGATTTTACTCGACACCAGTCGACTGCTATAGATAGCAGTCGACTGCTCTGAGTCGATGCACTCGGTTGGTGTTCAACTGGTGGACTTCTAGCCCAGCAGTTGACTGCTAGAGTTTATCAGTCGATTGTTGCACCATCAGTCGACTGCCAAGGGACAGTAGTCGACTGCTAAAGATGATCGCGGGCACAGATGATTTTTGAGTCGACTGATTGCCTGGATCACTCGACTAATAGCTTGATCAGTCGATTGATGACCATGATCATTCGACTAATCAGAGTGTCGTTGGTTGTGATGATCGCGATCTAGTGTGGTCAGAAGTCGTTGGAACGATGATAGTCGACTAATGCATGCAACAGTCGACTGCTGCATATCCAACGGAAAGAAAGTCTTCTTCTCTATAAAAAGAGGGCTTGAGTATCCTTGGGAGGTTAATGCTTCACTCATAATCATACTCTCAAGTGCCCTAAACATTTTCCTCCTCTCTTACTTGTTCTTAGCTCTATCTTATTGTAAGAGGGAGAAATTATTGTAAAGAGGTTACCTCCACCTTGTTTAAGCTAAAGGAGAGATTAGTGCTTTGGTTGAGGGAGTGATTCACCATACGAATTGTCCATGGATTAGCGGCAAGGGTCGTGAACCAAGTTACATAATTGTGTTAGCAATTGCTTTCTCTTTACTTCTTTTATTAGCTTAATTGTCTTTGCTTTAGCATTTTTATTATCTATATTCCGCTGCGCTAACGATTATCTTAGACGATTAAGAAGAATAAAGTCCATCGTACACGAAAGGTTATTCAACCCCCCTTCTAGCCGGGCCTTGATCCTCCAACAAGTGGTATCAGAGCCAAGGCTGCTTGTCATCAGACTCACTGCCACAACAAGCACAACAAAGATGGTCGACATGAACATCCATCTGCCTAAATTCGAAGGAGACTTTGCTTGGTGGAAAAAGCGAATAGAGATATTTTTCGAAATTGACTTCGACATTATGCTAACATGGAAAGCGATTTTAAAGTGTCTAGGAATGAAGAAGGGAAGCCAATAGAGAAATCAAGATGGACTAAGAAGCAAAAGAGGAGCACCTTGCAAATTCAAAGGCCAAGCATCATCTTTTCAATGTGCTCCCTCAACAAGAAATCAACTGAATTGGAGAATGCTCAAGCGCTAAGGAGATGTGAGAAAGGTTGATTAAGCTTCATGAAAGCACCTCCGAAGTCAATTAAGCTTGCAAGACGGGACCTTCGCTGATCTCAACTCAACAATATAAAACTAGATAAAAGAGAAAAGGTACTTTCTTTGCATTCTAGATTTAAGGAAATTATTAATGATCTATCAAGTGTATGTGAGAATCTCTCTAACCGGGACATAATAATGAAAGTCATAGACGCATTCCCCCGGTCATCCAAATGGAGTCCATGGTAGACTCCTATATTTCAAAGAATCTAGAGGTAAGTACTCTAGAAGAATTTTTCTCCATCATGGAATTACATGAAATTAGGCTTGTAGGCATAGTTGAAGAACCAAGTACAAAGTCAAGGGGAGTAGTACTAGTAGCCGACAAATGAAAGAAGAAGAAGGAGACTCCACCCTCCTCATCCGATGACGAATCTTCCTCATCAATGAATAACAATGAAGAGGCTTATATAGTAAGGAAGGTAAGATGTGCATTGAAAAATTTTAAGTTTAACAAATCTAATTATAGGAGAAGAAGAAGAAATGTGATATGCTATAATTGCCAAGGAGAGAGACACATAAGGGATGATTGCCCTCTCTTGAACAAAGCAAAGGAAGACAAGAAGAAGGACAAGAAGAGAGAAGGGAAGAAGAAAGAAGAAAAGAAATCAAAAGAAAAGGGAAAGGCAAAAACGCAAAATCTAAAGGCAACATGGGATGATCCATCCTCATCAAAGGAAGAAATTTTCACACACCAAGCGCTCATGGGGATAGATGACATAGCCTCCACCTCATCCGAAAGAGAAGAAGCAAGCACAAGTGAGGAGGAGAGCTCAAGTGTAGGGGGAGCATCCTTATCGGATTCAAAACAAGAGGATTGGGTAAGTGAGGTAACGAATCTTTCTCTCAAAAAGATTATTTCCATGATTTCTAGTTTGACTAAGGACTTATTTAGAATGAAAAAGAAAAACAAATGCATGCAAAATGAAATTAAGAATTTAGAAGAAAAACTTGAAAAAGCATGTTCACATGTTAATGATTCTTCTTCTAGTACTAATGATGCATGTGTAGAAGAGAATAAGGTTTTAAGGGAAAAAATAGATTATTTAACTAATACCCTAGAGAAATTCACAATTGGCTCCAATACCCTAAACATGATTATTGGAAGTCAAAGATCTAGTTTTAATGAGAAGGGCCTAGGATATAAGGGAACCAAAAATGAAAAGGTCTATCATTGTCTAATTGCCAGAGGACAATCAAAGACAATAATGGTAGCTAGGAAATAGATCTCAAAGGAGTACTTGGTGAACCCCATTGGAAAGAATTTATATTGGATTCCCAAGTCAATCCTCAAGGGTTAAAGAAACCTAGGATAGTCAACCATAAATGGACTTATTTCATATCATATTATTTGATTGACTTATAAGCATGGTGGATGATTTGGGTAATTAATGTTTAAATCATGATTTGTGATACTTGATTTTATACTTGATGCATGATCATGATGTATAGTTATATGATATATTTATTTTATGATCATGATGGGTGTTTTTTATAATACTTAACCTTCGTAGAAATTGCATGAAATTGATGATTAAGTATAATACCTTAGGTACATCTCACATTCACCATAAGGTTAACTTGATTGAGAACATAGCAATAGATGAGATGTTAAGATGATACAATTGATTCACTAATATTCATGACATTTAGATGGGTCATTCAAAGTATCATAACATAACAATCACAGACCAACTATGGGGAAAATAAATATTTAATCAATGGACATATTGTCCAAAGATCATAGTTGGATATTTTAAATGATTTAAAACCATTTTATATTTTGTAAACAGTGAATTGATGTTTTAAAACAACTTAAGGCAAAACTATGTTTCAAAGTTGATAAAATGATTGAAGGTTTTTACAACTTTTGAGTTTTTGCCAAATGTTTGAAAAATGAATGTTTTTTTATGAAAAATTATTTTTCATTGATAAAGGGACTCATGAGAAATGTGTTTCCCAAATTTCATGATTTTTTGAATTTTCTGGGGAGTGTTTGATACTCATATTTGTTTTACATGCTTTCCTTCTTTATGTATTTGGTTAATGTTTTACCTAACTTAAATATGGTTGTTATGTAGGGGATCGGTACGGCCGGCTAGAGGGGGGTGAATAGCCCTTTTAGTTTGGATGCCGATATTTGCTCGTCTACAAGACTAATTAGCGCAAGCGAAAGACTAATAAAGACAAACAAATAGAAATACGAGAAAACAATCGCTAACAAAGAATGTAACGTGGTTCACGGCTACGCCGCTAATCCACGATCCCGATTCGTCCGAGGTGAATCACTCCTCCAAAGTCAATCACTATTGGTCTCTCCTTTGCACCAAGCTAGGTGGAGGTAACCTTTACAATCAAGATCACTCTTCTTACAAATAGAATGGAGTAAAAACAAGTAAGAAGAGTTTAGAGCTTGTGGGGCACTAGGAAGATCACTTGGAGCATAAGCATTAGCCTCTCAAAGGCTTACACCCTCTCTTTTTATAGAGAGGGATGATTTCTTCCCATTGGCCGCCATCGATCGCTGCGGTCCGCAATCGCGTCGTCCTACAACGGCCTCGAACACGTCGGATCGGCCGTTGTAGTCCAACGAAACTCTTGGCGGTCGGTGATGGACCTCCCGATCGGCTGCTCGTAGTCAATCGCCCGATCGACTACGAACGGTTCTATGGCTGAAACCCTATTGACCCGGTCATCGCCGCCTTGTGATCGGCCGATCACGCCTATCGATGATCATTGCGGCGCCACAATCGGTCGATCGTATACCATCGAACTCACTTGACTCGGAAGCGGTGGCATCCGCCATGACATAGCGATCGGCCGTGTGTCGAAAACTCATCCGACACTTGGCCAAATGGCCAAGTTTCACCTAAGAGCTACCCTTCCCCGGGTTACAATCGCTCACTCTCATCTCTCGGAGTCCCTCGCCTTCGAAGTTCTCTTCGTTCTCGGCCACGTCCCTCGGCAGCATCAGGCGCACGACTCTGCAATGCTCCTTCGCGTCTCTTGCCTCGAAGTCTACTTCCTCCGGCTTCACTCCAAGCTTCTCGTCCGGCGGTCCCTCGGATGCTCCAAGCGCACGGCTTCCGCAAAGCTATCCTTCACCGACTCAAGGCACGAGTCATGAGATGTGAAACTCGCCACGGCTCCATGTGCGAATTACTAAGTCCTGCACGACTTCAACGCACATATCAAATCAATATATCAAACTAACTTAAACCCTTTGCCACACCATCAAAACCATATTACGGCAAGAGATTGCCCTAACAATCTCCCCCTTTTTGATGTGTGGCAATCCGTTTAAGTTAGGTAAAAACATTTGATATAAATTCTAAGGTAAGAAAGCATGTAAAGATAAACATGATATAGCAAACATGCAACTCCCCCTTAATCCATGAAACTCTCTATGCAAATTTTCTCCCCCTATCATATATTTCTCCCCCTTAAATAATTAACTTAAACATAATTATTTCTCCCCCTTTGACACCATAAAAAAGATTAACACTAAGTTATAAGCTCATGGCATCAAGTATAAAGAGAAACATACACTAAAATCAGTCAAAACCTGATAAATTCAGGTTTCAGACATGTTCATATTCATGATCCATCGATCATTGCTATGGTATGATCGGCATAAAAGAATCCGAATTTCTGATTTTCTGGATGAATTTCAGAAATGCACTATTAATTCCAGAAAATTCGAAAAATCATGAAATTTGGGGAACATATTTCTTTTAAGTATATCTATCAGTGAAAAATAGGTTTTCATGAAAAATCATTATATTTCCACGTATTTGCCAAAAATCCAAAAGCTTTAAAAACTACTAGGTTTTTGATCATAAGAGAATCCATTTTGACACCTAGTCTTGTTTTGAATTGTTTCAAAACATGAATACATAGATTTTAGATTAAGAAATTGTTTTGAAAACATATGAAATATCCAACCATGATCTTTGGGCAATATGTCTATGAATTAAACATAAGCTTTCCCCATGATTGGTCTATTATTGCTATGTTAATACTTTAAATGACCATCTAAATGCCATAGGCATTAGTGGACATTTATATCATCCTAACATCTCACTCATGCTAAGTTTGCAATCAAGTTAGCCTATAGTGAGTGTGAGATGCATCCTAGGGGGTATTTGTATATACTTAACCCTTGTATTCATGCAATTCTATCATGGTTAAGTATCAACCTAACACTCTACATGATCACAAAGACATATATGAATTAATTTTACATTATGATCATGAAATACATGTTTTCATTAAATTATAATCATGTATTAGGTATTATATGATGATAATAAATAAAGTATCACCTAAAGCATGATTTAAACATATTTCTCATGATGACGTGCCCAATATCAAAAACATAAATCATGATTGCAAATATACATAGGAATTACATCAATCATCATGATTTAAGCAATATTATCTATTTATGGGCACGTTATCATCACCCAACACTATCTAAAAAAAATATTGTCCCGTCATCCTAAGTCAACCAAAATATGATATAGGTCAAGTTCATATGGTTGACTACCCTAGGGTTATCCTAACCCTTAAGGATGGATTTTGGAACCCAAAATAAATTCTTTCCTATTGGGTTCACTAAATACTCCTTGGGGATCCATTTCCTAGCAATTACTTTCTTTTTATCTTGTCCCCTAGCTATTAGGCATTTATAGGCCTTTTCATTTTTCTTTTCCTTGTAGCCTAGGCCCTTTTTGTTGAAACTAGCTCTTTGGCTCCCTAAGATCATGTTCAATGTGTTGGAGCCAATTGTGAATTTTTCTAGGGCTTTGGTTAAATAATCTACCTTTTCCCTTAATGCCCTATTTTCCTCTATGCATGCATCATTAACATCCAAAGGC
Organism: Wurfbainia villosa; assembly: GCA_025175895.1. Lineage (NCBI taxonomy): Eukaryota > Viridiplantae > Streptophyta > Magnoliopsida > Zingiberales > Zingiberaceae > Wurfbainia > Wurfbainia villosa. Next base: position 5,944,161 of record CM046004.1, read on the forward strand.
ATATAATCATGTGAGCATGCATCATCATGGCAAGAAGAGGTATCATTATTATTTAAACATGCATTTTCTAGCTTATATTCCAAAGCCTTAATTTGATTAAGCATGCTTTTATTTTTCTTTTTCATTCCAAATAAGTCCTTAGTTAAACTAGAAATTATGGAAACTATTTTCTTAGGAGAAGCTTTCGTTACCATAGTTTCCATATCTTCCTCTTCTTCTTCGGATGAGGAGGATGTAGAAGCTCCCCCTTCACTTGAGCTTTCTCCTCTTGAGCTTGATCCTTCATTTTCGGAGGAAGAGCAATCCAAGTCATCAAATGCCATCAAGGCCAAATTGGTGACAAAGGCATTCTCCTCATCCGATGATGATGAAGAGGATAAGGATGGGTCATCCCAAGTCTTTGCCTTTAGGGCTTTGACCTTTCCCTTTTCCTTTGTCTTCTTCTCCTCTTCCTTTTTCTTCTTGCTCCCTTTTTTCTTCTTCTTTTCTTCCTTCTTTTTCTTTTCTTCTTTGCTTTTGTTTAGGAGGGGACAATTATCTCTTATGTGCCCTTCTCCTTGGCAATTGTAGCATATGACCTTCCCCCTTGGTCTTCTATTTCTATCATGAGATTTATCAAATCTAAAATTCTTAAATGCACGTCTTACCTTCCTTACCATGTAGTCTTCTTCCGTGCTATCCATGGAGGAGGAAGACGCTTCATCATCATCGGAGGAGGAGATCTCTATCTTCTTCTTCCCCTTATTTGCCAACAATGCTACTCCTCTTGAGGGTTGAATTCTAGGCTCCTCTTGTATTCCTTCAAGCCTAGTTTCGTGGAGCTCCATTGTTGAGAAAAATTCCTCCAAGGTACTTACTTCCAAGTTCTTGGAGATGTAGAACGAATCCACCATGGAGCTCCACTTTGAGGACCGGGGAAAGACATCTATAGCCTTCATGAGCATGTCCTGGTTTGATAGCTTCTCACCTACACTTGTTAGCCCAATTAAAATTTCTTTAAACCTAGAGTGTAGTGAGGTTACCTTTTCTCCCTTTTCTAGTTTTATATTGGATAGTTGGGAGCGGAGGAGGTCTCTCCTTGCTAGCTTGGCCTCGGATGTGCCTTCATGGAGTTCTATAAGCTTCTCCCACATCTCTTTGGCGCTAGCACATTCTTCGATCCGGTTGATCTCTTGTTGGGGGAGCACATTGAAGAGATGATGCTTGGCTTTTGAATTTGCAATGTGCTCTTCCCTTTGCCTTTTGGTCCACCTAGATTTCTCTATTGGCTTCCCCTCTTCATCCCTAGGCAAAACGAAACCGGATTCCATTGTAATCATAATGTCAAAATCCGTTTCAAAAAATACCTCCATTCGCTTCTTCCACCAAGCGAATTCTCCTTCAAACTTCGGAGGATGGATGTTGGAGCCGATCATTTTGAAAGTTGTTTGTTGTGGCGGTTAGTCCTCGACAAGCTTTCCTCGGATCTGATACCACTTGTAGGGGATCGGTACGGCCGGCTAGAGGGGGGTGAATAGCCCTTTTAGTTTGGATGCCGGTATTTGCTCGTCTACAAGACTAATTAGCGCAAGCGGAAGACTAATAAATACAAACAAATAGAAATACGAGAAAACAATCGCTAACAAAGAATGTAACGTGGTTCACGGCTACGCCGCTAATCCACGATTCCGATTCGTCCGAGGTGAATCACTCCTCCAAAGCCAATCACTATTGGTCTCTCCTTTGCACCAAGCTAGGTGGAGGTAACCTTTACAATCAAGATCACTCTTCTTACAAATAGAATGGAGTAAAAACAAGTAAGAAGAGTTTAGAGCTTGTGGGGCACTAGGAAGATCACTTGGAGCATAAGCATTAGCCTCTCAAAGGCTTACACCCTCTCTTTTTATAGAGAGGGATGATTTCTTCCCGTTAGCCGCCATCAGTCGACTGCCGTCCTTGGCAGTCGACTGTCGTCACTACAACGGCCTCCGAACACGTCGAATCCCGACCGTTGTAGTCCAACGGAACTCTTGGCAGTCGACTGATGGACCTCGTGATCACGCCTCCGTAATCAAGCCGATCGGCTATGAAGCAGTTACGTCGAAAACCCTATTGACCCGATCATTGCCTTGGCGATCGATTGATGGTCTTAGCGATCGCCCACGCGATATGATCGGCCGCAATCCAATCGATCGTATACGGTCGAACTCACTTGACTCAGAGCAGTCGACTATCATGACATGGCAGTTGACTGGTGTCGGGAAAACCCATCCGACACTTGGCCAAATGGCCAAGTTTCACCTAAGAGCTACCCTTCCCCGGGTTACAATCGCTCACTCTCATCTCTCGGAGTCCCTCGCTTTCGAAGTTCTCTTCGTTCTCGGCCACGTCCCTCGGCAGCATCAGGCGCACGGCTCTGCAATGCTCCTTCGCGTCTCTTGCCTCGAAGTCTACTTCCTCCGGCTTCACTCCAAGCTTCTCGTCCGATGGTCTCTCGGATGCTCCAAGCACACGGCTTCCGCAAAGCTATCCTTCACCGACTCAAGGCATGAGTCATGAGATGTGAAACTCGCCACAGCTCCATGTGCGAATTACTAAGTCCTGCACGACTTTAACGCACATATCAAATCAATATATCAAACTAACTTAAACCCTTTGCCACACCATCAAAACCATATTACGACAAGAGATTGCCCTAACATGTTATACATCAAAAAAAGGGGAGATTGTTAGGGCAATCAACCCAAGTATGATTTGGTTTTGATGTGTGTGGCAAAGGTTTAAGTTAGGATATTTATGTTGATTTGATATGTGTTTAAGTTGTGCAGGATTTGGTAAATCACACATGAGTTAGCTTGATGATAACATTGGTGGGTTCACCATCTCATGGCTCGGGTCCTTGAGTCGGTGAAGAATGTCATTGTTAAGTCATTGTTAAGTCGTAGCTCCAGGAAAAGAGGAAAAAGTATGTCGACTTGTTAAGTCATTGTACGGACTTAAACAAGCACCTAAACAATGGCACAAGAAATTTGACAAAATAATGCTATCAAACGAATTCAAAATAAATGAATCTGACAAATGAATTTATGTCAAAGACACACCTAAATATCATGTAATCGTCTGTCTATATATAGACGATATACTTATAATGAGCAGTAATCATGAGATAATCATGAGTACAAAGAAAATGTTGACTAAACATTTCGATATAAAAGATATAGGTCGAGTAGATATTATATTGGAAATTAAAATTCTCAAGACATCTAAGGGAATAGTTTTGACACAATCCCATTATATAGAATCGGTGTTGAAGAAGTTTAATGCGTACGATCTCTCTACAGTGAAAACACCTATGAATCTAAGTCAACACTTAGTAAAAAACCAAGGTGAGCCCATATCGTAATTAGAATATTCTCGGATAATAGACAGCTTAATGTATCTCACAAACTGCACACGTCCGGATATTGCCTATGCAGTCAACAAGCTAAGTCATTTTACAAGTAATCCAAATGACACCCATTGGAAATCACTTATGCGAGTTCTTAGATATTTGAAATATACTATGAATTACGGATTACATTACGAAAGATATCCTGCTGTCTTAGAGGGATATTATGATGCTAATTGGATATCAGATACAAAAAATTTCAAATCTACTAGTGGATATGTATTCACGATCGGTGGGGGAGCGGTATCTTGGAAATCCACTAAGCAGATGTGCATTGCTCGGTCAACTATGGAATCCGAGTTTATAGCACTAGACAAAACAGCTGAAGAAGTTGAATGATTGCGGAATTTTTTGGAAGATATTCCAAGCTGGACGAAATCTGTGCTCGCCGTACTTATACACTGTGATAGTCAATCGACGATTGAAAGAGCACAGAGTAGTATGTATAATGGTAAGTCATGACATATATGTTGTAGACACAATATCATTAGACAGTTGATCTCGAATGGAGTGATTACAATCGACTATGCCAAGTCCAAAGATAATTTGGCAGATCCTCTTACGAATGGGTTAAATCGAGATCAAGTATATTGCTCATCGAGAGGAATGAGATTAAAAATATACAACTAAAATGAATGTAGTCGTAACCCAACCTTGTTGATTGGAGATCCCAAGATCTTGGTTCAATCAGATAACGAAGTTACAGAAGTTGTGTTACAACACATGAGATATATTATCTCTATCCCAATTCTAGGATGAACACGTGATGTCCTACCACATGTAGTGAAGTTAACCTTATGCTTTTAAAGATTTCTATACCTTTATAAGGTGGAGTATGATAGGATACTCTTGATAGAAGTGTCACCAATGAGAGTGTGAAGACAGACCGCTTCAATGAAACACTCTTGAATCCAAGATGATGTCCATGGCCAAAACGGAACCAACTATGAGAACCAAAAGTATGTGAGATAAGTCTTTGTGTGGATGTTATTGTCTTAGTATACACAAATAGTTGAGCAGTTCAAGACATCATGTTCACTGTGGAAGGTTCAAAGCCACAAGCTACCTCTCCCGATGCATTGACTTATCGATTGGACTCTTGTAAAGTGTCAGCATGCATTAATTTTCATTCATGTGGGGGATTGTTGGATATTTGGTCTTAAACAATCAATACGATTTTGCAAGGAAAAATCGAAGTGTCATCAATCGATGAAACTCTGAATTGACTTCAAAATCGAAATCTATGTTTCGCGTAAATGAATCTAGACTATTAATTTGCTCAAAATCGATTACTGGTGAATGAGAAATTAATTATTTAAAGTCAATCCAAAATAGCATTAATTACGTATTAATGTTATAAAAAGAAGTAGATGGAGAATAGTCCCACATCGAAAATTCCAAAGGAGATTTACTTATATGTGTTGTATTAATGAAGTTAACACAAAAAACACAGATGCCCTCTTATAATGGGTGAGCAAGTGCTCACACCTGCGAGCCCACGACCCGTCACCCTCCACGCGCACAATGGGCGCTTTGTTGGCACACTTTGCACTTGTGACACTCAGTTGGGACAGAGATAAATGATTGGGATGCTGACTGGGCAAGCAGATGATAACCATTGGATCAAAGAGGGATGATGGATCGCAAGTGTTGCGATCTGATCGTTGGTGATGAAGGTTGATCGAGTGGATCGCTGCATCCAGATCTGACAGCTGAGATCAAACGACTATCTGAAAGGTCACAACCCTCTAGATCGAATGACCTAGATGATCCTGACCAAAGGATACAACCAATCATCAAAGGGTACCTCACCTCTTCACCTTGTATAAATAGGATCTTCTAAATGATGGAATTCACTCGACTCAAGTTCACTCGATCTACTCTCAATTCATTCATTCAATACCTCTTATCTTCTACATCCAGAGTCTAAAAAGCCTACGAGAAGGTTCATATGTCTCGAAATTTATAGTGTTGCTATTTTGAAACGTCGTCGTTGTATCTTGGGAAACGAATTGTCTCGACATGCTTCCTAAATAGGTAAGCACATTGATAATTTGTAAAAATATTTGTCGGTGTTTAATTTGATATTTAGCAATTTATTGCTAAAATATTCAACATTATTTTTTAATTTTAAAAAATAGAAAAATATAATAAAGTAGAAAGAGTCAATTGAATGTTTAGATAAATCTATTTAATTTCGATAGAAAAATTTATTAATAAAAAATAGATTGTGTTACTTACATGTAAAGGAAGGGATTGGGATCTTGTGTGTTATTAACGTTGTTGCCTGTCGAGACAGGGATAATGAGATGTCCCGGTGGTGAATGCGATAAGGCCCGATAATTCGGACGAACGGGGATGACACGGAGAAAGAGCGGGGACAGTCGAAACATCATCTTGGCGGTGGGCCGACCCGAATGGGGTGGATCGAACCAAATCGTGAGTCCTGCAAGATAGCCAGCGGTTAGGGGCGCCGAGATGGATCTCGGCAAGGCCCCTTCGACGCTCAAGACAGAGATTAGTAAGAAAAGAGTGAAAAGAATGAACAAGTAGAGTAGAGAATGCGCGAACCTCTTTTCCCCTCCTCTGGGGAGGCTATATATAGAAAAGAAATCCTCCTGTCAAATGGTACTGTCGGTAGGGACGGTATGGCCTTATGATATATATATGTCGGTTCCAAGAAGTAATAGAGGTCATTACCCTCATAAATGTTGCAAGCGCGTGAGCCGTAATTAATACACGACGTATGGTTGATAGGAGACAACTCCTCATTAGTGCGATAGACATTCCTCTGAAACACAGTATGGGCATCTGTTTCTTGGTCGGAGAGATATGCTGATAAGGACCGCCTGGTGGACCCCTGAGTAGGAAATATCTGTCACGTCCTCTGACTAAATAAGATAAATTATACGTTGAGAAGCCATACATCTGAGATAATGTGACTTTGCCCTTTGCCAAGATATGAGATGATGACCGAGATGCGAGACATCTGATATAAGATATGACAGAGCCGGGACGTGGAGCGCGGAGCGCCCGGTATAATAGATGTCTGAGCCGAGACGCGAGACGTCTGGCTTAATAGATATCTGAGCCGAGACGCGAGGCGTCTGACTTAATAGATGTCCGAGCCGGGATACGAGGCATCTGGCTTAATAGATGACGTAGTGTTGATAGTTATATGTCTAGTCATAAGTTAGTTTTTTCCGATATCAAACATTAAACAATCTTTTTTTTTCAAAGATTTTCGGTTGGAGTTATAGGAATAATACAAATTTAAATATTTACTAGCTTAGTTATCAAGTATTGAATTGGCTAAATTGTTGAATATCTAATTGACTATGATGATAGAATGTCTAGCCAGTAGAGTGTCAGCTGATTAAGATGACAAAGTTATTAAGTGGTTGAGTTTATTAAGTAATTGAATTAGTTGAGTGGTCGAATTGCCAAATGATTCAAGTGGCTGAATTCTCTGGATAGTTGAATTGCTCGAGTGGCCGAGTAGTCAAGTCACTCGAGTGACCTAGTTCCTAAGATAATCGAGTTGTCTGAGTAGCTAAGTAGCCTAATCGCTCGAGTGGCCAAGTAGTTGAATCACCCAAGTGGTTGAATTGTCGAATGATCAAATGGAAAGAGATGCCTAGGTATGTATTTAACACAGTTTACTTGAAACAAATTCGTCCCCTCCAACAGACATTTGTTTCCCAATATATAATGGCAGGATCATGTACACAACTAAGAATAGATTATTTGCAGCAAATTGAATATGTACTCGAACATTATCATGGGAAGACTTCTCGAGCTATCGATACATAACAAAGAGGAGGAGAGAGTGGGGCAACAAAGAAGGTTGATAAAAATCCGTCTATATTCTATCCGATATTGTAGTCTTCTTATATAAAAGTTATAATCCTCGGCTATAATAAATGGTCGAATAAGGATCATTCAATGTCTTTCCCATCGAGATCAAAATGCTATGCGATTATAGATCACGGACATTAACTTTCGGTCATTTTTTGACTCAATAGTCAATGTATCCATTATGCATATTTAAATTTTGTCTTAATCAATTTAACATTCAACACATATAAATTACACTTGCACATGAATTATTCGAGTTCAATCCAATTTAGATTTATATTTATACCCTATATTCATGTGCATGAAAAAGAATCTTTAATTCGTACATGCTCATAACTTTATTGGTCATGATTCAATATAAATCAATCCACGGCGATGCTTAAGCTCAACTCCTCCGAAGTTCCCATGGGGATGGTGCGGTCATTAAAGCACGGTGGTGCTTACAAAAGTGACATGGTCGATTCCGGAGGGGGTCTAAAACTCTTTTCTAGATTCAGATGACTCTCACATGTCTTGGTCATCACGTCAAGACACATAGAGTCCTCCGTGATTTACCTCTCTCACAATGACCGTGGGACAGACCGATGAGAATCGCTAGATTTATGATTCCAACTTTTTACGGAATATAAATCAATCCCAATACCATAAAACTATAATATTAGACTTTATTTTTTATTCATTTTTTTCCCCCAAACAACTAATCCTCATCTATTGCACAACTTGCATTCATTATTATCAATTCTTACACAGCCCCACACCATGTAGCGACGAAAGTTTCATTTTCAAAAGGAAAAAAAAAAAAACACATAAAAGTTGAAGATCAAGACAGCTTAACAATTTATCGGTAAGATTTAGATACTAAACTCCTCCTTGTATCATGACAGAGCTCAATATAATTTAGACCCTGTTTAGAGGTCATACCGATATATATAGTCTCATAACTGAGATTTTGATAGCCTGAAATTTTGAAATATTTTTTCAATGTATTTATTTTGAATTAATTTTTGAATTCTTTTAAAAATGATAAATTAATTTTTAAACCCTTCTGAAAAGTCAACATGAAACAATTAAAAAATAAATTTGAGAGACTTCACGGGCTCAACTAATTAAGTCTTCGGATGGGACGATGACGCTTGGCTTGCAAATCGTGTTTGGCACGACCTAGAGTCATGTTGTACACAATACGAATCTAATCCGAGCATAAACTTTTTTTTTTTTTTAAATATTTTTATTATTATTACTTTTTTAAATTAATATTGATCGATGTCCTATGTGTGATTATAATTGTTAGTGGTAAATAGCAGGGAGAGATTGAATTAGTCTCCACGAGAGGAGAGGACGTAGTTAGTAAATGCAATATAAATTTACAGAAGTGAGCAGGGATCGAATCTCATTTTTAATAGGGTAGAAATATTTGTACCGGATTTTTAGTCCTCCATTGCATGTGTCAATCACGTCGAAATCATAAACTCCTACAATTAATCCTTTTACCATCGTCTTGGGATGGATTAGTAAAGACTATTATGTATTATGTTGACGGTTCTCCTCTTTTGTAAAAGAGAGAGATTGAATTAAAGGGGGTGTGAGATTTTCAAAATTTGCTGATCTAATTTTTAAATTTTACAATAAAAATAGGATTTAATTTTCAAATATCATCTAGGATTTTAAAATCTCGATGAATTCTAGATAGGATAAATAAATAAAAAATGGATCACAACCGATGATTCAACATTCCAGATTTTATTATTCCACTGATTTTTTTTTTATAATATGTCAACACAATTAAAAATCCAATCGAAAATATATAAAATATTGCATAGATACTTTCCATGATTTTACATTTTGCACAAGTAAATGAAAAATTAAAAAAAAAACCTTTTTAATTTACAGCAGCCATACTGCTTTTGCTGCCCTTCCATCGTTAATTAATAAATAAATTATATATAAATGTATATGCTATAGCTATCTATTTTATTGCCAATTAAAATATTAAATGGAAATTGTTAAATTATTGAAGTTTTTAAACGTCTGGTTCGGTATGGGGTCTAATGTGTAGGGACTAAATTATTTTATTTTAATTTTTATTTTAGTTTTATAATAGGCCAAAATAAAATCTAATTAATAATGCAAGCGAGTGGGTTGATGTCCTTATATAGCTAAGTGTTTTCAGTTTCATTCGTTCTTTCCCATTCTATTAATTCATTTTAGGTCTCTCTTTATTAAAGCAAAGATTTAGAAGTAGAAAGTTGTGTACCTTTTGAGTTAGTCTTCCAAATTGAATCTTAATTGGTTTTTCGGTCACACCTAATTTTTAAAATTAAATTATTTTTTAGACACACATTTAGATTCCAAAAAAAAATAAAAAATCTTACAAGATTGTGAGCCTATAATCATCTCAATGGAGTCTACAATTGCAATCTATTTTCATTTGTGATTATTATTATTATTTATTAAGATATGAATATTATTTGTATATTCACACTTTTGTTTGCAATCAATCTGAATGGTAGAAATTCTATTTTTTTTATTTATTTATTTATTAAAACAAATAAATAAGAAAACTCCACTTTTTTTTTTTGTCGAGTGAAAGTGATTAAAGCAATTTTATTAGAGAAGTGAGCTCTATTCCAATTTTAATTTTCACTAAGCGACTATATAAGGATTTTGATTAGGTTTTGTCCAATTAATTATATCTTGTGATTGGCACACCACTAGAGTCTAGTCATTGATGAGTGACCACTGATTAATAACCATAACCATCACAACTCCAATAATATCGATCGATCTTTCTTATTGTTTATCGACATTCACTAGTGCATAGCTTCGTAGCAAAAAATAAAAATAAAAACTTTATTTTTTTATAGAGTAATATATAATATTTTTAAATAACATTAAATTAAAGTAATATGTCATTAAAGTCATTATTTATGTAATTTATTTATGTTTGAAATAGAATTAAGTGTGTGTATATATATATATATTCATGTGAACAGTGAAAAACACTGTTAATTTCTCCTCAGTTGGATGAGTACTATTCGTGTGTGTGTATATATATATATATTGAGAATGGAACGTTGATAATCATAAATGAAAAGTCAAATGTTTAGTTTTACTCCAAACAATAATTATGTAAATCATCAATTTATGAAAATAAATAAGGTAAAATTTAACTTTTGGTATATATATTTAGGGTGGTAAATGAATCAAGTGTTCATAAACAAGTTTATTGTTCGACTCAATAAGAGATCGTATATACATCAGAGTCAATTAATGAACAAGTTTGAACAACTTGTTAAAATAAATAAACAAGTTTGAATACATATGTGTTCGATTTTTAATGTTCTGTGAAAAATATTTGTGACTAGTATTCATGAACAGTATTTTTTATTACACTCAATTAAAAATTATTATAAACTTATTTATTCTCATTTATAAATCAGGATTAATTAAAATATTAACATTTTAAATAAACAAAGATTAATAATGTTTAAGTAAGATAAATTTAAATAAGTTTGAATCAAACTTCATTGAAGTTTGAATCGAGCTAATTGATTAGAACTTCGATATCCATTAAACAAGTCAAGCTCAATCTTAAAAAAAAAAAAATTAAGTTTGAACAGATTTTTCAATAACTTAATTAATTTTAACTCGATTTAATTATATTATCAAATAATCTAAACATTGTAAAATACTATAAAACTTGACTTATTTACAATCCTATGTATTGGTCGTCTTGCAACAATTATACGACTCTTGTTATAAATTAGTTTCACTAAAATCGATGATTGTATATATATATATATATATATATATATATAGAAAAGAATTAAAAAAAAAAAAAAAAAACTCATGCTACTTGTGACAAGTAAAGCATCGAATTACATGTTTCTAAAGTGAAAGAATTCTCACAATGATGGCCAAAAGCTGGTCCTTCCTTCTAGAACGATGCTAATTAGATCATTTAATTTTGTCGGTGCCATCGACTAATCAGGTTAGTCGACTGATCAAGAAAGTACTTAGTAACCTTCCATCTAATTTCTTTTTCAATTTTCTATCGCAATAATTAAACAAGAGGAGTAGGTAGTTAAATAATGACTTATGGATTATTCGACTCGTGTTAAAGCTGTTGTAACATTTTAATGGTTTTGAACCGGTTTAGTTTGACTCGGTGCAGACATCAAAAGGAGTAGGTAGTATTGATAAATAAATAAATAAAGTTTGCCAAAATGTTCTTTCACATTTATTAGTTTTTTTTAATACATCACAAAATACTTAAATATTTTTGAAAGTTTCTATTTCAGTGTAAAACTGTCTCTCTCTTTTTTCTTGTTTAAATAATTATTTGAACAGGTAAAATAGATATTTTAATATTAGATGAGAATATATGTTACGTTTTTTTTTAACAAGTCAGAAGTTTTTTTGGCAAAAAAAAAAAAGAGGCTTTAATTACATATTTCCTTCCTGGCTAACTCTCATCGCATCCAACGGTTGGCATGTGACGCCAACTGCCCCGCAACCCAACTCTATTTAAATCTTTCGTCCTTAGCTTCGCCTCTTTCAGGGAAGAGAACCTGCTTCATCTTTTGTCGTCCCCAGACCCCAGCCTCTTCCTTCTCGTCTTCGATCCTTCCAGACCCGTCGATGGATCTCTCCGACGCATCCGCCCACGCCATTTTAGGCGACCTCTGCCTCAATGCCCCTGCCGATCCCCTCAATTGGGGCGCAGTGGCGGCGGCGTCGGCAGGGAGCCACCTGGAGGAGGTGAAGAGGATGACGGAGGAGTTCCGCGGGACGTCGGTGCGCCTCGAGGGCGCCTCGCTCACGATTTCGCAGGTGGCGGCGGTGGCCGCCTCGGCGGGGGTGAAGGTGGAGCTGTCGGAGGCGGCGAGGGAGGGCGTGCGAGCGAGCAGCCAGTGGGTGGTCGACAGCTTGAGCAAAGGCAAGGACAGCTACGGCGTCACCACGGGATTCGGGGCCACTTCCCACAGGAGGACCAAGGAAGGCGGCGCGCTGCAAAACGAGCTCATTAGGTCAATCCATTTCTCCCCCCTTTCCTCTCTCTCTCTCTCTATTCATTAATTTCATAGTTTTTCATCAAATCACAAACTCATCTAATTGCATCATAAACTTCTGCAAGTTGATTGTGAATTTGGCTAAATCATCCAAAACAATTTCGCCGAGAAATAGTCCATTCTTTGATGCTCGAGTTAAAAGGGTTAAACTACAAGTTGGAATAGTCAACTTGAAGTCTCGTCGTAGCTGTGCATTGGTTGTCACCCACTTTATCTAGGTCATCATCCTCATACTTGTTCTTCATGTTTTTTTTTTTTTACCCAAATCGACGGGGAGAAAGTCTTCGTTTTTTTTTTTTTCAATCGGTCAGCTTATGGCCAGATCCACATGATTTGTTGAAAAATAAATGAAGAAAAAGAGGCACCGACGAGAACGGCCTACCAAACTCAATCAAGTGGAGAAAAACTACAAGACGACTGTCCTTGTTAATTGTTAATAGGGTTGCGTTTGGTTCAAGGGACTCCCAACTGTGTCACCTCCATTATTCTGCACGATGAGTTTGCAGATTAACCAGTTTTCATTTTACTATGCTCATGATTTTGTCTGTTGAATAGTCTAAAATCTTTATAACGGGAAGAAGACGATAAATTTGTGGCAGATTGTAGTTTGTTATAGAGTAAATTTTTGACTTTACTGTAATTGATTATGGTTGTTGGAGCATAGTAATTAGTTCATTGGTTCTACTGAGCACGGGTTTCTCTTTGCCGTGCAGATTCCTCAATGCCGGAATATTCGGCTCCCGGCGAGACGCCGGCCACACGCTGCCGTCCACCGCAGCCAGGGCGGCTATGCTTGTCCGCATCAATACGCTTCTGCAGGGCTTCTCCGGGATCAGGTTCGAGCTCCTCGAGGCCATGGCTAGCCTCCTGAACTCCGGCGTCACCCCTTGCCTTCCCCTCCGTGGTACCATCACCGCCTCAGGCGACCTCGTGCCCCTTTCCTACATCGCTGGACTCCTCACCGGCCGCCCTAACGCCAAGGCGCTTGCGCCGACCGGTGAGCCCGTCGACGCGGCCGAGGCCTTCCGCCGGGCCGGCATCACCCATGACTTCTTCGAGCTGCAGCCCAAGGAGGGCCTTGCGCTGGTCAACGGCACGGCCGTCGGCTCCGGCCTCGCCTCACTTGTGCTCTACGACGCCAACATCCTCGCTCTCCTCGCCGAGGTGCTCTCCGCTGTGTTCTGCGAGATGATGCAGGGGAAGCCCGAGTTCACTGACCACTTGACCCACAAGCTCAAGCACCACCCGGGGCAGATCGAGGCGGCCGCCATCATGGAGCACGTCCTTGCCGGAAGCGCCTACATCAAGCTCGCCGAGAAGCTCCACGAGCAGGACCCGCTACAGAAGCCGAAGCAGGACCGGTACGCCCTTCGCACTTCCCCCCAATGGCTCGGCCCTCAAATCGAGGTCCTCCGAGCTGCCACCCACTCCATCGAACGCGAGATCAACTCCGTCAACGACAACCCCCTAATCGACGTCTCGCGCAACAAGGCCCTCCACGGCGGTAACTTCCAGGGCACACCTATCGGCGTCTCCATGGATAACGCCCGCCTCGCCGTCGCCGCCATCGGTAAGCTCATGTTCGCACAGTTCTCCGAGCTCGTCAACGACTTCTACAACAACGGCTTGCCCTCCAACCTCTCCGGCGGTCGGAATCCCAGCCTCGATTACGGCTTCAAGGGCGCCGAGATCGCCATGGCCTCCTACTGCTCGGAGCTCCAATTCCTCGGCAACCCGGTCACCACCCACGTGCAGAGCGCGGAACAGCACAACCAGGACGTGAACTCCCTGGGGCTCATCTCTGCCAGAAAGACGGCGGAGGCCGTCGACATCCTCAAGCTAATGTCCGCCACCTACTTGGTTGCCCTCTGCCAAGCAATCGACCTACGACACCTGGAGGAGAACCTGAAGAACGCCGTGAAGAACACTGTCAGCCAAGCGTCCAAGCGGGTGCTCACCACCGGCGCTACCGGCGAGCTCCACCCCGCGCGGTTCTGCGAGAAGGACTTGCTCACGGCCGTCGACCACGAGCACGTCTTCAGCTACATTGACGACCCCTGCAGCTCCACGTACGTGCTGCTGCCGAAGCTGAGGGCGGTGCTAGTGGAGCACGCGCTCGGCAACGGCGAGAAGGAGAGCGATCACAGCACCTCCATCTTCCAAAAGATCTCGGCTTTGGAGGAGGAGCTCAAGGCGGTGCTGCCCAAGGAGGTGGAGGCGGCACGGGCTGCCGTCGAAAACGGAAGCGCAGCTGTCGAGAATCGGATCAAGGAGTGCCGGTCCTACCCCTTGTACCGCTTGGTGAGGGAGGAGCTCGGGGCGGCGTTCCTCACCGGAGAAAAAGTGCGGTCTCCCGGGGAGGAGTTCGAAAAGGTGTTTGCGGCGATCAACGGAGGACTTCTCATTGAGCCTCTTCTCGAGTGTTTGAAGGAGTGGGATGGCGCCCCACTTCCCATCTGTTAGGAAATTGGCTGTGAGAGGCCGGTCATGCAAGTTGTTCTCCTTCCATTCATCTAATTATCATCACAAGTGTGTCCCTGTGCTCTCAAGATTTATTATTATTTTTCCTGTAATTCTTTGTAATTCGATCCAGTAATGAACTACAAATATTTTCCTTATTTTTTTTATGTGATTTGATGACCTGTCAAAGTGATAGAAGCTGGGGGTGATAGTGAACCGATTAAATGGGGGCAGTTGGCATGGCAACAGCAGCGCAAAATCATACATCCACCTAGTTACGGGGTGTGCATTAAAGGACGCTTGATTGATGGATTCTTTGTTATTCGTGCTTTTCAATCGATTGGAAAATTTTATATGATTGAGCCAACCATCTCAGAATTATGACAATTAAAAAAAGAAGTGAATCAATTCAATCGAAATCAAATAAATTAAATTTTTTAAATTAATCGAATCAAATAAATTAAATTTTTTTAAATTAATCGAATCGATCAAATTTTTAAATAAAAATTAAATCGACCGAATTGATAAAAAAAACTATGTTAATTCAGCTAAAAAAATGATTTTTTAAAATCAATCGACTGATAGTCTTCGATTTAATTGAATAGTCGATTGAAAAATATTCAATACGACGTCGATCCAAAAATATTCCATGTGAAATTTTCTCTAAACAATTGATTGTTATATCTAAAACTCAATTATTATTTTAATTTTATATCGTTTTACATGTTATTTTGGGTATTGACTCAGTTTAATATACGTATACAATATATCAATTGACCATTATATGATCAATCGATTGATACAATTTCTATTCTATTTTTTAATGAGTGATCGAGTAAGAAAAAAAAGTCTAAATTCTGAAAATCAAATATATAATTTGGATATTTTATATTTGAGAATTTTTTATTTGTAATTTTATTAAATTGACATGGTTGGTTAAATTAACAAAAAATTAAAATTAAAATATCTCCCACATATTTACAAAATTATTTTTTTTATAAAATTAATTCAAATTATATTATATTCTTACATTAAAAAAACTAATATTAATCAAATTAAATATATATTATAAAATTAAACATAAATTGATACATTTTTTATGTTTCATCAACACGCAATCATTCAAATCAAATGATTTTTACATTTATACAAAATAACAAGTCGATAATCCAAAAAAAAACTACAATCTCATATAATCAATTTGATTGTTGTTTATGGCTTAAAAAATATAAATTCATCTGTGAGTGACGAGACTTAGGAATGCTATTAAATATGTTAAGCAATCCCCTTCTAGATTAAGTAAGTTCAAAGAATTTGTAAAAATTGAAAGCAATAAATCATTATGTTTGAATATACGAATCAGATGGAATTCAACTTATTTGATGTTGAATGTAGCTGAAAATTTTGAAAGAACTTTTTGATATGTTTGATAAACAAGACTCATGTTTTAGAATATATCTTCAATATAATGATTAGGATGTTATTGTGAATGATAATAGAGATATGATACTTGGATCAGACGGGTTACCACAAATATAATTACAAGTTTTTGATGGGAAGCCAACAAGTGTTGATTAAAATAATGTTAGACTTTTTACATCTCTATTATAAGTTTTTTATGAGTTAACATTAAAAGTGTCAAGATTCTTATATGTCACTTCTGATACTTTTGCACATGAAATCAGTTATATTCATTCAATATTAAAGGAGTGGCGAGAAAATGATGAACATGATATATGTTCAATGGGATTACGAATAAAAATTAAAATTGACAAGTATTGGGTAGACCTAGAGAAGATGAATAAATTATTTTATATTATAGTGATACTTGATCCAAAACATAAATTAGATTTTGTAGAATTTATATTAATTGAATTATATGGAGATGAAAAAGGTGCAAGAGCAGAAAAGAATATAAAGTAGACTTTATTTACTTTGTACAAAGATTACAAGAAGAAAATGGAGCTCCTGAGTCAGAGTAGCACCTCAAAAATTTCAACTATTTTAAACTTAGGTGATAACGACATTGTGCCAAAAAATGTAAGTCAAATAGATTTGAAAAGATAATCAATATTTGCAAATTATAAGAAACAAAAGATACAAATTTTTATTGATGACAACATGTTAGAATTAGACAAGTATCTTAATGAAATAGTTGAAAAATATTGTGAGACTTTTGATATTTTGGGATGGTAAAAGCAAAATTGTCATAGATTTCCTATACTTGCTAAAATTGCTCATGACGTATTAGTCATTTCAATATCAACATTTACTTCAGAATCCGTTTTCAGTACTAGTGGTTGGGTACTTGATTGTTTCAGGAGTTCATTAACTCCTAGAATAGTAGAAAGTCTAATTTGTATCCAAGATTGACTTCTATTAAGTTTGGAGTCAATTAATATCGAAGAAATTTTAGAAGACATAGAAAAACTTAAAAGCAATACATTTTATTTAAAGAAAAATTTATAGTTAGTTGTTTGTTTACAATTAAAAATGTATAGATTATTAATTTATTTGACTTGCATTGTATTATAATTTTTTTATCAGAGTTCTCAAAAATAAAAATAGATTCGTTTTCTTCGACAACACCAATTCATATGTAATTAACCATTTTATCGTATGTTTCAAATATTTTAATTTAGTTATAAGTGTATTTACTTTTTAATTATCTTGTTCAAATGATAATAATAAATTTTTATTTATTGATCATTATTCATTAGGATAAACACAACTGTATAAGCGGTGAAGCCGACAAGTCTGAAGTCACGAAGAGTGAAGAGAAGGACTAAAGCAAGAACTCAACTCTCAAATCATAACTCTCAAGATCCAAGGATATGTTGAATTCATTTTGACATATTGTATAACTTGATTACTTGAATGTAAAAATGTTAAAACTATATGTTTGATTGCTTGAATGTTTTTAAGTTTTAACAAAATGTTTTATATATTTTGATTTGTTTATATTTATTAAATTTTGTCTTGTACTCTTGTTGACATGTATAAAGTATTTAATTTAAATAGTTATATTATTGTATAATATTGAATGTTTTAATTTTTAATAGTGAAATTTAAGAATGTATAGGAAAATAAATTCTATAAATATAAAGGAGATATTTTATTTTATTTTTTAATTTTAATAAATTATCTAATTTAAGGTACTATATAATATGTATTCAATATAATCGTATATATTCATTAAATGCATGAAATGACATTAAATTAGAGTTAACAGTAGAAATTAAGATAAGTCAGTCGACTATTTGTCATAATTTCATAAGAAAAAGGCTATCAGTCGACTGGACACTGTATTTAATCGATTACAACTGTCCAAAGAGAGGTTCACCAAAGTATTAGTCGACTGAACAAAAAAATATTAGTCGATTGCTTTACTGTAGCAAGTCACAGAATGTTTAGCAGTCAACTAATATATCATAACAATCGACTAGCTCAGTTGACTCTTAAACATTCTGCATTTATCTACAGTTAATACAGTCGACTGATTTACTATATCAATCGACTGTTTATACTGTAGCAAGTCAAAGAATGTTTAGCAGTCAACTGATAGTTTAACAGTCGGTTGTTATCTTCATCAGTCAATTGATGGGGAAAAATTAGGTTTTTTGATTTCTAATCGAATTAACCGATTTTTTTAGCTTAATCGGTTCAGTTTTATTGAAATTTTTTATTGGTTCAGTAATTTAAAAAAATCGATTTAATCGGTTTTGGTTCGATTCAGTTCGATTATATACCGATTGCATAGGCCTAGTTACAAAGTATAAGAAATAAAATGTATAATTTTTTATGATCACAATATGTCAGAATTGGACAAATATCTTAATGAAATAGTTGATGAATATTGTGATATTTTGGAATGATGAAAATAAAATTGTTATATATCTCCTATACTTTTTTTTTAATAACCCAGGTGTCCAGATCTTTTGCTCGACTATTCCTAGGGATGTATAAATCCTGTCCCACGGGTATTGTCCACTAGGATAAATCAAGGGAGTGCGATAATCCAATGGGGACTCACACTTGAAAGCCCAAGGAGCAAGCTCAATTTGAAATCCCAAAGAACACTGCCAAAGGGAGGAATCGAACCGTGGAGGCATGGTAGTCGTCATTCCGCTCTAACCATCACATCGAGCCCTTAGGGGCATATATTTCCTACACTTGCTCAAATTGCTCGTGATGTGTCAGTCGTTCCTGTAAGTGCCTATAAGATTCACATATCTCCACAATGACATGATATTTTTTACTTTGGGCCTACGTCCTCGTAGTTTTATTTTTGGACTTTACCCAAAAGACCTCATACCAATGAAGATATTTTTTCATCTTATAAGCACATGATCTTTTCCATGTCTTACCAATGTGAGAATTTGATTGTATTCTTAATACTCCAACAATCTCCCCTCAAATGAAGGACCACATTGCCCCTCCCCCTCAAGTCTATCTGTCCTCGAATGACATCCTCTGCTTGATGTTCGATCCTCAACCCACCAGGACTTCCTGCCAACTGTCTAGTCCTCTTGACCCAGTTGGACTTCCTATCAGTTGTCCAGGCCTTCTGGTCCAACTAGACTTTCTGTCAGTTGTTCGGTCCTCCCGATCCAACTGGACTTCCTACCTGGTGTTTGGTTCTCTTGATTCAGACATGAAAGCTTAACTTCCTTCATTCGAGGTTCATGGCTTGATATGGACCATGACTTTGATACCAACTATTAGTGTCTATAAAATTCACATATCTTCACAATGGTATAATATTGTCCACTTTGGATCCAAACTCTCATGGTTTTATTTTTGGGGTTTACCCAAAAGATCTCATACCAATGGAGATATCATTTCATCTTATAAGCACATGATCTTTTCCATGTCTTATCAATGTAGAACTTTGATTGTATTTCTAATACTCCAACAATTCCAATATCAATAGTTGCTTCAGAATATATTTTCAATACTGATGATCGAATACTTGATTGTTTTAAAAATTTATTAACTCCTAGAAAGAAAATCTTATTTGTATCCAAAATTTACTTCAGTTAAATTTGGAGCCATCAATGGCAAAGAAATTTTGAATGATATAGAAAAATTTGAAAATGATAAAAACAAATTTAAACTACAGTTAACCTTCGTTACAATTAAAAATTTATAAAATATTAATTTATTTAACCTGCATTGTGTGTTATCATTTTTTATCGAAATTCTCAAAAGTTATAATGATTCATCCACACCCATGCATGGGTGAATTAATCTATTCAATTAAAAATGATAGAATGTTTTAAATATTTTATTTTTTTATAAGTACATTTTCTTCTTAATTATCTTATTCAAATAATAAATTATTACTTCCTCGTTATTATTCATTAAGGACAAGCATAATTCACAAATAATTTACTCTCAAAATCTAAAGATAAAACAAAACTTCTATACGATGCAAACAAAGGCTACAAGTGTTTTTTATTCTTTAATTTTCAAAATCAAATGTGATTTATATAGAAGTGAAATTATGTTTATTATCTCTTATTCTCTATATGAGTATGAGTCTATGACTTGCGAGGCGGTGAGGATAAACGAATTGACTTTTGCACCAATGAGTCTATGACTATATTAAAACTTAATAAAACATGTAATTCTTAATTATCTTATATGAATGAATTTTCCTTTTAAAATAGTAGAATCCCAGTTAATCATTTTTTTCTTGAAATTATTGATATCAATAGTAATAGTAAAAATTCTATTAATTCCCAACCTCTCAATCAATTTTCAATAGCTAAATTGATTGCTTCGCCTTTATGAATTGTAATTAGACAAAAATTCAGAATTCTTTTATGCAACTTCCAATATTTATCGATAAAATGAGCGGTCAAACATATATAATTGATTTTTTGAATCGATGTCTATGTATCAGTAGTCAAAGAAATTTTTTGTGTTGAATTATACAATAGATTTTTCAATTTTTCCCATTCAATTGTATATAATTATACATAATCATATGTTACTGTCCATCTCGTAAGAATTCGAGACTCGAGAGTCACGGCCTCGTGTGGTAGTCGAGGGCTCGTGCGATAATCGCGGGGTCAGAGGCGACAGTTGGGAATAACCGGAAGGATACCGGACAACCCAAGAAGCGGAGGGGTTAGGGGTGACAGTCAGGATCGAGAGTCGTGGCCTAGGTGTGGTAGTCGCGGGGTCGAGGGATCATGTGACAATCGCGGGGTCGGGGGCTCGCACGACAGTCGTGGGGTCGGTGGTGAACCATCAGAGGTTGCTCGAGCTTGGCTGCTAGGGGTGCTCTGTGCTCGGTGTCGAAAGGAGTACTAGGAAAGTTTAGGGTTTAGGAGTCGAGATTGAGGGTGTCGAGTCGAGATTTAGGGTTTAAGAAAAAGTCACGATTTTGTGATTTTTAAGTTCCGATTCGAGAAGAACAGTCGGCTGTTTATACAAATTAGTCGATTGTATATAGAATCAGTCTACTGCTTTACGCCAGATCGGTCAACCGATTAAATTGCTTTTTTTGTTTTGAAACCAAAACCGAACCGAAATAATCGATATTTTTATTTTGAAAACTCAAATTTTCAAATAAACCGAACCGAATGTTTCGGTTCAGTCGATTTATTTTATTTAACTGAAATTTTGCACATGCCTATTTGTAAGGACTAATTGTCTTTTCAAATCCATTTGATTTATATTTTTTTACATAAATATCACTATCACTTGATTCTGAAATGAATAAAATTTTTGAAGTATTACTTTGAGACTCTATTTTATTCTTATAATTTTTTTGTACAAAGTAAATAAAGTGTCATTTATAATCTTTCCTACACTTGCACCCTTTTCATATCCGTATAATTCAACCAACATAAACTCTACAAAATCTAATTTATGTCTCAGTTCAAGTACCACTACAATATAAAGTAAGTTATTCATATTCTCTAGATCTCCTCAATACTTGCCAAATTTATTTTTCATTATAATTTCTATCGAATGTATATCAAGTTTATCACTATCTTACCACTCCTTCAATATGATATGAATATAATTAATTTTATATGCAAAAGTATTATATAAAAAACTTTTAATGTATTATTCTAATCTACACTTGTTAGTTTCCCATCAAAAGTCTTTAATTCTCTTAAAGATTTCTCATATGATCCAAAAAAAACATAGAACCATCATATTAACGATCTCCTACGACTAGAGATAAATCGGAAAATGCTCGCAAGGGCATCCCCAACTTTCCTAGTTTGTCACCTCATTTGAAAGAAAATCTTTCAAATTCACCGTAGTTAGGGATCAAACTGTAGATATCTGAGAGCTAAGTTGGACCCTCTGTCGTTGCACCGTAGCTCCAAGGGCAATTTCTTATCTAATCTAAGTATCATATCTCTATTATCATTAACAACACCATATCAATCTGTATATTGAATATTTATTTTAAAACATAAATCTTGTTTATCAAATCTATCAAAAACTCTTTCAAATGTTTTAGATTCAACATCAACTAAGTTAAATTTTATCTAATTGATACATCCAAATATAATGAGCTCTTGATTTCAATTTCTACTTATTCTTTTAAGTTGCTTAATTTAGAGAAAGATTACTTAATATATTTAATATTATTCTTAACTCTCATCACATATAGATTTATATTTTTCAACCTCCTATGAATGAAGTATTCTTTTAAAATAGTGAAATCACACTTAGTGATATCATTTGAATTTACATTATTAACTGCAACAATGAAAATTCTACTAATTTTTCAACCTTTTAATTAGTTTTAAATAATTAAATTGATTATCTCGTATTTATAGCTTGTAATTGAACAAAAATTCATAATTTTTTTATGTGACTTCTAATGTTGATTGATAAAATGAGTTGTCAAATATATATAATTAATTTTTTAATCGATATTTATATATCATTAGCTAAAGAAACTCTTTATGGTGAATCATCCAATAGACTTTTTAAAATTTTTTTCCCTTCAATTATATATAATTCAACATGATCATGTATAACTATCAATCACAATTTTTAAATCAATATTCGAATATATCAATTAATTGATAATACATATCAATTGATTACTTTCAATTTGATTTATATATTTTTAAAAGAAAATTGAATTTTCAATTTGGGTTAATTCGTTCAAATTATTGGATTTTAATCCATGTTTTGCACAGCCATAGTAAAAGCTAATGCAGCAAGCAAAGTGTGATTAACTAAAGCAATCATTATTCACTAGTGTTGCTTGATCTTAGGTCTTGAGACACACTCCATGGACAAACCTTGTGAAGAAAATCATCGTCCCCACCTGCAGCAGAAAACAATATTCCCTCTTAGCTTCAAAATATGCAGTTGGAGCTACTTCCGCGGACAGTGGGGAAACCAAGGAGAAACTTCGTGTCCAGTGGCCAGTGGGGAAAAAAAAGTCAAGACGTCTAATAAGACATTCCTTGTCGAAGATCCCACTTGATAATAAGACATATGCTCATGTCTACTTCAGAAAAATCTATCCACCGTATTAATGGAATCATGTCTCCCATCAACCATGTTGGAAGTATTAATTACGCTACATATGCCGACAGCATTTATGAAGGTAATGTCCTCTATTATCTCAAAAAATGGCAGGCCATCCTTTCAAAGCGTTATGTCGCCCATACCCTCCGTACCTCTCTATAGAGCTATCTCTGCTTATATAAGGGTAATTTGAGAATGAGATAAGAGGTTCGGAAAAACATCTAAACTCTTGCTCTTTTGCTTTCCTTGCTTCTCCTCTACACACTAATCTCTGCCTTGAGCGTTAGAGGGGTTTAGCCGAGATCTCTCTCGGCGCCCTTAATCGCTCTTCTTCATTGCAGAGTTCATCTCGGTAAGCCGTGACACGTCATTCAGCAAGCGTCGGGACGACTCAAGCAATCTGAGACAATGCACTCCCTACTTCGACAACTCTCGCCGAGTCAGCAAATCATCCGAATCACCGGTCTTCGCTACTGGACACCTCAACATCTCGGTCTCAACCGAAACATAATTGGTGACGTCTGTGAGAATTCGTAAACACAACTGAGACAGAGATGGGAGATCAAGGAGAAAACTCCGGCAATCGGAACTCTACTGAAGGAAGCATAACGAGGGAAAGCATTATCGCCCTCGTCAAGACTACCATGGAGGGCGTCCTGCGCGAACACTTCTCTAGGGGTCTTACTCCGAGGCCAGCGTCCCCCAACCCAGCCCAAGCCCCAACAAGCCAACACCAACACTCGCTCCTTCGACTCCGAACCGACCAAAGACTATCCCAATAATATCGCTATCGGTCGAGTCATCTTCAACGATGTCTCTACAAGAGTCCTCTGAAGAGGTGGCCTCCCGTACGCTGCCCGAAAGGGACTCCAAAAAGGGAAAAGCTTCGTTGATCAGTTGGAGCTCTCTCCCAGTATTATAGCCGAGAGGCTCCCCAAATACTTTAAGTTGTTATCTATCGGAGAGTATAATGGTTCCACTAACCCAGAGGAGCATCTAGGTCAATTCGAGAAAGATGTCCTGCTGCATAACTATACTGATGGAGTAAAGTATAAAATTTTCTCCCTCAACCTAGTGGGGTCCGCACAAAGGTGGTTTGACCGGCTTCCCCAAAGATCCATCTGCTCCTTTGAAGAACTCTTTGTACTTTTCCTCCCACACTTTGCCAGTAGAAAAAGGTACCGTAAAACTGCTCAGTACCTTTTGACTATAAAACAGAGAAATCATGAGTCCTTGAGGGAATACATACACCGATTTAATCGGGTGGTCGTGGATGTCTCGGGTGTCTCACCTGAGATGATAGTTAATATCTTCTCCCAAGGCCTAGTGCGAGGGAATTTCTCAAAGTCTTTGATGAACAGACCTCTACCTCATTTTGAAGTCTTGCTGGGACGAGCAGAGGCATACATTAGTTTGGAGGAGGCCGAGAGAGCGGTATATGAACAGAGAGGCGTGGGAGAATCTAGCAAACCTCACCCACCACGCCTGAACAAAAAAGCCCCCATCCCAACATCGGCTCGTCCTCCCCAAATCCCTCGGTTGACCAGAGATAAGGTAATTCATGAGTACAGGAGACTGCTCAGCCATCAATACTGCCAAGTCAGTCCAACCCCTTTTGTGTTTTTCATCAAGTATATGACCATTCAACTCGAGAATGTCGCAACCTGACCAAAGAGATCAAACAAATAATGCAGGAGCAGCAGCAGAGTTTTAATGCCCAACCTAGATTTCCGTGGATAGAAGCAAGGCAGAGCCAAGGAACCATACTCGACGAATCCCTTTGAGGCAGACTCGTCGACCTTCACCGGAGGAGCCGGATACACGAGCCTAGGCTCTGCGGAGGGCCAAGGAGTCTTCCCCAAGGCAGCCAGCTCCCCAACAAGATCCACCGAGAGACCTCTCCAATACTCCACACCGAGATATCATCAGTATGATCACGAGGGGAGCCACAGATGGAGATTCAAACTGAGCTAGGAAAGCTCATGGAAGATGGTTGGAGAACATGGAAGTAAACGTCAGTCGGAGACGTGCTAAAGGACCCTTAATAAACTTCAGTTCCGAAGACCTGCGAGGAGTTTCTGTCTCGTACGACGATGTCTTGGTGATCTGTGCCATCATAGCTAATTATGACATGGCTAGAATCTTCATGGACACAGGTAGTTCGGTTAATATTTTATTTAAAGAAGCTTTTGTCCGCATGCAGCTCAACTCGGCTCAACTTCAACCGATGAACACGACCCTATTCGATTTTCGGGTCGTGAAGTATCTCCACTCGGTCGGATTGATTTACCTCTATCCTTGGGAGAAGATCCCCTCTGCCGAACCAGGATCACCACTTTTACGGTGGTAGATGCTGCCTCTGCTTATAATGTCATCTTGGAAAGGTCAACACTGCATTCCTTCGAAACTGTCGTATCTACTTATCACCAAAAGATCAAATTCCCCGTAAATGAACAAGTGGGTGAAATTGTGGGGGACCAAAAGGCATCTTGAAGATGTTACGTGGAAGAAGTCCGGACAGGTCCTGGGAAGAGCCGAAATATTGAAATCACGGAAGTTTACACCTTTCAGGAGGAGCCACTGGGGGAAGATGAAGCTGTGCATATATGGCCAGATCAACCTAGCCGTGTTGTCCGAGTTGCGGCCAACTTACCACCTGAAATAAAGCAAAGGGTAGTTAGATGCCTTGCAGACAATTGAGACGTCTTCACTTGGCCCGAGGAGCGAAACCGAAGCATCTTCTGAGCTATAATGGAACATCGTTTAAACGTTCTCCCTAGAGCCCAACCAGTAAAACAAAAGAGAAGACACTTCGGCCCAGAAAAAGATCAAATTATCCGAGCCGAAGTACAAAAATTGTTGTAAGCCAGATACATCCAAGCAGTCAGTTCCTCTAGTGGTTATCAAATGTTGTATTAGTACCTAAGCCAGGAGGGAATTGGAGGATATGTATAGATTTCCGAGATCTTAATAAAGCATGCCCTAAAGATTGCTACCCCTTGCCTCAGATAGATCAGCTAGTTGATTCTATGGCAAGATGTGAGCTAATTTGTATATTAGATGTATATCAGAGATACCATCAAATTATGTTAGCACAAAAGAATCAAGAAAAGGTCATCTTCGTCACAACGGATGACACTTTTTGCTACAAGGTTATGTCATTCGGATTAAAGAATGCTGACGCCACTTATCAGAGGCTAATGGACAAAATCTTTCGATCACAAATAGGCCAAAATATTGAAATATATGTGGACGATATCCTCATCAAGTCCACCAAAGCAGAAGACATTGTTAAAGACATGATTGAGACATTTGACACATTGCGTCGATACGGAATCCAACTCAATCCTAGCAAATGCATATTCGGCATAAAAATGGCAGGTTTCTTGGATACATTGTGATCGATCGAGGTATTGAAGTCAACCCCGAGAAAGCTCAAGCCTTGCAAAATATGGTTTCTCCCCGAAATAACAAAGAAATGCAAAGGCTGCTCGGAAGGATAACAACGCTCTCACGATTCATCCCTAAGTCGGCTGAGTGAAGTCTACCCTTTTTTAAGATACTCTGCAAGTCGGCTCAGTTTTCATATGATGAAAAATGTGAACGAGCCTTCATGGAGCTAAAGTAATATATATCTGGACTACCTATGCTAGCGAAACTAGTAGCAGGAAAAGGCTTGCAATTATACTTAGCTACATCTGAAGAAGATGTGGCCTCCATCCTAATTCGACAGGAAGAGGGTAAGCAACTCCCTATTTATTTCGGCAACCACCTGCTAAAAGCTGTTGAAAGCTGATATACCATACTTGAAAATTTGACTCTGGCTCTGCTTATAACGACCCTGAGGCTTCACCCTTATTTTTATCCCACCTGGTCATGATATTGACCAACAGTGGTCTCGAAAGAATATTAACTAACCCTGAGGCATCCGGTTGCTTGATTAAATGGACCACGGAATTAGCCAAGTATGATATTTAGTACCAACCTCGGACGACTCTCAAGGGACAAGTATGGATTTCTTAGCCAAGATACCGAGATTCGAGAAGAATGAGGTATGGAAAATATATGTTGATGGCTCAGCTACTAAGCAAGGAAGCGGTGTAGGAGTGTTGTTAATATCCCCACAGGAAGAAATGATCCGAATAGTTGTGCAGTTAAATTTTTGGGCCTCCAACAATGAAGTCGAGTATGAATCCCTACTAGTTGGTCTTCGGGCAGCTCGACATGTTGGAGCTTCTTGGATTGCCTTATATTTCGACTCACAGTTGGTCGTAGAACAAGTTAAAAGGTCATTCGACACCAACAATCAGTGACTCCAACTCTATATACAGGCTTACCGCAAGTTGGCAATAGAATTCCAAGAGATAATCCTTCATAAAATTCCTCGGGCAGATAATCAGAGGGTCGACAAGTTAGCTCGCATGACCAGCGCACTTACCACCTGGAGCCTAGAGGACACACTGGTCGAGACCCAGCTTGTCGCCCATATAGATCAAGAGCAGAGTGTGCAAATAAGCCCTCCGGATTGGAGAGATCCTTTAATTGATTATCTGAAGAGGAGAATATTACCGGATGACCGAGCCGAGACGCAGATCATCAAGAAGAGAGGGACCCGATTTGTCTTGATCGGAGATACCCTGTACAAGCGGGCTTTCGCTCGTCCCTTGCTCAAGTGTCTTGGCCCCGAGGAACCCGATTATGTCATAAGAGAAGTGCATGAAGGTTGCTGTGGAAACCATTCGGGAGGAACATCCCTAGCTCAAAAGATTATATTGTCAGGATATTTTTGGCCAACCCTCCAGAAGGGCGCTGCTTGTTGTGTCCGTATATGCCTCAGCTGTCAAAAGCATCAAAATTTCTCTCAACGGTCAGCTGAGTTATTAAAGGCGTCAGTAATATCGTGTCCCTTCGACCAGTAGGGAATGAACATAGTGGGTTCGCTGCCAATCGAGCTGAATCAGACAAAGTTCCTACTGGTCGTTGTAGATTATTTATCAAAATGGGTGGAAGCAGAACCATTAGCCAAAATAACTGAGGAAGTTGTATTAAAATTTCTCTGGAAAAATATAGTATGTTGATTCGACATCCCGAGAAGACTAGTCTCAGATAACGGCGACAATTCCAAGGTTAAAGGATAAAAGAATGATGTCAACAGCTAGAAATTCAATAGACTTTCACTTTAGTAGCTTATCCCCAAAGCAATAGACAAGTTGAAGTTATCAATCGGGAGTTAATTCGGGGGCTTAAAATTAAGCTAGACCACACAAGGGGAAAGTTGGGTGGAGGAGCTGCCAAGCATTCTATGAGTGCATCAAACAACTCCCAAAGATAGTACAGGTCTTATCCCTTTTCATCTGGTCTATGACTATGAAGCCCTTGTCCCAGTTGAAATCGGCATGAGGTCGCCAAGAGTTTATGCTTACACCTCGAGTAGTGGCAGCAATGATGAGAAAAGATTGATAGAGTTAGACTTGATCACCGAGATATGAGAAAGCGCTACCAGCCGAATGGATACCTTTCGACGAAAGATAGCTCAAGCTTACAACAAGAAAATTGTACCTCGCTTCTTCCAGCCCGACAACTTTGTATAGAAGAAAATTCAGTCAGCAGGGGAGGTTCGCAAATTGGCACCTCGATGGGAGGGTCCTTATAAGATTATTAAGAAGCTCAGCTCGGAAGCTTATTATCTGCAAGATAGCGAGGGAAAAGAGCTCACTCGACCATGGAACACTTTCCATTTGAGGCATTATCATATGTAACGACCAGAGGGTATGTTATAGTGCTTTTCTTTTGAAAAATAAAAGGTTTCTCTCATTATTGCAGGCATATACTTCTCTATGCCGCCTATCACAGCGCATTCTTATAAAAGTCGTCTATCACGACGCATTCTTATAAAAGACGCCTATCACAGCGCATCTCGGTATAAGTTGTCTATCACGGCGCATTCATATAAAAGTCGTTTATCACGACGCATCTTGGCATAAGTCGTCTATCATGACGCATTCTTATAAAAACCGCCTATCACGGTGCATCCCGACATAAGTCGCTTATCACGAAGTATTTTTATAAAAATCACCTATCACAGCGCATTCTTATAAAAGTCGTCTATCACGATGCATCTTGGCATAAGTTATCTATCACGATACATTCTTATAAAAGTCGTCTATTATGGCGCATCTCGACAAAGTCCCTTATCATAAAGCATTATAAAGGTACTTATTATGGTTCATTACGATGTCAAGCATTTCTTATTAGTACTTATTACAACATAGCTTACTTCATTACATTTCTTGATGCTTTGGAAAGGTCGAGATGCTTAATCCTTTCTTGCAAGGCATGAAACAATATTTAGACTTGGCAAAAAACTTACTATATTAAAAGTTCAATACAAACCTAGGTTACAAGTTCTCAAAATTGTTGAAAAGAACATAAAAGGGAAATGCCGAATACGGCTACAGAAGTTTTACTACCATTACAAGGAAACAAAAATTAAGTTTTGGGAAGTCTGCCAAGTGTCGAATCTGGGTTCTCATCTATTAGTCGTTGGAGATCTAGGAATTCGACAGAAGCTCCTTCGGGGGGATAGTCGACCTCTTTGAAGTGTCGGATCACCCCCTCGTAGCCTATCTCTAGGAGATCGACAGTGCGTTCTCCTAGGATATCGACAAACTCTTCGGAGGCCAGGAAGGCCTTCTTGCGTTGTATCCAGCGACCCTCCTCTCCAGCTTAGTAGGAGATTAGTTCAGCCTTAGACGTCTCATCTTGGGCTGCTAATTCCTCCCACCAGGTTGACTCCGAGGCCGCTTGGGCCACTTGCGCTTGCTCGGCCTCAAGCAGCTTTATCCGCAACCCCTCCGCTTTCGCAACTTGGGCCCGGAGTTCTTCTACTTTGGCCACTTGGAGCCGCAGGTGCTCAATCTCCTACACCTAGCTCCATAGATCATCCTCGTAGCAAAGGGCCTTCGATCGAAATACGACTGCCTCGGCCTGGGTCATCCTAAGCTTCATCTCTTTGTCGCGGAGCTGAGCCGAGACAGTCGTCACCTGGGCCTACATCCCCTGAAAGGTCGCGGTCAAGGGGGCAGACGTGTCATCAACTCCAAGTGATATCCCCAGAACTGCAAGACGATTAAGTTGGTTAGTAAAAATAATACACTTTTACTTACTTGCATCAGGTGGGTGTTCATCGCATCACATAATGCAGGAACGGATTTGTCCTTCGCAGACGATCCGACCGCATCATGGATTCCCTTAAGAAACCCCCGAGGAGTCGGTCGCTCCCTCCTCAGCACGAAATGTCCCGATGACATCCCGAGGAGAGAGGGACTTGGACTGTGCAGGCGAGAAGATGACGGCTCAGTGGGAGAAGCGGGGGCCTCAATAATTCTATGGTGCAATGTACTTGTAATCTCAATTGGATAGCGTGGATTGTGAGGATTGTTAATTTTTTATAAGTTATTTTGTTCAAGTTATTGCATTATCGTGTACTTATGGGTCTTTTCGCATCTATTGATTTGGATCATGTCTAGTAATCTATTTTATACTTTATTTAAGTTATTGTATTTTCGTGTAATTATGGATCGTTTCGTGTCTATTGGTTTGGATCGTGTCTTGCAATCCATTTTACACGCATTTTTTCGTGTCTAACAGATTGTGTCATGTCTACCCAAAATTAAGTGGTTCGTATTCGGATTGAACTCATTGACATGAAAAATTAAACGAATTAAATATGGATTAACATTTTCGGATCGTGTCTAGATCATATAAAGACACGAATCCGATCCATTATCCGATTTGCCGGGTCTAGCGATAGCTCGAGCTACCAGTCACTCGGCCAAGGGAAAGAGGAGTTCGACTTTACGGACAAGTATTGGGTTTCCAATGTTTGTGGGAGGTGATAAGATTGGCCAAGAACTTGGTCTCTCGGCAGGCAGTAAAGAAGACTCCTGTCTCTTTCCGTTTTAGAACGAAGCAGGAGTAGAATGTCGCGGCAGAAAGAGGAAGATGATAGAATAGAAAGACGATGATAAGACTAAAGGAGTTGGGAGCCATCTACTGTAAATAGATATGGAAATAAACAGACAACTCAGTGTAAAAAGGATGAAGGGGAAAACGAAGACCAACGAGCAGTTGGTCGTGGAAGAAAGTGGTAAAGCCTTCAAGTGGCTTGTGGGGACGCTAGTCCCGCTGGGATGCCCTAAGCCTATAGGTGAGAGGGATGTGGAAAACTTCCCTAATCTCGCAACAATCATAGGAGGAGATGACACTACGGGTCCTAAGGAACCAGATACTAGAAGTATCAGCCATAGAAAGAAAAAGGGGAAGGAAAGGGACTTACACGAGGATGGACGCGCCAGAGAAGACAAAGAAGGGAGCGTTAGAAGTAGAAGGTGTTGGGATGTATACTGAAAGCCTAGCTCTTTTGTATGAACATCTTTATTTTGAAATAAGAATCACATGATCATTGTTTGCACGTTATATTTATATGTGTGCATATTGTCTAATATTTTACATTGTAGATAACATGGTGCCTGGGTGCGGCACAGAAGATCATGTTATCAATCCCTTGTAGAATATAAGTAGAGGCTCACAACCAAGATGGTTTTGGACAAACCATTGGCATGGTTGTAGTGTACCTTGGTATTGTTTTATCTTGAACATAGAGTTACACTAGTACACTTAGGTGTATTGAGCAGGACCGACATAGAGGTGATTCAATTTATTGCTGACTGCATAATTGAATCGGACCTCGGATATTATGTTGTACATGCTCTTAATCCCGATATAATAACGGGCACATGTACTTAATATTTATTTCTTTGATTTACCAGAGGGTGAGATTTCTATGGATTAAATCAATATGCCCGGTAAGTTGGGAAATGATATTATTTACATGGTGTGCCGTTGATTATAGGAGGAATCCGTGTCCTATGTATTAGGTTGATGATATCCCCTTGAGGAGCTCATAAGGTTCATTATGTAAACCCTGCAGGTTGACTTAGTCAACATGATGATAAGGTTGAGTGGTACTACTCGAGGAGTTAGATGTTAATTGATTGATGGTCAGTAAATCAATTAATTGACGGACATTCGATATCTTAAACACGGGGAGATGGATGTACAAAGAATATATGGAGCCCATATTAATTTATGGGGGTTGGTGAGGTAGTTCGATGATGATCCTCTAGTGGAATGGAACATCATTGATGGATCAAGTTTGTGTGGTTCCGATCCATCGGGTGGCCAAGACCCAACTCCTCCTCATGGTCCCTATCGGAGCCTAATATAAACCTCATGAAGTCTAGATCAAATGATGGAAAACAAATCTCTAGATCCGACGGTTGGGATTAAATCCCTAGAACTGACAAGCGGTGGAGATTAAATCTCTAGATCCGACGGTTGGGATTAAATTCCTAAGAATGACGAGAGAGATTAAATCTCTAGATCCGACGTTGGGATTAAAACCCTAGAACCAAGACGGTTGAGATTAAATCTCTAGATCCGACGGTTAAGATTAAAACCCTAGAACCGAAGCGGTGGAGATTAAACCAAGGCCTAAACCCTAACTCTATAAAAAGGGTGGCTATGGGTTGGCAACAAGTTTTAGAGGTTGGATGATGGATGCTAAGGAGACTAGAGTTTAGCCTCCAATTGCTTGTGCAAGCAACACCTAGGAGGAAACCCTAATTAGGGTTTGGCTCTTTGGTTGGGCAGTCAAGGTGAGGAAGAAGAGTGGCGGCAACCTATGGAGGAGCTTGTCTTCTTCCATGGAGGTGGCTAGCTCCTAGATCTCTTCTCTCCACCATGCTTGGGCGAAGGAACCCTATGGAGGAAACCCTAATTTGATTAGGGTTTTGGCTCCTTCTGCATGGGCTGACCATGGATGGGAATGAAGGTTGGGCGGCCACTTGTGGAGGAGTTTGTCTTCTTCCTTGGAGGTGGCTAGCTCCTAGATATCTTCTCTCCACCATGGTTGGCAAGAAAGCCTAAGGAGAAACCCTAATTAGGGTTTCCTCCTTAGGTCAAGGCAGGATTGCAAGGAAGTCGGCAACTATAGGAGAGGAGGTCTTCTTCTTCCTAGGGTGTGGCCGACTCCTTCCTCTATTCCCTCCACTGGCTAGGGCCCAACATATTCCTTTTCTCCTATTCACTCCATCTTGGCGGCACCAAAACTAGAGTTTGTCCTAGTTCGGTTCCTTGGTTGTTTCCATATTATTCTCTCTATTCTTGGGGTATCATCAATCCTTTGTGGATTGGTGGTTGGCTCAAGCAAGAAGGGAAAGAGAGTTCTTCATTCTTTGGATTGAAGAAGATCTAGGAAGCTTCAACTTGTGGAGGATCTTCGCCACACCTAAGTCTACAAGGAGGTTAGGACATACGATAGAAGATCAAGAGGTATAAAAGTTTCACAACTTTTATTATTGTTCTTTTCATGTTCTTATTTGATATGCTAGCTTATGTTCATTATGTTAGTATATGTTGATTATACTAGTTTGCATTTGCATGTATTTGTATAATCATGAACCCCGATAAGAAACACAAAAATCGGCGATCCGTCCGTCGTCTCTTCCGCGGCTAACCGACTAGAAGAGTTGTGTTGCTTGAACAACTAGTTTGTTCAAGCGATCGCTCAAGTCGTTAGCACGACGACGAATTGGTTGTGCTTAGGAAACTCATCTCATCCGGATTAGTTTTCATTAGTGAAAATTTTAATCCGGGGACATGAGAGCCTATGAGCATTCCGAGAAATAGCACGATTGCCAACAATTGGTATCAGAGCCACGATTTCCGGTTTTGTGTGTTTTGGATTCGGTTACTTTCACGCACTTATCATATATTGTGTATGCCGGATAATAGTAGGATGTGCGTAGGCTAACTTTTTGGTTGCAGGCATAAGATCCAACTATTATGGCTATATATGTGTGTATGTGATTGCATGTGTGTGTGATTGTATATTATTTGAATCCTCGGGGTTGACGAGGCTAGATTAGTATTTAATTTTTGTAATTAAATACGGCATTGTTTAGCCGCTCATTTTAGTTTACTTTCAATCTAGATTATTTGTACACTCCTTCGTGGAGTATAGGATCGATGGATGTAAATTAAAATGTTTTATCTCGGCTCGGAACTCTTTGGTGACTTGCGCACGGGAAAAGATGGAGCGGACGAGGTGGCGACACGACGGGACGCATATTGGAGAACAATGCCATAATAGTTGGAAAAATTCTGATTTTTCCATATTTATTGCTGATTTGTTTTATATGCATGTTGTGTGTGCTTGAAAATTCCTCATTTTCAATTTACTAAGTGGGAGAGGGATATTTTAATTAATTCCCGCGGCCTCTATTACAATTTGACATGTGATGCAACAAACTTGTGTGTCGGCTCTGAGTGCCTTCCTCCCTGCGGATGAGTTTGTTTGCGGATCACTAGGTCAAATAATGGTTATAGGAAATTATCTAGGAGCGTGTGTACTTCCACGGTAAGACACATAATCCAAAATAATTCCCTTAGTCAGTGTAATGGTGCACACTTAGATGCAAATAAAAAGTAGTTTTATTTGTAGGGCCGAAGAGAAACCAACTATTAATTTTATTTGTCAAAAAGTAAGGTTGACAAGATAATAAAATTAATGGATTAAACCTCCTCTTACAAATGTAGAATTCGTATACGTCCACACAGCGTGGCATGCGATATTCTCGGTGTTTGAGGTGTTGGTTGATTTCGAAATTTTATTGTTTGAGGAATCAATAATTTTTTTTTGAAATCTACAGTAATAATAAGCATGCTGTGTGTGCTTGAAAATTCCTCATTTTCAATTTACTAAGTGGGAGAGGGATATTTTAATTAATTCCCGCGGCCTCCATTACAATTTGACATGTGATGCAACAAACTTGCGTGTCGGCTCTGAGTGCCTTCCTCCCTGCGGATGAGTTTGTTTGTGGATCACTAGGTCAAATAATGGTTATAGGAAATTATCTAGGAGCGTGTGTACTTCCACAGCGGTAAGGCACATAATCCGAAATAATTCCCTTAGTATCGTGTAATGGTGCACACTTAGATGCAAATATAAAGTATCCTCCTCATTGGAGTCACTGCTTTTATTTGTAGGGCCAAAGAGGAACCAACTATTAATTTTATTTGTCAAAAAGTAAAGTTGACAAGATAATAAAATTAATGGGTAAAACCTCCTCTTACAAATGTAGAATTCGTATACGTCCACACTGCGTGGCATGCGATATTCTCGGTGTTTTGAGGTGTTGGTTGATTTCGAAATTTTATTGTTAGAGGAATCAATAATTTTTTGAAATCTAAAGTAATGATCTATTGTGATTCTTAGGATTTTCAAAATTGACTTTCAGTCCACTTACTGTGATACTAAAGGAAATAAACTTACTGTACCTAAATAATGTTGATTGGAAAAGATTCAAGATATTGTCTTATCTGCTAAGGAGTACAAGTATGCACTCTTCAAAGAGTGTCCTCAAGCCATCATTGCTCAAAAGAGTTTCTACTTCTAAGCCGAAAGGCAAGAAGAAGAAGAAACAAGGTGAAGCAAAGATGGTGCGAGGATCTCAGGGAAGAGTGAAGAAGCCGAAAGGCAAGTACTTCACTTGCAAGCAGGATGGACATTGGAAGAAGGACGTCCCCAATCCAAAATAGAACATAGGTATATCTTTTGGACTAGTCATTGAAACATGATTAGCGGTGATATCTACCAGGCACTGGTGAGTAGATCACGGAGCCACTAATCATGTCGCAATAATGGGGTTCCGTGAAACCGATGACTAGTTGAAGGAGATTACCATTTACTTGGGCAATGCCATGATGGTGGCGGCTATTGCGGTGGGAGAAGTTTTATTTATCTCTTGAAAATAATAAAACTTTGGTTCGAAAATTCCTTTATGTACCTTTATTTAGAAAGAATTTAGTTTCAGTTTCTAAATTATTATGGATGGATATTCTATTTCTTTTAATGACAGAGTTGTTATAAAAAGGAATAGGGAGAATATATATTCAGGTACATTGAAAGGAAATTTGAACCAAAACCTCCCACGATGCAAATAGAAGTTAATAACTCATCTTCTAATTCCAATAAGAGAAAAGAACCTTCGAAGATGAACCAAACATATCTTTAGGATCTTAGGCTTGGTCATATTAACCTAAGTAGAATTCAAAGGTTGATAGCTGATGGACCTTTGGGTTCATAAGTGGTGGAGCATCTCCCAACCTGCGAATCTTGCTTGGAGGGTAAGATGACCAAGAGGCCTTTCAAGGCCAAGGGGTATAGATCCAAAGATGTGTTGGAATTGGTTCATTCTGATTCGTATGGTCCTATGTCTATCCAAGCAAGAGGTAATCTTGAATATTTCGTCTCTTTCATAGAAGATTATTCAAGATATGGATGATACTACGATCTGATCGTGGTGGTGATAACCTCTTGGGAGAGTTTAGGAACTACTTATCAGAGGTTGGGATTCAATCCCAATTGATCGCACTGCACACCCAGTAACAGGTAGCAAAGACGAAGGAATAGGACTCTTATGGAGATGGTTAGATCGATGATGAGTTATTCTGACTTGTTTTATAGTCCTAGAGATCAGAGGGTGATCGTTAACACGAATGCCAAATTTCTAGAGGAAGACTATGTGATAAGCCACAAGCCCAAGGGTAAAATTGTTCTGGAGGAGTTAAAAAGGGAAGTCACTTCTTTAGTACCACCGGTACAAGAGGACATACCACATGTCACTGCACCGCGTGTCACAGAGGATACACAGAAGATACCTCGTCGTAGTGGGAGGGTTGTTAGACAACCTCTTAGATTCATGTTTTTGGACAAATCTTCTGATTTGGTCCCTAGCAAACATGAACCTGATCCCTAGACATACGACGAGGCAATACAAGATATAAATACAACATCTTTGCAAAGTGCAATGAATATTGAGATTGAATCTATGGATTCAAGACAGGTCTGGGAGCTCTTATGCATAGCAACTCATATGGATTATGAGGTGTGACAGATGGATGTCAAGACAACATTCCTTAGTGGAAGTCTTGAGGAATCCATCTACATGAAGCGACCAGAGGATTCATTGCTAAGGGCAAAGAGCGTTTTGTATATAAGCTTAATCGGTCCGTTAATGGGTGATCAAGCAAGCTTTGAAGTCTTGGGACATCCACTTTGAGGAGGTAAATCCAGTTTATGGATTTATTCAAAGTTCGGATGAGTCTTGTGTATATCGTAGATGTGACGGTAAACGTAGTGGTATTTTGTACTATACGATGACATTTTGGTGGTTGGCGACAACATCGAAGTGTTATCGAGGCGTAAGGGTATGGTTGTTCAAATAAAGATGATATGAAGGACTTGGGAGAAGTGGGTCACAACCTTGGGGATCAAGGTTGTTGTGCTTATCCCAAGCTTCATACAAAGACATGATGGTGGATCGTTTTAGCATACAAAACTCCAAGAAGGGTTTTCTACCTTTCAGGCATGGAGTTCCTTTATCAAGGAGATGTGTCCTAGATCATCGAAAAAATAGAGAGATATAGGCAGCCTTATGCTCTAGCAGAGGAAGCCTAATGTATGCTATGACGAGACGGATATCCGCTACCATAGGCATGGTCAGCAGATATCAGAGTAATCCAGGACAGGGACATTGGACTGCGGTAAAGCATATATTGTAGTGCCTGAGAAGGACTAGAGATTATATGCTAGTTTACCGGGCAGACCAATTACTCCCTGTGGGTTGCATGGATTGCGATTTCCAATCAAATAGGAATAACAAAGAAGTCTACCTCGGGTTTTGTGTTTACTTTAGGAGGTGGAGCCATTGTATGGATGGAAGTGAGTATGAAAGGGCGAGGCGGCCAAAGAAGGCTAATGTGGCTCAGGGAACTTCCTCGATGGACTTGGATGTGATTCTGGTTTGCCCGAACTATCACAATTAATTGTGATAATAATGGTGCGATTGCAAACTCGAAGGAACCACGAGCCCATAAGGCTAGTAAACACCAAGTACCACGATACGAGAAATCGTAAAGGAGGTAGAAGTTGTTGTCGCCTAGATTGCGTGAGGAGGATGACTGGTAGACCCTTTTCACTAAGGCCCCGCAGAGCTTTGATAGGCAAGTGGAGGGAAGGGAATCGGATGTATGTGATATGATGTGACGTAGTCTTTTAGTATAAGTGGGAGATTGTTGGGATGTATCTTGAAAGCCTAGCTCTTTGTATGAACATCTTTATTTTGAAATAAGAATCACATGATCATTGTTTGCGTTATATTTATATGTGTGCATATTGTCTAATATTTTACATTGTAGATAACATGGTGCACGGGTGCGCAGAAGATCATGTTATCAGTCCCTTGTAGAATATAAGTAAAGGCTCACAACCAAGATGGTTTTGGACAAACCATTGGCATGGTTGTAGTGTAGCTTGGTATTGTTTTGTCTTGAACATAGAGTTACACTAGTACACTTAGGTGTATTGAAGCAGACGACATAGAGGTGATTCAATTTATTGTTGCGCATAATTGAATCGGACCTGATATTATGTTGTACATGCTCTTAATCCCGATATAATAACTAGCACATGTACTTAATATTTATTTCTTTGATTTACGTAGGGTGAGATTTCTATGGATTAAATCAATATGCCCGGTAAGTTGGGAAATGATATTATTTACATGGTGTGCCGTTGATTATAGGAGGAAACCGTGTCCTATATATTAGGTTGATGATGTCCCCTTGAGGAGCTCATAAGGTTCATCAGTAAAACCCCGCAGTTGACTTAGTCAACATGATGATAAGGTTGAGTGGTACTACTCGAGGAGTTAGATGTTAATTGATTGATGGTCGATAAATCAATCAATCGGACATTCGATATCTTAAACACGGGGAGATGGATGTACAAATAATATATGGAGCCCATATTAATTTATGGGGGTTGGTGAGGTAGTTCGATGATGATCCTCTAGTGGAATGGAACATCATTGATGGATCAAGTTTGTGTGGTTCCGATCCATCGGGTGGCCAAGACCCAACTCCTCCTCATGGTCCCTATCGTAACCTAATATAAACCTCATGAAGTCTAGATCAAATAATGGAAAACAAATCTCTAGATCCGAGGGTGGGGATTAAATTCCTATACCCGACGGTGGAGATTAAATCTCTAGATCCGACGTTTGGTATTAAATTCCTAGAACCGACGTTAGAGATTAAATCTCTAGATCCGACGGTTGGGATTAAAACCCTAGAACCGACGGTTGAGATTAAATCTCTAGATCCGACGGTTGAGATTAAAACCCTAGAACCGACGGTGGAGATTAAACCAAGGCCTAAACCCTAACTCTATAAAAGGGTGGCTATGGGTTGGGCGGCAACAAGTTTTAGAGGTTGGATGATGGATGCTAAGGAGACTAGGGTTTAGCCTCCAATTGCTTGGGCGGCAAGCAACCCTAGGAGGAAACCCTAATTAGGGTTTGGCTCTTTTGGGTCAAGCGGTCAAGGTGAGGAAGAAGAGTGGCGGCAACCTATGGAGGAGCTTGTCTTCTTCCATGGAGGTGGCTAGCTCCTAGATCTCTTCTCTCCACCATGCTTGGCGTGAAGGAACCCTATGGAGGAAACCCTAATTGGCTTAGGGGTTTGGCTCCTTTGCATGGGCGGCCATGGATGGGAATGACGGTTGGGCGGCCACTTGTGGAGGAGTTTGTCTTCTTCCTTGGAGGTGGCTAGCTCCTAGATCTCTTCTCTCCACCATGGTCAAGCGGAAGAAAGCCAAGGAGAAACCCTAATTAGGGTTTCCTCCTTAGGTTGGGGCGCTAGGATTAAGGAAGTTGGGCGGCAACTATAGGAGAGGAGGTCTTCTTCTTCCTAGGGTGTGGCCGACTCCTTCCTCTATTCCCTCCACCGTGGGGCCCAACATATTCCTTTTCTCCTATTCACTCCATCTTGGTGTGGCACCAAAACTAGGGTTTGTCCTAGTTCGGTTCCTTAGGTTGTTTCCATATTATTCTCTCTATTCTTGGGCGGCATCAATCCTTTGTGGATTGGTGGTTGGCTCAAGCAAGAAGGGAAAGAGAGTTCTTCATTCTTTGGATTGAAGAAGATCTAGGAAGCTTCAACTTGTGGAGGATCTTCGCCCACACGAAGT
The DNA here is from genome assembly GCA_025175895.1 of Wurfbainia villosa. Lineage (NCBI taxonomy): Eukaryota > Viridiplantae > Streptophyta > Magnoliopsida > Zingiberales > Zingiberaceae > Wurfbainia > Wurfbainia villosa. The sequence continues at coordinate 5,984,650 of CM046004.1, forward strand.
CTACAAGGAGGTTAGGACATACGATAGAAGATCAAGAGGTATAAAAGTTTCACAACTTTTATTATTGTTCTTTTCATGTTCTTATTTGATATGCTAGCTTATGTTCATTATGTTAGTATATGTTGATTATACTAGTTTGCATTTGCATGTATTTGTATAATCATGGACCCCGATAAGAAACACAAAAACCGGCGATCCGTCCGTCGTCTCTTCCGCGGCTAACCGACTAGAAGAGTTGTGTTGCTTGAACAACTAGTTTGTTCAAGCGATCGCTCAAGTCGTTAGCACGACGACGAATTGGTTGTGCTTAATCATAGGAGGAGATGACACTACGGGTCCTAAGGAACCAGATACTAGAAGTATCAGCCATAGAAAGAAAAAGGGGAAGGAAAGGGACTTACACGAGGATGGACGCGCCAGAGAAGACAAAGAAGGGAGCGTTAGAAGTAGAAGGGAGGAGATGGTGGGTCATAGAGTTCGAGCATTGTTTATAAAGAGGGGTCGCGTCGGTTCGTCTCTTAAGGGGTAAATTTAAAGCTTCGAAGAACACGTGATGACCCAGGGAGAAGCCTCAGGAAACGAGACAATCATATCAAATCTACGCATTAATGACCTGTCTTTAAAGATGGATCTCATCCGTTTTCGAGGACGTGCTTCAAGCACTCTCCCCCATGCTCATCTTAATGGAGCGAAAAAGGCTCAATCACCTAAACCCAAAAGGCATCCTGGCTAGTCTAATTAGTTATGCTACGTATGTCCTTCGACTATATTGAGGGGGATGCCTATGATACCTGTTAGAATCGATCTAGGATGGAGAGCCTTATGTTTATGACTACATCTCGTTTATTGAATTCAGCTGATACTCTAAGACATCTTATCTCGGCACAACCGAATAAAAAAAGACATCTTATCTCAGCACAGCCGAATGAAAAAGACATCTTATCTCGGCATAGTCGAATGAATAAGACATTTTATCTCGGCACAGTCAAATGAAAAAGACATCTTGTCTCGGATACATCATATTCTGGCCCAGCGGTATGTCACTCCAAATGTATTATATCTCGGCAAGTCTTCAGATGTATTATATTCTGACATTCTCATTATATATATATATATATATCGGCAAGTTAAGTGAGTCAAGACATCCAGCAAGGCATCCCCTGTTGGAGGCCCCACTTGACAAGGAGACATATGCCCATATCTACCTCAAGGAAACCTGTCCACCGCAATAATGGAGTCATGTCTCCCATCAACCACGCAGGAAATATTAATTACACTACATACGCCAACAACATTTATGAATATAATGCCTCTATTATCTCTAAAAACGATAGGTCATCCTTTCAAAGCATCATGTCGCTCATACCCTTCGTAGAGCTATCTCTGTTTATATAAGGGTAATTTAAGAAGGAGATAAGAGGTTCGAAAACACATCTAAACTCTTGCTTTTTTGCTTCTCCTCTACACACTAATCTTTGCCTTGAGCGTCAGAGGAGTTTAGCCGAAATCTCTCTCGACGCCCTTAACCGCTCTTCTTCATTGCAGGGTTCATCTTGGTAAGTTGTGACACGTCATTAGGCAAGCGTCGAGACGATGTCAAACAATCCAAGACAACACACTCCCTACTTCGACAAGTCCTGCTGAGTCAACACGTCATCTGAATCACCAGTCTTCGCCACTGGACACCTCAACATCTCGATCTTAGCTAGCACATCGACCATCGACCGGCAACGGCCACATGATCATCGTCGGCCGATGACCACCATCGGCTGCCTAGTGGGCGATAGGCGATGGTCGGCGATGGGCGAGCAATGGGCGAGCACTGAGCGACGAACGGACGCCCATCAACTGCTGATCAATGCCCGTCCCCACCACCCATCGCCCAACTATCGGCAATTGACAGCCGACGACTACCAATGGACAACGACGGATCAATGGGAATAAATCCAACCCCCTCCTCCCTTTAGGATGGATTTTGTTGATTCTCAAACTTCATTTCCAAACCTATTAATTAAACACTATATGATTCTCTTTTTTTCATTCCAAACCCATCGACCAGATGCCACTAAGCCTACATCCAAAAACCAAAAACCTATCCCAAACTAGGAACTTGCGTTTTGATAAAATAACCTTGAAACAGCACTAAAATACTAGTCATCGAGTGACTAAATAGGTCACAATAACAAGGTGTGTAAAAATGTGACGAATCCGAATAATAGAGCAGAGATGGATCTGAAAGCTTATATTACAAAAAGAGTTCAGTCCATGAAATTCTACTACCATAGGGATGCACAAATCTTGCTCCACCAACCAAAATGATTCCTGAAGAATTCGTTATCACTAACCTTACATCGCGATGGCTGCATCAAAGAAGACTCTAGCCCTGGAGTTCTAACATTACATGCAGAATCAGAAACTAAATGGGGGCAGAGTTTATATGATCTTCGAAGCGTCCAACCGCTAGTGGCATGCTTCATTAGCCTGTTTGAACTGCTCGGCCTGCAAAGCTGCAGCGGCCTCCGATACAAGAGCCTCTAAGACCAAACTTTTGATCTCCCAAGCAGTGTATGGGAAGCCAGGCCTAGAGTAAGCGTTGAGGAGAGCAGCACTGGATTGCTTCACTAATTTGAAGAAGACGCTTCCACCAATGTCATCATTCCGCTGTGTTGCCTCTAACAAAGTTAAGCCTGGTTCATACCTCTCCAGCAACATTGACCCAAAAACTTTAGAGACGGATGAATCATGGGGGACCGTGTTGGGCCATGGTTCTCTTCCACTGCTCCAGAATCTACGAGAGCTCGCCCAGTTAGTCAATCACAAAAATATGAAGCATAATGTCGATATAAGGCCTTTGGTGATACCATTGGAGTTCATATTAATGGGCATGACAGTTTAAATTCCCTAATGGTTATGCATTCAAACCTTCTACATGCATTTTTAGGATATGTTATCAAGATCAATATGAGAAACGATAAATAAAGTGAGTGTTTTTTTTTTTCGCAAAAGTCTTTACGCCAATATTTTACTGGTTGAAAAAAATGGAACTAGAATGTAACATTTGGTTTTATTATACAAAATAGAGAACACATTTCCTTCGTCGCATTTGATTCAATGGAGCATCTACCTATACACTATAGTATGAGATCCAAAGTAGGAGGTTTGAAACATAATCCATGGATGTATCTATTATATATATTAGTATAAATTCACATTTCACATAAAGTGAAAAAAATAATTTACAAATATTGAACCATTAATCATCCAAGCATATCTAATAGCTAAGATGTCGGCATTTTGCAAGTCTCCCTTTAGGTCTCACATCAAAATCTATTCCACTATTGTTTCATATAAATGATGGCAAGAAATGGAGTTGGTCATACTAGTTGGAATCTGATATTCATGTATCTAAGTGACCCTCTCAATGCACTTACATTTTGCTATCTTGACAATACAAAATAGGATATCATTTATCTGTGTTATCTTAAAGCGTGATGTGATTTTGTTGCAGCATCCTTCTAATAAAATATTTTTGTTGCATTAACATAGCAGGTATTAGTTCTTTGTGATGATCTTGTTGTAGCATTTCCTATAGCAATTCCCAACATTTTTCAATTCATCACAAAGTTATCATTAACAAATCATCTACAACAGTCACTGTGATGAATTTTTTCATCAAAATTGAGTGTCAGTGTCAGATATGAAATCGGCAGCAGAGGCTTTTATGTCACAAAAAGCAATCAACATGATGTTTTTGTAATACAACAACATCTTCAGTGTAAGATACAAGAAGAGTAAAATCAGTTCTTACTACCATAGAGGGCTTGGAAAGGGGAAGAAGGATATAGAAGTAGTGGGGCTAGAGATAATAGCTGAGATGTGTAGGAGCAGCATAGATGATATGATTAGAAAACAATGCCTACGGTCAAGGAAACTAGTGCTTGCTTAAGTGGGAAAATTGAAAAACTAATATCTAGTGGCTCATGTAAGTGGTGGGAAGAACCACATAAGGCAAGGTAAAGATATGAAAAGGGATCAATGAAGTAGGTGGTTGAGAAATGATTGTTGATAAATAATCATGGATCAAACATTGATGATGTAGATGGTCCATGCAAGCGAGAAGTTCAGACGACTAAAGATTGGCAAATTTAACAATAACTAGACAAGTGCATTGTGGATGTTATCAAGGCAACTACATATTATATTTGCCATGAAAATACCATGAAGTGAGTGAGCATGGCAGACTGAGCATGCACATCATTTTCAATTGGTTGATTTCCCTTGGATTATTTACCCCGAAAGAAACAATAGATGAACTAGTAAACTATAGTTTTACAACAAATCTCCCAGATATTAAGGATTATGCTTAAAAAAAATATAAACTACTAGAAACTAGAACTTGATGCTTCAAATTTATGCTCTAGTAGAAAAGTAGATATTTGTCATGGACAAGTTGTTGCCTGTGAAAAATCTCCTCGGAGAGAAATTTGACATCGTACAACATTGAAATTTCTAAGAGGTCTCAACTGGAGTTATATCTCTCAGTTGGGAATGCAATTTGATCACAAGGAACCAATAGGGAGAAATAATTCAAGGTTTTTCAATCTTTCCCAACTCACTCTTTAGCGTGAAAATGGGATAAAACTAGACATCTCTTTCATCTAAAGCTTGTCCCACGTCTATGCACCTACAAACTATGCCAAATCATCTCCTTCACTCAATATCATCGTACTCTTCGATTGCTTCTTCCCACCTCCATTTATGCAACTTTAATCAAGCTCCCAGATTCAGACATCTATAGTCGGTTTACCAGGACGGATAATTCGGAAGCAGGAAGGAAGGGGGGAGAAAGCTACACAAGAATGCAGACATGTATTCCACGATCCATGTTTTCTATATCCTTTCTCTCTTTTTCTGCCTCGACGTCCTGTCTACCTTTCCACTCCGTAAACCAACGCCAATCCACATCCAAGCTAAAACCCTACTGCAACCGTATTATTGCAAAATGGAAAGGAAAAAAAAAACACACGAAAAAGACAACATGAACACAAGCAATCACAAAGTTTTCTCTTTCACATGCCTTGAAAGAAATCAAAGAGAGAGATTTAGGGTTATTTTTCGTACTGGGGAGTGCATTTTCCAGTGGGTCTGATGTAAAGATAACCAGGCATTCTCGCATCCGTCGCCAATCTGAGGCCTTCCCTTCCGCTAGAAGTGGCTTGAACACCCAAATCTGCACTACCAAGAAGACAGCAGACCGCAAAAGCCAGCAATAGAGTCGCCATTCCTTCTCTCTCCGTGTTCACGCCGCTTCAGAACCCCAAAAGAAGACGAGACCGCTTCATTTTTGCTCTCTATCTCTCTCTCTCTCCTTCCCTCATTTGAATTAACCATTATTTTGTGGGTCGATTGACAAGAACGCCCTCAAACATTACCAAATTGGCTACTTTTGTCCGATTCAAAACTCATACAGATTTACTGTTGAACTGTGAATCGTTGAAATTTGTCAATTTAACGGTCTCCGTCAATTTGTCCCATGATTATTACGAGAAAAATAAATTATGAGGAATTTATGAATTTTGATGTGATAATCAAGATATGTGAAAGTTATTTAAATTAAAAAGAATATTAAACCTTTTTCGGAATCGATTCTTATCTTATTCGCAAATTTACCTTAGCCACCATGTCATCTCCATAGGGATTGAATCGTCCTAGGTCAATCCGATCCAAGATGTTGTCGGATTATGATTTTGAAAATAGATTTTCTTATCTTCAAGGGGCAAGTGAAGAATATACTTCGATTTTCTATTGAGATAATATTCAATGACGAGTTTCAAAAAAAAATCACAAAAATAATTTTTTATGTAAGAATTTGTCCGACGGATAAAATAAAATTTTGATATTTAATAATTTTTTTTAAAGATAATATGATTATAAAATTCAAATTAAATCGTCAAATTAGAAGTATTTTTCTTTTTTTATACGTTCAAGTGATTGGCGGAGATATAAGGTCTCCTATCTCTTTAAATTTAACAGTCGGAGTGATGTTTTTATAGAATGGTAATTATCCACGTGTCAATAAAAACAAATTGGGAAAAAAAAGACAAATTACATCGAATAAAGAAAAAAAAAATGTGTTTGTAAATATTTGCACCCTTTTGGCATGAACAGAGCTTGGATCGAAGGAGGCAAAGGAGATGCGTGACCACAACAATTGCATCAGCGTGTGTTCAGTGATGTTGGACGTAGCGCGTGACCCTGCAGAGAAGCTGAATTTTGAGGTTGGTACGATTGGAAAAAAAAAAATTAACCAGTAAAATATTTTTTTTCTTAAATAATTAAATTGCCAGTGAATAAAATAAGTTTTTTATTTTCACAGAATCACACGTCCAAATTTTTGAAATATCTAAATCACGCAATTTATATTTTAAATTATTAAATCATGATGATTTTCTAAAATACAATTTTTTTTTTACTCTCTCCTTTGGATTTCATTCTTATCTATTGCTAATCGTATTTGACCATATTTGTAATGGATAGAGGTTCATCTTGAAATTTTATCATCTGAATTTTTAATAGCTCCTACCTATGCATTTGCTAATCATATTTTTGATTTGTCTTCTCTATCGAAAAAGACAGTCGAAAGAAATTATTAATATAGTAATTACACTTTTTTTTTTAATCTTACCTCAATCGAATCTTAATCAATGCAATAGCAAAATCCAGCGGTGAAAGCGTGTCAAATCCCTATCATATTTGGATTTGAAATTATGATACACTAAATTTTTTTGTTTATTATAAAATAAAAATTTTAAGATGTTAAATTATTAGATAGTCTATTATAAATACTTTCAAATTTATTTTAATATTAGATAGAATCAATTATATATCGTTATAATTAATAGGTTTAAAAAAATAAATACCCAGTGTCATTCAACAAACTAAATAAAATTGCAATCGAACTGGCAAAGATAAATTACATGTCAAATATTATAACTTAATAATTTTTTATTTTTTTTTATATGTCAAAATATTTATTGGAATTTATGTGTCTTGGGAAATATTTTTTATTCCAGAATGTGTTATATTCCTCGATACTTTTTTATAACGAGGCTAAATATAAATTCTTATAAAATATTTGCAATACCGAGGGATAATCTCACGAGGGATAATCAATCATATAAATATAATATAATCGATTACATTTAAAAAGGATTAATTTATTTGATAAATTTTAAAATTATAATATAATATAATCTATATTACAAAAATAATAATGATTCTATTACAAAATCAAAATGAAGTAACCCGATTAGATAAAAAATTGAATATCAAATATACCTATATCTTAATTCTTATTTTTTCGATCAAATCAGCAACTGACGATTGTTAATCGACGATCAACGATCAACGACCAATGACCAATGGTCGATGGTCGATGGTCGACGATTGACGACACCAACAACCGATGACATGGACGATCGACGACCAATGACATCGGCAATTGGTCATCGACAATAGCAATGGCGATCGTAGACGATCGATTAAGATTTTAATTATATTCGTATTAAATTAAAATTTAATAAAATTATTTAAATTTAATTACAAAGATATTTTTATTATTTTATAATAATATGAATTATATTTGTTATAAAAAAATAATGATTCAAATAAAAAGAATATAATCAAATATTAATATATCAACTATAATAATATAATATGAATTACATTATATTATATTGCATTGCAATTTTGATTATGTTAGCTAGCACTCAATATAACCTCATTGTCATACCAAAATGGTAGGTAAAATGAGTAACTCCATTGAATGGTTTATCAGCGTTGTCAAATAATTCCGAATTTAACTGTCATTCATTATACAACTAATGTTACCTAAAAATATCTTTATCATCATCTTTCTGTTTGTGCCCTTCGAGCACATCTCGAACTCTGACATTCAGAGCATTTTTTACGATACGATATGACAGAAGATCGAGAATTGAAATGGAAAGCAGATCATATTCATCATCGTATTTATCATCATACTAAGATTAATAATTATCTATAATTTATTATTATTATTTTTTATAGAGTCGAGATGAAAAAATTGCTAGATCGAACATTCCAACGTTTGCATAAGAATTAAGATGGAGATGATTCAATCAGTTGATCATGCTTACGTCAGCAATAAGTAGTTTTCCACTCTTTTTTTCTCTCGCTAATTCAAGCAGTAACAGTAGGAGTAAAAAGGGATATGAATTGATGCATTGGATGAATTCTATTGCACATCCTAAATGCACAAATATTAATAAATGAATGATCGTCTTGATTAAATTAAAATTAAATAAATTATTATTTTTTAAATAAATCGAACACATTTTTCAATAAAACTAAACAAACTCGACTAATAAAAAAAATCAATTAATTAGATTGAAAATTAAATTTTTTATTATCAGTCGATTGATATTTTTATATCAGTTGACTGATTATGTTCAGTCAATTGATATGAATTGATTGATAATGATTGACATTATGGAACTCGAGATAATTAATTGATTGATTTTTATTAAACTGAGATAAATCAGTCAACTGTTTAAGGGTCATGGCTCCTCTAAAATTTAAGTGATTATTATTTAAAAAAATTATTTATTTATTTTTTAATTAATATTATTATATTTTAGTATTGCGGCCTCCAAATATAAAATTCTGGATTCGTGTCTGTCTCTTATTTGATTTAATTGATTATTTTTATTTCGAAATCGAAATCGATAAATCAATTAAATTGATATTTTTTTAAAAAATAAAAATATTGAATAAATTGAATTGAAAAATTTGGTTAGATTAATTTATTCGATTTAATTCAATTTTTGCTCATCCCTACACCCCGTGAAGTTAAAAGGATTCAACAGTTTTGTTACATTTTGGGGTTTCTGAGGCATCCACGTTGGCAACGAGAGAGGAATTATTCAGCGTTGGTCTATATTTTCAAAATTAATCGAAGAAAAAATTCGGACAGCTAATGTCAATAAAGAAAACATGGGCACACTATAAGAATCATCTTTGGGATATTCTATTATACACCAATAAAATTCAAAACTAAGAGACATTTAATACGATGGAATGAGAATGAGTTTAATCATTTTAATAATATTATTTAATTTATAAATTAGGAATGAAGACGAAGATGATGTTGATATCGTTGTCGACGATCGACGGTCGTCGACATCGATCCGATCACCGATGCCAACATCGATCGTTAATATCAACGTCGATCGTCGATCGTCGACATCGATAGGAGTCGACTATCCACGATCGACAACGACATATAAGTTACATATTAAAATATGCATTATAAGTTAATTTATATTTTACATATTTTATTTTAGAAAAAATTTTATCAATAAAAACTGACTATGTCTTATTAGTAGAGAGGTCTATTTTTTTTTTAAAAAAAAGGGAAAAATGGTCAAGGACAACCCTGGTCCGATCTGACCTATGCCAAGTTGCTCGTGCAGTCGTACCTAGCCCTACTCTCTCAATTTAAATTGCATCGAAGCTCTGGTCCAAAGTCCAAGTAAAACAGCATGAGATTTTACATTTTCAACTAAAATAAATTTAATTTTGAATTAAAAAAAATCTGAGTACATAGTCCTGGATTCTATAATAAAATTGAATCGATCATTTTTAAAATTAATTAAATCGAAAATTTAAATATAATGGACTATTAAAAAAACATTCAAATGGAGCTGGTCAGGTCGGACTGACACGATCAAACCTGTCGGATGATGACCCATCTCGGGGCAGGTAGACGGGCAGCCCAGCTCGATTGACACGCTTACAACTTGCATGTCCAATCCACCGTCAGATGGAGCTATGGATGGACCGCAAAAATTGGAAAATCGAAAGGGGAAAATCAGGTAACGAAATAAAAAAACAAACAGGGCAGAGAAAAAAAAAAAGAAAAGAAAAGAAAGGGACGAAAAGAAGCGAGGCGAAAAAAGCGCAGCTCCGGAGCGGAAAACCCTAGTCTTCAATTCTTGGAAGGGATACGAGGGCCGATGGAGCTACAGAACACGGTGAAAGAGGCATTGAACGCTCTCTACCATCCCCCAAATGACGGCATTCGCGCCCGTGCTGATCGGTGGCTCCAGGACTTCCAGCGCACCATCGACGCCTGGCAGGTGGTAAATCGAGGCATTAAACACTCTTTGTCTGCGACTCTAATACTGTCGCTTTGATCTTCTATACGAGGTCTTGCTGCTCCTCGTTCATTTGTGTTCCAAATTCAAATTTTGTTATAGAATATCTGTGACAAGCTAAACTTGAGTTTATAAAATCGAGTGTGTTATTTTTTTTGGGAGATTTTTCTTTTTTATTTTCGCGAAAGAATTTTTGTGCGCTCATTTGGAACTCTTCTGGACGAGAACACGCTAAGGTCTACGAACTTATTGATGGTTTGATGCTTTATAGAAGCACTAATGACCTCAATTAGACTATCTCAGTTACTGTTGCATGCCATATGCATATTTTGCTAATACTATGTAGTTATAAAGATTTTCAGTATTTAGGCATTTGAATTTGGTGGGGTTCTTGTAGAAATTGCTGTATGATATTGGGAATGCAGGATAGCTTTAAGAGTAGGGATGAAAGTGTTTAGATAACTGAGTCACGATAGTTTGAGAAAGCATTACCAACCTGAATAGATTGGGCCTGAATTGCTTATTTTCATGCTTTTGTAACATCAGGCTACTTAAATCGGGAATGAAATGTAAACAATGTTTTATAGTGGTTTTTGATTTTATGTAAAGTGGATTGATACCAGGGGAGGGTCATTTATGAGGAAAGATTTTATTATTTTCTTTTTTAATTCTGCAATATATGATGTGAAAGCCAACTTTTATTTTGTATTTGTTGTTTGTATCCTTTTCTTAAGAGTAATGGAAAGATATGATACAAGTACCTATATTTATTGAAAGCTAAATGAAGAAGTCTAATTTACCTTTAGGCTTTGCCTAACGTGATGTTGTAGTAAGGAGGTTTTAGGTTCTGAAGCTCCATTTGAACAATATATACTTGTGGGAAACATTAAAGTCATCTATCTTCTGTAGAACAGTAGAAGTGGGTAAGACACTCCTAGTGAGACATATATAGTGATATGTTCGGGAAGGAGTATCCTATTGAGAAACATCATAAACATGAAATAGCAAAGATAGCAAACTGCAGATGTGTGCCAATGGAAAATTAGAAATAATAGACCCTGTTTCAATCAAAGATGAGTAGTTATCCTCTATTCTTAGGCTTGTTCTTCATCTTTTCCTACATCTCCCTTTAGTTTATTTAAAGCTTCTTTTACCTCATTTGATTTAAATGTTGCCAACGAATCTGCAATTCCTAAACTTACTACATTTTTTCCAGAGCTAATTTTTCTAAGAGTAATTATTGAATGGTTCATAATTTTTGTTCATCTTTTCTATATGTTTTATTAGTTTAAATCTCTACATTTACATTTATTGCTATAGCAATCAAATAAATATTATCCTTGCCATTCTTGGTTTCTACGTTCCTATAAAAATTAAGATTCATAGTTGACTGCAATAATGGCTGAGAATTTTTTTAGGATTATCTTCTCTAACTGTGGCTTCGTAGGTTTATACCAGAAAGGACCTCCGAAGAGAATAAATCACTTTTTTTGGAAGGGTGGGGGGTGTTCACAAAGAGTATATATCATATGACTTGCATATTGGTTGGATATTCATGTTTAATGCTCTTCTCTGATAATACTACTACAAACAGAAGGAAGCCTCAAATGAGAATATCCATTTCTTGTCAAAGTAATTGTTGACAAAACTTTCCATATTACTGTAGGATAGTATAATTTTCTGCCACAAACATTTCCTTCTCAATGAAGAATTCCAGCTTGAGTTCTTTCTCAACTTCCTTTCAAAGTTGGGGATTTGATGCTGGTAGGCAATTTTGGATCTACACAATCACAATTCTTAATGAAATATCTCTTTATCATGTTTAATTTTGAATCATATTACCGTTTCTTACATCTTGGACTTTAGCTGACATATTCCTGTTGTAGTTTACTGAATTTGTGCTGGCCTAGTTTGGAGGGTTACAGGTCTGGATCAGAGTTTTCCAGGCTTAGTATTGGAATAAAATTTGGCTACTATAATATTATCTCGATAGGATGTAGCTGCTTACATAAGATCATGATTTTTTTTCTCTCTCCCTTTTGTTACTCTAGTTATTGTTTCCTACTGTTTCTTTTTTGTCTTTGTTTAGTGATAATTGTCGAATTTCATGATAAATTTTTTTGCTGTAGGTCTCTGATTACTTACTTCATGACTCCAGCAGTAATATTGAAACATTGGTATTTTGTTCTCAGACTCTTAGAAGCAAGGTATGGCTGTTAACTTCATTATATCGTTTGTTTGTAATTACGGCTGTTTGTAAGTTTATTTTTCTTTCCCATTGTTGCTAGTATCTTTGTGTTTTTTCTGAGTTCAGGTACAAAGAGATTTTGAAGAGCTACCATCTGAAGCCTTTTGTCCTCTACGTGATTCCTTATATGTGAGTTTTTATTAATTGCTATAGATTAAGTTCACTGTTGTTTTATTTTTGCAGTTGAAGTTTTTGTGTTAGCTATAGCATCTTGTTTCCTTTTCTGGGTGTTATGTTCATTGACTCATGGATGCCTTGCCATTCATGCAAAAATTGGTGCACCTTGTTTATTAGGATTGCCCATTTGATTATATTTATTCTCATCAACTTACACCTGAATTATGGTACTTATCATATGATGTATTTCTTATCTACATTAGTGGGGTGATGTAACACAAGAATGCTTTGACCACTACAATTGGACCTTAAATTGTATAGAAGATTATTGTATAAAAAATTTGGATGAAATTGTTAAAGCAAATGATATGCATCTCACATAGAGAAAAAGAACCTAAATTGATGAAGCAAAGAATAACTATCTATAGAGATTTTACACTAACATGACAGCTCTCTTTTAAAGATTTGGCTCTTACCGAACCAAGAAAAAATACCACTAATTGAGAAACACAATAATTCCTATATACTCTTAGCAGATCATATACTTTTACAAATTAGAAAACTTTTACGAAACAAATAATCCTAATATACCCTTTCTAAACCAAAAGACTTTCTACCAAGCTAAACAATGTTATTAAACTTTTACCAAGTTAAAGATAGGACATTTACTAAAATCAATAATCAATTACAAATCCAAATTCAAATGGAAATATAAATTTAATATGTTTTGTTCATTCCTTGTATTATTCTCCCCACTAAGGAGAACTTAGACTTAAAGTGAGGTGCCAGTATCTCTAATGCGTGATGCGTCAGGAATAAAACTAACATAATTTGAGTAATTAAAATTTAATGAGTAATATTTATTATCTTCTTCGGCTGCCCCTTCTAGTGAGTGGAAAATTGGTCTCTTTATTCTACCATTTGGGTTCGATTTTAGTTACTTCCTCTTTGATCTCCCTTTTCCATGAACCAGAAGACATCTCAGTTTGTCGTAGGGTGAGAATGGAATTCATGCCTGCTCAATAATCTTGAGATATAAAAGTAATAATGTCAATGATGAATCTGCAGAAGTACAATCTGTGATAATATGTGAGAGGTTCAAAGTTCTAGTCAATTGACATATCCTCAAATTTGAAAATTAAAATAGTGCTTAAATAAATTGGTAAAATGAATAAACTTACATTATAATCAATTTTTCTCACAATAGCTAAATAAATTAGATGTAAAGATATGAATGGTTAAAGTTCATGTTATGATGAAAGTTGGATTCATGTACGTAAGATGATATAATTTATTGGATTACTAGGTACTTTATAATAATTATTATTTACTATAATTTTATTCCTAGTATTGACAAATATCTCTCATGTACATAGTAAAACTCTCAATTTAGTAGATAGAGTATGATTTGGAGGTTTTTTTTTTCTTTTCTCAGGTAATATAAATAATGTAGGAGTATCCATGATTATCTCTTCTAGTATGTATTCTAGATGTTATAGGATTTCTTTATTTGCTTCATAATTATTTTCCATTTACCTAAGCACCTGCTTCACTCACTTATTTGAGATAAGAGCTAGATTATGGTTTTAATATTACCGAAAGCTACATTTCTTGATAACCATCCTGTCTGTGCTGATTGGCTTTGTTGTAATTAGTACTTTATGGTTTATAATGTTGACACAACACCAACAATATCTGAGTTCTTCAGTTGTCAATCTGATGGGACTTGATATAGTGCAAGGCTATATCTGTTTCTTATCCGGTGGTCTCAAGAAGTCATGTACATCAGTTGGTCATTGGTGATCTTGTGGGGGAAAAGAACAAATCTTATTGCTTATGAGGGCAATGAGAGGACACTTCTATTTGTTTTTGAATAACCTTGTCTAATAAGACTTATGAGACCAGGCAAACTAGGCTAGGTTCACTAGGAACAGTAAAATAGAGTAAATGAGAGTATTTTTAATTGAAAATATCAATTGAACTAGACCATGTCTAACAAAATGAGAAAAAAAAAGAGGTCGAGGGGGTATACACAACTTTAAAAAACTACCAATTGATTTTGTAGTGAGATGAGTACAATTGATTAAAATGGAAGTTGGAAGGGGCGGAGTGAGGCCAATGAAAAATAAAATAAGATTTAATTAATCTAAATATTACTGGTTATTAGCTTCTATAAAACTTAATTGAGGGATAAGATTCAGTTTATTTTTACTAGAGTGATTTGTTTTAAATTGGTCATATGAACTCATTGCAAAAGCAAGCAGTAAGAACTTGTTTGTCGTCTACTTACTAAATTATTTATGTTCGAGATTTCCTATTAGAAGTTTCATATTTATCATTCACGTGCCCATGAGTATCTGAACCTTGGGAATATTTTCATTTGGAACATATTTTTCCTATATTGTATTTTGATCAAAAACCATTTTAGTACCATCATACAAACTCAAGATGGCATGACAATAAAGGTTATGTATGTCTTTGTTAAATGTACCATACTATTCATTCTTTCTAGATTTTCTTTTATTATGACTCTCTTGGGTTGAAACTGGCAAATGCAGACACTGCTTAAGAAATTCAGTAAGGGGCCACCTAAGGTCAGAACTCAGGTAATTAGTTGAGTGTTGTTGATAACCTTGATCTTTATCCTAGCCTTACAGTAATTTTATCCCTTCACTTTAGATTTGTATTGCGGTTGCTGCTTTGGCTGCACATGTATCTATAAGTGACTGGGGAGATGGTGGTGTTCTCAATTGGCTAAGCAATGAAATGCGATCAAATCCTGAGTATATGAGAAGTTTCCTTGAGCTGCTTGTGGTCTTACCAGAGGTATAAGCTAAAGTGTAAGATATTACTTCCTAATTGCAAGAAACAGTTTTTATATTTTTTTTTGGAAATGGAGTAATTCAGATGTACATTGAACAACTCCCATACAGAAGTTCAACAATATTTGTCCTTTAGACTCCACCCCCCTTTTTTTAAAGTCAAAAGGAAACAAAGGCATTTGATGCTTTTATTTATACTGATCATTTACTTTGTCTTTCTCTACAGGAAGCTTGTAACTATAGGATAGCTGCACGTCCAGAACGACGTCGTCAATTTGATAAGGAACTTGTGTCATCATCTGAAGTTGCTCTCAGTTTGTTGACTTCTTGTTTGGGGGTTGATGATTTAAAAGAGCAGGTAATAATGCACAACTGTAGTTTGTTTTGGGAAGATTGCTGGTTGGTAGTAGCAGTCTTGCATTTGATACTTGGAAAGTGGATATGGTGGTAAATGATGATGCATTTATTAATTTATCATTTCTTTTCTTAGCTTTATTTTTTTTTAAAGATTTTGTACTGGGGACATGCATTCTCAGGTTGAAAAGAAGTACTATTATCTGCTAACCATTAGGTGTAGGTTCATGGATGATAAAATAGGAGAAGATAAGTTGACATGATATTGATATATTTACATGTGGCCATTGGATTCTATACTAGATGTAAGGCAGAGTTTGACCAAAGAAACTTAGTTAATGTAATAAAAAGAGTTAATTGATTTGAACATTACTAGTTAGATGGTCTTGAACGGAACTCAATGGAGTAATATGATTCATGTACTGAATCCAAATTTTTGTTGCAAATGTGATTTGACGATGATGACAACAACAATGACATGCATTCCATGATGTTCCTTGAAGAGGATGTTGCCAACTTTCTTTTTTTTTTGGCTTGAGCTGCTTGACATCATTCTGCTTCATTTGGGCAAAATGTTCATATTGTATATTCTCTTTAACTAGATTTGCTATGTTTTGACACTACTTGATAGACATTTTATTGTAGTTATTATAAGTTGTTCATCTGTAATTTTTGCCCGAAGCCAATCAACAGCATTATTAGGATCTTAGTTCCACCATCTCTCCATCTCTTTATGTTGTACCTTTGTATGATGATGTCTAAATTAGTTTTCTCTCCCTCTTTATGCATGATATCAAGATTGATGCTGACACATGGAAAAATTACTTTTGCTCAAGTTGTGGATGAGTACAATGTCACATATATATAGGTTTTCTTTACTGTATTCGTTGGTGTTTTTTCTCAGAAATTCTTAGGTCCCATAACTTTTGATGTTTTATCATGGTCTTCTAGGATAATGCCATTATTTTTTTTTATTGCTCTGTTGTATGTGTGTTTGTTGTTCATTGTTGAAAGGTGGTTGCTGTGTTCTTTTGTTTTTCAATGGCGCTTATTGCTTAGTTCATGTGCAAAAAAAAAATACAAGTGTACATCTCAGTCTCAATCTTTAACATAAACATTTTGTGTATATTGTGGTTTTATTTAGCAACTGAACATTTGACATTATATAGATACGCTAACAGCGGTCCAGTAACTCTAGAGAACTGACCGGTCATCATTTTTAAAGTGGTATTCTATTAGGACAACCTTACTTTGGAGTTTGCCCTATTTTCTTCTTCTTTAAATATTTATTTTGGCATAAATCATGCAAGTGAGTTATTGATTGTATTTACAAATTTCTTTGCAGGTTTTAGAGGGTTTTACTTCATGGATTCGAATATGCCATGGGTATGCTGCTTTTCTGGAACTTCCATATGCATTGTTTTTATCTCCAGACTAGTTGAGAAAGAACACCTTTGTCACATTATATTTGAGGTATTCCTAAGACGGTTTTGGGTTCCAGGATTACGGCATCTACACTTGCTTCTCATCCTCTAGTACATGCCGCTTTGTCAAGCTTAAAATCTGAGCAATTTGTCGAGGCAGCTGTGAATGGTATGAACAAATGAGAAGTGTACATATATACTTGTGATAATGAGTTCTAACATGCGGACATGCCAGTTCCTCCAAGTGAATATTTTTATATGCCTTCATCTATGAAAAGCAATATGTCCGTACCAGCATATTGATGAAATAAGCACGGAATCAACAGATTTATTGTTGTGTTTTACAAGTTATTTGGTAGTTTTCTTACATGCTTAACTTGAGATGCTACCTCATATTCAAGAAGCAAAGCTGATTTGTTTTGGAGAAGAGCTCATAATTATGTAGCAGAATATACATTTCCTTTTTGACAATTGTGTACTTAAATCTATATGTGGTGCTGAAAAATAATGTATGCATATTATTACTTAAACCATTGATATTGCATCCATGGTAGATTTCCATTTTCTAATAGTCTTATACTATATTTATGGTAACTTCCGTATTTTATGCAGCAATATCAGAACTGATCCATTTTTATTTATCCAGCTACATCGGAATTGATACGTTTCACTGTTTCTAGAAGTTCTGGTGACATTTCTGCTCAATCGCCTCTAATTCATGTTCTTGTGCCTCAAATAATGAGCCTGAGAGAGCAACTTCGAGATTCTTCTAAGGTAGTTAACAGATGAAACCTTTCCTTTTTCCTATGTCAGTTGTTATTTGCTTTTGTGTCATCTGTTAAATTAAAATTGTTATTAGTAAATCTTGTCCCTTTCTCTTTTATGCCGGTGTATGTTGTGGTATCTTCATTGTTATTTTCACATAGATTACTAGATTTTCATATAGAATTAGAAAGTAGTTTTTACTCTAGAAAAACAATAATAAATAAAATAATGTACTATTAAATGAAATATTAATTGATTACATATTTGCATCTATTTATTTTATTGGTATGCAGTATACCATAAAGCTTCCCTCAAGTAGTTTAGACAAATATAGGTTTTATGATGATGATGTAATATACTATAGTAATTTTACGTGTTGTTAATTTTTTTAAAAAATATTTAGTTATCTCGGTGAACAAAAAGGGTTGTCCGGTGCACGAAGGGTCTATTATACGCAACCTTATTTTGCTTTGCAAGAAATTGTTTCTAGAACTCGAATCCGTGACGTCTAGGTTATAAGACAACAACTTTATCGTTACGTCAAGACTCTCCTTCTTAGGATCTTAGTAAACATTTTCTTTTATTTATAAAACTATGATTTTAGAGTTTTGTTATTAAGTAATAAAGAATAATAATTTATAGATAAAAATAGTCATTACAAATATCTAATTACTAATAAAATATTTTAAAAATTTAAAAGCATTCATTCGATTTGGTAAAATAATCCCCACCTTGTGAGATAAAACTTGGTTGTTGTTGTAATTGGTAAAATAATAGTTTGAATATATTTAGTTATTGGTATAGTTTTTTTTTAAAAGTAATAGATTTATAAAACAAAGTTTATATTATTGTTCTGTGTCATAGTGTTGACTGGGACTGAAACTCCAGTGGTTTAGATTTGGTCTACTCCACAATTAATTTGCCAATGAATGAGATTAAAATGGTGAATATTACAAAATGCCCATGGTTTACTTGAGGGTTGTAGCACATATTTTATAATTATAATTATTTGTTTTTTCAATTGCTTCAAGTGGTTAAACGGCATTCCCCATTCGAGCTAAGTATGTATAGAGACAAGCTTTGCTCGCAGCATGTGATTTCCAAAAGTGTCAGAACAAAATACAACATTAAATCTAACTAAAATGTATAAATGAACATCTGGAAAGAAAATAAGACCACTAGCATGACTGCCATATGACACCTGCACCTAATCTCCAAAGAATTCCAAAAGGTGACCACAAATCACAAAGTAGGTAAATAAGAAAGAAGTACATAAATTTAATCTTATTTAAGAGATTAAGAAAATAGTTAAATAACAAATTTTATTAAAACTTTAAGTATTTAAATTAACTATTATTTTCTATCTAATTATTAGTTAAGATTTAGAGTCACAATTATTTCACCATCTTTTATCACAAACTAAGATAATTTTAAATCTCCACCAAACCAATACTATATCTTTAATAAATTCATCATTAATAGATCCACCACCGGAGTTAGTATCCTCATAATGTAATAATGGCAATGTCATTACCATATGGGCTAAAGCTCTTACTGGTGATATACAACATTATAGCTCTCTCATCCTATTAAGGGATGCTACTCTGGTCCCATTACCCCCAATGCACTCTAAATTATAGGATTTAACTCTCACAACCACTCAACTATTGACCTTTGTTTCTAAATTTGATACGCCATCATACTCCCTAGGATAAGCCATAAAAGAGAAATATAATAGGCCCAACTCTTAGTCTCCTTGATTGAAGAAATTGAGTAGGCGTTTTGATAATGAGAGCCATCTTAGTCAACCTAACTCAAATTCCAAGAAATAATTAATCCAAATAAAAAAATCATTTGCAAGAAAAGTCACCTAACTCTTGCCTTATTTCGATAAGTGTGTGAACAATGGCCTTGTTCGAAAGGCTCGAAACACGAAGCAAGTTGGTGATCCCTTATGGTACAGCCAAATGCAAGTGGCTGATGGTTCCAAGCATTGGGAAAATCGGAGAGAAAGAGAGAGACAATAGAAAAGGAGATAGGAGGTGGATAGTGGTTTGTCCTCTTCGCAGCTTCTTTCCTTCTAGCTCCAGATGGTGAGTGCAACAAAGGGGGAGAAAGGGTAGTGAAGATGAAGAGAGGGGGAAGGAAGAAGAGGGAGCGATAACAACCATCATCTTCTCTCTCAAGCGCCAGAGTCACTGCGACAAGAAAGAGGAAAAGAAGATAAAACAAGGGAGGAAGAGGGACAGGGAGATGGCAATGGGAGAGATTGGTGTTTGTGGCCAAGGTCAGAGATCATGATGTACGAGGGGAGGAAGAGAGAGGCTGGTTGAAGAGGAAAGTTGGTTGGTGTAGAAGGGCAGCCAACATTGGTGTTGTTGGTTGGCTTCGCATGGTACAAGAAGGATAGCAGATCTAATTATGGGTGAAAACAATGTGGGTGGGGAGAGGAGAGAGAAAAATCCCTAACTCAAAAAATTCTATAAATTGATTAAAATTCTATAAATTTTATTCCCACTTAAAATTTGGTTCTATCTTAAAATTGGCCCACAAAAAAAATCCAAATTGAGTCCGGAAAAAAATCCCTAACTCCCCAAAAATTTTTATAAATTGTTCCAACATGATTAAATTGGTTTATCTCCACTTAAAATTTGGTTCTACCTTAAATTGGCCAAAACAAATGAGTCTAGTTTGAGCCTCCGAGATCCTAATCACTGCACCTAGCTGATGAGTTCTCTCTGAACTAAATTCGACTTCAACTCAACACCTATAATTAAATTTATCCATCCGGGTTGACTTTGGCTTTAAAAATACATAAAATAAGTAAATAAATCTTAAGACATGGGAAAAGAATTGATGAAGATTCGGTATTTAACATTATATATGTAGAAGATGTTATCTTGAGGTTTTACGCTCTTCAAAATGGTTGATCACGATGGTTGTTAAATATAATGATGCTCAAGATCATGTACCCTTCCTCTATAAAGGCTTTTAAATGTGATCTACTGCACTTCATATTTAATCAATAATATGGAGGCGCTGATATATCATGGATTTAGAAAATGCAAAATTAACCACTCACAAAATTTTGTTAGAGCTGTTGCTCTAAGGATCAAAATATGAATTTCTGCATATTTAACTTCCTGTCTGATCTAGTCGAAATCAATTGACATTTTTGATGGTGTTGATTAGCCAAAAAAATATAAAATTTCTTATACTAGGATGAAGAAGATGTGAAGGCTATTGCACGCTTGTTTGCCGAAATGGGGGATTCTTACGTGGATTTGATTGCAACTGGTATGTACGACATTCATTGATGTCTCTTTTCCCCTAAATGACTTAGTAATTTATGGTTCATAACATTCTTAATTAACTTTTGGTGATTTGTTTGCAGGTTCTGATAATTCAATGCTTATTGTACAAGCATTGCTTGAAGTTGCATCGCATCCAGAATATGACATATCATCTATGACATATAATTTCTGGCACAACCTCCAAAATATCTTGTCCAGAAGGTAATAATTTATAATAATGCAAACATAAAATTATTTTTACTTGCAAATGATTACGTGAGCTATGAATATTCCAGGGAGTCTTATGTTTCATTCGGATCTGAGGCTTCTATTGAGGCTGAAAAGAACAGGAGGTTACAAGTTTTTCGTGCACCATTTGAGATGCTGGTTTCCCTGGTATGTTTAATGGAATCATGTCAAAATCTATGGAAAATATGTTTTGGATAGTTATAATTATTAAGTCCTATGTCAAACAAGTTGATTTTAACTTCATTAAGTTTCCTTGCCTTTCCTGATTGTGTATGTCCATGATCTATATCTTTGTTTTCAGGTCACCTTCCGAGTTGAATATCCAAAAGATTATGAGGAGCTGTCTGAAGAAGATTGCAAGGATTTTAAACATATCAGATATGGTAAAAAATATGAACGTTAATGAAAATCATTTCCTTTAGTTGCATCAGTCTCTGAGCCTCCAATCTCTATGATGTCTCAAGTCCACATATTCTTTGATTATGGTATCTGACTGGGAATTTAAATCAAGCCTAGTTTAGCATGAGCCTGGAGCTATCAACTATATATATATATATTTCAACATTGTCTTAGGATTTATCCATTATTCAATCATATGCTAAAGGGCAGGTCACAGGTGTTCCATAATTCTCTTTTATGATAAGTCCCAGTGGACAGGGTTTGGTTGAAGCTACTTCTGGTATTTGATGTATCCTTTCTGAGGGGTGTAAATGATAGTTTGAAAATCTGAATCCGTTCATGAGTTTTGACTACTATATAAATTATGACCTATATCTGAATAAATACTGTTATTATGGGTTGGGTGGCACTAGCTATCATTCTGGTTCTTAAGTATGTTTCTCATAGATCATGCTTTAATTTTCTTTTCTGCAGCATTGACATCCATGAAATAACTCATGTGACGTTTTGTTGTACATTAGTTATAAATTTATATCACAATTTGCCGGTGTCTTTTTCTGTGGGCTCATTCCATTCCTTATTGTGGCTTTGGACTTAAATCATGACTTCTTGCAATGCATTCCCTTTATTAGGCCGATTCCTAATAACAGTTTGGGCTTTTTTTTGGCATAAATTTTCAGTCTGCTAATTTTGACCGTCTTTTTTCCTAGTTTGTTTCGTTCATATGGAGATAGATAAGTTTTTTTCTTGATATATTTTGTCATTTTTTTTGCACTCGCATGATGTCATCATCTAGTTTTTTCCCTGCTGAGTAATACCATTTTTTTTGTTAGTTGTTAGTGATGTACTAGTTGATGCTACGGTCATTTTGGGAGGTGAGCAGACACTTAAGCTTCTATTCACGAAGCTAGTTCAGGTGATGCTGTTTCCCTTTGCTTTGTTTACTTGGCTTGTGCATCTTAGATGTTAATAACTATGTAACCATCTCTCTTCTGATATACCATACAGAAGTTTCACTATAGTTACCTTTTTTTTACTATGTTTCGTCAAACAAGGTCTAGCCTTTTCTAATTGTTTATTCTATGTATTACACCCGGGTTTAGAGCATCTTGATACAAAGTGATAGTTCTTCCACTGTTACTATTTTGATAAAAAATGCTGATATATACAAAGGTTTAAATTTTCTTTTGAGCTGAGTTTTAGTGGCTGTAGTGGTTGTTTGAGTGAGATGGTTTTGGTCATGCTGAAGTACTTACACATGGTGTCATTGGTGAATTAGAGGTGGAAGAAGGGGTTAGGAGAAGAAGAAAATAAAGGTGGACGACTAGGGAATTAATTTACAGCTCCTTAGTCAAAGAATGCCGGTTGAAACTTTGACTAAGTCCTCATAGAACTGGTTGAAGAAGACATTCAATGAGCTTGTGCAGTCCACATCGAGCTGTTTGCAAGCTGATGAAACTACATAGCAAGTTATACAATTCATCCAGAATTGTTTCTTAAGTGGCTGTGGTCCTTGTGGAGTTGTACTGACTTGTCATTTAGCATGAAGAAGCTCTTTCGTTGAAAGATGTTCATGAGTTATGCAGAATCATTTTGAGTTGCCACAAAGGAGAAGCTATTCCGAATCTTCTCTCTTGCCAAAGAATTTATATTAGTTTTTTTTCTATAATGTTCTTGTTTATTTTTGAAAATAAATATGACTATAACAATTTGATAATAAATTAAATTTGAATTTTAAAGAAATAGGTCATTAAAGAATTTATCTTAACACATTTTGAAGCTTGCTGGGTATCGACATGGTATGATAATTGACATGACACGAGATTTCAAACCATGATATGTACACTATTAATGAAATCAAACACACAAGAAGGCATTAGCCAACTATATTAGGATCATCAAAGTTTTCTAGGCAAATGTTGTACCTAATATGTATGCTTATGTGAACTCATGAACGAATGCCATTTCCCAAATGGCTATTTTTTTTCTTTCTTTTTATAGGACCTCCTAATTTCTTCTATCTCATTATTTTATATGTTAAGCTTGTGAGAAATCATGGATCGTTAGCCATTTTATTTTGAGAAGGTATTAGCAAATAAAAATCTATGACAAGATATTTGCTTTTTCATTGGACAATTTATGGTTTAAAAATTATTCTATAGTAGTTTTTGGTTCTTAGCTAGAATGATGTAGTTTTAACACCACGACATTTGAACACTTGGCACACTTTGATAAGCATTGAAGCATGATGAAATGAATTTGAATAGGTTTAATTTCCTTTCACTTTTTTACTTTTAAAAATAAGATTATAGTTAATTAAATTGATTTTTCATGATTAAGCATGTGATATTGTGAAGGGAAGTCTTGGCGCAATGTTAAAGTTGTTGCCGTGTGATCTGGTGGTCGAGTTTGAGTTATGAAAATAGCTTCTTGCAAAGCAGGATAAAATTGTGTATAATAGACCCTTTTTTGGAATTCCACATTGGCGGAAGCTTCATACACTGGGTTGCTCTTTATGCATGTGATAAAGCATGTGATAGTTCTAATGGTCAAAATGCAAAGCATGTTGAGATAATTTCAAATGGATTTTACTTATTGAATCCTTTGCCATTGGTTTTAAAATGTCTATATTAATCACTATCCTAAAGATAACCTAGATGGTTGGAATAAAGGATCTTACCCAATGACGGAGAGGAGAAAGAAAGCAAGAAGAGGCTATAGATTTGGTTATTAAGCGCGAGAAGGAAGCATATCGAAAGAGGTTGAGAAATCTGCAGCAAGCAGAAGACAGAGAGAAGCTGCCATCTTGCTAGACCATGGAGAAATCAGATAGGTGAGCTTGGAGGAGCAATCAAATGAGGAGTCACATTAAATTTAGAATATGATCTTGAGATGGAACATATTTTCACGACCTCAACATTGTCGGTAGTGTGGCAACAAGGATGTTAGAATGAGGAAAGGGGATGGGCCATGGGAATCAATTCGATTATATACTTTATTATTTTATGTGTTTATAATTATATAACCATATAATTATAATTTATATCTTTATTTAAATACTATAAGCCATATACTATAAATAATAATATTATTTTAATAAAAAATTATGATTATAAGCTATCACTCTAGAATTATAATTTTACATAAATTACTAATTATATTAAATTTTATAACTTTATAATTATATAACTAAATAAAAATAATTTCTCTTTATATAAGATATTCTATAGAACTTATACTGATGTTATATAGTTGGATAATCATAACTTCAAATAAGTTATATAAGTTGTAACTATAATTTGATTGGATGGATATATATTATTTAATTATAATTCTAAAGTTTCAAAATTATAGAAGCACGACATGGTACAATATTGAAATTGTACCATTGTGATTAAGTGCCAAAACTTTGACATGGCTGAAAAATTCAGACTTTGAACATGATATTCAAGTAAATTAATATTAATCTGCACGACTACTCACTTCAGTGTTGCTTCTGTTGATGACTAAGTATTGTGCCCGCACTCATTGCATCACCATGTGCCGAAGCATGTTGATTTGTTTTTTTTTTTTAATTTTTAATTGTGCTAGCATCCATGATAGCATTTTGCTGAGTTGGCAAAGGATCATGTGTATATCTCATTAGCATTTTAATGGTGGATGAAAAGCCAATGGATGCTAGATTTCATTACCGATTGTGGATGCTATACTTGAAACAATGTGCTAAATTTAAGAATCATCTAAAGGTTCTGCTGTATTAATCTGTTAACCTCTTAATAAAAGTCTTGTGCTTTATTTATCTTTAACCTTTCAATAAAAATTGTCTTGGTGAATAATTTCTTGGTTCTCAGCGCTACATCAGAGCTGTGCATGGATTATTGTCCCCGAAGCTCTCTGCCTTATGTGTCAATGTCTGTCACTCTGCTGTCTTGTTATCATCTGATTGCCACTGATGGCAAGCCAGTGCTATGGACCCTTCACCGGGCTGCCCTTTTTATATAATCATCTCTATGAATGATCACCTGGAGTCTTGATTAGGAATGAGGTCAACAAGCTAAGCTAGTAACACTGCATATATTTCAGTTTGATGGTGATCCTGAGGATCCACTCGACCATGCTGTATATCACCCATACCGAGAACAGAATATTTAAAATGATTTGTCATGGAAAAAACTAATTTTTGAATGTACCTATCGATTTGGTACCATCCTGTATAGTACTGTGTATGTAAAGGATGTAAATGGCTTGCATTAAAGTTAAGTGCATTTGATTAGTGACTTTTAAGGTATTTGTTTTTCTGAGTAGAACCTTTGAATTTGTTTTTACTTGCTTCTGTTTTAGTCTGTTGGAAGTAACGAGGATAGCTTCAATTGGCGGCCTGTGGAGGCTGCTCTATTCTGTATACAAGCAGTAGCCAAGTCAGTCTCAACTCAAGAAGCAGAAGTGTTGCCCCAGGTAGAGCTTTGAATTTAAGCTAGCCAGTAATGGTTTTGTTAATATCTGGCTGTGCTAATGTTTAAAATAAATGTTCTTGTTGGACAAAAGATAATTGAGTTGATTTTTTCCTGATACTCTCTGCACCTTACAAAGTCTATCATCTTTTCTTGCCTGATGTAGCGTGTTTAAAATTCTGAGTTTATTGTACTATGTAGGAATTTAAATTCCTCAAGTTGTTATTCACGTTCCTCTGTTAATTTACTTTCAAAGGGCAAAATTCTTATATTTTTCTTCAGCATAATAAAAAAATGATTTCTCGTGTGTGGTATGATTTTCTTGTGCAAATACACGATCAAACTTGGTGTGGGAATGGCATGACTGATCATCTAGCTCTAATGTTGATTTGTAGCTAGATTTGATTAAATACTTTAAATCAAATTTTGTGTTTTCCAGATTATGACACTGCTTCCAAAACTTCCTTATGAACCACATTTGCTACAGACAGGTAACAGTGCTAACATTCTTGTCATTACAAGCTTGCTATTATGCTTCATGGAGTTTATGTTTTTTTTTAATTTAAATTTTTATTTGTCCAGTTTGTTCTACTGTTGGAGCATATTCAAAATGGATTGATGTGGCTCCAGTTGAACTATCAATATTGCCACCACTAGTTGGTATTCTCACTAAAGGAATGAGTGCGTCAGAGGATTGTGCAGCAGCTGCTGCTGTTGCATTTAAGTATATATGTGAAGGTAGGACATCGTTTATGTCACTCATTTACCATTCTCTGTTTTTATAGAAACAGTGTATGTTTGATGAATTCACTTTCATCATTTCTACCTTTACACCATAACTACAATTATAACCAACTAATTAGCTATTACTTCTTATTTTGGAATGCCTTGACTATATTTTCAGCAAACCTGATAGTTGACATATCACTAGTTGCATAGTTGAACATGAATTTTATTGGAACCTATTCATATTGGTTTAGCTCATTTTTGTCCCTATCTATCCCACTGAGCTAATGGCTCGAGGTGCCAGTCCAATATACTGAAATATTTTGCTTTTGCTTTTCTCTATTCCTTTTCATGGGTGTTTTTGGTCCAGATTGTAGCAACAAATTTGTTGGATCATTGGATGGCCTTTTCCATATTTACCATATTGCTGTTAGTGGAGAAGGAGGATATAAAGTTTCTTCTGATGATTCAATGCATTTGGTTGAAGCGTTGAGGTTCTTCACCTTTTCAAGTATATTGTATATTATAGTTCAAGATCCTGCTTGGTTTAACAGTGATCATATTACAGCGTGGTTATTAAGGAACTTCCACTTGATCATGCCAAGAAAGCATTGGAGTTGGTTTGCCTGCCAATTATTACTCCTTTACAAGTGAGTCTTAATTTGTATTTGTTGATATTTAATTTAAGGATTATTCTGCTGGTAACTTCTGCTTCCTGTAACAATCAGGAGTTCATCAGTCAAGGAGAATTGATGAAGGAGGTACCAGCACGTCAGCTTACAATTCATATCGACAGACTAGCATGCATTTTCAGGTATTGGTTGCTAATCTTGTTTTTGTTACTGGTCATATAGCTTTTCAGAATGGTTTATGTTTCATCAAGTCAACTTTCAGGAATGTTACTCTTCCGGAAATTGTAGCTGAAGCCATCAACCGCTTTTGGCCAATTTTGAAATCTATCTTTGATCAGTAAGGACCAGTACCTTGCTAAGGTCCATTAGGTAGACAACATATTTTGTAGCCCTATCTCTAGACACTAATCCTCATCATTTTTGGTACAGTCGTGGCTGGGACATGAGAACAATGGAGTCTTTATGCCGGGCCTGTAAATATGCTGTGAGTATTTTATATCTCATATTTTGGTTCTGCAAGAATAGATATCCTTATAATTGATCATTTTACTGGGATTATATGGTTGCATATGCCATATGTGAGATTCAGATCAAGACTCTGATGGCTGAAACTTTAAAATAGTTGGACAGATAAATGGTTATAATATGTTGTATTGAGATTGGATAATGATGATGGGATCATATAGGAGGAATCATCTAAATCAAATTGAAAATAAAATGGAAAAAAATACAAAGCAGAACAATAAGAGAAATTATTGAATGATGAATTTAAATCATAAACTTGGATCAAGAATCAGGCATTAAATTGTCCTACTTTATATTAATCCTCATGGGAAGAGTGACAAGTATCAAGTTTCACCTCCCAATTTTTTCACTTTTTAAGAAATTTCAAATGTATGGACAAATTAATTTTTATAAAATGGTACAATCCATTATTTGAATTTACAAAATCCACCTCCAACATTTACATGACAACAACTAATTTTTTTAATTATCGTACAAACCAATACTTGTCTTATTCAAAAAAGGCATGGTTATTGCAATGCCCAATATGATTTTTTTTAGAATAAGTATTTTCACAATGCTTCTTAGGATCATATAGGATAAAGGGCATTCCGATGCACGAAGCTTCTGCCAATGTGAGATTCTGGAGAAAAGTCTATTATAGATAACCTTATCCTGCATTGCAAGAAGCTATTTTTGAGACTCGCTCATGATCTTTAGGTCACATGACAACAATTTACCATTACACAATGATTTCCTTCTCTTAGGATCATATAGAATGAATCATATAAATCAAATTGAAAATAAATTGGAAAAAACATAAAGGTGAACAATAAGAGAAATTATTGAACAATGAAGTTAAACCCTAAACTTGAATCAAGAATTAGGCATTAAATTGTCCTACTTTATATTGATTGTCATAGGAACAACGACAAGTATCAAATTTCATCTCTCAATTTTTTCACGTTTTAAGAAATTTAAAATATTTGAATAATTATTTTTTATGAAAGTTGTATAATGCAATATATGAATTTACAAAATTCACCTCCAACATTTTCATGATGACGATTAGTTTTTATTAGTATTGTGCAACCCAATATTTGTCTTGTGCAAAAAAGGCATGGTTACTGAAATGTCCAGTATGAATTTTTCTAGAATAAGTATTTTCACAATGCTTCTTGGAATATTAAATTTTTTGTTTGATGCTTGTATATGGTCGTGGTAATTCCCTTCTTTAAATCAATTTTGTTCTTTTCTTCTCAACTAAAATTAGAGCTAGTCTTTTCTGATTTTTAGTTTCTTATTTCCTTGCTTAAGGGGGAGATTATAGGGTTGATGTAATGGATATGACCTTCCCTCTCCCCTCTCTGTCTCGGTGCCATTCTTCCTCCACATACACATGCCACATTGCCATGGTACCTCCATGATCTCCACTAACTCTGCTGTGCATGTATGCAGGGGGCTGCATCACATTTCCCCTACTTGTTTAACTTCTTCCAACGTACTTCGTCTCTTTGTCAAGATCCAGAATTTGAGGCCTACTCCCTGATGGTGAATCCTCCCACTGCTAGAGGAGGCTGCTGGATGGCACCATTCTTGAACGCACTCAGGCAACTCTACGCTGGAGCTGCAACAGCCCACATTACCACCTGAACTCATCCCCATTGTCGAACACTCCTGATGTCCTGCTAGATCTGGCTCCACCTTGTACTTTCTTCTGCCAATCTCCTCAAGATTTACATTGCAGCCAAGCAAAGCTGTTTCTTTTCTTTTCTAGTCAACACTATGACATGCGCATAGATCTCCAACCCTGCACCAGCTTAGAAGGGAACAAGAAAAAAATAGAGGGGAGGGAACAAGGAAAACAAATAGAGGGAGGGAAAGAGGACAATTGTTTCCCTTGTCTATTTCATGGAAGAAATAAAAAGTAATAGAAAAAAGGAAGAACATGGATTTCTTTTTTCTCTTTATTACTTCTAAAAGTGGGCAGAAAGAAGAAGTGCTAAAAAGATCGATTAAACCTTGCATTTCTTGTCAATGACAAAATTATAGGATATATCATTTTTTTTCTCATTATATTTTTTTCTCCTTTTAAATAAATCATTTGAATAAAATCTATCCTCGATGCTCCTCTTTTCTTCCTTCACTCCTCCCTCAAGTAGATACAGTATGAATGGAGTACAGGAATTTTAGCACAACTATTATAATACCATTCTTATTCCTAATATTTTTTAAGTAATTATGTTGATGATGTAGATAAGAATTCATACATAAAAGACTCAATAAGAGACATTATTTTAATTAATAATTATCAGCTTCAATGCCCTGAGCCTTTTGTTTCCTTTTGAACGCCTAAACAACTTTGCAGGTTGAAAATTTTGTGATTATTATAGGGAGTTGCAGTTGATTTTCTTTGTCAATGTTTTTTGTTCCTCTTATTATTATTTTTATTTGTTGGTCTAGCTTGACTTTATTTAGACTCGCTAACAAGATTAAAGGTTTTCCCTTCTTTTTCAAATTGGTATCAAGTAGGCAAAAACCTACTTGCCCTTGAAAGTCTTCTTCCAACTTTCATTGTCATTTATCACCCTCCGCTACCTCAATGCCTTGCTGTTTTTCACAATACAAATGGGCTTCCATGTCCACAATTTCTTTGGCACAGAGGCACAACATTAGCAGTTTGCATAATGCATGCATTACTACAATAATCTTGTGCTGGTGACAATGCCCGCAAGAGAAGTGGATGAGATGGCAATGTTATGTGAGCAGGGAAGAGGGGGCATACCATTTATGGTTTGGAAAGGAAGATCATACTACATTAATGTGACAGACCCCAAGTCATGTTGAACTTGCTTTTTCCACTGTACTAGTTCAACTTTGGTTCACATTTGTTCAGCCATAGCATGTTTATTTTGATTCCAGCCTTGTTCGGACCCAAACCACTTGTTATCTAATTAGCAGACTATAAATTAGGATATAATTCTGTACTTGTTCTAAAACTATCATGCTATAGTGTTGATCTTCATCAATGCACACTGCCCACCTCTCCATACTCAATATGGGCGCTGTAGTATTGGGTCACATGACGCAGTTATGATTCATCCTGCCTTTGCTGTTGTACCTTTCATGGAAGGCAACCTCATTAGACGTGGACTCTCAGACCTGAAGAGGCAAGCAAGGAGAATTTTAATCAATTTGTTAATTATGCTATTTTTTCCCATTACTATCAAATATAAATAAATTACAATGCTGCTTACCGCCATTTCCTCCACAATTCTTATCATATTTTGGCTATTGCACATAAATTAATCCAGTATTTAATAACTACTACTCCATTATAGAAAATGTAATTAAAACAACACATGTTTCACATATAAACCCATGCAATACTCCCTATAGAACGTGGTGATTCCCTATATCAACTTAAGTAGCTCCCGAAACAGCAGTAACGTTCTCATCATATTTTACATGCTCTCCCTATTTCACCCACAATGAATTGACCACTCCTTCACTGATGCAAGATG
Source organism: Wurfbainia villosa (assembly GCA_025175895.1). Taxonomy (NCBI): domain Eukaryota; kingdom Viridiplantae; phylum Streptophyta; class Magnoliopsida; order Zingiberales; family Zingiberaceae; genus Wurfbainia; species Wurfbainia villosa. Next base: position 6,016,354 of record CM046004.1, read on the forward strand.
GACATATCATTTCCAGTTGAAATAGTTTTTTAATATTGTCCAATTTTGCATCAAGGATGGATTGCTGTAACAAAAAGAATCATGGAGGGAGTTTATTGTATCTAAAGGCAAGTCCTATAGATTGATCAAGAGTGCTGATTTGAGTTTGTTGGTCTTTATAGTGACACGTGGGTGAAAACCTTGTCGGGTTTTGATATCAAATTTTCTCGACCTATGGTTATGTAATGTTACAATAAGCAGCAACTAACGTTGCCAATTATCCAGTTTTTTCCCAAGTGCACAAGCATATTCAAGTTGGCAGTTATTTCATCCATGGAATTTTTTCAAAAATGATCGTGCATTCTCACTAACATCCAGCAAAAACTTGTAATTTAATCAAAACCTCTTGCACCTTGTTGTTTCTCCAACCTAAAAGCTTAGCATGATTGATATCTATTCTTCAAATTAAGGGAGAATATTATGCTATATTTATTATCATTTAAAGTATTGCTCTTGTATGTTATGCTATTCTTGTAGCACACAACCTCCGTTTTCTATACGGTTGCTTATTCAATAATAATTAAGCCAGTTATTTCTCAAATTATCAAATTTCATTTTCTTTTCTCTATTACCATGTGGTTGAGATTTAGATGTCTGAGTCATCAAGTAGTTTTATGTTTGGTTAAAGATTTAATTTAGGTTAATATAGTGTGTCAAGTAGGTAAAGGTTGATTGGATACTATGGTAATAAGTGGTAGGAAAAAAAAATCAAGAAATGTTAGTAGAAGTCAAGTCCAAGTTGGTTAAGGGTGATTGTATACTTGGGATATTTGATGAATGAAAATGTAAATAGGTTAAGGCTAATTAGATTCTTGACAAGTGGTAGTCTTGGTAAGTCAAGTTTGGCTGCAAATGAACCAGATAAGGATGTCTCTAATGCAAGACTTCTTTATATATGACAAAGTCCCAAAGCTAGGTATTTTGGAAAGATGATGAAGTTCCTAATGCAAGACCTCGTAGTAAGGAAGCCTTAGTGAGTTGAGAGTTTACAAGTGACCTCTATTTGGGGTTTCGGATACATTTTGACTTGGGTGATGACTCGACCTTAGATTGGTTGTAGTGAATGATACAGTCCATTGAAGATTGAATTCAATTAAGTATATGTGGGTCAACTAGGGAGTTTACTTGGGATGATTTTTCAATGCATAGAATGTTTTTGTTGAGAGTTGAGTCGATTGAGTAGTTGACTAAGTCTGTTGACTAGATAGTCGATTAAAGTTCTAGTAGGAAGTTGGAATAAGATTGGCTAGTGAGTCAACTCAAGAAGGAGTTGATTTACGTGATCAAACAAGTCGATTGAGAACGGGAGCAGTCGACTGAAATATTCATTGTCAGATGGACCTGTTGACTAAAAGCAGATGGAGTTGACAATAATGTAGCAGTTGATTGGGCTGAGGTTGATCAACAAATTGCAGGCTGAACTTGATCGTTAAAAATAAAACAGCAAAGGGATCTTGTTAAGTTTTGTGAACAAATATCAAATGGCTTAAGCTAAGGTTGAGAAGAGTTCCATATTTGTTTTTTTAAATTGTATTGTTATTGTTTTACTTTCAAGATTTTGTCTTCTTATTCTTATTGCAAGCAATGGTTTTTTCGTCTCTGGAAAGAAAAGGAGAAAGATGTGGGATCTGAGAGATGACTCACTGAATGAATCATAGTTCGTGGTATAAGAACCAATGGTTCTGAACCATAGGAAAACAAAAGTATTAATTGTCTTTATTTCATATTGTTATTTGTTCATGTATCTGCTGTGCAACTGACAACTAACCAAGCAAGGACTTGAGGCTATGCACTTCCCTCTAGCTGGTTCATCTATCCTATCACAAACTTGTCATGGAATAAATAAATTTAATATTTTTTATTCCATTAATACTCTGTACACTTAATAAGTTCAATCCCACTTGTAACTGTTATTGTCGGTTGTATCTTATGCTGTTGTTGTATCCTAGTTACCTATCATTTTCATCTTGTCTGATAATTAAGCTTTTCTTGTCTTTGAAGGTGCGAACCTGTGGAAGATTTATGGCAGTTACCATAGGTTCTATGCTGGAGGAGGTCCAACTCTTGTATCAACAACATAATCAATCTTGCTTCCTTTATTTATCAAGTGAAGTCATAAAGGTTATTATTTTCTGCCTGTCACTATCTGATGTTCACTTGGTGTTTTCTCTACTTACGTTTATATTGACTTACAGATGTTTGGATCAGATCCCTCTTGTGCTGATTATCTTAGAAGTTTAATTGCGGGCCTTTTTAGACATACAACCCAGCTTCTCAGGACCATACAGGTACTAGTTGTTTTGATTACCTTCTATTGTTACACTTCCAAGGTTATTTCTTTCTTTTATCTGATGATTTAGATGCTAAAATTGTCCTTGGTTTGCGATGTAGGACTTCACTGCTAGACCGGACATTGCAGATGACTGTTTTTTGTTAGCTTCAAGATGCATACGATATTGCCCTGATTTGTTTGTCCTCTCTTCTTCATTTTTAGCGCTGATTGACTGCTCGATGATTGGAATCACTATACAACACAGGTAATATGTGCTTTGTCGTATATGATTAAACTCAAAACTCTGGTATATGAGTGTTTTTTGAACTCAATTCTGGTTCTTTAGTTTCTTCGAATCTTTGTTGTGATGCAAAACTGATGAGTGCTACAGATTCACATTGCTCTTTCAATTAGTGAATCCTATTGTACCATTTGCAAACCCTTCCAAATTGTACACACGAAACATGTTCTTTTAAGGATGCTTTCATTTGATCAGCCAATGAAGCTTTTTTCTACTTTCAATATGTATCATGTTGCCTTCTAGTTCCCAAGTCAGTCTTGTTGTCTGCATATAATCTTGATTGTACGCTCTCACAACAAAAGAAAGCAATGCCGGTAAAAAATGGTTAAAAAGCTAGAAGCAATAAGGTTAAATATAGTGGACAATTGTATCGTAAGTTCCTTGGTCATTCATGGAATAGAATTAAAACAAATCTGAAAGGATATGGTGTTATAAGAGGCAAGCTGATTGGATAACTCTAGGTGAAATACTCATCACCCAGAGGCTTCTCGATGTATCATAATATTCTTCCTCGAGTATAACTAAGTTGGTATCCATTTTTGTTTTTTATATGCTATTTTGAGGTGATTTCCCACATTGAAAATTAGAAGTTGAGCAAAAAGAATTGGCAGGGGATGGGTGTAATTGTTTTGCATTGATATATGCAATGAAAAATACATTGATGTTCTGTATATCTATATGACTAAGGTGCCGGAAAGGGGATGGGTTGATAAAAGACAACTTTGTGCTTTGTTTTCTTTAAGCAATCCAATTTCTCTAATTTATTTGCTTTAATTTACAGGGATGCCTGCAAGTCCATATTGAACTTTTTGTCAGATATCTTTGATCTTGCAAACTCCTCTGCTGGAGAAGTCTACCGCCCTATAATCAATGATATTATTGTTCCTCGCGGTGCTACTCTTACCCGTATTTTAATTGCATCTTTAGCTGGAGCACTTCCATCTTCTCGATTGGAGGAGGTATAATGGCTGCGTGGTTCATTTGGAGAGAAATCATGATCAGCAATTTTGCTAACGTTGTATTTTTTTTTTTCTTTTTACTTCCGTGTTCTCTCGCACAGGTTACGTATGTCCTGTTGTCCTTAACTAGGACATACGGTATCAAGGTGTTGGTGTGGGCAAAAGAGAGCATATCACTTGTCCCTCATACAGCACTGACAGAGGCTGAATGTTCAAGTTTTCTGAAAACTCTATCAGACGTTGCATCTGGATCAGATAGTTCTGCCCTTGCCAATACACTCGAAGAGCTTTCAGATGTTTGCCGTCGCAATAGGGCCGTCCAAGATATTGTCCAAGGAGCTCTAAGGCCGCTCGACTTAAACTTTACCACTGTGTCCTAGATTCTCGAATGAGATCCTATTCCGCCTTGTTCTTCTACAAATATGGATACTGAAGCTACGTGATCCTGATTGCTGTGTGATTATGGTAACGGGTTTTGATTCTTCTTTGCGAGTATAAATGAGCATATCCAATCTTGAGTCGTCTCCTTTTCCTTTTTACAAAGGAGTAGCTCGTTTAGCGAACCATAAATTTTCTAGCAGTGTTCATGTTCAATGTCCGTTTGCTCGTATCTGTTGGTATTTTATCTATCAGACAAATCCTTCTGTGTTGCAATAACATTTTTCATGTATATGTTTTTATACACTAATGTTAATCATTCCCTTCCTTTTCTGTGTGAATTAAGCCAAGTCAAGATGGACGTCTACCTCTCACCCATGCAGACATGATGGCAGTAGCCAAATGATTTTGGGGTGCGCTGCACGGGCTTCTCCTTTTTTTTTTTTTTTTTTTTTTTTTTACTGCTTTTGCTATTAAGAATTTCAGATGAAGAATATGTTACTTTTGCTATCCACGTGGCATATCTATGGTGCTTTTCGTATTTTAACAAATCGAGCCTGTTTTTTTTATTCGCATTAGGATTTCGAGCTTTCGGCTCGATTAGTCCTGCAGATGATCGGTTTGGTTTTACAGAGATTCTTTTATCGGTTGTTAAAGTAAATTTGAAAAGTGTTTATGGTTTTGATAGTGAAATTTGATTTTTACAATCATTTGTGGGATTTTGAAATGCAAAGTTTGCTGAATAATAGTAAAATTTTATTTGCATCTCAAACATTTCGCAAGTCTTGTCTCTTGAGTATTTATGTAGGGATCTTTCCAGCAAGTTATAATTTATTGTCTCCGATCGATGCTAATCGATGGAGAAGTACAAAAGGTTATTTTTTTTTTATAAAATTGTTATGGAGAAGTATACAAAAGGTTATTTTTTTTTTTATAAAATTGTTCGACGTCGAAATTTTATTTTATACTTAAGGTAAACTCGTGGCTCACAAATCGAGCTCTCAGTGCTGGCCTAAGTGGACTCGCACGAACTCGTCTTCATCGTATTGAATTTTGCAGAAGCATATAATTGAAATTCAATATGAAATCTTTCGTATGGATATGATCGTCCTTTCATTATCTTTCCTCGGCGAGTTGTCGAGGCATATCAACAGAAAAACTGGATCAAGAAAACAGCAGCTGCTGCTGCTGCTGCGACTGGAGCTGAATATTATGCAACAGCAATCCTCTTCCGTCTCTGTTTGAAGTGTTACTAAGCCCTTTACACGTAGATCGAGTGTTCCAGTGGCAAAAAAAAAAAAGAGAGTGTCCCAGTGGCAAAAAAATAAGCCATATGTCACTGCGTGAAACGGACAGGTTCCAAGTGTAAATGACAGGTGGGGACTGGGGATAGAGTTAACACTTCTCGTCGACTGAGATATTCCCGTGACCTACATACAGCAAACCTATTGCACTCTTAACTAGCAATTTTCATTTTCCTTTGCCCATCAAGATATGAAATGGATTGGGTCGGACGAGACCTATCGAAAATTTAAGACTAGCCTAGTTTTTCCTCTTACGATCGAATTGGGCTAGTTTTTCCGTCAATTGGTCATGCTGGTGCAACCGGAGTCACCATGCCTAGCCCAAGCGTGACCCAATGTGCTCAACCTGCTCCTTTAGACGATTATTTTACCAGTTGTATGGGTGGGTGTAGCTTGGTTAAGCTAACCTCCACAATAATTTTTTTCTTTTAAAAACTAATTTTGGAATATTTTAGTTAAGTATCTCTTCATATTACTAAATAACTCTTAAAAAAATAGTTTATTTATTTATTTTTTTATTGATATCAGAATATCCGAATCTTCGGTCCAACTAATTTCCGAGAGTGTTTGGTCCTACCCTATAGATTTTCGAAATGCCTCACCAATAGTCGAGCCAAATAAGATCGGAGTCCAAGTGACATCCATCGACCACCAAAGGTAAATCAGAAAAATACTCGTAAGTTTTTTACGGTTCAATCCAAACTCCGCAGCGCGTCATTCCTGAACGACGATCCAACACCGAAGATGTACTCCGTCCACCGAACAAACTCCTAGATTTTAGGACCGTCTGAATGAATTTTTTCTAAATTCATCGTCAAACAATATCACAACAGAGAATCGAATTGTATTCTTTTATGAAATATCTCTCCACTTTTACCACCGCATCGTGCCCATGGGAAAAAAAAAGTTCCTTTGTGCTCTATTTAGATGGGAATGAAAAAAGATTCATAAGGGAAGAAAATAAAGGAAAGAGAATATTAAAATTTACGAAAATATTTATTTAAAATTTTCCTTTCTTGTTTATCCTTCCCTCGCTCCCTCCCAAACAAAATTTACAATTCTCTTCTTCTTACTTATTCTTCCCTCACCTCCTCCCAAGCAGAAAATTAAAGAGGGCGTTCGATTCGAAGAAAATTTTCCATTTTCTTTTTTCCAAAAAATAAAAAATAATTTTTTTTATGTTTTCTAATTTAAAAAAAAAATCTTTTATTTTCTAAACAACGAAGATAAAAAAAATACCAACTAAACATCATTTCTCATATTTTCTTATTTTTTTCAAAAAATAAAAAATGCCTAAGTGTCTCCTGATTTCATCTGTCATTATCATCATCTAGACGAGAAGTAATTTTCACTCTCAACCTCAGTGCTCATGTTGTTGTACTCAATACTCATTCCTATGAGTTTATTTTTCACTAATCTGTCTATATTTTTTTTTTCCATTTTGGTTGCGGGTCGCCATCATAGTCATAAGCAATTCCCCATTACGACACTAACTCTTCGGACAGAGCTAACATTTTCATTTTTTTTTAATTGTAAAATTAAAAAAATAATAATAATAATCTAGTCTAGTCCGTCGTCTTCAATGCAAATTCAGGAAGGAATGATCAGATGGCATAGATAAACAAAGCTCAGTAAAATTGAGTAGATGTACAAGCGTCACCTTGTTTATACATAAAATCGAACCAGTGTTCTAACTCTCATGCTGTTGTGGCAAAACCCTACTTCATTACTGGAGACGCACAAAGCTATCGATCACCGATAGTATGAAGCCATAATATAGAGTGCGACTGCAGTTGTCAGGGTAACAACTAACTCCTGCAAAGTAGAAGAATGACCGACCGATCGATCGTTTAGCATACGAATGAGCTATCTTACTTCCTTATAACTGAAGTATAATAGGCACAAGTTTGACATAAACCTATATGAAATTGCAGCAAAGCCTCGTCAATTAAAAAAAAAAAAAAACTTAGTGTTCTTGTACATTTTCAGTGTCTTAAAAGTGATGATCTTCTAGAGAAACCGGCTAGATAATCTTCAAGAGCACTGTGCGTTACTCCAAAAATGGGGCACATCAGTGTCGTTAAATTACTTGTACCATACTCTGATATTGTTGATGGAGGAACCACTTGCAATTAGGGTGGGTGCGGCTTATGGAAGTAAAATTTAAAAAATTCTAGTTGCGTAATTTATAAAATTGATAAATCAGCATTGATTATAAACCAGCCTAGCTGACGATCACACAAAAAATGATGTAGTGGAGGAATACAAATACCTGGTTGTTATAGATGAACAAAGGGATAGAACGGCCAAAAAACTCGATGAGGTTAAGCAGTCCAGTGTATCCCTGTAAGAAAATGGTGGAATAAACCCAATGAAATGCATGAAACCAAGATCAAAAGAGTGAATCCACCAAAGAATCATTTCCCCCCTTTTTGTCATACCAAGGATGACATGGCAATACATCCGAAAACCAATAGGAGGGAACGAAGTATCCGCTTTCCCATGCGCAGTCCCTTACCTTCATCCTCACCGTATTCCTGCAGCCAAGGGCAACTACATGACTACAACTTTCAAGCAGGTTACTGGTTCCTCATTATTTCAAAAGAATTCCACCAAAATATAAAAGAATTTGTATAATTTCCTGCTTTACATTAAAACAGAAAGAGAAAAAAAAAAATTAAAAGAAATATAGAATGTAGTACTTTTGGAAATTTTAAAAAACTTAATCAGTTGTGATACCAGTTCTTCACCTTTGCCTTTGTTCTTCATTTACCAAAATTCATTACTAAAGTGACATTTTAATTACTCTGGAAGTTTACTTCTGAGAGGCGCATCTAAATATGACTCACATTTAGCGTCGGCGATACTGTAGGTTCAAACCCTTTCAACTTCTCAAATATTCTGTAGAAGAAAACAAAAGCTAGAAATTGCAATGGTTTCCATTCAGCATTCTGTTGGATCAGCGCCCAGATACTCTGCAAAAGAAATACACAAAGAATCATTTTATTTTCTTTATGGTTCCTATAATATGAACCAAAACATATCCGTTGTCATCAGCTCACGAGTATTATTGCCTTCAAAAAATTGTTTTAAAAAAAAAAGAATATGCAAGAGTAAAAACTAAATTTTGTCAAATAATAGCAAAGTGCCAGAGAAAGACTACATCTCCATCGCAAACTTGAGCATAAAAGGGCACATCATCTGATACATAAGAACAGAGATCATAGCTCCTAGTATTATCCATTCTCGCCAAGATATTAGGTATCTAGGTACAGAAATAGTGAACATATCAGCCTCACCAAATACCCCACCCCCACTATACTGTATAGGAGCAATATATCAATAGTTGATGAGATTTTCTGAACAAATACATAAAAGGTTTGGCAAAGAAAGCAACCCAGGAACTAGGACAGCTCTCTAGAATGAAGCAAAGATGTCAAATTATATGATGGAATCATCTTAGCAACAGCAAGTGAAATTATCAAAGTAGAGCTTGTTTCCTTAGTAATCTTGAGAATAATTCATGGAACCGGGAAATCATCTATGAGAATGCCATATTGTATGAGTAAGTTATTTTTTTGAAGGCCTGAATACAAAAACCATATGTGAGCCACCTATAAGATGGTTGGGATGATCTACTGAATTTTTTGTTGATGCAACTTATTCCACTTGCTCTTGATGCATTCACTTTGCCACTAGATAACTTATTCTTTGAATTCAAAATCCAACATAGCTAGCTCCATCCCTCCAGCTCCACTCAGTTACAGCAAGGAAGAACAATGTGCAGTGACTCTTTTCCATGCCTCTTGAAAAACGTTGATTCTTCTGATAGATGACTCGGTGCATTTGTATATCTAATTCATAATTTGGTCACATATAAAAGATAGGTCCAGGGGTAATTTATTGGGTGGGAATGAGATTGTACAAAGAAGTTCTCAGCTTGCTATTTGTAGCAGAGTGAGTCTTTATGCTTGCAGGGTGTTTTTAATAAAAAATAATAATAATAAAAGCCTTACACAGATGAATTCACATATTTACAGAATAATTCTAGTTATGCCTTGTCCTTTTTTTTTAAAAAAGGAAAAAATCTACGCAATGATGAACATGGATTACATGGGACGTGCAGAGAATTCAAACAGTAAAGCCAACTACTTTTGCATCCTAAGCAAAGACCAAACAGTTTGAAAGATGAAGAAAAGGTTTTGGTACTGTCGCCTCATATGTGTACTACAATTCACTCTTCAAATATGCCCTATGTTGGCATGTTGCAACAATGTTGGGCTTGGGTATTTTCGAAAAAGGACCAAAATCCCATTCATATGGTGAGGGACGCAGCAAGAAATTCCCTTGTAACAGTTCCTCTAGTCAAACCACGTGTAGGAATGAAATACTGTTGACCACTATTTAATGTTTTACTCTATAATAAAGGTATAACTCAAGAGAGTTAGAATTTAAAATTTGCTGCCTTTCTTTGATTCATTTCTAAGTAAATAACTGATTAAAAATCAACAAGGCTCTAATGACTCAACAATTTATTCACCTGACACATAATATCGACTCCCAAAGAGTACCCTCAGTGGATTTTTTGTCTATCTAGGAATTCATGTAGTTGCGGAAGTCCCTGATGCAGCTTCTGCTGGAGTGAAACCTGATTGACACTCTATGAAGTTCAATGATACATAGAAGGGACAAGTCCTTGATAAGCCTACAATGGCAGAAAGGGGTTTGCAGGGGCAACACTTTGTTAAATGATTTTTGCCAGAGCCTAGACCCTTGAGTGGGCCTATGATTTTTGAGCTGCTCAAGTGCTATACCAGAACAGAGCAATTGTTATATTAACCTGAGCAAGTGCCTAAAATACAAGGTAGGGCTACAGTCTAGAGGGATGAGAATAAAGTGTGAAGCACTATTACAGCTTATTAATAGAACTCAACAAAGAGCCCTATAACTAAAACATTTAATGTGGGACTAAACCCACACTAAACAACTCCAATGACCCAATTCTAACACTCCACCTTAAGCTAGATAATAACCAACCAGCTTGTCGCATAAAGTAGAGAAAGGCTCACAAAAATAGGAAGAAAGAGAAGATACACAGTGATTTAAAACAGGTGTGATACGAATGTAGCATCATGAAGATTTGAGGCCCTAGATGCATCTTCAAAGAGTCAATGACTGGACTATGGTTGTTAAGAGGGATCTTGATGGTTTTCAAAAACCTTAATATAACTTCTTTGCCTCACCATTAAATTGAAGACATGAGGTTTGTAAGGATGAACACGTTTGTGAGGAGTTGTAGGACGAAAAAAAATATACAGTAGGGACACAATATTAACTCTTGAAACCAGGAATCAATATTGGATGAGAGACAAAGATGACAGTTAGGGATTGACTAAAACTCTAACATCTACTTGAGAGAGAAGACGCTGGAAGTGATACAAAGAGTACTATTCCATTTTTTCAATGTTGCAATTGATTAAGAAAAGTCTTCCAGAAATAAGTGAGATCTATTCATTCGCTTGGAGAGAAAAATAATTGCAGGCTAATTGTCGATCATTTTACTTCAAGAGAGCTAGATGTTAGAAATGATTGGCTATTATATCTATCTCATCTTAAACAATACACAAAATCCAAAAGGATGATGATATTTCGAAACTAGCAATTCTTAAGACAATAGAGGAGAAAAGGAAAACAAAAAGATGAAGAATGTGAAAGATAAAAGTGTCAGGTCTCTCACGTTTTTCTGCATGCTTAAGATTCATCTTTGCCATCATTTTTTTAACCCAACAACTCCTTTTAGCAACTACATTCTCACCTTTCTTTAAATTAAGACTATTAAAAGGGAATAAGGGTAAAATATAGCTGATATTGTGCTTTTATGATGGTGGAAGAAAGGAGAAGTGGAGGTAGGTTCTACAATAGAGGGAGGAAGATAATTATGGTTTCATTGGGGATGAACAGAAGGAAGAAAATTACAATTTATGATAACGTTGAAGAAAACTTTGACTCTGGAAGTCTAGCAAGAGAGCAGAGGAGGAAAATTAGAGTTTATGTTGGTGTCAAAAGAAGGGAAGATTAGTGTTTCAAGTCAAACCAATGTTCTGGAAATAATTTCATCATTTCCTTCTATTCTCCCTTTTTTTCTGCTTATTTTTAAGCGAACAGCTAGAGTGCAGCAAAATCTTACTAACATAAAAATCAAAATGTGCTGCCACCTTGTTCCAACCAACCACCTCTATGAACACGGAAATGTTTCTACTCCTCCAATGAAGTGTAAATCACACCAAACCACATCAGGCTCGGCGATATGACCCAATTTGTTAATGTTGCTTTCTATTGCAACTTATTTGAAACAAGATCATCTTACTATTTACCACACAAACATGAAGAGATCAAATATTTTTATTAGAATTATACTTCGATTATATATAATATTAGACACATCAAGTAGCACTAATTTTTAAGGTCACCAACAAAGTAGTGGCATGAATATTAGTCAACTGAGTCTCTTATTAAAAATCAGAATATTTAAATTCAGGAGATTGAGAGTATTTAATCTTACAAAGACTGCAGAGATAGCCATATTGATGCGCATATCCTTAACAGTAGATTTGGAGTACCTGCAAAGAGAAACATCACAGATTCAACACTGCAACGACAAGCAATTAAGCTTCAAAGTAAGAGAGAGAAATACAACACACCAAAAGATGCATATCTGCATTATTCCCATTTTAAGAGAGAGAGAGAGAGAGAGAAATGTGAATCATTTATAAGCAGAATAGCAATATAGTATACCAGTAGAAGAGTCATAGTACAATGTCATCAGACAATCATAATATATTACTAGTCCAGACCAGAGTGAATCTATATATGACCATCAAATGATGAGATGTAATTCCATAGTGGTCGCACAGCCCATATCTAGGCAGTCATGTCTGGTGAAACAATCTGTAAAAAAACCAATAGTTTATGAAAAAAAAAGGAAACAATATTTATGAGATTGCTCTTCATTGAATCAGCAATATACCTCTGACCGAAATAAAATAAAAGTTCTCTGGAGAGAAAGAGAGAAATGACAAGGAATGATTCAATAGTTCAAACCAGTCTATGAATTACATCTACTGAAGCTATTTGCATAAAAAGTTATATATCCTCAATATCACAAAAGCAAGGAACCTGAATTTACTATCAGATTGCTCCTCTTTCATTGGAAATAGTAACAAGACGCCTTGGACACATGAAAATTTTTCACAATCAAGTCGGATTCTCACGAACTGTATCAGAATAAAAAGAAAGTTTATACCATTTACTAAGCATAATCTACAAGAGTACCTTGGTCCCCATGGTACAATGGGCTGTTTATCTGCATACTTGATATCCTTTGATACCTGAAATAGGGAATAATGATCAAAGGAAAAAACTGCAACAGATGACTAAAACGAGAACAAATTGTATTGACAACAAATATTCCCAAATATCATAATCGGCCAGAATTTTAAAAGAAAATTAAGACAGAAAAAAATTGTCGTTGCTGCCTTGAGTAAATATATATAATAGAAAGGAAATGAGTCAAAATGATCACACCTTGTGATATATGCAAAAACAAGAAAATTACATGTAAAAAAAAAAGCAATCCCCTTATATCATTAAGGGCAAAAAATGAGTAGGGAAATAAAAAATATGAAAAAGAATAATCTCAAAACGCTCCAAATGTTACTAGTGCAAATTATGCACAGGTAATATTTTCTCATTCACTTTCATCACTTCCCTTTTCTATCCCTACATGTAAACACAAGGACAATCAATTTTGTTTCCTTTCCCTTCTCTTCACTTTTATATCTCTCCACCAATCCAATGTCTCGGTTCATCTGTGATCTTCCCTCCTATGTATGCACAACATAAAATCTGAGAAAACAATTTATATGATCAAAAGAGACATCAGAATATCACTACACCTAAAAATGGCAAAATATCACATCAATATCCTTGTAAATCATTTGTATCATCTGAAAAAAGAAAGTTGTCAAATAAACTCCTAAATTATACAACCCACAGAAGTTATTTATCTTGTTATGTCCTTGAATGTTCTCATGCTATTTCCATGGTTATATTCTTGGTGCTAAAATTTTAAACAGGTATAGCATAGGTGTAAATATATAAACCTCAGAAATACTGATCACAGTTAAAATACACAACAAGAAAACTGTTCGCAGTTAAAAGTATACAACAGAATAAGCATTCAGTGGAATCTATTCATAACATACTGTCAGGATATTGATTATAATTATTCTATTTAGTTAAATTATTGCAAACTAGAAAGATCACTTAAAGCAAAGATCTTAGCTATTGGGTTCTTCAATTCTGCACAATGAAAAATGAAGAAAATGTGAAAACAAGTTGCAAAGAGTGTTAACCTTAAATGACCCAAATGCCAAACCTTTCTTCCTGCTCTGTAACTGTGACATCATGATCCTATCATATGCTTTCTCTAACTGATACAACAAATAACCAATCATTATCATATAAGGCTCAATGAAAAAAAAAACTAAAGAGCTAAGCAAACAAATGCAAGCAGCAAGCACAATTAATAGCTACAAAACAGACCCAGTCGCCATAAAACTCTTACAATTATTGTCTAAGAGACTAGTAATAACCTGCCTTGGCAACATATGCTTCATCTCCCTTTCTCTCTGCATCTTTGCGCTTTCTTGTATATGCCACCTTTATGGTATCAAACCCTTCTATTGAACTAACACCAATAACCTACACCAGAATACGGGCTAAAGGAAACAAATAATACAAACAATTTCATTAGAGAAAATAAGGATGGAAAAGGACACATGTTACCTCATATGGGTTTTCATCACTACTCCCATATGGACTCCCTGCAGCTGATGAAGCCATACACACTACTAATTTATTCATTGGCTTCCTAAAGAACCTGCCCCATTGACAGATAACAAACTGGATCACTACAATAACACAAGTCCTGTCTCAGGGAGAACACTGAAAGATGCATGCAGACAGGAGAGATCAGAAGGTCGACCTCCAAATGTTGAAGACTATTATTTCATTAACTTTCTCGACACAAAATAGACCCATTATTACTATACATCTAAGAGATTGCCTTCTTCACAATAAAACAAGTAAATCCAGATTAAAAAAGAAAAAGAAAAACGCTTATTAAATGAAAGTAAAGGAAATAAACTTTTTAGAGGAAAAATCTCAATTGAATCTCTAATTGAAGGGGATTCGAATTAATTGTTTTCTTATCCTACCATCTTAGTGCCTGTTGAAATAACCTAGTCTACAAGATTGACTAACAATAAATTTACAAACTTTTTCCATTCTACTATTTGTGACTTGCATAGGAATCTTGTTGTTGCAGACCACTAGCGACCGCTGAGTCTCTATCCAGCGGAGGCAATTGCCATGGCGATCTCCTTGAAATATTGATGGGAGATGAGTGTCTTGGTCGGGTCTTCTTTAAGAAGATGTGGGAGATCGAGACTTGCTTCAGATCAAGTGAGTGGAAGATTATGGTGGCGTTTGGTTGGAAGGTGGGAATAGGAATGAGAATGAGTTTGATAGTAGACGGGAATAGGAATGGGTTTTGTCATTCCAATAATGTTATTTGGTTTATAAGTTGGGAATGAGCGATCGGCGGTGATGGCCGTGATCGGCGGCGATCGGCGGCCGGCGGCAGCGTCAGCGGCAGCGACGGCGGCAACGATCGGCGGCAGCGATCGGCGGCGGCAACGGCCGACGCGGCAACGATGGCCGGCAACCGGCGGCGCGATCGGCGACGCCGTGGCCGCCTGCGCCCGGCCCGTGGCGGCCGGCGTGGCGGCACCGACGGCCGGCCAGCAGCGGCGTCCAGCGGCGGCAGCGGCCGGCGTGGCCCGTGGCGCAACGGCGGCCGGCGGCCGTGCTTGGCCGGCAAGCCGGCGATCAGCGGCCGTCAGCGGCGGCAAGCGGCGGGGTTTTGTTGATTCTCAATTATTTAGAATTGATTCTCAAACCCTTCTTCCTAAAACCATTAACCAAACACTCTGTATAATTCTCATTCTCATTCCCTCATTCCAAACCCACTAACCAAACACCACCTATATCTCAAATCAAATCTTCATAGAATAATGGTGAGGTGTCAGGAGTTCATTTAAGAACATTTGTTAGTAGGATAACCAACTTTGCCCATGGTGAGTTAACCTTATCGTGGCCGGTCCCAAGCCCAGATAAAGGAGGAGGGTTGCGTTAGATTGCCAGTCAGCGTTAAACTAAGGCAAATGTTCAATGAATGGATCAATCAAACTATTGTGCTAATGCTAGATTGTTCCCCGAAAGGAATGCGTTACAGGGTCCGACTGTAATGTCTCGACAAGGACTGCTACATCTTCAAAACTCGAGAGTAGTGAAAAATATACAAGAGTTCGTGTTGCAGGGTCCGACTGCAATGTATCGGCAAGAACCGCTACATCTCCATGGGAACTTGAATGTAGTGTTAAATAAGCAAGAGTTTTCACACCGTAGGTTGGGTAAGAACAAATATTATAGAAAAACTAATAGTCTAAGATTTAGTACATGGAACATAGAAACCCTCACCGGTAAAACAATGGAGATAATAGATACGATGATTAGGAGAAAAATTAATATTGTATGTGTATAAGAGACAAAATGGGTAAGTGAGAAGGCAAAGATGATAGAGAATTCGGATTTTAAGTTATGATATACAGGAAATAGTAAAACAAGAAATGAAGTGGATATTATTGTAGATAGTTTGTTAAAGGGTGAAGTTGTAAGAGTAATTAGAAAGAGGGATATAATTATAGCTCTCAAAATAGTAGTGGAGAAAAAAACGATGAACGTAATTAGTGTATATGCACCTCAAATAGGATTAGATGAAAATACCAAATTAAGATTTTGGGATGACTTGGATAAAGTATTATAAAATATTCCGTCAATAGGAGGCGATTTAAATCGGCATGTCGGAGTGAAAAATGACGAATATGAGAGGGTGCATGGGGGTTATGGGTTTGAAACAAGAAATGAAGAAGTAAAACTATATTGGATTTTGCAATAGCATATGATCTTATACTTGCTAATACATTTTTTAAGAAAATAGAAGAACACTCGGTCACATTTAAAAGTGGAAATAATAAATCACAAATTGACTTTATTATGATCAGGAAGAGAGATAGAAAGATTTGTAAAGATTGTAAGGTCATCCCTGGAAAAAGCTTAACTACTCAACATAGATTTGTAATATTGGATATACGCCTCAAACATAATATTAATAGAAGGAAAACATATACGACTCCTAGAATTAAGTGGTGGAAGTTAAAGGATGAGAAACTAAATATATTTAAAGAGAATGTAGGAGTACAAGTATTAGATGAAATATACAGTGACTCTAATATGATATGGGATAAGATGGTATCAAAGTTGAAAATAGTAACCAAAAGTGTACTCGGTGAGTCAAAAGGACATGCACTACCAACTAAAGAATCTTGGTGGTAGAATGAGAAAGTGCAAGAGAAAGTCAAGGAAAAACAAACCGCCTATAAGAAATTATATATTTGTAAAAATGAGAGAAATTTGAAAAAAAAAAAATATACAATGGCCAAGAAAGAAGTTAATAAAGCAGTGAAAGAAGCTAAGATTGAAACTTTTGAACGGTTATATCGAAAATTAAATACAAAAAAGGGGAAAGAGACATTTATAAAATAGCTAAAGTGAAAGAGAGAAAGACAAAATATCTTAATCAAATAAGATGTATTAAAGATGAATGCAATAGGGTATTAGTAAATGATGAAAAAATAAAAGAGCGGTAGAAAAGATATTTTCATCAACTTTTTAATGAAGGTTTAGAAGGCCAACTTAATTTAGGTAATTTAAGTAGATCAAATTAGTATAAAAATTTAAAATTTTATCGTAGAATTCAAATTTCATAAGTAGAAGCTTTAAATGGAATACAAAATGGAAAAGCAGTTAGACCAGATGATATGCTGATAGAGGCATGGAAGTGCCTAGGGAAATAAGATATTGAATGACTTACAAAATTATTTAATATGATATTGAAAACAAAAAGG
Organism: Wurfbainia villosa; assembly: GCA_025175895.1. Lineage (NCBI taxonomy): Eukaryota > Viridiplantae > Streptophyta > Magnoliopsida > Zingiberales > Zingiberaceae > Wurfbainia > Wurfbainia villosa. Next base: position 6,033,696 of record CM046004.1, read on the forward strand.
ATGCCTAATCAATGGAGGGTAAGTATCTTAATTCCCTTATATAAGAATAAGGGAGACATATAAACTTGTGAAAACTATAAGGGTATTAAATTAATGAGTCATACCATGAAACTTTGGGAAAGAGTAATAGAAAAAAGATTAAGGAAGAAGACCATGGTTCTTGAAAATCAATTTGGATTTATGCCAGGAAGGTCGACAATAGAAGTTATATATCTTCTCAGACAACTAATTGAAAAGTATCGAGAGCAAAAGCAGGATCTACATATGGTATTCATTGACTTAAAAAAAACTTATAATAGAGTTCCAAGAGAAATTATATGGAGAATTTCAGAAAAAAGAAGTATTAGTGTAATATATATTGAACTAATTAAGAATATGTATGAGGAAGTAACGACCAGAGTGAAGACTTCAGGCGGATTAACTGAGGCATTTCCAATAAAAATAGGGTTACATCAAAGATCAGCTTTAAATCTCTATCTTTTTACACTAATCATGGACGAACTCACTGAGCACATTCAAGACAAAGTATCGTAGTGCATATTGTTTGCAGATGATATTGTTTTGGTAGATGAGAAACGTGAAAGAATAAATGCTAAACTAGAATTTTGACAGGAAACACTAGAAGTAAAAGGTTTTAGGCTTAGTAGAGTAAAGACAGAATATATGGAATTTAAGTTTAGCAATATTAGACGTAATAAGACAAAAAGTTAAGATAGGAGATGACGAATTGTCTGGAATTAAGAGTTTTAAATATTTAGGATCATTTTTGCAAGATGATGGAGGGATTGAGAGAGATGTCTTACATAGAGAATACAAGCAGGATGATTGAAATAGAGGAAAGCATCGGGTGTTTTATGTGATCGTAAAGTGCCTCTAAAACTTAAAGGGAAGTTCTACAAAACGGCGATTAGACCTGCTATGTTATATGACGCTGAATGTTGGGCTATGACTCGAACACATGAGCAAAAGATGAGAGTTGCAGAGATGAGGATGTTAAGGTGGATGTGCAGACATACAAGGATGGACAGAATAAGAAATGAGAGGATTAGAGAAAAAATCGATGATGCATCTTTTGAAGGAAAGCTCCGAGAGACATATTTAAGTTGGTACGGACATGTACTTAGACGGTTAATAAATGCTCCAGTTAGGAGATGTGAAACGATGACAAATATACATATTAAACAAGGAAGAGGAAGACCAAGAAAGACTTGGTTAGCAACAATAAAACAAAATGAAATTTATTTAAATATAGATGATGATATAGTAGGGGATAGAGTCAATGGCGTAGAAGGATCCATATAGCCAACCTCACCTAGCGGGATAAGGCTTTGTTGTTGTTGTTAGTAAGATAACCACTTGGGTTAACTCTTCATCACTTAAGTACTAAACAGACGAGAACATCATCTACAAATTTCTCCCATGATAGAGCCCCATGACATGATGAGCAAATTGTATTGAGGTTCATAAAGGTTATGTCCACCTTAAGATCATCGGTTGTGATGGAAGCATAAAAATTTTAAACTCGTGTATCCACTTGGTATCGCTTCTTCTTTTCCAAAGAGGGAATTCCAACTACATCTAAGGAAAGATAGTGTCCTGATCTTTCCAAGGGATTCTGAAGATGAATTAGGATCATCTCCAATTCTTTGAATGGCAATTTTTTCTTAAAGCTTTTTATCATAGAAAGGTGGTCTATCATATAGGAGAAATCATGGCATAAAGTGTTGACCATCATAGTCCAACAGCTGCAATAGACGAGGTCTAGTTATGATGGTAGTGGAAAAGCACCACGTCTTAATATGAAAGGCAACTTTAGAGGATCATGCAAGGCCAAAGTGGTGAGGTAGAACTGACGATGAAAAATTTGGAGATAGCTGTAGAATCTATAGGTGGTGATGGCCTTGGAGAGGTTGTGGCATAGAAGAATAGCTGCAGTGAATACGATCAGTAGTTAGTAGGAAGTAGGAACTAGAGGCTTATCTGAATAGAAACCCAAAAATTACCCCAAAAAAAAAACTGTAAACGAAAATAGGATGATCACTTTGAAGGGGCAACCCCCAAAAGCCAAACGCTAGTTATTTAATTTAATTTGCTCAACGCAAAAGAAAGTTTTTGTCTGAAGCAAAATAGCTTATTTTAAAGAAGAATCTGGAGAAAATATAGAAGATAAGCTTATTCTAGGAAGAAAAATAAAAAATAATTCTCCATTTTATGGGTAATTCAAGGGATCACTGAATTAATCTTCCTTTCATGTCTGTGTCATGACACTACCAAAGCCAAAAACTAGATTTTCAATAAGAAACATAGACAACGTAATAAAAAAGGAAGAATCGTCCAAGCATAACAACGACAACCAAAAACCGATGGGCGGAGATGTGGGACATCAATACGAAATAACCGCAATCAACGAGAAAAGTTGGATCTTAGAGTTTCGCCTCCACCCAGCTTACCTGACGGAGGAAGAACCTATCGAAGCCACCGAAATGACGGTGGCACTCTTGTCGCAGGTGTGGCGAAACGTAGAGCATCGCAGGACTGTCGCGGTGGCCATACGCAAGACGATGGAGCGGAGGCTAGGGTTTTGGAGTGTTCCTGCCGATTCCTGGGGTGGGAAGTCGGGAGGAGCGACGTAGGTAAACGAGGCCAACGATATTTGCCCTCCTATTTTTCACGGTTAACCCTGGTGAGTTGTGAATATTTTCTCCATACATTATGTTGTAAATTAACCGCTAAGGCCCTTTTTTTTTTTTAATATCTCTACCGCTCCTCTAAACCTGGCACATATTTCAAGCTTTAAACAAAATTTATTTGAATGTCAAAAGACATCTATCACTTAAACCATGTGTTATTTATTAATTGTCTCCACGTGATTATGTGATGATTAAGATATGATAGTGTTTATAAAAATGACATTGATCAATTTTGAAGAAGATTTAATTTTTTTTTCTAAATTTAAATGATCCTTACGTATTTTAACCACCACATCAAGACCAATAAACTCCTTCGTGATTTATCTCTCTTATAATAATTATGGAATAGATGAGTGAAAGTTTTAACCTTTAGAGATATGCATTATTTATTAGTTAAGAAACTAGTTGTGATTTTTCAAACTATATAATATATTTTAATGATTAAACTAATATTTAATTAATTAAATTGAGAGAGTTAATTTGTGTTATTGATTAAATTTTCTCACTGTCTATCTTTCTTTTTTTTTTTTTTTTTTTTTTTGATTTACAAGTGGTATCCAAGCTTCGCCCGACTAGTCCACTTGGCGAACCTACCGCCCCACCTCAGAAGAGTCTCCACCGACCACGGGTAAATCGGAAGACGCCACCAAGTCGTGATGAGGGGTTTAACGCCAATCGTCGGGTCGCATCCCACACCAACCGTTGGTAAGCGGAATCATCTCCGCAATCCAGTGGAAAACGGCGGAATTCCTGATCAAACCATGGCTTGCTCCAGGGACCCCCCAAGCTCTTACCGACGCGCCATTGCCCTGGGGGCTCTCACTGTCTATCCTTATATAAGCACAAAGTTGTGCAACTCCTCGTCGTTATGACTTGTGATCCATCATCTGATCTATCACTCACTGTGTCGTCTCTCCCACAATATCCCTCATTTCATGATATCCAATCGAATGCATGTTATAATTTAATTCTTAAATCTCAAGGGTCGTCTATGTCGTCCTCTCACTGCATTGTCACTCTCGCGAATATATTTGTAATGTCATGGTGGAGCGATCATTTAGCTTCACAAGCGATGTGATTCGATTGCAATCGTCTTGTCGCGATCGGATTTGCGATCACATCACGATTGCATTTGTCGCTGAAATCCAACTGGGTTCAAGCGATGGATTATAGCGAAGATTTGATCCCAAGAGGTCGACGACAAAGAGCAACGAAAACATGACTATGTATTCTTAGTTGCACATGCAGCATACAGTCGTGCAACGTAACATTTCTCGTATATCGAATTGATATATTGTGTAACTTATCATGTGTAACTTATCATGTGCAACTCGTGTGCGACTGCGAGAATGCATAATGCTTTGTCTCACTCGCTCGTCGTTCGACATCGTCGGTGATTCAACCTTGATCGAATGGCGCAGCACCTACTACGCTCAAGCGATGAGTTATAATATGGATTTGATCTCGAGACATTGACTCACGCATGCTATGCAGGATAAATTGCATAGTATATATATATATACTAAAATGTTATCGTATACAATTTATTAATGACTATTCGTAAACAACTCATTATTTATTGTTCGATCTTTTAAGATTCAAGAATTGAATTATAGTGTACAAACGATCGGACAATAGATAATGAAAATACGTAAAAATGCTCATGGATAAATTATGTACGATAATATTTCAGAAATTGCCCACCTAAAATCTTAAAAAAACTTGCAACAATTCCATACTGATAACAAATTGATAGACTAGGTGAGATCCTCATTCCTGACAGGCAAGAATCATTCAATTTTTGCCTGCCAAATAATATTTGCTAAACCAAAGTCACGTATCTCGAACAAGTTTTGAAATTACAGGGAATATAAGATGAATTTCTCTAGACCAAAAAATCCAAAATTCTTCAAAGCCGATATCTGCTACACAAAAATGAGGAACTTCCAATAGCCTAAATTCTCTGGAACGTAGTGGCAATCTGGTTCTCAGGCTGGACAAGAGGATACATAAGTGAGAAATACCCACAGACGAGAATAAGTTGGAAAGAGCACTTGAAAATCCAACACATAATTACGGAGCAATGTTGGGCACATTATCACATCAGCATTAGGACATTTAGTTTGATGTCAAGATTGTCCATGTAAATATTTTCTGATTTATTCTGATGATCGATAGAGTATATATCGACTAAGGGTTATTTAGTATTCCGTTAGAGATTCATAAATTTTTTTAATTAATCAGATTGAAGGCTTGAATATATGATACTAGTAAAAAAAATCATGAGAAACAAATAAAAATGACATGATTCAAACATAAATAGATGACAATTATAATCTATTTATGAGATAAATCATTTTTAAGAAATATTTGGAGATTTTGCCTTGGTTATAACGACGATCAATGACAAGATAAAAGTAGGAAAGAAACCAAGGAGCCCAACTAGATTTAAACTTCATGTTTGATCCAGCTTCCAATGAAATCACTGGTCAGTATATATTATTTTCCTTTCAATAGCAAGTCAGATTAAAGAGCCCAATCTAATTCATTTCACATGAAAACTATGAAAAAACTAAGGCTACAAAAGGAACTTTTATTTGAAATATATATATATTAAAAAAAAAAACTGAAGTTATGACCGATTCAAAATTAATTAGTTTGGACTACTAGTATAAGCTGATTAGAATTCCCACACAATAAACTTGCAGAACCAAAATACGATGAACAATTGAACGTTTGGAAATACCAATAACAAAACAAAAGGAATCCCTTTGGACATTATCAAGAACCACTAAAGCAACAATGCAACAACACCTCAATAATGGAACGGGATCCAAGAACAAATTGGTTCACAATGTAACAGAAGAAGCATACGACTCGAAAAAATTCAAGATTAATTTTTTGTTTGTTTTCGTGAAGATTCTATGCAATGCGTATCAGTTCTCGTGAAGGCAGAAAGGCAGTGCAAACAATTGTTACATATAGTTCAGATGTCAGGTTTAAGAACATTTGAAAGGCAGAATGCAAATAACTACCTGTGTCTTTACGGATTCTTCCTTCTCTGACAAAATCAACTGAATGTGACAAGGAGATGCCATATACGCTGCAAATAAAAAGATACAGAAATTTGGAAAATCTATCCGAACCTGAAACTATGGATAATTCAATGAACATGCGGACGATGGGCACAGCATGTTAGAATAACTGCTGATGATGCATTTATCATTACGTGCAGAGATTACTGCACGAGATGCTGTTACTGGTTCGGATAAAATACAAGTGAGAAGAGGATGAGAGTGAAGAGGGATCGCTGCGGAAGCGCTGCCGAAATACCGAGACTGTATCTCAAGATAGAAAGAACATCCAAGGCAAGATGGATTTGGTTTGTGGATTAGTAAGGATAGTTCGTTTAATTTTGTGATTATTTTTCAGACGACGAACAAAAGATCGAAAGATTTCTTCCAGAAATATATCCCCTTCGGAAGCTTGAGGAATCTAGCCTTATAAATTAATGCAACTTCATGTAAAACCTACACAATAGGTTTTGCGTCTCTGCTTTTGTGCTTGACATCAACATCTAAAATTCATGTCTAGACGAGGAGTAGAGACAGACTCATAAAATCACAATGACATAGAAATAGAGAGGGTAAGAAAGGAGGAATGAATACCTCTGCATTGCTTTCGGCATTCTCAAGCATGTCCAAGATGAATCCAGCAGAATTGGCAGGCCAAATGCAGCTTTCTGATGGCATGTGCGTGTTCTTGAGCTTTCTGATGAAGGATCAAAAATCCATGTTAAAACAAAGAGGCTATCATCCAAGGAAAATAAATTCATATTTGTTATAATAGAAGATAGACTCACGGAAATCAACTACTATTTCCCACGGTAAACATGGATTTAATTCACACACTATTCAGAAAATTGACCAAAGAAACTAAGTCGATTTCCAGACTGACATAGGAAATGAACCCATGGCCTTGGCAGCAGCAAGGACGAAGGAACTTTTAGCTCAAAAGCCAATCGATAGAAACAGGAATTCATAAAAAGAGAGACAGACAGCAAACAAAAGACCTCGAGGTTCTAAATTTACAGCAAATTACAAACAAAATCCAGATTTGGCGCTACAAACCAAACCAGCAGGAACAGGAAGATCAAGTAGATTTCCAGGAAATCGAGTATAGATAAGCAAAATCAAGAATGTAAAGGGCGAGCAACTTACACTCGGTAGGGTTTGAAGGTTCCCTCGAACACTTCACCTGGTCGAACAGAAGACGAAAGAGACATCAAACAGACTGATAGTGGAATCACAGCTCAAGAACAAAAGACGACCAAGGAGGAGAGAGAACAAAAATGTACCATGGCGAGCAAATGCATCCTGCAAATACTTTTTATCTTCCTAAATCAAATTTTGAAGTGAGACAATTCAAAGGGAACAAACAAGCAAAAAAAAAAAAGGAAGCGACATCGTTAATCATTGAAGTATTTTAGAATGCTTTTACTCGCGCTATCATCGCCATCGCAAATATGGATAATGATTTATCTCGAATACACGTCAATAATCATCGTTGATCTCTTAAAATAAATTTATAATTCCGCAATCGCCTCCATCGTCCCATTCTTCTCCCCGTTCGCCGCCGCGTCCTTCTTCGACGGCGGCGCGGCCTTGGACTTGGAAGACCTCACTGACCCTCCGTCATCCTTCGATCGCCGCCTCGATTGCTTGGGGATCGTCGGAACATCCTGATCCACCGGCTCCTTCTTGCGCCCACCGCGCCTACTCTTCTTCGGCCCGCTGCTGGCCGGCTCAGAATCGACGATCGTCAGAGTTTCGACAGATTTGTGTCGCCTCGAGTGATGCGGCCTGGCGGAGTCTCCGACTTCGGTATCGCCCGAAGAATCCTTCGTCCCATCTTGTAAGGGAAAAAAAAAATCCTCAATCAAAATATTACAATGAAAATGAATATGCTAAGGGGAAAACAAAAAAGAATGATTCGAACTTCCAAGTATAAACCGATTCATAGTTTTTCTTCCCAAAATTTTGATCCCAAATCAAATTAATATATGCTGCAAAAAGGTGAAATCTTTCGCCACGAAGTCTCCACGGGAATAACAGAATGACATTTCGAAGGAGAATATAAAATATCTTTTCGAGCTCATATGATCCTTTCTCTATTCTCATCAATAAAGATCAAAAATATTTCATAATTTAATTTTTTCATAATGATCATGAAATAAATGAATAGAAGTTAATCGACATACACTCGGATTTATATTTTCATCCATTTTTTTTCACTTCTATAATTTTATATTGTATTAATCATCTAATTTTATCTGCGAATGAGTACAGAATCAAACTAACACAAATAGGGATAGAATTTTTTTTTAACAATTCAGATTTTATGATTTGACGATTCAATTAATTTTAAAGATATCTCATACAAAATTTTTACATATTAATTCTTATTTATTAGTATAATTTTATTACTGTACTAATCATGAGATTTTTCTATGAAAAATTTATAAATTAATCTTTATTCGCCCATACAAAAATGAGAAGCAGATATGAATATAATTGATACTCTCGTCCTCGATTGTGAGATAATTCATTGTTCTCTAAAGATTTTTAATTATTTTTTATTATCATGTCAACACAGTGTTTGAAATTATACTGCATAGCACAATAAAATAATTATATTTAATTTATTATATATCTCTTTAATTATTCCAGCTTAATTTCAAACAAAAAAATTATAAAAATTTAATATAAAATATCCAGACTTCTCCCTGCTAATCTTAAAAGAGATTTTCTTGCTTTTAGTTATAAATTGAGAGGACAATATATTGCTTTTTTAGAATATTTGTTCTTTTATTGCTGAATGGTCACTACTGTACGTCCAACGAAAAATAAATAAATAAATAAAAATCTCTTGCCTTGTGAATTGGATGCTTCTCTTTCTTGAGCCTCGGTGAGGTTGATTGGAGCAGAGTGGTAATTTTTCATCTACAAATACAATTTAAATACAAAATTAAAATAATAATAAAATGTTTAAATATGTGCAACTATTATTTTAAAATAATAATAATAATAATAATAATACCCATGATGCGTCTCCACTGTTGGGCCCATCGCATCCGATGTGGGCCACGTGCTTAACGTCAGTTGGAAATCCGATTTGCATCTCTTCCTCCTTTTGTTCTGCATAAAATCATATTAATTCTTAAACGGCGATTAACCTTAATTAATTTTGAACAATTTGTTTTTAGAAGAACATACCAAAAATTTGGGAAATATACCGAATGGGCTTCAAAAATCCCTTCTTCACGAGGGTGCCCATCTCTCAAACTCTGTAAATTTTCTTCCTAAATTGTAATTCAGTGCACGGAATTTCCATTAATATAGAATTTCAAAGAAATTCTATTTCGAAGAAGATTAAATTAGATGACAATAAGCACTAAGATTTTCCTTCAATTGTATACAAAGTATATATAAAAAAATTGAGATGAAGAGTACCTCAAAGTGAATCCCTTAGATGATTTTGACTGCTATTGATTGAAAAAGAAAAAGAAAAAGAAAAAAAAATATAGAGAATTGTGAAAGAAAACAATATGCAAAAGGCAATCGAGGGAGGGAAGAAGAGGAAGAAATGATTGTTATGTTTGGGATGAAACGGGAGGAATGAATTTCATGTTGTGGTTGATACCTCAAAATTGGAATGTTCCCATTCGAGAGATTTAGGTGCCTAATTTTAAGATTAACAAGTAATTACTCTGTTTCTAAAAAAAGAAGAAAGGATTAATTTGTTCCAATCCTTCGATAGTTTTCTCCGCTAAGCTCGGAGATGATAAGGAACTCTTTTTCTTTAATTTATTTATTGTAACGCATAATTAATTTAGGAACAAAGTAGACACTGTTTGAAATAAAAATGATTTTTGTTTAATTTGGAATGAGTTGAAATTGAGAGAATGTTAACGAAAAGTTAATATTCATCTTGCATGTAATTATTAAATGATTTTTTTTGTGTAGTTGAATTATTAATTCTTTCGAAGGATTTAGATGATCCAAGGTAAATTACAAAATGGAAATAAATTATTTTTTGCAATTCAAATGTTTCTGATTAAATTAATATTTTTTTCTTATCCAATGTTTTTTTAGGCTAATCGAGTGCATTGTTCAATAGTGTTTTTTTTCTTCCTTTTTTTGCAATAAATTTTAAAATGTTGTAATTAAAGTTGTAGAAATGCCACTGACAAAAATTTAATTATTGCTAAAAGAAATTATATTTAATTATTTTATGACATTTGAGAAAATTATTGTGGTTATATGCAAAAAAGGGGGGGCATTTTGGAGTTTGGGTACGAAGAGAAAACCCTAGATCAAACGGCCACGGGCCGTCATCGAAGAGAGAGATGCATATGAGCAGATATAAAAGGCCTTCGAGCCTTGGCCCTTGACTTGGCTCAAGTGTTTCTCGTTTGCGGCCGAACTTCTTCCTTCTCGCCGCCGACATGGTGAAATTACGCCTTCATTCTTTCGATTCCTGCGACTGATCTCTTTTGTCGTGCTAATTCGAGGCCTTTTGCTCTGTTCGAGATCTGATTTTGTTTTTGTTTTCTGATGGGTATTCCTTCAGCCGTTCAAGCGATATGTGGAGATCGGCAGGGTTGCCCTCGTCAATTACGGGAAGGAGTACGGAAGGCTCGTCGTTATCGTCGATGTCATCGATCAGAACAGGGTACATATCTTACGTTTTCTAGTTAATGTTTAATCTTGAACATGGGTTGGTTAACTTGAGCAGATCGATTTGTGAACGGAACGTCTGTTTATACACATTTCGAAAAAGAAAAATTTTCTAGATTTTTTTTTTTATACAATGCGATTTATGCAGTAATAGTTTAACTACGATGATTTATTCTTTATCACCCTGCTTGTAGAACATTAAAGTCAGTTGGTGGATTAGTGATATGAAGATTATAAAATTATTTTTGTCCATCTTATTTTATAGACATTCAAACACTATTCTTGTTAGATGCCGTCCATTCTTCCAATTGAATTCTGGTCCAGTTTCCTTATAATTTATGATCTTTGTGACTTCTTAGAGACCTGATTTTCTCCTGCGCAGATCTGATTTTGCACGTTGTTGCTATCCAAAGTAGACTTATACTTTGTTTCCAAGTAAATGCTTAGACAGAATTAATCTTATGCTAGCATCTGTTTAGATAATTCGAATCTCATTTTCTTTTAGTTTCTGATGTGAAGTATCAGTATAAATTTATGATCCACCCGGAATATTTGTTGTGCCAATTGCAATTTTATTGCAAACTGTGAAAAGTTGTTTCCATCTATTAGAAGGATGCCGCTACTATGCTGTTTAGAGGAAGTTTAGGGAGCGTTTGGTTTGCTTTTTCCATTTTCACCACATTTTCTCATTTTCCAGAAAATAGAAAACGATCTTTTGGCATAAAACTTCATTTTATTGAAAACGGAAATGGAAAATATCAACCAACCAGTGTTTTCCACATTTTCCTAGAAAATGAAAACAGAAAATGCTCAAACCAAACCCTCCCTTATTGAGAAAATATGTTTAGTCTTTTTAGTGGCATAATCTTGTTAAAGCACCAAAATCAGTTGACTGTGCTGGTTTTATGTATATTGTCAAATTTTTTGTTTGTTCTTTGCAAATCTGATAAGACTACTATCGATGATCTTTGTTTCCTCTTTATCTGTCACAAATTTTAGGCTTTGGTCGACGCTCCTGATATGATTCGTGGCCAAATTAACTTCAAGAGGCTTTCTCTTACTGATATAAAGATTGACATACCACGTGTTCCCAAGAAGAAGACCCTGATTGAAGCCATGGAAGCTGCGGGTACCATACTTGATATTGTCTGTCGAATAGGGACTAAAGATTTGATGTGCATTACGCATTCATGAGCTAACACTCTATTGCAGATGTGAAGAATAAATGGGAGAAGAGCTCATGGGGCAGGAAGCTTATCGTGCAGAAGAGGAGAGCTGCGCTGAATGACTTCGACAGGTACAAAGTCATGGTGGCTAAGATCAAGGTATAGACAACATCCATCAAAATGTTAATTTACTCTTGTTTTGATGCTTCTTAGTCAACTGCTGTAGTCTTTGTTTGATCATTGTGTTTATCTTGTTCTTGGTCACATATTTCCCCAGAGAGGACGCGCCATCAGACAAGAATTGACAAAGCTAAAAAAGGAGAACACTGCTTGATCTTGTGGGGATTAGTAGTTCTGATCCGGTGCAGGTGTTTACGGCTTGTTGAAGTCGTCGATGTTTTTTCTAGAACTTGAATTTCTTGAGATATTCTGACTTGAGATTTTGCTATTATTGATGGTGCTGTGAACTTTTGGTTACAAGTAAATTTAGTTGTTTGCATGTGTTTAATATTCTCGTTTTCTGTTTTTCATACATCTTAAGATTACCAAGAATCCAAGATAATTGGAGTCAGCCATTCTTAGAAATATCAAGGGAGGTTTAAAATGTAACTGAGGTAATAACAACACTTGCAGGCATCTGTTATCTTTTTACTTGTATCCAATTCATTCTAAGGCGTCGTTTGGTTAAGGTGTTTTTGGTTGATGGGTTTGGAATGGGAATGGAATCATATATAATAATATTTGGTCAATAGATTTGAAATTGAGATTTTAGAATGATTTTTAGTTATTTGAGAATCAATAAAACTCATCCTAAGTGGTGGGTTTGAGTTTCATTCATATCAATTCGTTGTTTGTTGCTATTGGCCGTCGTCGTTCGTTAGCCGTCTCTTGTTCGATGATCATTGATCGTCGATGGTCGGTGATTGCGATCTGTTGGTCTATCGCTCATCATTCGTCGATCGTTCGTCATCGGTCGTCGATCATCAATCATTGGTTGTCGATTGTCGGCGACAATCGATGATTGCCCACGGTCGTCGGTTGTCGATCGTCGCCATTGATGATCTCCGATCGATTGTTGGTTGTCGGTCGTCAGCCATCGACAATGTTGTCAGTCCATCACTCATCGGCGACGATATCGATATCATTTCCGTCTTCATTTCCAACTTATAAATCAAACAATATTATTGGAATGATTAAATCCATTTCCATTCCACTCTATTATAAAATTCATTTTCATTCTTATTCCCACACTCAAATCAAACACCGCTTAAGTTTTGCTCTCATGTTTAGTACTGAAACAAGGCATAGCATTATGCTTGGATGTTTTTGATATATTCAATTGATCGTTGTAACAGGAAGCAAATCTATTTTGATTTACTTCTTTAGAATTTATTTTCAATCACAAAAGCCAATTCATTCCAATAGTTTACTGTTACAAACCTGGATCCATATCAATTTTCCTGTTAGTCATCACCCCAACTTAATTGTTGTATCATTATTTTCATGCACTTCGTCTCAGTGCACTTTTAGTATTTGTAGTTTAGCTAAGTCAGTTCCACATCTCACTTTGCTAGAGTAATATGTATCCTAATCTCATTTAGTCCTCGATCGAGGTCAAGAAAGCACAAGTGAGTCATATACTTCCTTGTCTATTGTGATTGTCCCATAACAGATAAGTGATGAGTGCATGATGCAAACAGAGAGCGACAATAAATCTGTCTTTATAGTCCGAATTCAAATTGATTGCGTAATAAATTCATTTCAAATTAATTTTGCATCAGAAGAGTGGCCTACGATCTCATTGTCACTACAAAAGTCACTCTCAAGATGAAGTGGCAATCTACTCACATCTTAGAGCAACTAAAACTATAGGTGGGTTAATGGAACAATAATGCAAGGATTTGTTAATTTCACAAGGTAAAACGCAATCATGCCTCAGTCAAACGCGATAGAACTATGGATTCATCGGCATCAGCTGCTCAAAAATATGTTTGCGGATTCAAGCCAATGAGAAGCCATGGATTCACCTGAACAGCAGAATCTGAGATGGAGTCGAGGTGTTCTATATAATCCCAAATAAAACTAAGAACCTCCTCCTTGACAAAATGAATAAGACAGTATCCTCCTAAGACTGCGGTGCAGTGATAGGACATTCAATTCGATTTTCAGCTATAATATATTTATAAAATTTTCCTCTAAATAGGATAACAAACTAAGACTGTTGAAGTTGCTGAAGCTGTCCATATGAACACTTCCTGATTTCGATAGAGCATACATTAGAGATCTGTGGAGTTGACCGATCATTCTCAAGATTAATAAGATCAAAAGTCTGAATGCAATAAAATAAAAAATAAAAAAAAGTATCGCAAATCCATAAAACTGAAGAGTTCCCTATCTTCAGCAAACCTGCAAAAAAATAAAAATAAAAATAAAAAATCTCAACCTTGAAGCCCAACTCATGCATTTATTTATCATATTTCTTCATTAACCCTGACAAGTTCCCTATCTTCAATCGCGTGCATATCAAAAAGAAAATAAGCAAATCATAGAAACTAACCAGCCCTGTTCATGTTGTAATCTATATTATGCAGCAGAAGATCTAGCGGTTGCAGAAATCAAACAGGCATTAGGAGGCAACCTAAGTAGTTACAAATGCATATATGAGAAAACTATCATAACTTGCCAAATTGAATGGGCGGTAATATCAGAAATAATGCTTCATATGATACATTAGTAACCTGTAACTCATACTAATGGTGGCCTGCTAATTTTCAATTTCATTATCAGCACAAACAAGTTGAACTTAGCATGCACATCAAAACAGGAACAGTACCTTCTATTTTCAGAAACAAACAGCTTTTCATAAAACAAAATTAAATCTCAAGGATTAGGAAATGAGATAACTTACCAAAGAGTATCATCTGTGAATTGCTTAATTCACGAGCAGTCATCCTAAAACAGATTGTCTCAATGAAAGGCTACCTGATTTATGGTAAGAACATTTAAGAGCAGAAGCCCCCCTTTTCCCCAATTCTTCAAATAGAAAACCTGACGATATTCAGTAGTTAAGTTTCCACAGGCAACTAGAGAGACAGAACATATCAAGTATCTCTGAACATAGACCAAATCAAATTTATGCCAATAACCACTAGTAGTGTAATTCTCTGGCAAATTCTTTGATTAGGGATTCTATCTTTTTGCTTTAATTACCAATAATCCCTGCATGAACACTCCCCATCCTTGAAATGGTGGAATCGGTTCAAGTCCCTAACGACTATCTCCCTTCCAACAATCCTTGAGATATATTTTATTACCGTATGACAATCGACACATACTCGAAGGTTCTTTGTTACTCTAATAGTAGTTCCCGGAGGAGTTCTTATTATGCCAAATGCAATTGCAAGCCTTTCACTGTGACCACATAGCATATGCCTCTTTTGCTCTTCTCCAACATCATGGAGCACATCCTCAGTGTTAGGTACATAACCATCACGTTTCATTAATTCCATTAAAACTTCTAATGCCTTCACTATGTCACCATACCATGGATGATATGTATCATGCGCCACAAATCCATGTAACTCATTTTTCACTTCGATCCAGCTACAAGCTGGTTGCTTCTTCATCCCCTTGTGTTTCATTGCCATTCTTACTTTGGTCGCTTCTCTCCATCTACCTGCAGCTGAATAAATATTTGACATCAGAACATGCGATCCCATGTTTCTGGGCTCAATCTCAAATATTTTTTGAGCTACTTTCTCAGCTAATTTGGCATTCTTATGAACCCTACAAGCTGCCAGCAAGGTAGACCAAACACTCGCTGTAGGTTTTATGTGCATGGTGGAAATAAAATCATAGGCTTCCTCTAGCTTCCCAGCTCGACCAAGAAGGTCTGCAACAGCCGCATAATGCTCCAATCTGGGAGTGATCCTGTAATCCTTGGACATTCTATTGAAGTAATCCCAAGCCTGATCGACTAAACCAGCATGGCTACAAGCAGTTAATACTGCCACAAATGCCACATGATTAGGCTTCACATTTTCCATCTCCATCTGCTGGAACAGGGACAGTGCTTTTTGTGCTGGCCCATGCAAGGCATATCCCATAATCATTGCAGTCCATGAGACAATATCAGGAGATTGTATCTTGTCAAAGACTCGTCGAGCATTGCGGTTATTTCCACATTTCACATACATATCAATAAGGGAGCTGGCAACGAAAGCATTCGTATCAAATCCACCTCGAATGACATAACCATGGAGCTGCTTTCCGAGATGCAATGTAGTCAGGTGAGCACAAGCAGGCATGATGCTTGAGAACGTCACTGGCATCGGCTTTATCTGAAGAATCAACATCTTTCGGAACAACTTGAGCCCCTCATCAAACACGCCGTTCTGTACTAGACCAGCTATAATCGAATTCCACGATATTGAATCAGGGTTGGGTAAATTATCAAACACACGGCATAAATATTCCACATTTGTGCAGTTGGCATACATATCGATCAAGCTACTCCCGATGAACACGTCTGAATCAAATGCATGCCTTATTGCAAAGCCATGAATCTCCCTTCCCTTGTAATCATCAACATATTCAGCAAAGATTGGAAGAATGCTCGACAAAGTGAATGAATCAGGCTTCAGACCAGAGACGCCCATGTCCCTGACCATGGTTAAAGCTTCAAAATACATCCCGACTTCCGCAGCCCCTGCAATCAAAGTGTTCCACGAGACGACATCTCGTTCAAGCATTTCGTCGAACACCTTTCTGACGCTTCCCAAACGGTCAAAATTTGCCAAGCATTTGGAAACACCATCTGAGGCCGTCCGCGTGTGGTCGTCGGCATCATGGCATAATTTGCAGTACGTGTTCATGAGGGCATTGGAGGAGAAGAGGTCAGAGAGCCAACCGGAGCGAATCAAGAATCCGTGAAGGGTTTCAGCAAGGTGCGGGTCCCTAAGGGCGGCGCAGGACTTGAGTACGGACGGAAGGAGGGCGTGGGGTAGGGGAGCACCGGAGGATCGGAGGCGAGAGAAGGCGGAGAGGGAATGGTGGAAGAGGCCGCGGGCAGCGGAGCAGCGGATGACGGAAGCGTAGCAGGCGGGGGATGGGGCGGGAGGAGATGCGAAGGCGCGGAGGGCGTCGCCGACGAGGCCGAGGAAGGTGTAGAGGGAGAAGAGGAGAGGAGACGGGCGAGGGTGGCATTTGAGGAGGAGGGCGTGGAGTTGCCGCGCGTGGGATCTGGTTCGGATGGCGGCGGCGGCGGAGGGAAGGAGGAGGAGGCAGGAGTCGAGGAGGGAAATGGAGTGGGCAGCTGATTGCTGCATTAGAGATGTCAGTCTGCGTTGCCCACTCTGAAGATAAACAAAATATTTTAAATTAAAACCTTAATGACCTTCCTCTGCCCTTAACCTTAAAGTAAGGTCATACCAAGAACATCTTCTAAATTTATCCGAATAATCATAATTTTTGTCACAATTATTATCATTGACTCCTTAATTTCATCCTCTTTAATCTGATATGTAAAAAAAATGATAAAATTGAAATTAAGTATTTTGAAAATACTTCTCTGGTGCAAAAGACGAATCTCATAGTCAGTTCCACAATTATTATGAAAGGAGATAAATCGTGAGAATTTTTGATTGGGGTACGAATTAATTAATACAGTGGAGAACGAGACACTTCAATTGATATTTTCAATCGACAATAGAAATTAATCTTTACTTACTGATAAAAATTTGCACCGCACTATTCCATAGGGAGATTATGAAAATACTCCTGGAACACATACTAGTTTACAATCCAAATAATTTCCATCGAATTTAATTTGATAAAATCATAATAATTTTAAAATATATCAACCCTGCCCACATAGACACGTACGACAAAAATGAAAGTGATAAAAATGAAAAAGTATCTCATAGAAAAATTTGATTTTCTGCTACGATATCGTTCGATAATGAATTAAAAAAAATCCATTTAGATAGTTCTGGACCTAAGAGTTTATCGATGAATAAAGTACAACTTCGATATTAAATCATCATTTAGGGATAGCACGATTATAAAATTCAAATTGGACCGTAAAAAATTATAAACGCTCCCTTAATGACCGATGAAATCACTTGAATTCCGATTTTATCCAACTCAATTTTTAACGGGACATCTCAAAAATCTATATCTCAAAAATCTATGAGATAAAACCGATCACCCTTAAAAATTAATCACATTGAAAATTCAAATACCCTATGCTAATAAAAAAAAAATCAACCCATTGCACGCTCCCGCCAATGCTTTAGGATCTCTCCAAAAGACTTATGAATCATCCATTCACGACCAATATATGTAAGCGTTTGGTTTTCATTTTCTGTTTTCTTTTTTCAGAAAATAAAAAAAAAACATTTTTTTTTTGTATTTTTTAATTTTTCAGAAAATATTCATTTATTTTTTAAAAAACAAAAATAGAAAAAGAAAACAAATTTTTTTATATTTTCTAATTTTTCAAAAAACAATGAAAAACGAATATCAATCAAATACATTTTCTTATTTTTCTATAAAATAAAAATAAAAAATAAAAAAAATTTCCACCTACCAATCACCGTTTAGGAATTCAGATGTTTTGCTAATATCTGAATCAGATAAAAATCAGTTCCCGAGAAAAAAAAAAAAGAAGAAAGAATAAAATTACAAACGGGAATGGAATTAGTTTTCCCCCGTAAGAATCAGAAATAACTCATTCTGCAAGGCAGGAAACAGCCTGAGGCCCTGAAAATGTGGAAACAGACAGACCTGAATACCACAAGAGCAAAATGTCAGAGTCATGGGTCACAAGAATACATTGTAGGCCAGCTCTCAGAACTCGGACGAGTCAATTTATTTGTTGCAAGAGGATCCTTCTTCGCCAACTCCGCTGTATAGGAAGACACAAGATCAAACAAATACCGAGGTATTCGTAAATAAGAATGAACGAAAAGCTGAGGAGAAGCAGATATATATTACCTATTTCGCAGCAGCTACAACTGCTTTTTCAGCTGCGTCATCCAAATCTTCTGCTGTGATCAATGTCATTCCGCTATCCTGTGAATCAGTACAAATCTCTCTCATGTCTTCTCCTTGTTTTACTTCGATTGTATGCAACAACTACAACTTCAAACCGAGAGAAAATAAATATAGGAAACAACTAATACCTTGAGAATTCGCTTTCCCTGATCCACGTTTGTGCCTTCCAAACGAACAATAACAGGTACTTTCAGTGAAACCTGAATAAGTGTTGGGCCTATCAGAACGACATGACAAACAAAAAAAAAATGCAAGCACTAAAATCTTCAATAGAAATGCTGCTACGGATCCCTCCAATATGAATGAAACGGTGGGCAAAAGAAACAAGACGTATTCATCATCTCAAGCTCTGGAAGCTCCAAAGTAAACATTCTACCAAGGTGCTTTGCAACTATATAATAGACCCAAAAAATTTCAGAATGTAACGAGATCATCCACCAACCTGTTTGGCTGCATTGACAATTCCACTTGCTATCACATCGCATTTCATAATCCCTCCAAAGATGTTTACCAAAATGGCCTTCACTTTATCATCAGATGTTAATATCTTGAATGCTTCAACCACCTGAGCAATAAGTGAGAATATAATCAAATAGTTGTGATAAGCAAGTGACAGGAGACAGATACTAGGCAAAAAAGACGAGAGACTTCTATAAGTGCTTTCTAAATTCCACACCACCAGAAAGATAGACAAACGTCCTTTGCAAGCACCCACTTGAATAAGGATATGATTAGGCAATAGAAGAATGAACAACACGTGTATTAGATGAGAATTCACACCTGGCCTTCTGATGCATTACCACCAACATCGAGAAAATTGGCAGGTGTACCACCATGCAGTTTTATTATGTCCATTGTAGCCATCGCCAACCCAGCACCATTCACCATACATCCAATCTCTCCATCAAGACCGATATAGTTGAGATCTGCTTTGGCAGCAGCAACCTATAGAAAGTATAAGAATAAAGACAATTAAAATCTAAGATCCAACCATATTCAGATTTATCAGCGGTAAGGATGCGAGCACAGTAGAAAGTGCAACCCAAGGAATTTTACCTAGTACGAAATCCGACACTTCTAGTCATAAATAATTCATAAGCTGATCAAGTTACAAACCTCTCTAGAGTCTTCTTGTGATGGATCCCGCAGTGCAAAAATTTCCTTCTGACGAAAAGAAGCATTGTCATCAAAGTTCAACTTTGCATCAGCAGCTACTAATTGTTTGTCCGCAGTCTCAGCAATTGGATTTATCTAATCAAGGTCCTATAGTTTAGCATTCAGGAAATAGCAGCAAAAAGGGAAATAGAGAACACATAAAAACCACTAGCAGAAAGGGAATTTGTCCAGCACACCTCTAATAACGTACAGTCACATTCACAGAACAGTTGATAAAGTTTTTTCACTTGTTCTATTGAAGCACTTCTATCAGCTACTGTAGGTGCCAGACCATCAACAACTTTAGCTGCATCTTCATCAGTAATTCCCTTGAAGACATCAATTGGGACCTTTGCACGGGAAGCATAAAGTTAGATTCCAAACAATAAATTTATCAATTTTTAAAGAAAAAATATAACTTTTTTATTGCGATGAAAGGAACACTTTTGAGTCCTATTAGAAAACAATCTTCCTGAATCAAGACAAGAGGCAAAATCACCTTAATAATCATGTCAGGAAACTTTTCTGCAAGGTCTTCAATGCTAGTTCCTCCCTTTTTACAGGCTATAATTAACTGAAAAATCATAAAAACTATTCAGATAAAGAAGTTTATTGCTGCAAAGTGATGTCAATACAATAACAACCAAGTCTTATTCCACTAGGTGGGATTGGCTGATGTCAGACTAAATGATCAATTATGACTAAGAGAAAATGTCCATTGAGATTTTCCGTGTAGCAGTTGAAGGATTTAAGCTTGTACTCAAACAACCTCACAAACAATATAGGGATTAGGCCCCACACCATATAAAAACTATTAATTCGACTTTTAATCAGTATATTTTATTAGTGAAGAAATTATTTGTCACCACTAGCATGACAATTATTATAAAAAATTTTTGCTTTGGCTGCTAGAATTGGAGCAATATCACTATCTAATCTCCATAGGCTAATTAACAATGTGGATAAACATTAGGAAGTAAAATTGTCCTTTATTTTTCTAATAAAAAACTGTGGTAATGATATACTATTCAGTCCCGAGGAAGGACATATTGACCATATTTAGCAATAAATCACAGAACAGCAAAAAAGCATCATAAACAAAACTAAACCTACCCTTCCTTTTCTTCCTCAGCCTCTCTCTTATGCTTTATCTACATGATTATGAAGTCACCAGAACAGCAATTGGAAGCAGCCATAGCACCTTCAGAACTAGATTAGCTGACTATTTATCTCACTGCCTATTGTCTTATAAAGGACACATCTCTACCTCAATATGAAGACTCCCACATATATGTGAGCTGGTGGACTTGATAGGAAGCATTGTTTTAAACAACTGACTGATGCAAACATTTGGACTGACTCAAAACCTCCTGTTTGTACTTCAAACTTGATTGGATGATCACTTGGCCCAAAAGTTTATTGAATGGATTTCTTTCAGAATGAGGAAGAGAGATGAAATACAAAAAGGGAATAGGATTAGTAAAAGAAAAGAAAAGGAAATATGTATTGGTAACAACATAACACAGACATCATATGACTGGACTGGGTGCCTGACACTGTTTAGTTACCTTACATTAAGGCTCCCCTTCATTGAATAAAAATCAGTTCACGACTCTAAACATCTTCATTGAGATTGCAAGACAGTACCTGCCAAATTGATTGGCATTTATTGCTAGATATCCATATAGTTGTCTAGAAGGGTCTGATCCATGTGCAAATATTTGCTCTTTCCCCCTCACCAACAGCCTCACCCTCCCCTCCTATATTTCCACCAAGTAAACTTAAAGACATGACATTCACTGTTATAAAGCACATCGATACCTACAATTAAAACAATTAATAAGCATGAACAATAATTTAGCTTACTCTTAAGTCCTAACAACAAAACCAGTGATAATGTCAAAAGTCAAGAAGAAAGAAAGAGAAAAGTCTGGCCAATATGTAGGATATAAGGAGATTGTATTTCAAGATAAGGACGAATATACCAAATAAGCAAAATAGAAGAACAGGGAACATTATTAGACAAAAACAAGCAGCAAACTGCATACTAATTAAAAATGAATAGTATTGTTTTACAAAATTTAGAAGGGAGTCTTGGCACAACGGTAAAGTTGCTGCCTTGTGACCAAGAGGTCACAGGTTCAAATCCTGGAAACAACCTCTTGCAAAAAAAAGCAAGGTAAGGCTGCGTACAATGGATTCCTTCTCCGGTACCCCGCGTGGCGGGAGCTTCGTGCACCGGGTTGATTTTTTTAGTATTGTTTTACAAAATCTGCAACCTACTCCTAAAAACAGATATATTATTAATTATATGTACAGATTTGAATTGAATTAAATAATCAAAGTTCTAACAGTGAAGACATACTGGACCAGCAGTACTTCGGTCAAGGGTGATAGCAAAGTACATCTCATTTACAAGGGATAACTTCTCACAGAGGTAAACCTGCAAAAGAAGTAAATATATTTCACTGGAAATCTTTGTGATAGCTGGTAGCAGAAAAATGCTGAACAACTTCTAGTATAGAACCTTATGATCACCAACTTAAATTCAAGGATGAAATGCATCAAAAGGATAACTGAATATCATCAAGAAAAATACTATTCTCCACATAAAACTCAGCCAGAGTACAGTTAATTGCACTTGAAGTTTGACGTCCTTCTATGAGCTCAAATCTAGTGGGAGGGTGACTCAATAGTGGGACTATACTAAGACAAGATGACATTTCCCACTTTGTAAAGGACAAGCTTTGATAGAATTTATCATGATGGAAACCAGCCAAATGAGAGGAGGCCAATTAACTTAATAAAAGTTGAACTATTTGAGCTGAAATGCCTAAGTTACAGTTGATGATAGTTCAGCCAACAAGGCTTGCAATGTAATTACCCAACAATTTTCCCTTTGTGACTAAACTAGCTGCGTCATCTTCTCTTTGAAATTTTTTTATGCAATTCAATCATTAGTTTCATTATATGTGAAATTTATTTGGCAAGGCAGTATATTTTTAGACAACACCTGATTGCAAATATGTTTCAGTTGTCTAAACCAAAAAGTACTTGACAATGCAACAAACAAGACAAGCCGATTATGAAAGTTGAGAATGATCACAAGGTAATGCAAACAATTTGTTTTCAACACATCACTTAACATTAAATGCTTTAAATGAACTTCTAACCTTGCTCACAATCTTTCCTTGAGGACCAGTTTGCTTGGTAACAAGGATCTGGCCAAGCATTTTTTCTGCATGCAATACTTGGTTATAAATAACATGCAAATATCTTATCCAAATATTTGAATACCTACTTAACAAAAAGTATCCACCAATTTGATTCTTCAGAGTTACATTTCATAAAACATAATAAATGAAATAATTAACACATAAACAGTATCAAAAAATTTCAGAAACATGAAAGGACATATAAGTCCTCTAACTCACCCTTCACTAACTTATTAGAGAATTTTTGAAACAGTCCCAGAAACACACCACATATAAATAGTCAAACTAGTAGACACAGTACATAAAGATATAAAGTTTGTGAAATTTAACTGGTGCATCATTGAGCTATTGTTGAAAAAAAGCCAAATATCAGTAACAGAACAAATTATTTTACACCTAATCAATTCACACCAGCAAATACTATTCTTATACCTATTCAAAGTACTTTATAAATGCACATAAATGATGCATGACTAGATGAAAAAAAAAGGGGAAGAGAGGTAAGATACAAAGGAAGAAGTTGATTATATAAGCATTCAGATTTTAGACAGATGCTGCTTAAATTTTAAACCAATAAACTACCTGCTAGGAAGTTTTCGAAATTGATTATTAACTAATTAAACAAGCCACCACCACATCAATAGCACATTATGACAAAATGTTTAAGGCTTTATACACATCACGCTCAGTCACTATATCCATAGTACCACTTAACAATCAGACTCCTGTTCCTGTATTGTTATAAAAAATCAAATAAGAATGATATATGCTAACATCAATCTAGCTTGAGTCTGCTCTTTCTAGAGTATCAATGCAAAGTAAACATGTTAACTATATGGGCATAATCTTTGACCAAATAGAGCAAAAAATATGTCAATTACCTGCTATGTCTGGAACCTCTTCAGTTTTAACAATATGCACTCCACCCTTTAGTCCACTTTTGAAGGTCCCCAAACCTCTCCCACCAGCAAGAATTTGACTTTTGACAACAATCTATTGAAAGGCCACAGAAATTCAATTTTTAAGTGTTGCATTCTTCAAGTCAGTCTGTAACTCTATCTCCAATTGCAAAATGAGAAAATTGGGAATGCAAATAATTTACCAATAAAACAAAATTATTGAATCTACACCGGCAATATTTTATTCTAGCAAAATCTCTTTCACCATATATATGATATTAAAAAGTTCCAGCTAAAGTAGCATCTTATAATAACTTCATTCATGGGTATTTGATTTGTTGCATGAGTGCCTGCTACCGGTAAGTGAATTTGTTTAGAAATTATAGCATAAAGTATCAGATAATGTCATTGTCACACCCAATGTTTGAAAAAGTGTCCTAGGTGATTGCTAGGCAAATTGGACCAAGGGTCACTATGCCTAGGTGGTAGGCAGCTCCTAGTAAGCAGATGATTTAGAAGTCAGTCAAGCTGGATCACCTAGGTAACCAAGGTGGACTGTTTGGGAAGTCCAATTGGGTTTAGGATAAAAAAGTGATTTTTTAAAGTGATAGTATCATTTTTCAAGAGAAACTAACACTAACTATTCGTAGCTACAGTTCAAACTTTATGGGATAACAAGACTCCCTCTTCACATTAATTTTATGGGCAGGTTCTCTTCTCTTATCTAGATTTATTCTCCCTTTTCTCTTTTTTCTTCCTCATATATTTCTCACATTTTTCAGAATTTATTCTCATCCCTAAATTTTTTTTTTTTCAAATTGGTGGCTACAATGTGAAGTGTGAAATATGATGTATTTTTGTTATTATTACATGTTCTTACAACGTGGAACATGATTAAGAATTTACAATTGCAAACCTGAGTATACAACAATTTTAATAATATTTTAATAATGACTACCTAGGACCCTGCCTAGGCACTAGATAATGGAATTATTGCCAACCACATAAAGAAGTCTTTTAATATCTTGGTCACACCATGTATTCCCTACTTCCAGACGTAGACAACAAGAAGAAGTAAATACTGGTTAATATTTTTTGTTACAGTCCTGTTTCAGCCAACTAAAAATAGTCAACTGACAATGAACAGAATATCCCGAAAAAGATATTTCTGTAACATCACTGTTTTTTACATTCTCTATATTTGTTTCATGCTTTTTATTTCATACTAACCTCACAGGACCCAACACATGGTGGATACCGATCAACTGATCAGTCTCACTGGTTGACTAACTACATGAACATAGTAGACTGACATCTTGACCAGTTGATTGAAAATGAACAGGACGTCCAGAAACAAATATTTCCGCGACAAACTGTTTTTTCAATTCTATTTATTTTTGCTTCATGTTTTCTATTTCATACTAACCTCACAGGACCCAACGCATGGTGGGTACCAATCAACTGATCAGTCTCACTGGTTGACTAACTACATGAACATAGTAGACTGACATCTTGACCAGTTGATTGAAAATGAACAGGACGTCCAGAAACAAATATTTCCGTGACAAACTGTTTTTTCAATTCTATTTATTTTTGCTTCATGTTTTCTATTTCATACTAACCTCACAGGACCCAACACATAGTGGTTACCGGATGTATCTTAAGATTATATTATTGGCAGATAAGAAGTAAGAGTACCAAAAGTGAATGGTTGATCGACTGAAAATAAATTCGTGTATGGATTTAAAGGAGATGGAGAAAAAATATTTGCAAGATCAACTGAAAATACTATTCCCAAAAAAATAGCTTATAGTAGTCATGTAAAAGTTAGTCTGCTTTGTCTTATTTATGAGCACACCTCTTTCTCGTTTGGAAAAACAGATTTGATAGTCTCCTTCAGCTCTTCAATAGATGCAACAGCGACTCCCTTTGGCACATTTATCCCATACTTGCTCATCAATTCCGCACCCTGTCACGGAAGCAAAAGGTTTTCCAGTCGTCAACAGATTCAAATTCGTTGCAGCAGTTGATCAATCGTGTATTAAAAAGGAAGAAAGAGATTATAAAACGCTAGGAAAAAGGATGGAAGCGATATGAATTGCCTTATAAAAAATAATAAAATTAATATTCTTGCAAAAGATGGGGAAAAAAATCTCGATCGTCATCCACGTAATACAAAGGATCAGGCTTTCTTTCTTTCTTTTTTCAGATCAGAAACATAAGAAAAAACAAACAAGACAAATCAGTTGAAAGAAACAAGGGAATGACACGAGAATCATAAATCTAAGAGACCTGGTACTCGTGGATGTTGAGCCGCCGCAGCTGCTGATTCTGCCATCTCCCAGCGATGGAGAGAGAACCTGCGATGAGCTTCCCTAGCGATCCTCTCATCCTTCCTGCCGAGTGGATGGAAGCAGACAACGGATCGTCAAAAGAGGAGAAGACTTTCCGTATCGCGATTCATTTTTACCGAAAACGCAGTTGGAAGAATCGTGCGAGCGAGAAGAAAACTAGCGGAGAAGACTTACAGGCTTCAAAGGAGCTTTCTTCCGGCCGGGATCGTGGGGAGGATGCGTCGCTGCGGGCCTGCGGCAGGACGATGCAAGGAATATGTAATTAGGTTTTCGTAGATACGTGTATTTCAATTAAGAAGGGATATTTAAAGTGTGTGATTTTTTACCGAGAGCATTCACAATCCTCTTTTATTATAACATTCTCCATCTTATTAAAAAGTAGGAGGACATTTTACTATTTTTTAAAAATAATATTAATTTTTTAAATATATTTATTAAATAAAATAAATATTTATGAGTAATATCACAACAGAAAAAGTATTTAAATAATGCATGATATTTTTCCTTGAAGAGAACCTGAACTAGTCAAATCAGAAGAAGATTTGACATAAGACATGAGCACACCTTATAAAAATTAAATGACTAAAATTACAAAGTTGAGAAAATGAAATTTATTTAAAATTACCATGTGATTATGAAATTGAAATGCAACAATAACTTTGAATAAACCACACTATGTTGAAATTAAAAATAACATATGAAATACGAATTTACGGATTATTATTGTATTGCCCCCAAATATGCTCAACTAAGTCGACGCGAAATTGATGATAAACTTGAGGGTCACGTAGCTCAGAATTTGTTCAAAGATAATCCTGAAATCCTCGGTTTGAGCCATGGATAGATTGTACGGGTTCGTCACCTTCATTGTTGTACCAATTTGTCATGTGACCTTCCTCATCCTCAATAATCATATTATGTAAAATAATGCATGCTAACATGATTTGTTTTAACTTTTTCCTATACCAAAAACGAGCTGGACCTCTGATAATTGCCCATCAAGATTGAAGCACCCTAAATGTCCGTTCGACATCTTTTTCTTGCAAACTCCTGTCTTTCCTTGAATAACTTCCTCTTGGGATCCTCCGGGCAAGGAAAAGCCTCAACGAAAATAGCTCACTCGGGATATATTCCATCTTTTAGATAATAAACCTTCGTATATGTGGTATCGTTCATCGTGAAATTAATCTCCGACGTATTTCCTGGTAAGACGTTGATTATGGGAGATTCATATAATATGTTAATATCATTACGTGAACCGACGACCCCAAAAAATGCATGTCATATCTACAAGTCATGAGACGCGACTGCTTTAAGTATGATTGTTGGTGACCCATGTCCCCTTATAAATTAACCTTTCCAAACAACTAGATAATTTTTTCATTTTCAGTGCATACAATCAAGACTATCCAACATGATAAGAAAGTCGTGTCTCTCATCATGCATTTGAAGAAGACGTTGAACATCATCAGCATTTGGTCATCTCAAATACCTATCACCAAATATTTTGATCACATATTCATAGAACTTGAAAAGACACCTAATAGCAGTTGATTCACTCATATGTAAGTACTCGTCAAAATGGTCGACGGGGACTCCATAAGCCAGTTGACGAATCACAACAGTGTATTTTTGTAGTGGTGGCAACCCTTTTCTTCGTACAACATCGTCCCTATGTTGAAAAAACGTTGAATGGTTCTCTAATGTATTCACTGTGGAGGAATAACTCTCTTCGCATTCGAAATCGTCTTTGAAATATTTCATCGTGATACTAGGGCTGTAAACAAGCCAAACTTTACAGTGTTCAGACTTATTTGATAAGATAACCAAGCCGAGCCTAAATTAACCAAGCTATTGAAAAACTTGTTCAAACTTGACTTAGTTTCTTTTTTAAGAGATTGAGTTTGGCTTGAGCTTGAATTGAGTTTGACTTATTTAATGGGTATCAAGCTTTTAATCAAGCTCGATTCAAGCTTGAATCGAGCTTGATTCAAGCTTGTTTGAGTTTAATTTATTTAAACGTTATCAAGCTCTTAAATTAAGCTTGTTTGTTTATTTAAACTTTAAATATTTTAATTTTTATTTATAAATGAGTATAATTAAGTTTATAAATAATCTTTAAATGAGTTTGTTCACGAACACTTCACAAATACTGTTCACGAACATTAACAAGCCAAATATATATGTATTCAAGTTTGTTTATTTAATTTATCAAGTTGTTCGAGTTTGTTTATTAATTGATTTTGATGTATATTGAATGAATATAAACGAACTCTTATCGAGCTGAACACCAAGTCTATTTATGAACGTTTGGTTCATTTATAACCCTACGTGATACACGGGATTTATAGAGAAATAATAATTGACGAGCCTCTCATGTCCGACTTCACGATTTCTTTGGACGAACCTTCTTCTTCTGCGTGTGTCCCTCCTCTGATATGCTTCCATAAGTTATTGGTGTTGTTGAAGAACCAATAACATCAGTTCTTCACCTGGATCATAAGCTTGCTCATCGATTTCAACATGGACTTCATTTTCGTTTGTCGAGCTGGAACTTAAGCTAGAGTTGCCTATAGATGAGACGTTTTTTAAGGAAACGCGTTTTAGTATATGTGTTTGAGAAATGGTATGATAGTCGAATGAAAATCTTGTAGCACAATGTGTCTATATATATTGTTTTTCTCATGCAATGACTGGTTTGCAATGGCTATATTGCAACAGCTAGTTGCAACGACTAGTTTGCAACGACTAGTTTGTAATGCCTAGTTTGCAACGGCTAATTTGTAACACCTAGTTTGCAACGGTTAGTTTCCGATGGCTAGTTGCAACAGCTAATTTACAACGACTATTTTGCAAAATTATAATAATTAAAAATCATATTAATCGAAATGAGAAATACAATAATTAAAAATTACAATCACTCCAAAATACAATAATACTAGAAAATGAACGTTGAGTAAACAATTTAGATATTCCATCTCGACCTAATATCCTGGCATAGATATTCATGTATGATAAGTTGCTCCTTTATCATCCACGAGGTGTCTTTGTTCAATATTTTATACTCCTTCAATTTAAAGTGACGATTCTTAACTTCAGATTTGGACAAGACAACTTTTGCCTTAATCTCCTCTATTTCGAGTTGTTTTTGCTTCAGATCGACTTCGGACTTCTTCATGCTTGTGTACTCAGTGAACTTTATGAAAATATTAATGTAGTTTATTGATAGATCCTCCATGGTCGATTTTACTTTGCCTTTTCCCTTTCTTTTTGTTGCCTTTTGTCCCATTGGACGAGTATTTCCATCATCTAGGTTTATACTCACATGGTTGGAGGAGGTGTTGCTTGCTCTCGACTCTAAGGTCCTCATCTTCTTTGTGCCCACAAAGTGATCAGTGGACTGTGGAGTAAATATTGGATGGTCTTTGACAATTCTCCATACATGCTCAAGATTGAATGAAATGTCATTGTTTTCGGATCGATATTTTTCATACGCAAACCTCAATATATCTTCGTCACTGTGACCGCTTCGATATGAACTATAAACACTATTATAATTTGCGTTGAATCGATATACCTTCTTTTAGATTGTATTGTGTCAATGTGATCGTATAACATTTGCACTTTTGGTGTTTGAATCTGAGGGATGATTCTCATTGTAATAGCTTGCAACACATCCCCAAAAAGCATCCGCCTTTTGATCATTGTCGATTATTGGATCATCACTGATAGTGACAAAACTTCTCGCTAAGACCTCGTCTTCAACCTTTGTCCAACTTGAACGCTTTCTTGTACCCTCAGCATTTGAAATCGCTTTTTCAAAATTGAACACCTCAATTGGAGATTCACGGTTGGAAAGTTGTCTCTCGGACAAAAGTCAGAGTTGCAAGTTCATTGGACATCGTAGGAGTGAAAGACATACAAGTTGTGTGCAGGGTACCATATCCATGAACAACTGGCGACGCAAAATATGGATGACTCATGTTTTGCCAATATTCGGCTGGAAGCGGTTGATATGGACCTCGAGAGGCATAATTCAGATGATTCATAGAATTTCCAAAACTTTGTAAATTTTGAAGATTTTGTGGAGGGAACGATATATTTGGAAATGGATGTGAGTATTGATAATTTGGTGGAATTTGTAGATTTTGAGAAGATGAATATTCCCGTGGGTTGTTGGTAGAATTCAAGAAACTTATAAAAAATGCCCTATTATTTGTTGGAACGTCGGTGGCTGGCTAGAGGGGGGTGAATAGCTCCAATTGCATGTAGGGTGGAATTCAATCGTTCTTGTATCTACAATCTTGTTAGCGCAGCGGAATAACAATAATAATACTAACAAGATATGCACATACGCACAAGCACACAAGAGACACAACACGATATACGTGGTTCGGAACCTTAGGGTTCCTACTCCACGGGTGAACTCAACAAGCTCGTGTTATGCACACGACACTAACAAC
The DNA here is from genome assembly GCA_025175895.1 of Wurfbainia villosa. Taxonomy (NCBI): domain Eukaryota; kingdom Viridiplantae; phylum Streptophyta; class Magnoliopsida; order Zingiberales; family Zingiberaceae; genus Wurfbainia; species Wurfbainia villosa. The sequence continues at coordinate 6,064,433 of CM046004.1, forward strand.
ACTCCTTCTCGACAACACGTCGGAGGTGGAGAAACCTCGTACAGGTAATTACAATGGTAATATAAAAATACAAGCAAATACAAAGAACACAAATGAAATCTTTACACAAATGGCTTTGATCGCTTTTGTTTGTTGTTTGCTTTGGTTTGGCTCTTGAAGATCTGGAATGCAGTAGCAATTCCTCTCCAAAATCTCCCCAAAAAGTCTTGTTGAAATCCTCTCCAACTCCTCCTTTTATGCTTGTCTCGGGCTGATTTCTCGCCGATCAATCGACTGCTCCTGGCCTCCAATCGACTGCTCCTGTAGCTGTTGTCTCACAACGGCCGAATCCACGTTGGAAAAAACCCAATGGATAACCATCAGTCGACTGATCATACCCATCAGTCGACTGGTAACCCCATCAGTCGAGTGCTTGGTGCAATCACTCGACTGGAAAGTATTCTGTGCCACCCCGCCTCGATCACGATCGATCTCCATCATCGTGATTGATCGATGGCATCTGATCGATCGCCCTCCAGCCGATCGACTATTCGGCCAGAACATGGTCAGTCGAACATCGGTCGAGTCCAATCGACCTAGAGCAGTCGACTGATACCTATACCAGTCGACTGATGTCGGATAAAACCTCAAACACCACGTTTGAGCCCCCGACACTCAGTCTTAGCTATTTGGCTAAGTCCACCTCATCCTCTCGTGGAGTTCCCCACCAAAGCTCTTTTCCCTCGGCCTACGTCCCTCGGATGCACTAAGCGCACGACTTCACAATGTCATCCTTCGCGTCTCTTGCCCTTGAAGTATGCTTCCCTTGGGCCTCACTCCATTCGCTCCCCGTCCGACGGTCTCTCAGATGCACCAAGCGTACGTCTTTGCAATGTCATCCTTCACCGACTCAAGGACCCTGAGCCTAGTGAACTTGTCAAGTCCTCAAGACTTTTCACACTAAGCCTCATGCTTGGATTTTCCATGCCAAGCCCCATGCTTGGACTTTCACTCATGTTCCACTTGAACGCGTTCAAGTATAACACCCCTCCACAACGCGTTTAACAAAAGGGGGGTGGGAGGCGTTATAACACCCCTCATGAACGCGCATTGCAGGTGCTCTAAGAAACTACCTACCGTAAGACATGTTTAATTACGTCACCACGTTATTATAATAATATTTTTTTTTATTGATACCAACTTTAATTTTTCGATCCGATTAATTTTAGAGATGATCGATTCGATTTTATAAATTTCTAATAGAATATTAAATAATTTTTAGACGAAATCTTCACCTCCTAATAAAGTATATAAGGATAATACTTGTGCCTCAGTAACTAAGTTTGACAATATGATCATATTGTTCTGGTAAGACAGGTCCGATAGAATCGGTCTTGATTTTCAAATGGAATCCCAGGCCATAAGTGAAATTGAAAAATTAGATCATATTTTCACTAGATAATTCAAAAATTGGGCCCGATAAAGCATATCCAATTTTAGATTGTCAATCTAAATCTTTTTAAAATTAGTCGAATTTATCCTGAAAATCAAATCGTTCTAATATGTAAAAAATACCACAGCGCTTTATCGAAGCTCAATAAAATAAAGATACAAGGCAAAGGGATGATGCAAAGATAAATTTGCATTTATTATCGTTATAATTCTAGAAAAAAATTAAAAATATATCCTTTATTATCGTTTTTTTTAGATCAAAGTGGCACTTTTTAATAAAGATATTAAAATAACATCCTATTAGATTTCTCATTATAAAAATATTGCTATAATTTAATTAAAATATTTATTATGGTATATTATATCAAAATTAAGTCGAACTAATTTTTATTTAAATGTATTTAATGGATAATTATTAAACTCAAGGGCGGGGGTTCAAAAAATCTGCCTTTTATCAAATATGTTGGATTGATTTTGAATGAATTTTGAGTTCAAAGCATTGATACATAGACTATCATAGACGTTGATGATCAATTTTGTTTACGAATGGGGAATCGAAAGCTAGATTAAGGTATTTTTCACTTCCTCATCCAAGTTCATTAATAGGAGTAGTGTTTACTCTTTCATGTTAGTTGTAGGTTTAATTGGTAAAATATTGAGAACGAATGAATCATCTTTTATACTAATTAATACAGATGTCTATCTTTCTACCATATTAATATTTAGTTCGGCAATTTACCAAACACAGTTGCTAAAGTTTCGAAATGCCCAAAACGCGTAGCATGGTTTCAGATTTACCAAATCGCGCACCTAATTCCACTTTTACCCCTCCCGTCAAACAGATCTGCAATTTAATGATGAGAGAGAATTTTCATGCATCCGAGCCACTACTGGAAATTTCGAACCATCTAAACGTGGTGCTGGGAATTCAAATCCCAGCACCACCTTTTTTTTTATCTGATTTCTAATTTATATCGGTTTGATTTCTGAAATATTACTGTGAAACCCTAATAAAACCTCGAATATCAGAAATTTTGGCCACGGATACACAGAGGGACACTACTCAAATTTAATGGACTTGGATTGGATCGAAAAAGAAGTGAATAAGACCATCAATGGGTTTTGACCGAAACCCATTGATGGACTTAGAGAAGTCCAAATTTCGAAATCTTGACATATACTGAAAGATCTTACAACATGAATTTTTGATATGTCGAGGAAACTTAGTTTTAATCCTCCTATCTCCCAATTTTAACTTGTGTCGAAAAAATGATATCAAAATTAAGAATTGATCGTAGTTTGGAATTGCAATTCCAAGACCACCGCATGCCGAATTGAAATTTCAAGACCACTGTGTCTTTGGGATTGGAATTCGACCACAATGGTGGAATCCTACACTATCATTGTGGTCTTTGAATTCCAATTCAAGACTACGTGGGCCTTGAAAATTCCAATTCCAAGACAGGTGCCGGAATTGCAATTTCGACCACGATAAAAATCCATTGGCATGTTAGTGTTGTGTGAAACCAAATAAAATTTATTTGGAAGCAGTGAAAAATGAAAAATGTTGAAAGCGTTATTTGGTTAATATTTTTCACGTTCGTGTTCTAGAAAATAAAATTTATTTGGTTAGAAAACAAAAAAATGTCAAAAACGTTAAGACATTTCCAAATGCGTAGAAAAGGATGTCTTCGTACACCAGCGTAGTCTTTGGAACATAAAGCGTTAAGACATTTCCAAATGATATTTAAGAAAAGGATGTCTTCGTATGCGAGTTATTCAACGCCTCTAATCAAGAATAAAATTTGGTTAAGACATTTTTATGTTAAATCGTCATGTGTGAAACCAAATAAAATTTATTTGGAAGGTATTCGTCTTAGTCGGCCGAGTGTTATTGTTGTGTGAAACCTGCGTCCATCATGCGGTGGATTTTTATCGTGGTCTTTGAAATTTACAATTCGGGCACCATGTAGTCTTGGAATTGGAATTTTCGGCACCAGCGTAATCTTTGGAATTGGAATTCAAAGACCACAATGGTGTTCGAGGATTCCAACACCATTGTGGTCTTTGAATTCCAATCGACACAGAGTGGTCTTTGAAATTCAATTCGACAGCGGTTCTTTGGAATTGCGAATTTCAGCACCACTATGACTATCTTCCATCAGTTTCTTAATTTTCAGTATCATTTTTTTTCGACACAAGTTAAAATTGGGAGATAGGAGGATTAAAACTAAGTTTCCTCGACATATCAAAAATTCATATTGTAAGATCTTTCAGTATATGTCAAGATTTCGAAATTTGGACTTCTCTAAGTCCATCAATGGGTTTCGGTCAAAACCCATTGATGGTCTTATTCACTTCTTTTTCGATCCAATCCAAGTCCATTAAATTTGAGTAGTGTCCCTCTGTGTATCCGTGGCCAAAATTTCTGATATTCGAGGTTTTATTAGGGTTTCACAGTAATATTTCAGAAATCAAACCGATATAAATTAGAAATCAGATAAAAAAAAAGGTGGTGCTGGGATTTGAATTCCCAGCACCACGTTTAGATGGTTCGGAATTTCCAGTAGTGGCTCGGATGCATGAAAATTCTCTCTCATCATTAAATTGCAGATCTGTTTGACGGGAGGGGTAAAAGTGGAATTAGGTGCGCGATTTGGTAAATCTGAAACCATGCTACGCGTTTTGGGCATTTCGAAACTTTAGCAACTGTGTTTGGTAAATTACCGTATTTAGTTAGATAAAAGAACCCTCGCAACCAATTATAAGAGGCATCTAAAGTGAAAGCATCACATTTTACCTCCAATTAATAAGTAATTATCGTTTTCGCAGATATAACAGAGTTGGCATTCGAACTCAATAAGCAAAGGTCGATTCCATTTTTGATATATTTAGGTAGCGTTTGGTTGAAAGGTGGGAATAGGAATGAGATGAGGTTTGATAGTAGACAGGAATGAGAATGAGTTTTGTCATTCCAATAATATTGTTTGGTTTATAAGTTGGGAATGGAAGCGATCGGCGACCGGCGACGACCGACGGTGGCCGACGATCGACGGTCGACAACCGGCGACGGTCGACGGCCGACGACGGCACGGTGTGGCGGGCAGGCGATCGGCGACGCGGCGAATGTGGCCAGCGATCGGCCGGCCGCGTAGCCGGTGATCGGCGACACGGCGGCTGCCGGCATGCCGACGGCAACAGCCGGAACCGATGATGGTGGCGGCCGGCGACATGGCGGCAGAATCGGCGGACAAGGGTCGGCGACGACGACGCCCGACAATGATCGACGCGGCGAACGACAGCTGGTGGCGACCGATAGGTCGGCGATCGGGCGACGGCCGACGGCGGCCGACCGACAATCGATGGCGATCAACGATCGTCGAGCAAGCGACGGACGACGGCGAACGGGAATGAAACCCAAACCCCCCATGTGAGATGGGTTTTGTCGATTCCCAATTATTCAGAATTCATTCCCAAACCTTCATTCCTAAAATCACTAACCAAACACTTGATATGATTCTCATTCTCATTCTCTCATTCTAAATCCACCAACCAAACGCCACCTTAGACTATCAAAATAAATTAAAAAAATACAAATAAATTTATATGCCGAGCAAAAAAATTGAATTCTTATTATATGGATGAAGCGTCTCACACAGTGTCAGGAGGCGATAATTGCCTCTCTTTTTTAAATAAATTTTTATTAATTGAGGCAATTGTTTTGCTCGGCATATAAAAAATAGAGTTAAATTGATTATTTTTAAAGTTAATCGATCGTACAATTTGAATATCTAAATTATAACTAAATATTAGGTAATTATTGCTGCCGCTCGGAGCTCGATGAATGGTAGTAATAAGTGAGATTATTTTCCATACCACGATAATTAGAGAGTCTCATGTGACATCGCAAATGGTATTATTCTTTTATGGGTTAGTTATTAGTTTCAAAGGTTAAAAATTTATCGTGATTTATCTCTTTTACGATGGTCCAAAGACGAACTAATAAGAATCGCTAAATCGATGAATTCTTCTTCAATATTTTGTATCATCGGAGAGTCCGACGTATGGGTAATCAAAAAGAAAAATTAATAGACAATTAGCACTCTTCTTCAAGGTACTAAAAAAAGATCTTAAAAAGGAAGGTTGATAAAAAAAATTACAAATATTGCAAAAATCCAAGGATACATTCAGCTACCTCTCTCCAAAAAAGTTGGGAATCTGTCCATTAGCGACACTGTCTCATCCGTCCCAAGGTGCGGAAGGGAGATAAATCGCGAGGCTATGTCCTGCGACGCGCGATGACAAGTAAGTCATCCCGAGCCGGAGGGGATTTTAGACCCTCTCCGGAATCAACCCCACTCCGTATCCAAAGCAACCACACTACCTTACCACCGCGCCATCCCCGTGGGGACCATTCAACTACCTCCCTCGAGTTTAGACGTAGATGATCATCTTTGAGGATTGTCAATATAAATGGACAGAAATCCATGAAATTTAAAATTTTTATTTGAATTCAAAATTTTTTTATTATTTTTTATTAACAAATCAAGAGATATAATTTTTTATAATTTATTTTTTTTTACCATCATCGAAAGATTAACGTTGAATATTGAAGATGAACTTAATATTTTTTGCTATAAGTTAGACGTAGATGGTCAATCGACTTTGTAATCACAATAACTTTGAAAAATTAAATCACGCGAGAAGACCGGGGGAGCTGTTGAAGTTCTTTAGAGATGCATGAACTTCTCTCCCTTAACCATGTCTCTCACACATTTTGGACAAGTCTAGTCGATTAGTGCAAATTAATTTTCAATAAATATAAGGGTGTTGTCTTTTGGGTCAAAAAGAATCTTCGTGATTTATCTCTTTTACGATGATCCAAAAATAAATTGATAGAAATCGTTAGGTTGATAAATTACAATAATTTTTGCATCAATAAACACTATGACTGCATTTAGTATGTCGTAACAAGATAGATTCCTTTGTTTGTTACTGTCTTCAAATTATAATATAATATAATCTGAATTATAAAAGACATTAAAGTTTTGTAATCTTGATTACAAAACAAAACCTATGTAATCTAGATTACATTACAAATCATAATCTGAAAAGTATTGGAGGCTCAACAATCGAAATCGATCGTTGTCGCCATCGGTCAGTCGACCGTCGATTGCGCCCACCGTCGCCCCGACGACTGATAATCGATCGATCGTCGCTCGTCGGTCGCCGCCCCCACGGTCGATAACTGGTCGGTCGTCGCCCGTCGTTGCCCGTCGGTCGCCGCCCCAACGACGTCGCCGCCGTCGATTCTTTGCCTCGACGCCGTCATGCCGACCGCGCCGTCGCCGACGGCCGACGGCCGATCGCCGCCCGCGCCATCAGCCGCCGGTCGGTCCACCACCCCGACGGTCGATGGATCGGCCGACGAGTGGCCGATGATCGACCAATGGTCGGTCGACGACCGGCGGCGATCGACAGGCCGACAACTGCCAACGATTGGCCGACGATCGACTACCGGCGGCCGACCGAGCGGCTCAGTCACCGCCGCGACGCGATCGATCACCGAAACAACGATCGACGATCGACGGCCATGCGACCGATAGTGATCGGCCGGAGGGCGACCGTCGATCACCGGCCAATCACCGACGGTCGACCGCCGATCGATCGCCGGTCGTCGCCGGTCACCGTTGACCACCGTTCGTCGTCGATCGTTGGTCTGTCTGTCATCGATCTGTCAGTCGTCGGTCGGTCATCGATCGACCGTCGTTATCGTCGTCGTTGTCTCCGTCATCACCGTCAATCCATTCCTATCGTCTTTGTAATGAACACCAAATAATAAAAATATAATGACCTTTGTAATCCGAGATTACATACAATTTTTATCAAAACATAGTAATGTAATCAAAATTACATTGCATTCCATTATAATTTGGATTATATTATGTCCTACCAAACTCAGCCTACATGTATCAAAAAGTCAAATCGAGTTAGATTGATATTTGATTATTCATAGGCTAGAGCTTCCAAATGTTCCAAAGTCCAACGTTCCGCTCGCAAAGAACAAAATCGAGGATGAATATCAAATACTAACCATTGTCCTGCAAATAGCTCAGAGCAAATCAACATATTCAAATTTAAAATCCGCGCATTCAAGCTTCTAATTTGGAATTGCCCATATGAATATATTTCCAGGAAACTAACGAAATCTCAAAGATATAAATAATTACAAAATAGACATTTTTCCGAAATACTACAACGACAACAACAACAACAAAACTTTATCCCACTAGGTGAGATCGGCTATATGGATCCTTCTACGTCATTTGACTCTATCCCCTACTATATCATCATCTATATTTAAATAAATTTTATCTTATTTTATTGTTGCTAACAAAGTTTTTTTGGTCTTCCTCTTCCTCGTTTGATGTGTTTGTTTGATATCGTTTCACATCGTCTAACTGGAGCATTTATTGACCGTCTAAGTACATATTTGTACCACCTTAAACGTGTCTCTCGGAGCTTTCCTTCAATAGATGCAACACCAACTTTTTCTCTAATGCTTTCATTTCTTATTCTGTCCATCCTCGTATGTCCGCACATCCACCTTAACATCCTCATCTCTGCAACTCTCATCTTTTGCTCATATGCTCGAGTCGTAGCTCAACATTCAGCTCCATATAACATAGCAAATCTAATTATCGTTTTGTAGAACTTCCCTTTAAGTTTTAGAGGCACTTTACGATCATATAAAATACCCGATGCTTTCCTCCATTTCAACCATCCTGCTTGTATTCTATATAAGACATCTCTCTTCTCCATCATCTTGCAAAAATGATCCTAAATATTTAAAACTCTCAATTCCAGACACTAGAATCTTGTCTCATTACGTCTAATATTGCTAAATTTAAATTCCATATATTCTGTCTTTACTCTACTAAGCTTAAAACCTTTCACTTCTAGTGTTTCCCGTCAAGATTCTAGTTTAGCCCGGATAAGTTAACCTTGTCGTGGCCGGTCCCAAGCCCGAATAAAGGAAGAGGGTTGCGTTAGGTTGTCAGCCAGCGTTAAACTAAGATAAATGTTCAATGAATGGATCAATCAAACTATTATTTTTCCGAAATAATAAAAAAAAAACCCTACGTTTCTGACTGTAGAATTCTTACAGCTTTTGCTGGATTCTGGATACATACATGTATACGAAGCACAAAACATTCACCTATCGATGCAGTAGCTTCCATCTATTTGATCAAATGACAAGCGAAGTTTCAGTTGTTTCCGCCTCCACAAACATCACAAGTGGAGTAGCCCAGGCCTTCGCAGTATGGGCATTTTGCATCCTCATCAATCCACTCTAGAAACTGGATGTAGCCGCAAGAAAAATAAATGGATAACTAAATAAATAAGTTAATGCAAACAAAGGAGATAATCAAACCGACATGAACGGACCTGTGGCTCTATATTTGGTTCCCCAGTTCCATCACATTCTGCCAGAAAAAGAGAAACAGAAGCATACGAAGTTATAACTTCACTAAAACAACAAAAGATGACTTTGGGAGTCGAGATACTGGGGATTATGGATATGAGAAATTTTCGCATGACGGATGAATCCTAGATACTTGTATAGTTTGCAAGGAATGATAAAAAGAATCACATTCCAAAGATTTATTGAATTTCCAATCCGAAATTAAACCAAATAAACCGAAATAACCAAGATTTAAAAAAATGAATTTATGAATTGACCAAACTGAACTTTCTAATTCGATTTGTTATTTCGGTCTAACCAAGATTTTGCTTACCCTTAGGAGAGTTTGAACGAGGGAATAGCAAAGCTCATGAAAAAGATAGTCCGATGCACAAAGTTCTAGTTAATATAGAGTCCTGGAGAAGGGTCAGACCACAATGAATTCATTGTATATATTTTTATTCTGTATTGCAAAAGACTATTTTCTCGAATAATAACTTTACTGTTGCACCAAGACTCCTCTTCAGTAGCGGGGGGCTCATAGCCAAGCAAAAACAAAATTAAAAAAAAAACAGAAAGGTCAATTTTAAAGTCATAAGTATTTTTAACTGCTATAGCAATAGTTAAAAAGCAGTAGTGCTTGTCACATATGCACTTCCAAAAGCTTCAACATAACAATATCATCAAAATAAGTAGAAATTGTTAGGTATACCTGTGCACATCACTCTGCCTTCCCCGTGACAAGAGAGGCACTTTGTATGCTTCACAGATCTGGTGTTGTTAAGTGGTGTACCCCTACCAATAAGCCTCGATGGTTCTTCCCATCTGTTCTCCCCAAGAAGAAACACTTTTCGCTGAGAAACTTTAAGTTGTGCATCACCATCTTCTGTTACTGCTTTCTGATGAATCTCTGTGGTTTCTGCTATAGAAGTCACTACTGCTCCATTTGCACCATCCTTCAGAAGTACAATCTCAATAATCATAACTTCAATTAAATCAATATTTAGAGTGCAAATTGAATATCTTATTCATGATGGGAATGAATAATTGCCCCCATAAAATTGCATGAGACAAATCAAAGTCTATTCCCTACACACCACTTATACAATAATATAATATATAGAACTAAAAATACATACTGCATTGAACTTGGAAGCAGCATCTCTTGTACTCTTCTCCATGAATAACCGTTCCAGAAGTTTTTCTGTCATAATTCCATCTTCAGATGCTCCTACAGTGGCCTGCATCAAAACATTACTAGATATAAAAGAAACATTGTTTGAAATGTTAATTACTTTATCAGAAATTTCTTTGCATTTAAAATTTGTCAGATATCAATAATGTTGTTTTTTTAAATTCAACATGTGGTTTTTTTAACTATTACCAGCAGTTACCTGCCAAGTTCTCACAGCACGTTCTGTTCCACTAGAGAAGGACGAATACTCCATATCTTCTTCACCTGAATAAAAACCCAATCTTTGCAATGCTTCCTGCTCAATCATGGTTATACAAGTAAATTATCTTGCAATATTTGACTCATGGCAGCAAATTTGCTAAGTTTGTATGCTGAAGGGCATAGAGCTAGGCATTTCACGTGCACAGAAATAACATGAGGTAAGCACTGATATTGCTATATATGGAAGGATGTTGATAAACTGGTCCGTGAGTACATTCCTTCCAAACATGATCTTATATGGATACACAAAATACTAAGGCAAGGCTTCCAGGAACAACATAATAACTATGCAAGACATGATGAATTTTATATGTGTGGTCTTAGTTAAAGAATAGAAGTTGATTAATAAACTAATTGGATCTCCATAAGAAGGCATTTTGTACTTGATCTGATCTTGGGTAATAGACTAAACACAAAGGTCTGTTGTAGTAGACACAAAGGTCTGTTTACTCTCAAGGGGTATGAATGAGCATAGGTCAATGATAAACAGGTGGGCGGATATCATCTAATTTATCTTCCACTAGTTTCCTTTATGGATGGATAAGTAAAAGGATTCATTCATTTTGCTTCTGTTCACTTAATGGAGCATGAGTTAAGTCGCCCCCTGACCCAACTAACTTGTTTGACACAGCTCACACCACCTGAGAAGCTAAATAGGTTGGCACATTTAATTTGACTGACTCAACCGGTGTTCTGCCACAAGGAGTCAAGGGAAGCTATTTTGGCGAGGAAGAGTAATTTGATTTCCAACTGACTTGGATTTGCAACCACAATGGTGGATGAGAGATCTTTCATTCATTTGGGTTTCCACCCCCTCTAAGAGACATATACAACTAAATAGTAGCAAGGATGGAAAAGCTCATGCAGCCCTCTATCATCTATCTGCTTAGTTTTCCAGCTGAATAACATGGCCGAAAGTGCACATAACAAGCTTATGAAAAATAGAAGATCCCCCCAACATATTGATGCCAAAAATAAAATAAAATGTTTGTTATTTATTCCTATGAAGGAGATTCTATATGCAAACACCAAACTAGAAGTAATTTTGACTATAACTCTTTGCTAAATAGAGTTGTTATCAATGTTTAAAGTACCCCTAAGTAGGAGTTTCAACCTCCAACCGAAATGGTCAAGTTTCTGTACCATACCAACATGCCGCATGTATCAAGAAACTCTGGTATACTTCAAATTGTTCCAAGACCAATCCAAATATGTTTTTATCATCAAATCCTCATTCATTTAGCTTATTTACCTTCAACGACAGATCTACTATAAAGTCAATTGAATTAAAATTTTAGATCAACTAGTTTAGAAAAATATAATGTGTCTCAAGAATTAAAATTTTAGATCAACTAGTTTAGAAAAATATAATGCGTCTCAAGAAATGATTATACCTTCCTAATACCAAAATGAGCAGCGAGCATCAAATGGGAGCAATGGTTATTGTAACATTCTATTAATTCCATAATTTTCGAAAAACATTTTGTGCTCTCATAACATTTGTTATTGAAATTGGTTTCCCACATATTTATGAATATATCTCAATTAACACACCAACACAATTGAAGACAAGATGCAGGATATGAATACATTTCGAATTTTCAATTTTTATGATTTTGATGCCACTCCACTGAGGGTACTACAATTTTAATGCATCTTCGCTCTCTTCCCTCTCTTTCTAGTGTTTTATCTGCTTCTTGTAAATAATAGATGAATTTAAAAGATGAATCATGGGAGGAGAATCTCACTGTCTTGCTTGATTCCATTGGTTCTGGACAGTAGTGGTTGAGACGGGCATTTGTCTCAATCAGGGCCATAGAAATTATATCAATAAAAGGGACAGTTATATTTATTCACAGTGCGTTCATCAATAAAAATGATGTATTTTAGTAGGATCGACCAATACTACTGATTGACACTTGAAAGCATGGACTGCCCATTTTAGTAGTAACAGCATGTTTTTAGGTTGACTGCACAAATTGAAGGGAAAAGATGGCATATCTAGGTATCCATCCAAAAGCTCACTTGGATAGAACACTTGAAAAATAGTAAACATAAAGCTGGGTCAAATCCTCAATAAGAACTTAATTTGAGCGCATGCATTAAACAGCAAATTGTCGGGCTTTCCATGAGGTGAAACCACGGACAAGGGCGAAACCAACCACTTAACAGCGATCGAGAACCTCCACTCATTAAAAAGTCACAAAAGAACCAGTAGTTTTCATGAAAAATAAGAAAAGTAATGTCAGAATTCACAAGGGTGATCATGGAAGTCATTCAGGACAATTGCAAGAACTTGAGTTGCGTTTAGACAAGAATCTGGTTTTGATCTAGTGGTGTCGGCTTGTTTTTAAGATCTAAATAGTGCGCAACCACACAATTGGGTAGGATAAGACCGGCAAGCGGTTTGAAGGACTGCTCTATTCAGATTTGAAATATAATAAAAACATGAATCCATGATCTAATCGTATAAAAGAAGAAATATTTCATGAAAAACATATGAGAAAGAAGTTGGTTGAGCTATCAATATACGCTTGTGAAGAAGCAAAAGCAAAAGCAAAGAGAGAGAGTGGTGCGGACCTGCATCAATCGAACATCGTTTCCCTCGGAGCCTCTCCTAAGCGTCTGTCTTCCAAGCGATTTCTTCTTCTTCTTCTCCTCTACCACCATCTCGCTCTTCTCCACAGCGGACTCCGAGACCCTAACTTCTTCGAGGATCAATTCCTGGACCTCGGTCTCCTCCGCCAAAGCCGACCGAGGAAGGTTCCCCACCGGGCGCTCCTCGCTCGCCGCGGCCGCCACGATTACGGCATCGAGACTCAACCGGTTTCGCTCCAGCGCGTCGATCCGAAGGCGGAGGGCCGCGTTCTCTCGAAGGAGGGAATCGCGCTCGGAAACCAACCTAGACTCTTCCCGAAGCCACCTCTGCTCCTCGCGTAGCCATCTTTGCTCCTCGCGCAACCAACGCTGTTCCTCCCGCTCCCAGGAGGAGGACGTGGAAGGGGAGACGGAAGCAGAGAAGGGATTTCTCGGCGAGGGGGCACTGAAAGTGTTCTTCCGTGGCGGTCGTGGGAAAGAGAAGCTGGAGTTGGTCGGTGGCCGATGGAGTCCGGGGAGGAGAGAAGCAGCCATCGGGCTGGCGTTGGGCTGGGGCGGAGATAGAGGCGGGGAATTGGAAACGGTTGGGATATTTTTCGCTTCTGGCTGTCAATCGGGTTACGGATTGGGGTAGGTAGATCCGACCCGTTCTTCCCAAAGCTGAAGAACCTGTTCGATTTTTGAATTGACATATACATTCGACTGATCCGACCCGTTTGTTCCGAAAGCTCCATTATCCACAAATGGATTAACCACATCCCCTGCTGACAGCTGTGCCTCCCTCAAGATTCGAGAATCTGGATTGAGCAATGGCGACCGTGGTCTGGCTCTCCTCCGGCACCGCCGCCTTCCACCCCACCTTGCTCCCCCCTCGCTCCCTTTCCCACCCTTTCTCCTCGACCTCCGCCCCGATGACTCCTCGCCGTCAGTTCCTCGGCGCCGCGTTCGACCTTCGTATTTCCTCCTTCCGCCCTGCCAACGCCCGCTCGTTCTCCGTCCGGATGTCCTGGGATGGCCCCCTCTCCTCCGTCCGCCTCATCATCCAAGGGAAAAATCTCACTGTGCGTGCTCCCCCCTTTTTCTATAATCTTTCAGGTGCTGGATTTCGTAGGGCTTGATTTTAGTGCTGTTTGATTGCTCTTCGCCAGTTGACGGATGCGCTGAAGAAGCACGTAGAGGATAAGGTAGGGAAGGCTGTGCAGAAGCACAGCTACCTCGTCCGGGAAGTCGATGTCCGGCTCTCCGTTCGCGGCGGGGAGTTCGGACGAGGCCCCAGACTTTGCCGATGCGAGGTATGTGCTTCAAATTACCGCATGTCATCACTTGTTTTTAGTATCCTTGTATTGGGTAGTATGTTCTAAAAGTTTCAGTTTTTTCCCCCCATTTTCTTTAGGTTACTTTGTTCAGCAAGAAACATGGGGTGATTCGGGCGGAGGAGGAAGCAGAGACAACGTACGGGAGCATCGATTTGGTCTCCTCTGTGCTGCAAAGGAAACTGAGGAAGATCAAGGAGAAAGATACTGACCATGGCCGCCACATGAAGGGGTTCAATCGCCTAAAAGTTCGGGATGGACAGTTGGACATAGTTGAAAGCGCTGAAGAGGAGGAACGAGATATAGTGGAGTCTTCACCTGCAGAAGAAGACGTAGAACAACTGGGCAAGGTTACATTTTTTTCCGCCCTTCAGTATTTTACTAATGCCTTTCTCATATCAGAATGGAATTTGCATTCCTCTTAAAAGGTAGTTGCATTTTTATTTTATTGTTGTTTTTAGCAAGTCTAGTTCTGAGATAATTATGCATTTTTCTAATATTTCTGTAGATAATTGTTATCATTCAGTGTTATGAGAGTGATTACATTCATTCAGTAACTACAATATGACAGCCGAGTATAATTTCATTACAATAATAGTGTGTTTTCTGTCGGTGAGAAGTGCTTGGGTCCTCTATAATTCATGGTGATTTTCTTATGGTTGCAGCATATGAGTGTTTCCATATTGCTATCTCTCTCGCCGCAGTCAGTAGGTTTTAGATATATTTTGGGTTTTGGTTATTTCCGTTCTTACTATACTCACTATAATGATATAATAGTTACTGGGGCGATGAGATTTTTATGTTAGTTTGCTTGTGTGCGCTCTTTGTTAGATTCCTTATGTGCCAAATAACTTTAGGAATCTGTTATGCTGGTCATACACTCCATTTGCTTTTCATGTGGTGCTTTAGTTTTTAATAAATTGACTGAATGAGTTTCCCCAAATCAAATAATATCAAAACATCTAAACAAGTTGATACCTAGAAGGGGACTCTTGGCGCAACGGGAAAATTGTTGCCGTGTGACATAGAGGTCATAGGTTCAAGTCTCAAAAATAGCTTCTTGCAAAGTAGGGTAAGACTGCATACAATAGACTTTTCTCTGGGACTCCGCATTGGATAAAGCATCGGGCTGCCTTTTTTTAAAAAAAAAAAACCAAGCTGATGCCCTTTTCTTGAATCTGCATGACATTAGCCTTGTGTTAATCATCTCAGAATGGTCCATCTCTTTATGCTGATGGAGGTCAAAACTTGTCTTCACTTATATAACAGTTGGTGTCAGTTATTAGTCTTGGTTACTACTTGCTAGTGTAATCCTTTATTTGGGACCATCTAGATTATCACAAAATCATTCCTTGAATTCCTCCTGACAAAGTCTACAAAGACCATCTAAATTATCACAAAATCAGTCCTTGAATTCCTCCTGACAATGTCTACAAAGACCATCTAAATTATGACAAAATCATTCTGTGAATTCCTCCTGACAAAGTCTACAAAGATCCTTTGGTGTTTCTTGGTAGTTGTTGACTGCCACCAGAACCTGAGCTCCATAAATGAGATGGGCAAAAAATTCACGCATAATGGTGAAACAGTGATTTTTCTTCCAGCCCATTTAGCTCAGCTAACATTTCCTCCCTTTTCTTGCCTCTCCATTTTTAGCTGACAACTCTTCAGCTTCTGTTCAGAACAAATAACTGTACTCATACCTAACTTTATTTATTTTTTGCTTCATTGCTTACCAAATTCCTCGTGGTGCAATCAGTAAAATGTGAACTGTTTGAGTGGGTTATGATGACAGTTCCTCCAGAGAAATCATTTTGTTTCTCAGCTCCTCTTATGGAATTCACAACACGTTTGGTTTTTTTTTTTCTTTTTTTGGCTTTATTATCTTCTAGTAGAAGTCTCAAACTCATACGGGATATCAGAACATATGAAACAGAAAATAACTCTGGTTTTCTGTATCATGAAGCCTGCTGTAATTGCCTGGTAAATGCTTTTACTTGGAACGTGGACATTGTACAACAGCTCTTCAATCCATTTCTAATTTGCCTACATGAACATAAAAGTCTAGAATAAAACACAGAAACCGTTTGGGGTGAACTGTAAAAGTCTAGAATAAAACAGGCAATCCATACGTTCGAAGATTGTTCTATTCAGCTGATGTATTTCTGGATTTCTGAAATGACAAGAAGGAATCAAATCTTTGGCACAGTGAAAATCTATTTATTTTGCAGACTGAGAAGTAATGAAGATAGGTGTTGTCTTTTGGTCGCTTACCTATTCTTTAGATAATATCTGAAGGTAAAACTTTTATAATGTCAAATCACGAGTGGATTAGGAGCTAAACTAACAATGGCTTCTAATTCTGCACTATCTCATGACTTATCAATTGCAGTCATCATTCTGCCTGTTGCATCTATTTCTTGACAGCCACTCTCTCTCTCTATTTTCAGATTGTGCGCACAAAGTATTTTGACATGCCACCACTGTCGGTCGAGGAAGCAAAGGAGCAGCTGGAGAATGTGGATCACAGTTTTTATGCTTTCAGGAACGAGGAAACGGGTACTTTTTCTACTAGTTTTGCATGGGCGACCTAACTTTTTCCTGCTGCAAGACCAGTCTCTGATTGCTCATGTTCAGGTGAAATAAACATCTTGTACAAGAGAAAAGAGGGCGGATATGGCCTGATAATTCCAAAAGATGACCAAGTACCAAATACAACATCAGCCTCTGAACATGCCAGAGAAACTGTTATAGCAGAGCAAGCAGGTGGATGATGCAGGAAGCAATTCACCTCTTGCTTTTCCAGCTAGATTACAGGAGAATCTGATGGTTGGAGAAGTTTTACTCTTTTTCTATGATGTGAGAGACGCACAATCTGTTTATACGGACAAACTGGGATTTTAAGCTTGAACTTTTTTTTTTAATCTAATATTGTCTCACTAACAAATATTTGGACACGGGGAGAGAGATAACAGATGTGCGATCGAATCAGAAATTCGATTATTATATTTAATAATATCAGTTTTTTTTTTTGGATAATTCAATTCGATTTTAAATTTTAGATTAAAAAATCGATTTAATCAGTAAAATTAAATTAAAAATTACCTTTGATTGACATTGTAGTAGTATTAGTCTCTTGTATTGATTGATTGGTATTATAATGATACTAGAGTATCAATTGATTAATTTTGAAAAAAAAAATATTATATATATATTTTTATCGAATTAATTGATTTTTTATTAATTCAATCAGTCGATTTTTATTTACAAATTTAATTTATTCGGTTAGTTAAAGAAATTTAATTTATTTAATTCATAGATTTTGATGTTAATAGACTATATGACACCATTCCTTGGATTGGTTCTTAAATTTAGTGTATTTTTATTTTTTATAAATCTACTATAGCAACCACTATTGGTGTGAAAACCTAGTGTTAACATTTAAAATACTAATGTGGTATGTAAGTGGCATTGGTCAATATAATTCCCTTAAAAGGTGATTGCATTCATCTCATTTTTTTCATCCTCAGTCTTTCAGTGATAATAAAAAGAGATAAATCATAGAGGATTATACCTCTTAACTCGTTGATTAAAAATAAAGGAAGACTTCTGAGTTTGAATAGAAATTTTATATTTCACACCAAGAATTAATTCCTGCTCATTCTAACAATATTTATGTCGCTCTAGTCAATGGACTGTCCCGAGAGGACTAACATGGGTCAATATAATTGCAACACTCTCTGTGCTAAGGGTCAATATAATTGGTGCAAAAAGTGATTCGTTCGCCCTCAGTGTCCCTATCAGTTAGTCTCATAATCAATACGAAAGAGATAAATCACGAGAAATATATTATCCGACCTAGGATTAGCACGACAAGAGGATAGACACTCTAAAAAACTTATAATTTTAAAGATTAATTCTTACTATTAATATAATTTTATTGTCACACTAGTCACTAAGGGTCAATATAATAATATCTCATGAGAACATAAAAATATTGTGGTAAAATGAATATCTTTGTGAGTTTTTTTTGTGTGAGTCTGAATACTTTAAAATCGTCCTAACGAGAAACGAAGAATTATATCATATAAGAATTATCTAATATTATTTAACCATTGCTGATCAATAGTATTTTGGAAGCGACTATCCACACTCATCAAATACTATACACATCTCAATTTTTATAAAAATCCTAAAATATCTTTTTCCCTTTCGCTTCCTGTTTTCTACACAACCAAGTATCGCGATCCCGAGCACCTACACCTGCATTTGAGCACTTGCTATCGCTCGGGCATCATTGTCGAACGGTCGAATTCCAATCACGATTCGATCGCGGTCTGGTCGACGTCGAAGTTTGATCGGACTGTGTCGAATTACTATCAGAATTCACTGCCATTGTGGCTGAATTCCGATTGGAATCCATTGTCATTGCGATCGCCAACATTGCGTAGACCCGGCCAAGGTCCGGGTCGGACCCGAACTTGACCCGGAACCGGACCGTGGTCAACGGTCCGGTTAACCGGGTCAACGGGTTTGACCTGGACCCGTGACCGGACCGCCTAATAGGCGGTCTGGTCACGGTTTTTTAAAAAATCGAACCGTCATTTTTTTTTTAAAATTGAACGGCCACGATTTCGTGGTCGTTGTGCAACGAGCGACCAAGTCGGCGGCCCGAACCGACCGACGGTCGATCGTTTATTTTATTTTATTTTAAAAATTCTGACGGCCACGATTTCGTGGCGTTGATAATAATCAAATGTTTTTTTTCCTATAAATACTCCTCCACTTCATTTCATTTTTCACAAATCACAACTTCTCTTCTCTAATTCTCATTCCCTCATTTGCTTTCAAATCTCAAGTCATATTTTTACAAATGTCTGGAGCCGGATCAAGTCGTAAGGGTGCGGCCGGTGCCAGAAAGGGAAAGAGCATAATGCCACCACCGCTCGAGTTCGAGTTCGAGCAAGGCGGTGATTCACCTCAATTCGATATCGGCAACTATGATCTTGATATTTTCGGTGATGAATATCAAATACATCATCATCATCAAAGTCAAGAAAGTAGGAGCAATACATCCAGTACGATGGCGGGTTCTACAACTACAAGACCAACTCAAGTGCCTCACTCGACATCCGATATTTTCACCAAATATTTCAAAAAAGTAACGCTCCCTTCCGGTGATATTCAAGCAAAATGCAAATATTGTTCGAAATGTTATAAATTTCAATAAGGAGGAGGTTACGGAACCCTTACTCGACATGTGAAAAGAAATCATCTGGTGGAAATTGGTATCGATCGTTCTCAAACTCAAATTCCGACATTCTCTTCTCAATCGGGTTGGGGTAACGAATCTAAACTTTTTAAATTTGACAAATCTAGATTTAGAGAAGAAACTGCTAAATTTTGTGCGATTGAACAACTTTCTTTTAGTTTTAGTGATAAATTATCTTTTGAAAATTGGCTTTCTACAAGTGCAAATCCTTCTATTAAACGTATCCCAAGAAATATTCTAAAACGCACACTTTTAAAATTAGTCTTAGAACAAAAAAAAAGAATTAATTAAAAAAATTTCTAGTTTAAACAGTAAAGTTTCTTTGTGTTCCGATATTTGGAGTGATCATTGGCAAAGTTGTTCATATATGGGTATTACTTGTCATTGGATTGATAATAATTGGGACATTCAAAAAAAATTGCTAGCATATAGATGTTTTAATGAAACATACACGACACAAAATATTTCACAACTTATTTTTGTTATTTTAGAAGAATATGGTCTAACTTCTAAAGTTTTTTCAATTTCTTTTGATAATACTAGTACAAATACCTCTAATATTAGTGAGCTTATTGATATATGTAAACCATCAATAGGTGGAAAAAATTTTCATATTAGGTGTACATGTCACATTTTAAATTTGTGTGTTCAAGATGTACTTAAAAATTTAGGATCACATATTCAACCAATTAGGAGTGCAATTCATTATTTATGGACGCATCCTCAAGTTATGAAACAATGGAGAAAATTTTGCAAAATAAATGGTATGAAACATAAACGGTTTGCACGTAACGTCCCAACTCGTTGGAATTCTACTTATAAATTATTGTTATCTACTTTTGAATACAAAGATTTATTATGTATATTTTTTCATCAACATGTTCAATCACGTGATATTTATTTGTTTTCAAATCAATGGAATATATGCACTAGTATTTGTGAAATTTTAAAAGTTTTTAGTGATGCTAGTGACCAATTATCTGATGTTTATTATCCAACTTCACATTTAGTTTTAACACATTGTTGTAATATTACATGTATTTTTAATGAACATATTCAATCAAATGATACTTATTTATCTCAATGTATTTATGTAATGAAAGAAAAATAGAAAAAATATTTTTTAAACATTCCTGAAATATTTTTATGTGCTTTTGTTTTAGATCATAGACTTAAATTAGATGGTTTGTAAGATATATTAGCATTATATTATGAATTTTTAAGCCCTATTACCTAAACTGCTCATAATATTTTTTTGATTTTGTTTAATATTAAAACTCATTTACATGATATTTATAATGAATATAACATTAAATATGGTTAACAAACTATTGGACATGAAATACATCAATCCACTACAACTAGTATTATTACTTCTAAACTCACTAAAGCACAATTGTTATTAAGGGAACGGATTAAATGTCCACGAGGATCCTCAAGTTCCAGTCAGAAACTTGAGAATTATTTTACCATTTCTTTTGATTTTAGTGATGCAGATGAAGAAAACTTCGACATTCTAAAATGATGGTCGCAAAAAACTCAAATATTTCCAATCTTATCTATAATGACAAAAGAAATTCTAGCTTGTCCAGTTTCAACGGTTGCAGTGGAACAAGCTTTTAGTATATGAGGAAATACATTGGACGAGAGACGTTCTAGCTTAAGGCCAGAAAATTTGGGAGTGCAATGTTTACTCAATGATTGGTTAAAAGCTGCAAGTCGAACCCAACATATTAAAAGTAACGAAGAAGACCAAGACGAAACAGAGGGAACATTCGGAACTACGACGACGAGAGGAAATATCGAATACGACTGAAATTGATTGAATATAATTAAAATTGAAATGTAATTGATTTTTTTTATTATAATAGGTTTTTTATTTAAGTCCAAAATGTTGAAATTTGAGATGTAATATATTTTTTATTGAGATAATGAAATATTTGATAGAGTTTTTATAAGTTCAATTGTGTAAAAAAATTTATTTTAATTATTTACATCATTTTTTAAATTTTTATTTATTTAACTAAGACGGCGATTAACCGGATCAGACCCGAACCCGAATCGGACCCGGACCCGGAGGTTCCATAACCCGGACCGTAACTGGCCACGAGCGGGCCGGTTAAGGGTCGGTATTTTGCCAACCCGGACCCGGCAGTTCCAACTCGGACTCGGACCGGATCCGGACCGTGGCCAGGTCTAACACTGCGGTTGCAATCGCGGTCGATTCCGATTGGAATCCGACCGATGTTAGAGTCCAACCAGACTGTGGTAGGATTCTGATCGAATTGTGATCGGAATCAACTGCTATTGTGGTCGTCAGCACTGTGGCAACTGACGATCACAATCGCGATAGATTCCGATCACAATCCAATCAGAATCCAGTCGTGATCCGATCAGACTTCGATGCTGACCGTACCACAATTGAATTCGATCGAATTTCGACCAAAATCTACCGAGATTGCGACCGCTAGCAGCGAGACTACGGGCTGCTAGAATCCAACTGTAATCCGACCAAACTCCGGACTGCGATCGAAATCAATCACAAATTCATGATTGCGACCACCAACGGCCACAGAGTTGGTGGTCGCAGTGGCGGCGGATTTTGATTGCAATTTGATCGGAATTTAATCAGACTCCAACATCGGCTGGACTGGTCCAATATCTATCGGATCACAGTCGGATTTCGATTGAATCATGATCAAAATCTGATTGCTCCGCGATGATGCCGAGCAACAATGAATGCTTGGGATCGCGGTGCTTGAGCACGGAGAAAGCTGAAAGCGGGAGGTGCTCCCTAATATTTTAGAGTTTTTATAAAAATTGGAATGGGTAAAATATTTGATGGGTGTGAATAGGCGTTCCCTAATATTTTTTGATTATTTATTACTGAAACTATATTATTATTTTTTGTTAAAGAAACTATATTATAATCTTACATCCTCATAGCACTAAAGTTTAGTTAACCAGATTGATGATTTCAATTTAGTTTCAGGTTCATTTATATGTTAATTTGATCAGTGTCAATTATAAAAAAGAATTCATTTTAATTTAATTCGAATCAAATGAAATGGCTAACTAAATCTCAAATCTAGTTCAACTTGTAACCGAATCACTTTGATTCATCTCTGATCGATCGAAGCAATTTATCTTTAAAAAAACAACAAATGAATTTCATATCGCAATTTATAAATTAACATCTATTATGAAAATTAAAATATTAATTGTACCCGACAATTTCAGTATAGCTCAATTTGGTTTAGACTACTCCATTCCATCAACCAAATGAACATATCAATAATTTTATTCTTGGTCTATTTAATTAAATTCCAACAATCAAATGCCCCATAAGTATTTTCCAAAAGTTTTGATTAAAAGGGAAAAAAATAATTTAAAAAATTAAAATTTACCCGATAATGTAAAGATAAACAGGAAATGGGAATCTATTATACTCTGAAAAAGGAGCACCAAAACAAAAACGGATTGGAAATTCTTAATTAATCCTCATGTGATGACTGTAGGCTTCTCTCTGCCGGTGAATTCTTCCAATTTGGAAATTGACAATGCCAAATCTAAGAAAAGAAATAAATTCTCTGTAAGTTTCCTCTATTATGGAAAAAGAAAACCGTGAAACTCATTTCCGATGATTACGAGTTCACTAACCTATCAAAGGCTTCAAGGCTGTTTGTGCATCCACATCATGCTTCGCTACATCAGGCTCAAATTGTTCAATATAAATGCGAATTGTGGCACCCGCAGATCCAGTGCCCTGTAAATGTGACATTGTCCATTAATACATTAGGAATTAAGTTTATTCAAATGAGAAACAAGAGTTAAACAATGATAATAAAGGGGTATATTCATTACTGATAGCCGATATATGATTCTCGATCCATCTGTGAAAACAAATCGAAGTCCTTGTTTAGATGCTACACTGCCATCCACCTGGTTCAGGAACCATAAAATTATTGATTACACAAATTTTCTTTAGCTTTTTGCCAAGGAGATGCCTAAAAGTTGCTGAGGAATATAAAGAAGTAACCGAGTTTGAGACGTACAGGATCAGTGTAACTGAAATCATCAGCAAACTCGAGGGTGTAGTTTCCTGAAACAAGAGCAAGTAACAGGAATGTCATACAGAGGGGGAAATCGAATAAATAATCCAAACCTATTTCAGTTTATAGATGTGTACCGTATTTTTCCCCGTGTTTGGTTTTAGAAATGATATCTCTAAGGTATTCCATCATTTTATTGGCTCCACTGGATTCGCATTCCTGATAATAGCAGGATTAGGTCCGGATCATTATGATCGACGAAGATGACATTTACTAAACTTTTAACCTCATAATCATATCTAGAAAAGAAGTTTCTGCCATAAGTAGCCCAATGCTCTTTTGCAATGTCGGCAACCGAAACCAACTTTTCCCCAACTTTTTTGTCCTTGTTCCGGTAGGCGATGATGGAAAGCCAAGCAAGCACAGCCCTGAAAAGTAAATATGTTAAACAAAAATGAAACAGATGCTCAAGCTGATATGTAAACTTTCAAGAACTCGTGACAAAACCAAAAGCAACTTCCAAGGCTTACCATATCCCATCTTTCTCCCTGATATGATCAGAACCTGTTCCAAAACTTTCTTCCCCACATATAGATAACCTCCCTGCATCCATAAGGTTCCCAAAGAATTTCCATCCAGTAGGAACCTATATCCCAAAAGATTAATAAATAGACAAATGGAGAAGAACTCAAACATATGCTTAACACTGAGTATATCAAAATCTAAAAGAGCATCTAAACTACATATGGTTCCAATAGAAGCCAGCACATTTAATAAGCTAAGAAAGACATCAAAGAACCTGTATGAGGCATTGCAGGATTACTAATGCAGAGAGAACCTATGTAATACATTGAATATGATGCTCATAAAGAAACACGATTCTTTTACATGCATACACAATGTTCAAGAGGTTAATGATCTGAAGAGTCTCAAGTACCTCAAAGAAAGGAAGATTCAGTTTTGAGGCGACGCGGTCAAGAGCTCCACTTGTGGGCATAGACCTAGCAAGTCCCTAAACAACAATATATGATTTTTTTTTTTTAAATTGTATGCTAGTAGTTACAAACTACTTTCTACAAGAAGACAAGTTTTACCTTGGGACCATCTTTGAAGTGAGGGATGGCTGCCTGAGCATTAGCTGCAATAATTGCAACAGAATCTGAAGGCGTGATGAAAAAGCCTCTTCCAAGTATCATATTTCGATCACCATCACCTGTTAGCAATAAAACATCTTTAGAAGTAAGCAGTCTGTTATAATGCATACCTATATCACATTAACAGAAATCACCATCATAGAAGCCTGTAAAAATTGGCATGGGCAAAAGCCGGGTTTAAAAAAATCAACAAGACTAACCATGATCCTCAGCAGCCGACGTAATAAGAGGTAATTAAACTACCTAGCTCTGGAGGCCCATTTAGTGGAGTTCCAAGTTTTATAAGTAAATTAAACACACTTAATTAAATGTACACTTTTTTCTCCAAATCAGGATAAGGAAGTAATGAAACAATCATTGGAATTGTGTTGGCATTTTGGAAGAAGATGTAAAATCAGAGGGCAAAAGTAGAAATTTTCTCTTTCTCAAGAGTGAAATGGAATCACCATCTCCAAACAGTAACATGACAACCTAATGAGTTCATTTATCTGGATGTTTATTTTTATAGATGTATCATCTGACACCTTATCACTAGGTCATTTGTCTTCTTGTGAAGTTAAATATAACCCTAAATCTGAAAAATAAAACTAAAAAATATACCATCACTTGCTGCTCCAAAATCTGGTGCATCCTTTGCGTACATGATGTTAACCAGATCTTTAGCATACCTGTTCCAAATTAGATAAGAATATGAATTATTCTAATGGTACAAACAAACAAGAAATCTAAGTTCTCTTACGTAAGATTAGGATCTGGATGCCCATGTCCAAAATCTTCCAAAGGAACTCCATTTGAAATGGAGTCCTGCACAACAACAATAGTCAGGGTCACAGTGAAAATCAAGGTTTACTCATATATCATGCAAAAAATAAATTGCCAAACCAGACTAGCTCCAAGGCGATCCACAAATATAGGTTTGGCATAAGCACCAGTCACAGCATGCATTGCATCAAAGATGAACCTGAAGGAAGTGGTTGAATAATTTAAAACAAAGTTGGCATAAAGAAACCAAGTTTATTCATGAAGCCATGTAGCCTAAATGACGACCATGTTTTCTGAAATGAACCCTCAAAGAAGAATAGCCTCCAATAGTTTGATTTTTCGTACAAATCTTCAAATATTTAATCAGACAATCTCCATAAAAAAAGCACTAGGGAACATACAACTGCCTAGAAATCATCCTCCCAACCAAAGCCTGATTATTATATAATTTCAATACCAGAAGCCTCAATGAATTAGATTAATAGATCTTAAAATCCAATACTGTAGGGTGCTCAGTTGAGTGACTCAAGTCAGATCTTTCAAGTTTAAGGTTGTATTGAGAAGCAAACTTTAATCTACCTTCTTAGTAGCATTAATAGCTTATCTTTGTTTTTCTCTTTTTCTTAGGAGATGTTATGAAGAGATTAAGAGCCTAATTAGGACATAATTTTACTAGTTTAGAACTTTAGATCATCCAAATATTAGTTGTTTATATCATCCAGGCAAACATCATTAAAAAATTAGATCAGATTGGCTTTCATCATTGCTTGCCTATTTGTTACAGCAACATGGTTATGCAGTTAAGTGGATTAGTGCAAGTATTGAAAAACAAACCAATTTCAAGAAGTTAATGCCCAATTAATAAGAATTTGAAAAGAAAAAAAAAAAGCCGAGTTTTCCCCTGATCTTCAACTGTTGACTTCGAAACAAAATCAGAGTGAAACTATTATTTGAACCTTTATTCATAGTCAGCCCTTAACAGGACCCTGATATAAATCAACGGTACTTTTGTCTGTGCATTGAACCTTTCACTCATGGTCAACTCTCACTAGGACCATGCCAGTCACAGTCTGAAAGGTAACCAAATTCTAGACAAAACTTATTACATCTCTACACTTGATTGGTAATTTCAATGTCATGCAAGTTTACAACATCTACTCAGGCCTAGAAAAAAACTGTTATCTCCCTACACTTAATTTCCAATTTCAAGGTAATGCAAAGACAACATCTACTCAGGCTTAAATTCTAGACAAAACTGTTTATGTACTTAATTTCCAATTTATGTTTCATGCAAGCTTACAGTATCTACTCAGACAAACAACACAATTATGAGCTAGCAATGTAAGCGACCATAATAGGGTGGTTCTTCCAAGCTAATAATAATGAGCTCAAGTAGTCAGGATCATGATCTTCTAAAAGCCAACAAAGAGATAATAAAGGATAGCATTATGACAAAAAATAGTCGATGCAGTTATACAGATTGCAGCTGTTAAATCATTGAAAATAAAAAACAACGCATTGACATAATTGATTGAAAAAATAAATATAGGATAGAAATTTGGAAATGCAAGAACATCTTTGATTTGGGAAAAAATGATGTAGTGTCACATATGTTTCAAGTCAAGAAAGTCATAGTGATAGTGAGATAGGAGCAAGTGCTTCCTTATGTAAATAGTAAGCTTATAGTTCACTTTAATGTTAACAGAAACCACCCATCATGTTGAAAAAACCTTAAACACTGCTTTAAACTTTTAGGATTTATATGAATATATCGATCATGTACCCAAAATCTGCTGGTGAAAGATCTTAACGCCCATCATATTGTGAAAACCCTTAAACATCATTTCAAACCATTAGGATTTTGTATGGACACATAAATCATGTACCTGAAATCAGCCCGTGAAATAAGATCTTTGATAAGCTGAAAATCAAAGACATCCTACAAAAACAGAAGCAAGATGTTACATAACTTCTCAGCACTGTGGTCGAATCATTGCCGACAGCACGATATGGGCCTAAGTGCAAAAAAGACAGTGCAAGCTTTGTTATGTGACACCATCTACAGGTAAATTCTAATTGGATACCTCCATCAACTCCAAGTAATCAGAAACAGGATCAACCACCTCCACTGTGAAATTACCATATCTTACAACACCAACAGAGGAGAGATCAACATCTGGAATATCTGCTGTTTTTATCTCAGAGATCTGCAGTTAAGAATTGCAAAATATTTCAAACTGAGAAGAATATAAATGGGACAGCAGCCGCAAAGAGAGATCCTAATCCAACTGCCGATGCACTTTAGCTGTAGTGATTAAACTATAAGAGCAGCAAGTGTCTATAAATATTATAACTTTTCAAATTTTCATGATTATTGATCTTAAGAAGAAACTGAAACAGTTATTGACTAAACAAGAAAATCACATAGGCTGCAGAAATAGAGTTTATGGTATGATATTGCTGGTAAACCAAACTATTCAGGAAAGATTTTTGAATAATATTTCACAGAGAATGTATCTGAAAGCATCTTATTGTTCTTACAACGTAAATATTTCAGTTTTTCAGTCGCATTACTTGCTTTCTAAGTGTGCCAACTTCAACCAGATCTATACTCAAGCAAAAACAGATAAGAATAATTGATCAATTTAAACATGAAAATATTGGCATGGTAATGTTCTCAACGAAAGATCAGATATAGTTTACATCCTACCAAAGATATGAATTTAACTAGATTACAAAAACAGAATTAACCTTAATTTGACTTAGATAAACAAAAGCTGAAGTGAAGACAAGGACTACAGACATACAGAAAGTGTGTTTCCATAGATCTTGTCGGTTATTGATTCAGGCGCAGGTTGTCCACTGCTATAATTAAACTGCAAAATTTAACAAGAGGAACATAATAATGAAGAACTCATCCTCTCAAATTCAATAATTCTTTCTTCTCTTTTTAGAAAAATGGAGGAAGCTCTGACACCATAATGGCATGTGTTTACCTTAATACCCCAGTCATATTCTGGTCCACCAGGATTATGGCTTGCACTCATTATGAAACCACCATTAGCCTGCTAAGAAAAATATTATTTAACAGAAATAAAAAAGATAGAAGTTTGAAATCTAATTAACACATACCTTTTGCTTACGAATCACAGCTGAAACAGCTGGAGTAGACATGATACCATCCCTGCCAAGGAAACGCCAATATTTAGACATCAATTTTCTGATACATATTTGAGAAACAGTTTACTCGAAGAAAATAACCTCTAACCAACTTCTAGAAAGGAAAAACCCAGCAATAATCACGCACAACTCCAAAAAATTGCATTCAATTGGAAGCATTTTTACGATTAATAAGGAGATAATATAACATTCAAAATACGTTGCTCATTCAATTGGTTGTCAAAGACATCCCAGGAAGAGTTGCATTTAAGTTTCATAGATTAAAGATTGAGAACTAGATTGGACTAGAAGGAAGGCTCTATCGAAGCATCTTAAAATTATTGCTAGGCAAACAATTAAAGGAGAATGAAGTTCCAGCCTTTGGTACATCACAAAGATAGGCATCCTTTAAATCATATTAGATAATCAAATCCCCCAAGTCTCTTAATCTAAATTCATTCCTGGAATCTAGCTATGATCAACATAAATTCTAAGCGCACTAAATTATTCACCTGCCAACAAGTATCTTTCCAACGCCATTCCCTGCTGCAATCTTGATGATTATCTGTATCCACCGATTGAAACCCAAGATCAATAGATCATAAGCAAGCAAGAAACAAATTGCTAAGACAACAATAGAAACAATCTACGTATTAATTAGACAAGTTTAACGAGTACCCATCATTCCAATAATCGATAAAGTACCTGAGCAGCCTCTCGATTAAAATAGCGGCCATCGCCTCCTAACACGAGCACGCCATCCTTGTAATCCTCAAGAGGCAAAGAATTAAAAAGAGCCTGCACCAACAGAAACCCATTAAAATTCCAATCAGCCATCGCATACAATTCAAACGGAACGAATTCACTTACCTGAATCCAGTTGGCCAAGTAATTCTCTTGTTGGAAGACCTTAACCTAAATCCATCACAAATCCAAACACAGATCAAATTCATCGATCATAATAAAGTTAAAGCAGGAACACAGCGTAAGAGCGCCAACAAAAAAAAAAAAAAACCTTCTTTCTGAGACCGCTAGTCCCAGTTTTCTGCCCTTCGACAGGCTTCGTGGGGATCGCTTTGATCTGCAAACTCTCCGCCATTACTAATCCGAGCTCAATGTGCAAAAAGAAAAGAAGGATGAAGAAACGCGAAAAGAAGAAGAGATACCTGGAGCCCCTCGGCGGTGGTCTGGACGGAGGATGCCTTCACTGAGAATCGAAAGGACCTGCCGGAGATGCAGCGGAGTTTCCGTTGGAGAGGCGACTTCCAAAAAGATACCACACGCGGCGCAGCGATCGGATGGAGATTGGAGATCGAAGGGAGCGTCGGTCGAGCAGCGAGAGTCACTTCCAATTTTAGTGAAGGAACGGCCATTGGGACGAATTGAGTTATCTTTTGTTTCTGTAGAGATATTTTCACAAATAAGGGAAGCTTTTATAAAACGAGAGGAGAGAGAGATTCAAGGAAGAGATAGCTGAAACATTCAAAAGTATATATATATATTTTATATATAATTGACAAAATAAATATAATATATATATTTAAACTAAATTAAATAAAAACATTTTTGTTTGAAATGTAAAATCTTTAAATATATCTATTTGCAAAAACATCTTGAATTTTAGATTATAGATTTATAAATAAAATACTTATTATATCGTATGAATTAGATATTGAAATAATCAATTTAGGATGATAAATATATAACCATAAGATCTTTTAAACTTAAAGACGGCTAAAGCTATGCCACGTCTATATAAACATTCAAAATTATATTTAAAACAATTTATATATATATATATATATATATATATAAAATAATGGATTGAACCTATCTAATTCGAAAATTTAGTTCAATTTATTTAGATTTTTATTTTAAAAAATATTGATTATTTCAATTAAATCAATTTCATTTTTTTAAAAAAAAATCATTTGAAAACATTATTTTTCAATCCAACAATCGAGTTAAATAATTAATTGATTATTTTTCTATTTGATTTTTTGATTGAGCAGCGAATTGAAATTGTCTAATTTTTAAAAACATCAATTGATTGCGTAGTCGATGAATGTTCTAATTTGATTTATTCGATTTAATCGGATTTTAAAATTTAAAATCAAAATTAAACTGAGTAAACCAAAATAATTAATTTTTTATTAAAAAAATTGAATTTCTAAATTAATCAAATTAAAATGTCAAATATATTTCGGTCACTCTTAGCCGTTGGAGATGAACTGAGCTATCTCTTTTTCTCGTCGTCTCTGTCGTTTTGAATTAGAGCGACAGATTATTTTTAGGCAAATAAAGAAAAAAAAAAAGTTTTATAAAACGAGAGGAGGGAGAGATTGGAAAAGAAAAGGAGGATCAGGTTTGGCGAGCTTCCTGTGAAACAGTTAAAAGCTTTGCCCCGTTTATAGATTATATTTAATTAAAATTATAATATATTTGAAAATGACGGTGGGCAGATAGTTATAATTTATATATACATATATTACATTCAAACTACGACAATTTACCAAACACAGCTGTTGAAGTTCGAAATTATCCAAAACGCACACTATAGTTTCAGAATTACCAAATCGCGCATGTAATTCCCAAAATACCCCTCCCCCGCCAAACAGATTGCAATTTAATGCAGAGAGATATTTACATTCATCCGAGACACAACTGGAAATTCCGAGCCATCAAAATGTCACTTCCAGCCACGTGGGAGCGCCATAATCTTTGTTGATAAAGCACACGCGACTTTCCTCCATAAAAGTAACCAAGCAACACCATTTTTGATAAAATCCTAGTAGTTATCAACAACATCACTGCTCCCACGAATATATCGTGATTAATTGAAGTTGGTACTCGCTCATTGCATAAGTATTATCATGTATGTATGTGTTTTTATTTTTGAGACTGCTATGAGGTTAATAAATGCATTCTAGGTGGTTGTATAGCCAAGTTTGTCACACACCCATAAATACGAGGTAGACATATCATACCAAAGTAGATCAATGCACCCATAATTGCAATGCAGGAGATTCATAACCAAGTTTTGTCGCCACTTAAACAAATTCCACCTAACTTAAAAGGTGATGCTTTCAATTAAATCCCATGATTATTGAAGTACCCTGATTGATATTCCCAGCACTAGGAGATTCAATTTATCCGAGTAGGTGTGCTGGCAATGAAATTCTCAGCACCACCGTCTACCTAAAATTTAAAATCCGACACGGAGATCGTGGTTGCGGATAAAAAGTGATGCTGGGAATTTAAATCCCAGTAACATCGTGGTCTGGGCTTCAAATTCTCAGCACCATTAAGGTTCAACAAATTCGGGATAAAATCTGGTGCTGAGAATTGAAATCTCGTCACCATCGTGGTGCTGGGATTAAAACTCCCAACACCATGGAGGTTCAACAGTTCGGGATAAAAGGTGGTGCTGACAATTGAAATATCGTCACCATTGTGGTCCTGCGATTAAAATTCCCAACACCATGGGGAATGAACTTGTCGAGATAAATAGTGGTGTTGGTAATTTATATCCCAACACCACCGTGGTAATGAGATTCAAACTCCCAGCAACACCATTGTGTTGGGAATCTAATTCACTAGACCAGGGAGATATAAGTTGTCGACATTAAGGGTGGTGCTGGGATTTGAAACCTCAGCAACACTGTGGTCCTGCGATTAAGACTCCCAGCACCATTGACATTGGATTGGTCGAGATAAATAGTGGTGATGGGAATTTATATCCCAACACCACCGTGGTAATGAGATTAAAACTCCCAGCAACACCATGGTGCTGGGAATGTAATTTTCAGCACCATGTACATATAAGTTGCCGGAATTTTTGGTGGTGCTGGGAACTAAAACCCCAGCAACACAGTGGTTCTGCGTTTAAAAATTCCAACACCAGGAAGATGGAACTGGTCTAGATAAATGGTGGTGCTGCGAATTTATATCTCAGCACCACCGTGGGCCTGGGATATAAATTTTCAACACCATGGAAAGGGAACCTAACCGAGAAAAATAGTGGTATTGTCAATTTATATTGGAGATAAATAAAGTCCTCTAGGCGGGTTGAGTGCAAGTGTGACCTATACTATCATTATCCACCTTTCCTTAGGCTCCCAAACAGTAGTTATGAAAATTAATGCTCTGTGCCAACATTTAGACGAGTGTGCCAATTGACATGTTGCGTGCCAATTGGCATGTTGCGTGCCAATTGGCACGCACCCATAACTGCCGGTAGGAGTGTGAGAACTAAGTATCTCTCTGCGCATAAACCCTGTAAATGTCTTCCTCTTCCATTCCATATAAACTGTTTATAATTTCAACATTGAAAGGTCCATCAATGGGTTTCGGTAAAAACCCATTGATGGCCCTATCCACATCAAATGTTCTAATTAGTTAAGTGCATAATTGGGAAACCTAACCATAAACTCTCATCCTCCACTTGTCTTCAGGCTTCTAAAGTCTAGTTAAAAAAATTCAGCCTACTTGTCTAGCACACTACATATAATAGTGTTGATTTTAAAAATATTTGTAGGGACGACCCCCTTCATGATGAAGTGTTAACATTTTTGGAAATAATTGAATCAAATTTGAAGGATAGAGAGTTAGATGATCAAGATTCCATAAATCTGACCCCAAGTAATATTCCATCTTCATCTCAGTTTACTGATGTGGGGAATAGAATTACCAGTGATCAACACCTTGATATAAATAGAGAAGTTTCTTCCATACTCGAAGAATAGTTTGTCACTGCTACCACAGTAGTTCATGAATATTTTGAACAAACTTGGAGTGAAGAGGAGGTAAGTGATATACATGCGATAGAAGAGTTAGAATATACAAATCCTTCGGAAGAATTCTTAGCTGATGATATCCAACATGAAGAAGGTGAGTTAAACCCAGATCAGTACAGTGACTTAGAGGAAGTGTTTCGATTCTTGATGATCCCTATGTTTTAAATCCACAAATAAGACTATTGGCGGATGGTTCATCATATCGAAATGAATTTTCCTTTGACAAGTTTTTCCTCTCGACAAGAGTTTAAAGATGCACTAGTAAGGCATGCGATGCTAAAAAACTTCATATACAAGCCAGTTGACACCAGACTTAATAGAATTAAAGTTATTTGCTTTAGTCAGCCTTGTTTCATGGAGTCTAGTTGCAAGTGGAGACGTGGAGTTCACTGTCACAAAATATGTAAAGCAGCATGAATGGCGGTGTTAGGAAACAATGAGATCACCATGCTTACACATCCACATTTGTAGCAAACCAGATTGTAGGACGGTTAGCTACTTCTGATGATTACAAACCAAGTTCAATTCGAAGAGAAATGCAAGTTAGGTTTGGTGTTAACATTTCATACAAGAAAGCATACACAGCCAGATAGAAAGCATTAAAAAAAGTGGTAGGTGATTTTGATCAGGCCTATATTGATCTTCCAATGTACTTGCGTGAGTTAAGAGTTAGAGATCTTGATACATATGTTGCAGTACTAAGAAATGGTGAAAATCAATTCCAGCAATGTTTTTGGGCATTTGGTGCTTGTGGAAGAGTATTCAGGTCTTATTTGCGAAAAGTAATTAGAATTGATGCTACATATCATCAAGTACTCGTGTTTTGCTAATAGCTATGTTGGTAATGCAAAAATTATGTCAGTTGCATTTGGAATTGCCGAAGTTGAATGTGGATCTGCCTGGGAGTGGTTTTTGGATCACGTAAAGACATTCCTTTCTGTCCTGCTAGAGTCGTTGAGCATTGTATCGGATAGACATCGAGAGATTATATCAGCAGTTAACAAAGTGTATCCATCTGCCCATCATGCTTTTTGTTGCTATCACTTGTCTTGTAACATGGTAACTGATACCTGGGATAGATCCTCATTAGGTTTATTTTAAGCGTGAAGAGCCAATACAAGAGTTGAGTTTGATCGATTAATGCAGAACATGCATGACAAACACAGGGATGCATATGCGTGGCTACAAAAGATCGATCCAAAAAGATGGGTCAATGCACACTTTACTGGGAGGAGGTACACAATGTTAACCACTAATTGTTCTGAGAGTTTAAATGCATTATTCAAGGAAACACGTGAACTCCCCATCACCAGTTTAATAGACAACACTAGAAGAAAGGTTGCTCAATGGTTCTTTAACCGTAGGGAAGAATCTTCAAAAAGGTCAGGTTTTCTAACACCTTATGCCATTAAAGAGATTGATGAAAGGAGAGAAAGAACTCGATTATATTCAGTATTCCCATACTCACAATCGGAAATAGAAGTACAGACAATAGCTTCTTCGTATATTGTTGAAGTTGCATCTGCGGTGAGTTTCAAATTTCAGGAATTCCTTGCTCGCATGCTATTGCAATAATCATATATCGGAACATGGATCCATACCGTTATTGCGAGCATTATTTTCTGAGGGAAACCTGGGAGGCCACTTACATGGATCGTATTTACCCATGTCGATCTAAGAAATTTTGGCCTAATTGTGACAAAAAAATTTAGAGTTCTACCTTCTCGTAGCCTTGTGCAGCCCGGGCGAAGAAAAAAGGCACGCATTGAGTCTAAACATACTGGGAGGGTGAAAAATAAATGCAGCAGATGCAAACAACTTGGGCATAATAGGAGGTCTTGTAGAATGTCACCGCCTACTAATTCCTAAGTGTAAATAGTGGTTCTGTAAATATTTGTAAAGGAAACAATGTTAATGTTAATGTTAATGTTAAACTATTTTGCAAAATTGTAATGTAAATATTTGTTACGCTATTTTGTAAAATTGTAATCTAAATCCATCCGATCGCACCCGATCCGTTAATATAAAACTCCCCGGTGTCAGTTCAAACATCTCAACACCATATTTCATTTCTCTCTCGCTCCTTGCGTTTTGTCTCTTGTGGAATTGCGCTTCCATTCCCCGGTGCCAGTTCAAACTCCCCGGTGCCAGTTCAAACCCCCCGGTGCCAGTTCAAACTCCCCGGTGCCAGTTCAAACCCCCCGGTGCCAGTTCAAACTCCCCGGTGCGAGTTCAAACATCTCAACGCTATTTTCGACCTAAGTAAGTTTTGTAGATTTCTTAAATTCTGTGTCGCTATCGCTCCTTCCGATTTATCTAGGGTTTTGCCATTTTCCGTGCACGATGTCATTTAAACTCGGGCCTGATAGGGTTTAGAGTTTTTGGGTTTACCATTTGAGCAGAGGTAACGTTTATTTGTATCATCACACATGTTTCAATCCATTTCATCTATTAGTTTAAAATCGCCGTATTACAATGCATTTGGTTCGTAACCTAAGGAATTTTTTTCAGTTAACGATGGCTTCAACTGGTGAATCATCAAACGATACTTCTGCAAGAACTCGTGCGTTGATGCGAGGAAGAACCAAGAGAATGAATTGGAAAAGCAACGTTTCATAGTTTAAAAAATTTATTGCAAGTGTGCCGCCGAGTGTGGAAGAAGAAACGCTTATTCGGAGCTCCCCCTTTGCGTGGGTTTTGGACATTCCAGATATTATCCATGTCAGGCCCCTTGTTCAAAATATGTTTGATAATTAGGACTGCAGGGAGAAATATTTTATATTCCACGACAAAAATTGCATTTCACAAAGACGGATGTCTCCCTCATCCTTGGTCTACCAGATGATGGACTTGTAGTTCCTATGAATAATGAAGCTCCCTCTGGACAGCTATATTTGCAATATTTCGTGGAAGCTGATTGCTCTAACAAGCATCTGGAGGATTTATTGAAGACTTTCAGATCTCTAGATAATTTAGGATTTGCAAAAGTTTATTGTCAGTTGTTTATTTTATATTTTTTCTCTTGTATATTTTTTACTACCACCAGCAGTAAGCCTAGAATACCTATGCGATCACTTATAGATTGTGTAGAGGCAGGTACAATTAGTGCGAAGCACTTTATACGTACATGGCTCCTCAAATGGAGTCAATTGGTATGGGAGTCACATTGCGACCAAAAGCAGAGGTCGCCGGTGGATCTACGAGACCAATGCTTAAGGGTTTCATACACTTATTGGCTGCGAGTGAATATATTTTATGTGTTCCGCAAATAGTAAAGATCAATCTGTCTATTAACAACTAATCTTGTCATTCCAGGTATGGATGTGTGAGCATTTGTGTATCCTACCTCCACACGTCCCTCATGTTTTGCCAAGAATGCTGAGATGGAGGTGGAGTTCCACAAATGTAAGGGTCGTTAAAAAGATGGTAGATGGTCTCGTACCTGATAAAATCATTGTTGATCTAATTCCAAAGACAATGAGTCAGATACACACCGCTTCTCCACCTAGATTTTCTGCATCAACTCATCAACCCGAAACTCAGGTGGACGCAAGAGGAATGGTGTGTCCAGTATGCTAGGAGAATGCAGAAATTGTTTCTACTCTAAGCACCAAGCTAGTTGAAGCAAGGTGTAACTTTGAAAGCACCTCCCTACTTAAGGAAGCGACCATCGAAGAACAAGAAAATAAAATACAGGAGCTTCTTCAAGAGTTAGAGGAGGTTAGGAACAGGAAGGACAACGAGATAAGTGAAAGGGATGATATAATTTTTGAAAAAGAAGCATTAATCGCTGAAAAGGACAGTTTAATACTGGAGCTTCAACTGAATTTATAATCCCGGGATGTAGAGGGGTTACAATCACAGCCTATACAATCTGTACAGACCCAACATGCTTCTCCTGCATACACTAGGCGGAAGGTTTGTGTGCGGAAGAGGGCTCTTCATGGTGTATCACCCCTAACCTTAAGCCTCCCTCTGCATGGTTTTCTAACATCCCTAAAAGAAGGAGAGTTGAAACTCAAATTGTCCCAAAGAAGGCTATTGAGTATCCTCGAGACCCTAATATCTCTCCTGCAGAGCCAAATGTTGAGCAGGAGTCAGGCCAGGATAAAAAAGGAAAATCAATTGCCGAGAAGTGTGAACCCGAAAGTGTAGATACTGGCACACAAGTCTCGACGGACAAACAACTAACACTCGGCGAAGTCAAGGCGAGAATATTGGAGGTGAGCATAAGTTATCTTGTCCAGTCCTATTTTTCAGACAAAATATTTCTATCCCCACAGTCATATTTTGTATACAACAAGCTTATAAAGAATTCACCGGTAAGATGGATCTAACGGTCGGGGAGTGTTTATTGAAACTAAAAGAAATAGAGTAAGACAGTCTTATATTCTTTGTTTATAACAGTCTTCTTATGTTTTGAGAGTTGCTAATAACCCTTTCCTTGTGTAGTGTGTGATGCTCGAGGACGATGTGGAAGACCGATGCTATTAACTTATACATGGACTCTTTCCTTACAATATTTGATTGGAATGTTTTGACACATGGGGATTGCATAAGCGCATATTTTCCAGTCTTAGCTGATGAGTGCAAGGTGACTGATAAGACGTACTATAACTCAATATTCTGTGGGGTTGGATTCCCGGTAAGTTTTTGGCCCTTTTCCATGGAATTGTAAACTTTACAGCTTCGGTGTTTTGACAGAATTTTTTTATACACAAGATATGTTTAATATTATGTACGCCCAAGCATTCGAGCAAACTTTTAAAACCCCAGGCAATCCAATCAGATACATATTTTGTCCAATAATCCGTGATGAGCACTGCCACCTACTAGTGGTCTTGGAAAATTCGAGTTTATCCACTCTGACTCCTTGTCCGTCAGGAAGGCTTACACTACTCAATTTGAAGAAACAGTAAGCATTAGATTTTAATTCAGTTAAATAAACCGTTTGTGTATGGAGGATTCATAGCATTTTTTTGGGTCCCAGGTTGAATTCTTTTAAAAGATCCACCCTTCGTATTATGATAACTGACATCCTAGCCTGGCTGATAAATTTTCTAATGCAAACTTTTCCGTGCGTCGAGTCCAGGGTCCCAGACAAAGCTCTTGGTAAGACATTTAATAATCTTTGTAAATACCATATTTTATAAGCTAGCAATGGATTAATAATTTATATTTTTTTACAGCTATGATTGTGCATTTTTTATAATACGATACATTGAGAGCCTACTTATTTGGGTACCCTAAAAGATTGAATGACAAGATATGAGAAGCTTTAGATTTGGTGGGGAATAGAATAATCTGTGACTCATAATTTTATTTGCAATTATAGTATGTGTTGTATTGTAGGATATGTTGTAAGAGTATCTGAGTTTTAAATTTGTAACTACACCAAGGTGCCTACAGAAAAGTCATTAGTCACCGCAGTGTAAATCCAATTTGTGTAGTATCGTACAATTATGGAATATATATACTTTGTTAAATATGTAAGCACTTGACTTTATGATTTTGTGATGGGATTTGTATGTAGTCGGGAATTAAATTTCTGGACCACGTGTTCTGGATTAAAATTATCGGCCTACCTTATTTCTCGTTAGTTGAATGCGTGGTCTTTGGAAATTCGCTTTCAGACCACTGTGTTCTGGGATTAGAAATTCGGCACCACCTTATTTCTCGGTCGATTCGAAAAAGTAAGTGGTCTTTGGAAATTCACTTTCGTGACCACTGTGTTCTGGATTAAATTTCCCAAAGACCACCCTATTTCTCTAAATCAGCATGCGTGTGTCTTTGAAATTCAATTTCGATACCATTGTGTTCTGGGATTAAAAATCGGCACACCCCTATTTCTCATCGGTCAAAAAAAGTAAGTGGTCTGGGAATTCACTTTCAGACCCTTTGTGTTCTGGGATTAAAATTCAAGACCACCTTATTTCTCGATGCATTTGGGCTGTACATGGTCTTTGGGAATTCAATTTCATACTCTGTGTTCCTGGGATTAAAAATCCCAGCACCACCTTATTTCTCGGTCAGTCCGAAAATGTACGTGGTGTTGAAAATTCAATTTTCAGGACCACTGTGTTCCTGGAAGTAAAATTCCCAGCACCACCTTATTTCTCGGCGGTCAAAATTATGCGTGGTCTTTGGGAATTTTCGAGACCACTGTGTTCTGGGATTAGAAATCCCAAAGACACCACCTTATTTCTCGGCAGTTCTAAAATGTATGTAGTGAGAATTAAATTACGGACCACTTTGTGTTCTGGGATTAAAAATCCCAAAGACTACAGCTTTTCTCGATTCGTATGCGTGGTCTTTGAAATTCACTTTTACCATTCTGTGTTCACGGATTAAGATTCCCAGCACCACCTTATTTCTCGGTCAGTTCGCAAATGGACGTGGTGCTGGGAATTAAATTCTCAAGGCCACATTTTGAAATCGAGCCCGTGCCACGTACGTGGCCAGGAGGTAGGAGGATCAGAAGAAAGTTTCCTCGACGCAACAACATTTGAAGTCGTTAGGTCTTTGATCCATCTCAAGATTTGAATTTGGACTCCTCTAGTCCATCAATGGGTTTCGGTCAAAACCCATTTGATGACCCTAATCACCTCATCTTCGGTCGATCGACTCCGATTGCCTTTGGACTTGGCCCTCGTGTATCGTGTCCAAAATTTACGATTTTCAAGCGGGATTAGGTTTACACCAATTTTGAAATCAGGCCCGTGCAGAGTGGCCTTGCGGCGGGAGGTAGGAGGATCAGAAGGAAGTTTTCTCGACGCAACAACATGTGAAGCCGTTAGGCCTTTCAGTCGATGTAAAGATTTCAGAATTTGGACTCCTGTAGGTCCATCAATGGGTTTCGGTTAAAACCCATTGATGGCCCTATTCACCTCATCTCCGATCCAATCCAACTCCAGTGGCTTTGGGATGTGCCCCTCTGTGTATCGTGTCCAAAATATCTGATTTCCAAGGCAGGATTAGGTTTACACAGTCAATTTTCAGAAATTCGGCCCTGTGCCACGTGGCACGCGCCCGAAACTAAGAGGTAGGTGGATCAGAACAAAGTTTCGTCGACACAACAACATTTGAAGCTGTTAGGTCTTTTAGTCCATGTGAAGATTTCGGAATTTGGACTCCTCTAGGTCCATCAATGGGTTTCGGTCATAATCCATTGATGGCCCTACTCAACTCATCTTCGATCCAATCCAAGTCCACTAGGTTTGGGAAGTGCCCCTCTATGTATCGTGTCCAAAATTTCTGATATTCAAGGTTTGATTAGGTTTACACAACCATATTTCAGAAATCAGGCCCCGTGCCACGTGGCACGCGGCCAAAACTGGGAGGTAGGTGGATCAGAACAAAGTTTCGTCGACACAACAACATTTGAAGCGGTTAGGTTTTTCAGTCCATGTCAAGATTTCGGAATTTGGACTCCTCAAGGTCCATCAATGGGTTTCGGTCAAAACTCATTGATGACCCTAGTCAGGACTACTGTGTTCCTGGGATTATAATTGCCAGCACCACCTTATTTCCGAGCAGTTTGAAAGTGTACGTGGTATTGAAAATTGAAATCCCAGGATCACTGTGTGTTCCTCGGTCAGTTCTAAATTTTACGTGGTCCTAGGAATTAAAATCTCAAGACCACCTTATTCCTCGGCCAGTTCGAAATTGTACGTGGTCCTGGGAAATAAATTCTCATGACCACTTTGTTTCTGGGATTATAATTACCAGCACCACCGTATTCCTCGGCCAGTTCGAAATTGTACGTGGTCCTGGGAATTAAAATCCCAGGACCATTGTGTTCCTGGGATTTTAATTCTCAGCACCACCTTATTTCTCGCCCAGTTCGAAATTATACGTGGTGCTGGGACTTTAATTCTCAGCACCAGTGTGTTCCTGGGATTTAAACTCCCAGCACCACCGTATTTCTCAGTCAGTTCGAAATTGTAGGTGGTGCTGGGAATTAAAATACCAGGACCACTATATTGCTGGGACTTTATTTCCCAGCACCACCTTATTTCTCGGCCAATTCGAAATTGTACATGGTGCTAGAACTTTAATTCCCAGCACCAGTGTGTTCCTGGGATTTTAATTCCCAGCACCACCGTATTTCTCGACCAGTTCGAAATTGTACGTGATGCTGGGAACTCAAATCCCAGAACCACTGTGTTCCTGGGAATATAATTCCAAGGACCACTTTTTTAGATCTGAACCAGTTTGAATTTGGACGTGTTGCTGGAAAATTAAATACCAAGACCACTGTGTTCCTGGGATTTCATTGCCAGCACCATCAAAGTATTCAACAATATATTATATAATATTTATTAAAGCTCAAACACAAACAATAAACAAATTTACAATCACTGTTGATCTATGAAAAACAGTACCATTTACAAATTAGCAAAATTCATGAATTACAACAATGCATTGTCATACTGCCACCTGAACTTTTCTAAAATTACATCAGGAAAAACTCATCCCTTAAAATTGAGACTGAGATATCTATTCTGAATTTGATCATGTCTGCTTGTTTGAAGTCCATCTTCTCACCATAAAGCAGACATCTCATGTATTGCATCACAAAGAAGGCACAATCATTGCTGTAAAAATACAAAGAAAAATTTTATATTTCAATTCAAAAGTATAATTTTCATTTTCAGTATTTTTCTTTTAGTACCTTGCTACTTGTTGGGGACAATCAGTTGTAACAAAAATTCATCTGTCAATGGGGTAATAAGCTTGTAAACATGGATGAATTATTGTAAGTTCCTTAGGTGAATATCCTTTAAATTGGGATACCTATTATTACACGATGACTAAGTTAAGATAACTATTCATTTACAGATAACTAAGTTAAATTGATGGAATATCCATATTTAAAAAATTTAACTACTCACCACTGCTTCAAAATCAGCTTTTGATCTTCCTCCGTATGAAATGGAGTTGTAATGATTGAAAGTCATTGCTTTTGTGTCGATACACAACAGGTGAAAGTGAGTTTGGCCAGTATTTAGAGGTATAAAAATATATCTAACCTCTCCATCATTCATGTCCGTGTTTATGATTTGTGTTGTGGTAGTCTTCCACGATAATCTTAATGCTGATTGTAATTGTGTGTAAAGGAAAATATTTAAACAGTTAGTATAACATCTCATGTCATGAAAATACAAGATAATTTAACTTCCTTACAATGAACACAGATGAGCAATACACAGACTTGTTATATGACCTACATGAAGAGGAGGCCCCCCAAAAAGAATTGAGCAAAATGTATCGATAATCTCCCCAATTGTGAAAACAGATCCATTAACTCTAGAGTATAAAGAATTCAGAGTTAATGAAAAAGGAGCTTCCTCCTAAACATAACCTGTAATCGGCCTACAAAAAAATTTAATGGTAAATAAATATTTGCACTTTATAATATTGTAATAAAATTTTTGAATGTAATGGTGGATGTAACTACCATACTTTATTTTTTCTAAACTTTTTAGCAAGTAGGTTACATCAACATCTTGTTTTTGGTTCTTTGACGTCTTACATTTTTTCTTGACATACTATAATACAAAAATTATATTAGTTATTTAAATAAAATAACACAAACTAATTTTGGGAAGTATTCTGACTAACCGCAATGACTTCCATTCTCATTTGGTTGAGTTTATCAATTATTGTTTCATCCCTCTCAAGATCTTTTTCATCTTCTTCCACAATACAGATAGTATCCCTCGCTTGCAATTCATCCATACCAATTTTTTGTTTGCCTTTCTTATGAAATACTTACTTCATTTACAGCTTTATCAGGTTGCCCTTCTAATAACTCAACATCAGAAATTTCTGTCTTTTTTCTTTTGCTTTGAGGTACCAATTTTGCCCATAGTGGACTATCAACGGGAGTATCCCTGTAATCATAGCGGGTTCTATCTCGCCGTCTTGTTCTGCTGGCAATTGGTTCCGGTTGAGGTTGAGGGTCAACTTCAGGCTTGTTTGATTCAGCCTCCATACCTTCTCTTCCTAAAATTTCCATTAGTTCTTTTACCCTTTCGGTTAGTGTCATGTTTTCTATTCTTAACTCTTTGAGTTGTCTCTGATAAACTAAACACTCATGGCATTCACTAGTAGGGTATTTTTCTTGTATAGTTTGTGATGATGATATTGTTGGTGCAGGGGCACTAGATAATCGAACCTGTGTTTTGAT
The DNA here is from genome assembly GCA_025175895.1 of Wurfbainia villosa. Taxonomy (NCBI): domain Eukaryota; kingdom Viridiplantae; phylum Streptophyta; class Magnoliopsida; order Zingiberales; family Zingiberaceae; genus Wurfbainia; species Wurfbainia villosa. Next base: position 6,108,083 of record CM046004.1, read on the forward strand.
TATGGCAAAGACACAAAGTTAAGTTTATATTGTTATCTCACGAGCTAAATCAAGTGTGCAGAAAAGTACTAAAGGGTGAAGGCTAGCGACACCGGAGGAAGCCGTGGTGGTCGGCGACACTTGAGTGGTCGGAGGGGCCGAAGGAATCAGTGGAAGGCGGAGCGAGAGCTACTATCGAGGTAAGCTTCGTGTGAGTGAGAGATTGTAAGGTCGTGTCCTCTTCTGGGGATGACCGTGGCGACGGTCGACTAAGACTTCTGTGGAAGGTCTAGGTCGAATCGGACGGTTAGAAACCGTCGTATTTATCATTTTCGAGCTAATCTCTTCTTACTGCAGGAAGTGGCGGTGGTGATCATTGGACATTAGGCGATCGGTATTATCGATCGTGATGAGATCATCGATCGTCATCGATCGGTGATGAGACATCGATCGTCGATGGCGGCGATTACTTTGCGCTAGGTCAAAGCGGATAACGTTTGTACGACGGCCAGCGATAAAAATTTGGAAAAATTTATGATCCGTTCCAAAGAAATAGGAGACAAATTCAGAGGCTAAAGTCTATAAAAGGAGGAGGATTCATCTCCAAATCACATCAATTATTCATCAAAGTGCTCCCTGGCCTTGGCCTTCAACACCGTCATACTTGAAGCCGGCTATCAAGTTTTGATCTTCTTCGTCGTGCAGATTCAAGTAATATTTTTGATATTATATTCTGTATTTTTATCTTCATAACGAGGTGAGGTAGGCTTGTTGCCTCATCCTCGTGTATTCGGTTTTTGTAATCGTTGTCTCCTACCTCCAGCGAGGAGGAGGCGTTTTAGTGCTTTGCCCTCCGTCGCGGATCTAGGACCGATAGGGCCTTGGAGTAGCTGGGGTTGTGAACCAAGTAAAATAAGCGTGTTCATTTATTTTCCGCTGTGCTTACTTTGCGTATTGAGCGAGCGAAAAGAAAAGATTTACGATCGCTATTCACCCCCTCTAGCGGCGCTTCTCGATCCAACAATTGGTATATCGAGCGGGGCGCTAAGATTTAGTGAAACCACCAATTTAGCACGTTTTGGTTTTCTTTCGTATTTTCGATTCGTATATTTCTTAGGTTTTGTTTCCCTACTAATCCAAGACCAAGTCTTGGTACATAGTTTTGGTTGTGTTTTTGCTAGTACTAATCTCCTTGAAGTACCTCACGATCAAGCGAGCATAACTTTTGCTACGAGTGGACTCACGAAGCGATCTACCCACCAAATCGAAGCTCTCTGAAAGATCTACACTTTTACGGGGTTTACCCCGTAACAAGCTGTTTCAGCCCCAAAATCCAGCGTTTAGTACCCTTTCGGGGACATCGAAGGTCGTAAGTTTCAAATTTTTTAGTTTTTATCCTCCTTATTTATTTCTGTTTTTTTCTATTATTTCCGCATTACTAATCCAAGACCAAGTCTTGGAATTCTCTTTAGTTTTTATTTGTGTTTTTCAAGATACTTAATGGCTCACATTGAGGATATAGCACCACGACCTCGTTCTTTAACGGAAATGATTTCCATTATTGGAAAGGTCGGATGGATTGTTTCTTGAAAACACAAGTCGAGACTTGGATAATAATCCAAACCGGCTTTGCTTTACCCACCAATGATCAAGGAGAGCCCTTGGATTTTATCAAGTGGACAAATGCAACCAAGAGGCAAATCGAAGCCGATGCAAGAGCAACCCAAATATTGCAATGCGGCTTGTCAAGGAGGAACTCAACCGCATCGGACCATTCATTAGCGCCAAGGACCTATGGAATAAATTAATTGAGCTACGAAGGAACACCCGATGCTAAGGTATGTAGCGTGACCTTCTTTTCAATAAGTTGTATAACCTCAAGATCACGAGGAACACGAGGCGGCAACACAACTACACGCGCGTCGACATTGTCAACGGCCTACACACATCGGACACAAGGTCGAAAACCGAGACCTCCTAAGATCCGTTCTTAATTCATTTCCCAGGACTACAGTGTGGGCATCCATGGTCGATGCCTACAAGGTCTCTAAGGACCTTTCGAAGCTTAGATTATATGAATTATTTTCGAGTTTGAACTTCATGAGCAAACTAACGCGTGATCCGGAGAGAGGTATTGCTCTACTTGCGACAAAGCAAGCCACCTACTAGGCAAGTAGATGAACTCGAACCGAAGGCGAATCCGAATCCGAAGAGGAGGCCATAATAGTCAATATTGTGCGGAGAATAGTTACAAGAAAGAAGGAAATTGAAGGATGAGAACCAAAAGAAAAAGGGAGCAAGGAAAGCCTTCCATGCAACTTGGGACAACAGAGAAGACATAGCTTACATGGCAAGAAGTCGAGGAGTCCGAATCGAATCCGGAGTCCAACTACAACTCCGACTGACCCGAAGATTATTTCGAGAGAAAACTCAAAGCGGACCAAAAGGGAAAGTTAAGGTTGATTTCTCTTTAATTAGTACACTTTACAAGATACAATTAAACTGCTTAATAGGAAATTAACTAAGTCAGGAGTCTAGGGTTGAGTCGTTACTTGAGGAGGTTGAAACCCTCAAGCAAGAGGCTACTCTAACCTCTTCAACTAGTCAAGTTCAAGAGAGAAACTCAACCCAAATTGAAAAACTTGAGAAGGAGAATTCTCTCTTGAAAGACCAAGTTCAAGAGGTCGAGGCTAGGGTGGAAAAGTTCACGTTGGGATCTAAGAACCTAACCGACTACTTGGAACCCAAAGAGCCGTGTACAACAAAGCGGACTCGGATTTAAGTCAAAGACTACGAATAGGTCTTATATGTCTATCGTAAATCGTAGTCATCAAAGAGTCCAAGCATGGGTCCCAAAGGTTTTATTAAATTCACATATTAGGACTAATAAGTATTGGATTCCTCAGATCAAGTTCATTATTTGAATAGACCTTATTGGTTCAATGGTCTAGGGAGCTAACACTAAAATAGTATACCCGCTTTAGCAAAACCATTGCATGCTTAGAATTTACATTAACTTGTGAACTTACTTAGAATCGACATAACCAACTAAAATCCTTCAAAAGATTGAGCCTCGGGAGCCTCTTTTCATAAATAACTAGTTAGTCAACTCTTGATAATATAGTATCGGACGGCGCGAGATGATAGTACGTTAGGAGACAAAGTCTCGTGTATTCGAGCTAGATAAGGCGTATCTAGCTTGGTGCACTTGGCCAGTGGAACTAGTTGAAGCTACCTCGCCGTATCCTAAACTAGTTAGACCAGGAAGTAACCCTAAGTGACTTAAGTGATATTTTCTTGAATTTGGCTTTGTCTAAGGAAGTGGTCGTTGTTCCGATCAAAGAAGGCCCCTGTGCCTCGCCACGACCTGGAAGCCAGTTTCTCGAAAAGTTACTTAACGATCTAAAGGTTAAATCTGAATCTAACCCAAGGGTGACTATCTTTAATCAATTTAAAATCATCTCACAAAACATATAAGGTGAACAAATTATGAGACACATAGAATGGGTGAGATGTTAAGGATAATTGAAATATACTTGAAACAATCCCTTCAAAATACTACTTATTTTCTCAACTATTGTACTTAACAACTCTGAGGCTAAAGTTTAGCGCCCCCTACATCTCTTATACTTCATATATTTGACTAAGGGGGAGAGCAAACTAATCTTAAGGGTTATATTATAAATCTTTAGATTATTGGTGCAGAGGGACACACCTCGAACCAATCAATCTAACTATTGCTAGACGCATGCTTGGACTCATATTTGATTTATCTAGATGCATTCATAAGCGACATTGTTTTAAAACCCTATTTTATACAAAACCCCAACACTCTTTTTGATTTATGGCAAAGGGGGAGAAGAGCGAAAGTTAAGGGGGAGTAACACAAAATTTCATTTTGAAACACAAAATTTGTTTTTGAAAACTAAAGTATCTCTTTCAAAACTCACCTAGGGTTAAGGGGGAGTTTTGGTTAAGGGAGAGTTTTTGGGAATGACATTCATCATCTACTATATGTGTTTTATGCTTTAATTTCCCTTAACTTTGTGTTGGTTTGCCATAGATCAAAAAGGGGGAGATTGTTGGTGCAGGGGCACTAGATAATCGAACCTGTGTTTTGATTATGGCAAAGACACAAAGTTAAGTTTATATTGTTATCTCACGAGCTAAATCAAGTGTGCAGAAAAGTACTAAAGCCGAGTGAAGGCTAGCGACACCCGAGGAAGCCGTGGTGGTCGGGCGACACTTGAGTGAATTCGGAGGAGCCAAGGAATCGAGTGGAAGGCCGGCAGAGCTACTATCGAGGTAAGCTCGTGTGAGTGAGAGATTGTAAGGTCGTGTCCTCTTACGGACGATCAGAAGTAGCGACGATTCGACTAAGACTTCTGGAAGGTCTAGGTCGAGATCGGACTGCTAGGAAACCGTCAGATTTATCATTTTCCGAGCTAATCTCTTATCGCAGGAAGTGGGCGGTGTGATCACCGGACATTGGGCCGATCCGATCGTATCACGATCGATGAGATGCATCACGATCGTCATCACGATCGATGAGAGGCATCAGTCGACTGATGGCGACGATTCAGCTTTTGCGCTAGGTCAAAACGGATAACGTTTGACGCGGCCACTTCGCGATAAAAATTTGGAAAAATTTATGATCCGTTCCAAAGAAATAGGAGACAAATTCAGAGGCTAAAGTCTATAAAAGGAGGGGAGGATTCATCTCCAAATCACATCAATTATTCATCAAGTGCTCCTACAACGCCAACGCTTCAACACCGTCATAACGCCGACGCGACGCCAAGTTTTGATCTTCTTCGTCGGCAGCAGATTCAAGTAATATTTTTGATATTATATTCTGTATTTTTATCTTCATAACGAGGTGAGGTAGGCTTGTTGCCTCATCCTCGTGTATTCGGTTTTTGTAATCGTTGTCTCCTACCTCCAACGAGGAGGAGACGTTTTAGTGCTTTGCCCTCCGTACGCGGTCTAGGACCGATAGGGCCTTGGAGTAGCAACCGCTGGGTTGTGAACCAAGTAAAATAAACGTGTTCATTTATTTTCCGCTGTGCTTACTTTGCGTATTGAACGAACGAAAAAGAAAAGATTTACGATCGCTATTCACCCCCCCCTCTAGCGACGCTTCTCGATCCAACAGATGTCTCTATTGGATGAGGAGTATTTTCAATATAATAGTCAACCTTATCAAGCAATATATTTTCACTACGGGTACAGACTAGATCAACAATTATTTAGATAACGAAAATGAAAAAAAAGCTAAGTTGTGGTCTTCTATTTACCTGTTCAGGTGAGACTTGCTCCAATAAATTCCTCACCTTGCTAATATGTGAAGGAGTTGCCCTCCACTTATTTATTCGTGGCCCTTGGGTATTGTATGGTCTCTGGATTGGGACATGTTCCAGAAACCAAGCCTGCTCATATCCAAAGTGTTACATACTTATGTAAATATAAAAGAAAAATTAATTTAGTAAGAAAGAACTTACAGCCAAAAGCCCGGCAAATCCCTTTAGGTAAGGAATTCGGCTCTTCTGCGCAACTGTATTAGTAGATGAACATAGATCTCCAATAGTAGGCAATTGTGGAGCCATAAATTGATGGATGACTTCGACCCAATTGAAACTACCTATGTTGTCAAAATCATCTACAATATCTACAAGACCTATGGGGACCTTATATGTAGTAGTACAGAACAACACACAAGCAAATATATACAAAACATACAACTTACAAAATACCAAAACATCTTCATCTACTTCTACTCTAGTAGAAAAGGTTTTAAGCAAAAACTCTAACCTCGATCTAGTTGGTTCTTTTTTGGAGAATTGAGAATTGAAAAGAGCACCTGACGCAATAGTTGAATTCATAGGAACATAAGCCCCTCTATCTGCAATATCGAGCAAAAGGGACACATCTCTTCTGGTGAAAACAACTGACACAGTTAAAAACTTAAAGTTTTGACTTGTCGAATCCCAACTTTGAAATATATTGACCAATATGCCACGGATTTGTGGAATGTCTTGTATATTCAAAAAAACAGCAAATGAGGTTTGTTTAATGATCTCTCTGTGCCTTTCATGTAAACAAACAGACGAACGTTGCTTTGCTTTGGCACATGGACCTCCAAAAAATTCAATAAAGTGGCCTAAAACACTGGTCCATTAGAGTTTCTTCTCAAAATCATTTTTTCCCTAAGAATTTTAAAATATAAAATTTTAAATACCTGATTTATTCCTTCATTCATTTTGTAACTGTAAAAAACAAATTAGAGAATCCGCAATGCTTTGCAATAATCCTGTTAAAAAAATTTTAGGGCTCTATTTATCTAATTCAGATACAGATTAAAAAGATCGTCCATTTGTATTTGAATATTTGAAACCATTCCAAAACTGTAACCGAAAAATCATTTTAAACATATGGCATACTTCATATTCGACTAAAGCAAGGAATGCGACACATACCTTGGCCGGTGAAGGAGAGGTTGAACCAGATGCTTGACTCATTCTGCAATAATGAATGGTAGACAAAAATCTTATGAGATGTACGCCTTTCAACGGAAACCCTACAACCGAGTAAGAAATGAGTAAAACTCTAGTTAAATGAGAGGATGACACTATATTACCTCGAAGCGTCTCATCGAAATCCAAAAACTCGGAAGCTAACGGAATGACGCAGGAGGAAAACTGGAGTCTAAGAATTTCCAAATTTTTGTTCGCTCGAAGATTTCCCGGAAGCTGAAGACACGAAAATGCTAATGTGGTGACTCATTTGGACGGGACGTTTGGATGACTCGGGATTTGGAAATGTGGCTCGGATGCATGCAAAATCTCTGCATTAAAAACGTTGTTTGGTGGGAGGGGTATTTTGGGAATTACGCGTGCGATTTGGTAATTCTAAAACTATAGTGCGCGTTTTGGCAATTCCGAACTTCAGCAGCTGTGTTTGGTAAATTGCCGAAAATTATATATATATATCACTTATATATCGCACTATGCACGACTGCGTCGAAATACATAGTAAAATAGTTTTCACTATGCATTCCCTTTAAGTCGTGCATAGTACCATTGGATTATTAGCGTGCTAGAGGAGAGGAGTGAATAACATCGTTCGTTTTTGTTGTTTGATCGTGCTTGTATGTAATTGGTTAGCACAACGAAAACAAAATAAATGGAAACGAATACAAAAGAAACAAACATACACGCACAAAGCCAAGTTTTACATGGTTCGAAACTATGATACCTGCTCCACGGATGAGCTAATGATCTATCCTTACTAACATTCTCTCTTTTCGACAATACACTGGAGGTAGAGAAACTCCTTACAAATATGAGCTTAGAATACAAGCAAATACAAATGTAAAAAAATGAATGAAATACAAGAACACTTTACAAATGAAAAGAGTTTTGCTTGATCGTTGTTGTTCGGTTGCTTTTGGAATGTCTTGAAGGTCAGGAATGCACCAGTAATTCCTCTTCAACTTCCTCAAGAATCGATATAGAAATCTCCCCGTCAAGCTCCTTTTATAAGCACCGCGTCGGGCTACTTTCTTGCGACCAGTCGACTACCGCTCGAATCCAACGACTATTAGCACCGCCGTTTCTCTGGATCATCGCTCAACATATACAAAATAGTCGAATGTTGTTCACACAGTCGAGATGTTGGTCGAGTCTGCCTACTACAATGCTCTCAATCGACTGCTCTACTATAATAGTCGACTGCTTGTCAGAGCTATTGTTTCTCAATCGTTTGAGCATCTCCTCAGACTTCCCGAGCATCAGTGGTCAATCGACTGCTGAGCACCTAGCTCATTTGCTGACTTACCAAGCTAAGTGTTGAGCACTTAGTCTGAGTCCTAAGCTCACAGTGGCCAATCGACTGTTCTCCAATAGTAGCCGACTGTCGAACACCATGATTGTTTCTCGAGCCACACAGTATCAAGCACCCAGTCTAAAAATTGAGCCCCACAATGGGAGTTGGCTACATTGGACCAGTCGACTGTTAAACCTCAAATATGAGATTTGACCCAAGTATGATTCTTTCATACTTGGTCAACCACCCTTAGCATATACCTAAGCCTTCTAACCACCTCCATCAGTCTCACACTCTCAGGGTCCATTCGATTCCTCCACGACTCGTTCACCATTCGCCCTAGCCTAATATTTAACACTTGCACGACTCAAGTGTTTAAATCCTAATATTTAACAATATACAAGTGTTTAAACTCTAATATTTAATATGTATTATCTATTTAAAAAGTTTAAATAGATAATTGTTGGATCGATGTGGTTCGCTAGAGGGGGGGTGAATAGCGAAAAACCTTTTTCTTCGAGTTTGTATCAAAAGAATTGAGTGCAGCGGAAAAGTAAATGAAACAAAAAGAGACAAGTTTATTTTTTACTTGGTTCGTAGCCTTCGGCTACTACTCCAAGGCCCTAACGGTCCTAGACCGTGTACGGAGGGCAATTCACTAAAACACTCCTCCTCGTTGGAGGTAGGAGTTTGACGATTACAAAAAAACTTTCGAAGCAAAATGATAGAGAGACAAACCCTCTCTTCTATTAAAGTAAAATGCAACGATAGAAAAACCTCGAGTAAAAGAAATGTAATATTGAAAACAATAACAAGGATTATACCAACAACTAAAAAGAAAGACCTTAAGCTAGAGTCGGAGAGTCGCAGCGTTGCGGAAGCTTTTGAGCACTTAGAATTGTTGTAAAAACCCTAGGTTAGGACCTCCTTTTATAGCCTTTGAGCCCCTTTTCGAGAGGAACCCTAGCCAATCATATTTGAGCACCACTCCCCTTGAAATTTGGTGATAAATCTTGTGATCCTTTGACTGATGGCCATCACTAGTCATTCTTGGCGACTTCGATCGAGTGCTAGCGCGATCACCGTGTTGGGCCAGCGATCGAGTCCTTCGAGTTGCGATGACGATCCGGCCGCAAGGCAATGTTAGCTTAAAGAAAAAATTATTTCGACGGTCGTCGACCGTCCGATCTCGACCTAGACCACCTATGAGATGTCTTGGGTCGGATCTACGCTTAAGTCTTTCCCCGTAACGAGGATACGACCTTACTTACACTCGCACACACGAGCTTACCTCGATACTTACGTGTTGCTTTTGCTTCCGGCCTTCCACTCAATTCCTTCGGCTCCCTCCGAAGTCACTTGAGTGTCGTCCGACCACCGTGGCTTCCTCCGGGTGTCGCTAACCTTCAGCTCCAGCTATAGCAATTTTCTGCACACTCGATTCAGCTCGTGAGATAACAACATGAGCTTAACTTTGTATCGTTTGCTATAATCAAACTCAGGTTCGACTTAGGTGCCTACTGCACCAACAATCTCCCCCTTTTTGATTTATGGCAAACCCACATACAAAGTTAAGTGCATTAAGAAAAGATATGCATGAATGAGCAGGAGTGTTAAGAGCATGAATGAACAGGAGTATAAAAACTCTTTTTCAAGTGCTCCCCCTTGAGGAATCCTCCCCCTTGACCGAGGGTGAGTACTTGAGAAAGAGTTTTAACTCTCCCCCTTGACGCTTGCTACTAAAAAAGAATTAAGTAACCGAAAATACTTAATATTGGCCATAGTATTTAAAATAAGTTTTAAGTTAAGAAAATGATTTCTTAACCTTGGCCTTTACTTTCGTTTTGTTAACAAGTTAACTTAAAGTTAAGTAAATTACTTTTTGTATTGTTAACGAAAACTAAATGTGTTTAAGTTAAGAATTCCCTTGTTTTGTTAAAGTAAGAAGCCTTGGCCATAAAAATGATCCCTTAACTTTGGCCTTTTTCTCCCCCTTTTGCTATATATCGAAAAGAGTGAGGGTGTGTGTGGGAAAAAAAATTAATTTTTAAAGTCCAAGCATGTTCCACATTATTTCGAAAATAATATACTGAAAATAATTTCATCTATAAAATGTGCGACTCATATTTGGCTTGATTGATATGAAGGATCAACCAGTCCTGGTCAGAGTCGGTTAGTATGTATGATTATACTCCGTGGTTCATAGCGATGCACTAGCTCTACATCTGGAACTAGGAGTAAGGTCCTAACATCTCACACCCATCTACGTGGCTAAGTACACAAACACATTAGTCCTATGTGTTGTGAGATGTATTGGCTCCTTAAATCTATAGGTGCATGATATCTAAGGTATGTCCTATGCTAGTTCCATAATAATGAAAAAGAAAATAGTAGTAAGAACATATAATTTGCAAGTACCTATTCTATTACGCACATGCCCAATTTTCATCTTAATACACTAAATTCGGCTTCGGGTAGGGGTTTAGTAAATAGGTCTGCTAAGTTAGACTTCGATTCGACGTATTCGAGTTGTATTGCTCCGTTGGCCACATGTTCTCGAATGAAATGGTGTTTGACCTCTATATGTTTGGTCCTAGAGTGACATATCGGATTCTTAGTAAGATTAATTAAACTAATGTTGTCTACGTGAAGTTTAGTATTCGTAAAGTCTAACTTAAAGTCGCGGAGAGTGTGCTTCATCCAAAGAAGCTGCGTGACACACTCACCCATCGCGATGTATTCGGCTTCGGTGGTAGATAAAGCAACACAGTATTGTTTCCTACTGCACCAACTCACTAGACTCGAGCCGAGAAGTTGACAACAGCCACTCGTGCTCTTTCTATCGAGCTTACTACCAGCATAGTCTAAATCGGAGTAGCCGGTTAGTTCGAACTCGGTAGATCTAGGATACCAAATACCGACATTAAGTATACCCTTTAGATATCTAAGGATACGCTTAACTAGGGTTAGGTGAGACTCCTTAGCACAGGTTTGAAACCTAACGCACATACTTACTGCGAATAGGATGTCAGGTCGACTTGCAGTTAAGTATAGGAGACTTCCTATCGCGCTCCTATAGTACTTTAAGTCAATGGACTTACTTTCTATGTCTTCTCCTATGTTAACATTTATCGCCATTGGGGTGTTTATTATCTTAGCGTCTTGCATTCCAAATCTTTTAATTAACTCCTTAGTGTATTTCTGTTGATATAGGTATATATCATCCTTAGTTTGTTTAATTTATAGACCTAAAAAGAAACTTAACTCGCCTACCAAGTTCATTTCGAACTCACTTTCCATGAGCGAAACGAACTCGTTTAGTAAGGCTGAGTTAGAGGTTCCAAAAATTATATCGTCTACGTAAATTTGAGCTATGAATATTTCTTTACCTAAGGTTTTTACGAAGAGAGTTGGGTCAACTAAGCTTTGGTTAAACCCTTTTGACTTAAGATGGATTGAAAGTCTCTCGTACCAAGCTCAAGGAGCTTGTTTAAGTCCATAGAGAGCTTTCTTAAGTTTTAGAACATGGTCGGGTTTATCTAGATTTTCGAATCCGGGGGGGTTGGCTAACATAAACTTCTTCTTTAATGTATCCATTTAGGAATGCCGACTTAACATCCATTTGAAACAACTTAAATCCTCGATGTGCGGCATAAGCTAGCAACATTCGAATGGATTCGAGTCTAGCTACTGGGGCATAGGTTTCGTCGTAATCTAAGCCTTCAACTTGACTAAACTCTTTGGCGACTAACCTAGCCTTGTTTCTAACTACTTCACCTTTATCATCAAGCTTATTTCGAAACACCCACCTTGTTCCAATTATCGTTTTGTCTTTAGGTGGTGGTACTAATTCCCACACTTCATTCCTAGTAAATTGAGCTAGCTCTTCTTGCATTGCAATAATCCAATCGGGATCAAGAAGAGCTTGTTCAATTGATTTGGGTTCTATCTTTGAAATTAAGGAAATTTGACTAAGGTTCCTATAGGATGCTCTAGTTCGAACTCCTAGATTAGGATCTCCTATCACTTGATCGATAGGGTGGTTAGTTTGAATCCTAGATTGGGTTGGGTTTGTGTCACCTAATGCTTGATCAATGGGGTGACTTGGTTGAACACTAGTTTGACTCGAATCACTTGTCACTTGGTCGACAAGAGAAGTTGGTTGATGTGGATTAGACTCGATCTCAGGGTCGGAGACGAGTTTGGTATCAGTGGGCTCAACACTTGGGGTCATTAAGGGTTTTGTAGGTTCGAGTACTTCATCGAACACTACATTAATAGTCTCTTCGACTTTAAGGGTATCGTGGTTATATACCCTATAGGCCCTACTCGTGGTTGAGTATCCTAAGAAGATTCCGGTGGAGGTTTTGGATTTGAATTTCCCTAGGTGGTTCTTGGTGTTTAAGATATGTACCTTACATCCAAATACCCTAAAGTACTTGATGTTGGGCACTTTATTGTGATAAATCTCGTAGGCGGTCTTAATGCGCCTCTTTACCATAAGGATCCTATTCTGGACATAGCAAGCCATGCTAACGGCTTCTGCCCAAAACCTATCAGGTAGGTCGTATTCGTTCAACATGGTCCTAGCGGCTTCTTATAGAGTTCGGTTTTTCCGCTCCACTAGGCCATTTTGTTGAGGGGTCCTAGGGCAAGAGAATTCATGGTGGTATCCGTTTAGGTTACAGAAGTCGGTGAACCTTTGATTTTCGAATTCACCACCATGATAGCTTCTAAGTCTTTTAACCTTAAGGTTTTTTTGGTTCTCGATTAATTTTAATAGATTGATTAATTGATCTAGGGTATCATTTTTATGTTTGATGAACCTAACCCAGGTAAACCTGGAGTAGTCGTCAATTATGACTAAGCAATATTGGCTTCTATTGAGTGACTTGGCTCCATGTGAATCGAATAGATCCATATGCAGGAGCTCAAGTACACTTGAGGTTCGTTCTTGGTTAGTTAACTTGTGTTGTGTCCTAGGTTGTTTTCCTTGTTGACAAGCATTACAGATTTTATTAACCAAATTGTTGAGGTTGGGTAAGCCTCTGACTAAGCCACTCTGACTCATCTTGTGGACGAGTCTTAGGTGCGAGTGACCGAGTCGTCGGTGCCACAACCATGATTCCTCTTCCTGTGTCATAAGACATTTGGCTGAGGATTTGATTAAGTTAATTGTATAAATGTTATTTGTCCTAGTTCCTTTGAGTATTGTTTTAGCTGTTTTATTTGTTTTAATTACACATTCATTTTCTAAAAATACGACCTTATAGTTATTGTCACATAATTGGCTTACGCTAAGCAGGTTATATTCAAAATTCTCTACAAGTAATACATTTTTAATAACAAAATTCGAGTTAAGCTCGATATCACCTGATCCGATGATTTTGAGCTTGCCGTTATTCCCAAAGGCTACCGATCCTTGTCGTTTGAATCGAAGCTTCGTGAATTTGAGTTGATCCTGGCCATGTGCTCGAGCAATCACGCCCAACATCCATCGATCCTACACACAAGGTGGTTGGATCGATGTTAGATTTTTTTTTTAAAAAAAAATTGGTTGTAAGTTGTTAAACCTAGGTCATCTCACCTGTGTCTATATGATCAAGCATGTTATACTTATGTGTTTTTTTGTGAGATGACTTCCAATTAAGTTGATTAAGTGGATTTAGGTTCAAGTAATTTTATGTTAGATTTGGATTTGACCCTAGGCTTGTCAAGTTTACCTTTTCAAGATCATGGCTTCCAGATCGTGGCGAGGCACAGGGGCCTTCTTTTATCGGATCATCGACCACTTCCTTAGACAAAGCCATTTTCAAGAAAATGATGACTTGACTCACCTAAGACTATTTCCTAGTCTAACTGGTTATTTTTGAAAAGAGGCTCCCCGAGGCTCAATCTTTTCGAAGAATTTTAGTTGGTTATGTTCGTGTTCTAAGTGAGTTCACAAGTTTTAAAGCACAAACTTTCTAAGTTAAAGCATGCAATTTCTAAGTTAAAGCACAAACTTTCTAAGTTAAAGCATGCAATTTCTAAGTTAAAGCACAAACTTTCTAAGTTAAAACATGCAATTTCTAAGTTAAAGCACAAACATGTTTTGTACTGGCTCCCCCTAGACCGTTGAATCGATTCGGTCTATCCACATAGTGGATTTGGTCCTTGGGAACCCAGTACGGGTTGGATCCTAGAGTTGAAATCAAAAAGTTCTTAGGGACCCATGCTTGGACATGTTTCCTATGTCGACTTACAATCGACATATACGACCTATTAGTCGTGTTTGAGTTAAACCCTAGTCCAGCCTTGTTGTACATGACCCTTTGAGATCCAAGTAGGAGGTCAAGTCCTTTGGATCCCGAAGTGAACCTTTCCAACGTATTCCTAAGATCTTCAACTTGACTTTTCAAGAGAGAGTTCTCAACTTCGAGTTTTTCAACCCGAGTTGAGTCCTTCTCTTGAACTCGACTAGTCGAAGAGGTTAGGGAGACCTCGTGTTTGAGGAGTTTAACTTCCTCAACCAGGGTCTCGACCTTGGACTCGGACTTAGCTAACTTCCTAGACAAAAACCTAACCGTATTATGTAAAGTATTAAATAAAGTTCGACTTACTTTAAGGGTATCGTGATCCGTGGTGGCTTGACTTGAAGGTAGCTTCGTAGTCCGAGTCATCCTCAGGTTCTGACTCAAGTTCAGGTTCGGTCTCCGTGTCTGACTCAATCGATTTCGCCATGAAGACGTGGTCTTCGTCTTCTTCGGATGACGCTTCTTCCCATGTCGCATTGAGGGCCTTCTTGTGCTTAGGTGCTTGGTGGTTGAGTTTGGGGCACTCGGACTTGATATGTCCAAACCTGTTACACTCATAACACCTAATATTAGAACTTTTAGGCTTACCTTGGTTGGGTCGAGTCGTGGTTCGCTTTCGTCCCTTGGCTATCCTTCGAGCTAGGTTCATTAGTTCGGCAGTCAACTTCTTCTTCGGATTCGTCTTCCTCCTCGGTTGGTGGTGGCTTGCTTGCGATTTTCTTCTTCTTTGAACCTGCAAACAAGGCTATACCCCTCTCGGGTTCCGAGTTGGACTGCTCATGTAATTCGAAATCAGAAAATAATTCGTCTATTCTAACTTTAGAAAGGTCCTTGGAAACCTTGTAGGCGTCGACCATGGATGCCCACAAGGTAGTCCTTGGAAAAGAGTTTAGAACATACCTTATAAGGTCGCGGTTTTCGACCTTTTGTCCGATTGTGTGTAGGTTGTTGACGATGTCCTGGATGCGGGCGTGCAATTGTGTTGCCGTCTCGTGTTCCTGCATTTTTAGTGTGTATAATTTATTGAACAACAAATCACGTTTGCAAACCTTAGCTCGATCTCGACACTTTCGGCCCAGAGATCTCTTGCGATGAAGGGTCCGACGGTTTAGCTCCTCCTTGGATAGCCCGCTGCGCAGATTTGAGTCGCCTTTGCATCTGCCTCGACTTGTCGTTTCGTGGCAATGGACCACTGATTGTAATCCAAGGATTCACCTTCTTCATTAGTAGGAAGGGTGAACCCGGTTTGGATCACAATCCACATCTCTATTTGGGTTTTTAGGAAGCACTCCATCCGACCTTTCCAGTAACGGAAATCGTCACCGTTGTAAAACGGTGGTCGGACGGTGCTAAAACCCTCGAGATGGGCCATTAACACGAAAGACAAATAGAGACGAAAAAAACTAGCAACGACAAAAAACACAAAAACAAGTACCAAGACTCGCGTCTTGGATTAGTAGTGCGGGAGAAAAACCTAACAAAGCGAAATAAATAATAAAAAAAATTAAAAGAAAAATAAATCTGTAAAAATGGCTAGATTGGTGGTTTCACCAAATCTTAGCAACCCCCGGCTCTGATACCAATTGTTGGATTTCTTCGAGTTCGTATCAAAAGAATTGAGTGCAGCGGAAAAGTAAATGAAACAAAAAGAGACAAGTTTATTTTTTACTTGGTTCGTAGCCTTCGGCTACTACTCCAAGGCCCTAACGGTCCTAGACCGTGTACGGAGGGCAATTCACTAAAACACTCCTCCTCGTTGGAGGTAGGAGTTTGACGATTACAAAAAAAACTTTCGAAGCAAAATGATAGAGAGACAAACCCTCTCTTCTATTAAAGTAAAATGCAATGATAGAAAAACCTCGAGTAAAAGAAATGTAATATTGAAAACAATAACAAGGATTATACCAACAACTAAAAAGAAAGACCTTAAGCTAGGGTTGTTGGCGACTTAGTTGTCGAGAGTCGCTTGGAGAGTCGCAGCAGCCATAAGCTTTGAGCACTTAGAATTGTTGTAAAAACCCTAGGTTATGACCTCCTTTTATAGCCTTTGAGCACCTTTTCGAGAGGAACCCTAGCCAATCATATTTGAGCATCACTCCCCTTGAAATTTAGTGATAATGATGGTCATCACGGCGATCACCGAGTGCTAGCCGTAGTCACAAGACTGATGGACGACGATCGACGAGTCCTTCAGTGAGTTAGACGGTCGGCCGATCCGAAGGCAATGTTAGCTTAAAGAAAACATTATTTCGACGGTCGTCGACCGTCCGATCTCGACCTAGACCACCTATGAGATGTCTTGGGTCGGATCTACGCTTAAGTCTTTCCCCGTAACGAGGATACGACCTTACTTACACTCGCACACACGAGCTTACCTCGATACTTACGTATTGCTTTTGCTTCCGGCCTTCCACTCAATTCCTTCGGCTCCCTCCGAAGTCACTTGAGTGTCGTCCGACCACCGCGGCTTCCTCCGGGTGTCGCTAGCCTTCAGCTCCAGCTATAGCAATTTTCTGCACACTCGATTCAGCTCGTGAGATAACAACATGAGCTTAACTTTGTATCGTTTGCTATAATCAAAACTCATGTTCGACTTAGGTGCCTACTGCACCAACAATAATTATAATATCCTTGATAGCGGAGCCAATAAACATACAATTGGAATGAATTATGGCATTGCTACTGTACTCCATTAATTATGAACACAAATTTAAAATTGAACTTATTGCATTAAATTTGAACACAAATATAAAATTGGGCTGGACTTAGCTCAGGATAGTCCTCATGCACATCCATTCAATTTCGACCTTAATTACTTGATTCGTATATCCGATAAATTCGGAAAACAATTTATAAATACTCAGAAATTAATCTCTAGAATATTTATATCCAATGAAATTCGATTCTCTTAGTTGTTCTTTTAAATTTTTACCGCAGTACTGTATCCCGGGCGTTAAGAAAAAGAAATCTCAGTTCATTCTTGAAATGACAGCGCTGAGAAAAACTTTGGTTAACTTGTACTGTTTTGTACTCAGCCATGTTTTCATCCTTCGAAGCTATGCCAACTAAATTAAAAGTGTGTCCACCAATTACTCCTATTATTGAATGTACAAGTGTCGTTCCCATAGGAATGACACGAAGTGACTAAGATATGACGATGTTTACAGATAAGATATGAATCGATTTCGAAAAAGATCTAAAGTTTTTTTTTTGAATTCAGATAACTCTCATATGTCTTGACCACTATGTCAAGACTCATAGAACTCTCCGTGATTTATCTCCCTCACAATGACTATGGGATAGATCGATAGAGACGATTAAATTGACGGTTCTAATCTTTTCAAAATGTACAAGTGTCATATTCGACAAGTCTAAAAGTTGATTAACAAATATGATTTTTTTTTTAAATTAATATCAAAATACCCGAATCTTCGATCCGACTAATCTCTGGAAGTAATTGACTATCACTAGGACTGCTCATGCAAATATTTTCTATTATAATTGTATCTTGATGACTAATTAATAAAAAAAAATTCCATAGAACAAGATTGATCACTTAATCAGACTTAAAATTTAGATATCTAATACTAGTAAAAAAATACAAATGATACGATGGAGTTGTTAGAGCCTTCTTTCAAAGTTTTTTTCAAAGATCTAAAATACCAACTAGACAATACAAATAGAGAAATACAACAACAATAAAGTCTTATCCCACTAAGTGGGGTCAGTTATATGGATCATTTTATGTCATTGGATTCTATCTGACTATCCCCTATTATATCATCATCTATATTTAAATAAATTTTATCTTATTTTATTATTGTTAATTAAGTCTTTTTTGATCATCCTCTCTCTCGTTTGATGTGTATATTTGACCTCATTTCATATCGTATAATTGGAATATTTATTGGTCGTCTAAATATATATCCGTATCACCTTAAATGTGTCTCTCCGAGTTTTTTTTTCCATAAATGCAACATCAACTTTTTCTTTAATGTTCTCATTTTTTATTCTCTCCATTTTTATATGTCCGTACATCCACTCTAACATTCTCGCAAAAAGTGCACAAAAATCTAATTAAAATTACAATGATAAAAACTTTGTAATTAAATTGCGACGGCTAAACTAAACTAAGAGCAACGAAGAAAGTAACGTAACGAGAAAGGTCAATGTAATTGCAACGGTAAAACTTACTATAACCGCAATTGAATTTTGGCCGTAATTAAAATGAGACCAATAATAATAAAAAGGGCATTGCTAAATATGGTTCCTGGTATTGCTAGGCTTGTGTTGCTCTAGCGCAACACTTTGGATAAAGGAAGAATCACAAGAGTGTGCTCTTTGTAAACTGTACGTAATACATTCCTCCTGTTCTCCCCTTCCCTCGTCGATTGCAAAAGGAATTACCGACAAAAGCTCGCTCCGTTCGCGATCTTCTCGGTAGAATCCCGCGCGGAAAGCAAGAAACCGCAAGCGCCAAGCCGTCTGGAGTCTGCTTCGGAGGACTTAAAGATGACGACGACTCCAGTTCGTGTCTACTTCTGCTGCAACATTGTGGCCCCTCCTCGCTGCGCCGCTGGTCCCGGAGCACGTGACGTGACGTGGGTCTGCTCGCCGAAGTAGATTCCGTGACTTGCCTCGCCGAGCTCGCCGGCCGTTTCGGCCAGGAGCCCGTCCAGGATCTCCAGTCCCACCTCCCGCGCCACCTCCCGCTCTTCCTCCTCCGCCGCCGGGTGCAGCAGCAGCACCCGCCGCGCTTCAGCCCCCTCCCGGTCGCAGGCGGCGGCGGCCGGAAGTCCCTCGATGCGCGCCGGCATCTCGCCCTCGCTGGCCGACGCGTCGCCCGCGAAGATCTCTTGCGCGAGATGGAAGAGGAGCTTCCCTTTCCAGCGATGGCGCAACGGGCGGAGGAGGCGCCGGCTTTCGTCGTCTTCTTCTTCGGCGGCGAACGTGCCGCGGCGAAGGAGGAGGCAGGGGAGCTCGAGTTCGAGCCGGTGGAAGATGAGCTGATCGACCGGGCTGGGGCTCGAGCAGCATCTCCATTTCTCGCCCGCTGAATTCGTTGCGTGATCAAAAATAGACTTTGCGTATCTAAAACCCGGATTCTGATCCTTCAACTCGCAGCTCCGGCAACACTTTTCGCCGGCTGATGGCCGTGACTGCAAACACAACAAAAACAAATTAGGAAAAAAAAACAACATGACGACTGAATCCCAATAAGAAAGCACGAAAATTACTCTGTTATTTGATGTGGGAACAGCAGAGGAAGGCAATGGTTTGGACTTGGAATCGTTGGTATCAGGGAGATCAGAAGACTGGAACAGGGACGCCAGAGTGGGAAGCGATCCAGATTTGGAATGTGGCTTCTTGATCCGCCCCGTGAATCGCTCGGAATCGGCTTTGTTGCACTTGTTCAGGACCACATTGACAACTACTTTTGGCTTGCTTGGCTCAATCTTGGGGTGGTGTTCCCCGGCGGCCGGAGTTGGTGTTTTCTCGGTCAGCGACGACGCTCTGGCTTTTGTTTCGTTCAGCTTGATCTCCTCCACCACTCGCTTCACCATTTCGAGAGAATGGTGGCGGTTTCTTGGGCTCTTATTCTCGTCTTGATATGGCTTCCCCGAGTTGTAATCCCTGTTTTTGGGCGACTTCGAGTGGTCGAAGTATGTGGCTTGGCAGAGCCTGTTGATCTGCAAAGAAAGTCTTCGGTCGGCGTCGACGCCTCTCGCCGACGTCGAAGCGCGCGGTGACTCCGGCAGGGAGCGGATGCCGAGGTCGACGTTGCAGCTCAAGTTCTGTAGAGGCGGCCGCCGAGGTCTTCCCCTGTTATGACCGCCGACGACGGCAGCATTGATATCCTCGCTCCCACTCTCCCACGGGCACTTGCGTGCCGGCGGCTTCACCGGTGGAGAAGTCTCCAGCCCCATTAACCGGGCCACCAGGCCGGGCGTTCTAAGCGCGGCCTCACCTCGGGACAATGTGCTCTTCTTCTCCTCATCCTTCGACGCAACGATCTCAATTCCAACCTGACCAAACCAACCAACGGTAAATCAGATCGAGATCGTAATGCAGATTTTCTTTAAACGAACTCACCGGAATCTCTTTAAACTCTTCTGCTTTCTTCTCATCCAGCTCCAAGCTGTTCCTGGGAGCCTCTAATCCTGACATACACACATACGTACCATGACGGATCAGCAGCCTTACTCACTCCAAAAACAATCAAATAGATACATTTACCTTCGGGTCGATGCAGCGGAAGCGAGGAGGAAGACGATGAGGAAGGAGGAGGAGGAGGAGGAGGAGATGCAAAGGGCGCTGTGCAGCAGGAGGCGTCGCCGGCGAAGAGCAAGTGGTGGAAGTGCAAGTAGTGAAGCACCCCGCCCATGCAACCCGGAGCAGCAGCAACAGCAGCAGTCTGCTTGCGGCAGTCAGCTTTAGACGAAGCCTTTCTGCCCATCTCGACTCGACCTCCAAAGGCTCCGTCAATCTCTCTCACTGCTTCACGGATTAATAATCAACGCAAAAAGGAAAGCAAAGAGGAGGAGGAGGCGGCGGCGGGCGGATAATCCAGTTAGTAAACGAGGGCGGTCCTTTTCAAACGCGAAGACTGAACCGGGAACCGATGCCGTGGGGGTGGGGATCCGACTGGGCCGGGCGGCAGAGGCGGCCGGTCTGGCGCCACATTAATTACCATTAGCCTGCACGAATAATTTATTTACTGTGCGGCACGGTTAATACTAAAAATAAATATTTGAAAAAAAAAATAAAAAGAAAGGGCGGAGGCAGGCCATGTGTTGGATCGCAGCCAATAATGAGGATTAGTTAATGCTGGGTTTTTGTTGGATTGTTATGGGCGATTTGAATTTTCAAAGTGGACCGGATCGGATCGGAATCTTAACAAGATTCGAGGGACGGAGAAGGGAAGGGAAGGGAAGGGAGGGGTCTGGACCGTGCCGAATTAATTGGGCGTACGGACCGGCGGTGGATGTGACGAGGGCGGTGGTGATCGACTGCTCTGGCAATTGCGCGATTCGTTAATCGTTATGGATAGGACGACGAAGGGACCCACATCGGAGCAGGTAACTGCCAGTGCCTTCGTCTTGGTTTTTTTTTCTCGCGCTTCGCTGTGAACATGAAATTTTATTTAGGCGGCAACTGCAAGTCAAATCAAATAGTGTTTTGCGCCCAAGGGTTCATATCAAAATACAAATTTCTACGATTCTGAAATTTATTCAGTAAAAAAAATATGATTTGAATCGTTGTTAAAAATAATATGCTTGTAAAATTCAAATTGATTTATGAAAAAATTATAAATATTTTTATAATTTATTTTTGATAATCAATAGAGATCATTTATATTTCAATCTTATTTATCTTAATTATTGATAAAATGTTTCGAATATCCATGAGATAGAATTTATCATTCTTAGAAATTAATTAAATCGAAAATTCAGATACTCTGATATTAATTTTAAAAAAATTATGAGAAAAAAAACAGAGAACATTACTATCTGATTAAATACAATTAATTAGATTGAAGTCCCGGTGAATAAACAAACGACGAATAGTAGCTACCAATAATTGTTGGTGGATAAGGTGAATGGCTTTGGGCTCTGTGTCTATATTTTTGAATTTATATGATAATGTCACCGAAAGAAATTTAATAATTTGGTGGCTGTTATTGAATAAAAAAATAACTTTAATTTAAAAAATAATAATAATGCACGTGGTGGGCTACGATTACTATGGACGATGAGATTTTGAGCATTTATATTTTCTTTGTGGGAATGCGTGATAAATTCTTTTAACAAAATGAAAATGCTAATTCTGGAATGGAAAAATAATAAGTAATTGGAGTAAAAAAAAAAAAAAAGACCTTCAATTATACTACAATGTACATCGAGAAAAAAAAATACTTTTCAACTGAGCACACACACATGCAACAAATTCATCGAAAGATGGATAGTGCTTACGTGAAAAGAAGTCACCTTTTTAAAAAGTCCAATTCTTTCGCTCCTTAGAAAGAAAGTCGACCGACCTGCACGAGAGATGAATCGTGTCTACTAAAGATTCAAATTAAGTGCATTCTTTTTAAAACTAAACATCTCAATTTACAATTTACCGTATTTCACCAAAGGAACCCATCTAAAATTTGAAATCATACTTTACTTCTTTTTTTAATCAAAAGACTGACTCAATTTCAAAAAGATACCTTTCTGATAAAAGTCTAGAAATATATATTTTTTTTCGTGTAGTACTGATTTTTTAAAATTAATATGATGCATTAAGTACTTCGATTCTAAACTTTTGAATACCAGGAGACTCAGAAAATAAAGTTGTATATTTTTTTTACATTCTCAATACTCTTTTCTTTCACTTTAGGTCTTAATTTTAGAATTTTAAATTCTTTAAATATATTAATAAATTTCGATCAAAATTTATTAATGATCTTAACTCAACTCCGGTTGAATCCAATGCAAGTCCGATGGATTTTTACAATGATTTTGAGTCCAACCGTATTCTAAAATCTCAACTTCAAAGTCTTTTTACTCGTGCACAACATATTTTTTTAAATTTAACATCCGTATAAATTGACATATACCCATAACTTAATATAGAATGTTCAAATCAAGATTGCATATCATATTTACACTCTCTATATTTTCTCTTCTACTTTATGCTCATATTTCATAATTCCAAATCTTTTAAATTCTTTAAAAAAATTTAATCAAAATTACTTTAGTCAACTCTGATTAGACTTAATTCAAATTTGATATATTTTTATGGCATCTCTCAATCTCATTATGGTAAAAAAATTCAACTTCAAAGACATCTTAATTATGCAGAGCTTGTTGTCAAAAAATTAAAACCTTTAACATGTCTTTCTGCAAAAGATTGAAATCATCAATCTAAAAGTTCCCACCGACCAGTCCCATGACCATTATGAAAGAAGATAAATTACGAAAAATTTTATGAGTTTTGACGTGGTGACCAAGACATATGAGAGTCATCTAAATTAAGAAAAAGACTTTAAACCTTCTCCAAAATCGATCCACATCATGTATACTATTGTACCTTAGCCACCACGTTATCCCGTGGAGATAATCTTTAATATGTCTTTGAATACTATTACGATTGTGCAATGCTAAGATACTCTTGAAGCTAAACTTTTGACTATAGTAAAATTGAAAGGCATCATAGAAATCTATTAAATTTGAATTGAATTCAATAAGAGCTCATTAAAATCATCAATAAATTTTGATCAACATTTAAAGATTGATTTTCAAAACTCAACAGTACAAACAAATAATATTTTTGGACTTGGACGGGAGGAATAATTTTAAAATTAAATGCATTTTTTTTATATAAAAAGCAAAATGTGGTATGCCTTTTGAAAAAATTCTGAATTTTATATGCGGCTTGGATAAAAATATCATACAATTTAATATTGGCACAAGTAACTTAGTGCTGAATAATATAAAATGCAAAATTGGCACATGGAAATCAAATTGTCTACTAAAGGCAATAAATCCATTTCTCTCTCTCTCTCCTTTTTTTTTAAAGGAACTTTTTCTCTTTGTTTTTTTTTTTTGTTTCCTTTCCTCGCGTTTCTCCTTTTAAAAAATTGCCATGGACTTATCCATCATTCCACGCTTTATGACATTAATCCACAATCATTGGGCAAGTGAGAAAGCACAAAATGCTGAGATTTATTCAGTAATTGATAAATATTTATCCCTAATAGAATTGGAACGGAGAAGAAAAAGAATTTCAGAGCAAAAACAACTCAGAAGAAAAATAAAAGAAAAAAAATCGAAAAAATTAAAAAAAAAACACAAAAAATCAAAATACAACGACGGAATCTATTGTGCCCAGGGCCGCTGACCACCGCCGCACGAGGTCGACTGTGGCTCGAGCAACCTCGCCCGAGTCACTGCCCGAGAGGTTACTCATGCGGAGTCATCAACCGATGCCCCGATCTCACCTCGCCCGATCGATAGCTTGGATTGTTGAAGAAAAAAAAGGGACAAAAAAAAAAAAATTAAAAGCGATCCGCTGACCAATTCTTGAACTCGTGAAATGAAATAAACAAAGTAAAATTTTCGACGGATTTTATTACCACCGCACCAGATGCTACTTGTCTCTTACCAGTGCTTTCGAAATTTGATTGACCTTAATACCGTGCTGTTCAACGATTGATATATGCAAGAACATGCTCTAATGGGATTGGGGAACGGAACCCTAGAGTTCTTCCTAGTTCAAGGCCTAAAACTGATATCTTCGTCCAAATCATCGTAATTAGGGGAGAAAAGAAACGATTGAACTGGAAATTCTCAGATCAGAGGGCGGTAGCGTACCTTGTTTGACGGATCTCCCATTAAAGGGGAAGAATTTTGGGGTTTCAGTGGGTGAAGGCATAGAAGATGGTGGCGATGTAGACGGCGAGCGCGGTGGAGACGAGGGTGACGAGGGTGGCGACGGCGCGGACGGCGGACTGGCTGCCACAGGAGAGCAACCCTAGGCGAATCTGGATGACATTAACCATGGAGAGGACGAGGAAGACGCAGCCCAAAACGGATCCGATAGCAGAGCCGAGCATGCCGAAGCGGAGGACGCGGGCGTTGATGTGGGCACGGAAGGCCTCGTCGATGTCGTCGCTGTTGAGGAGGTTGATGGCGAGCTTCAGCCCCTGCGCGACGAGGCTAGAGAAGAGGAAAAAGCTGAAAGATACGACCTCGAAGATGAGGAGGTTGCGGGCGACGTCGAGGCCCGGATCGCACTCCGACCGATCCTCCAGGCTGTGCTGGCCAGGGGAGGCGATGGAGAGCCCCACGAAGACGGCGACGGTGAAGAGAGAATTCACATTCACCATGCCATCGAGGGCCGTCACGTGGATGCTGGTAGTAGTTCTGCTATAGTCCCCTCCGTCGCCGCGGCCGCCTCTACTCATGGCGGACTTGTACCGCTCCTACTCCGATCTATTGACAAATCGCCAAATCGGGAAGAGAACAACAGAAAAGGAAAGTTAGAAAAGCGATGATCTGCTTAGGAAGCCATGGAAACGCAAATGGAGTGCCCGACGAAGAGGCGACCGATCGAATCCCGCAGGACCTGGAAAAGGGAAAGAGAGCAACGAAACTAAATATTGTTTACTACCGAATAAACAACCGAGCAAATAACAGTAATTCACTCGTAACGTTTCTCTTCAATTATTTCGATCGAATTGGATTCGGTCAGGATTGGAGGGACGATCATAACAACGAACGAAAACAATATATATTTTAAACGGTAATTTATCAAAAGCACACATTAAATTTGAAATTATTCAAATATAATTTTATAATTTCATATTTATTAAAAGACATATCTCATTTCTTTTTTACTTCTTCCATCAAATGTAAATATCAAACTGATCGAAAAAAATGATATTGAAAATTTAAATCTCAGATCCATTGTGTTACTGAGAATATAATTTTCAGTACTATCCTTTTTTCAACCAGTTGATATTATACGTGGTATTGAGAATTTAAATCTCATCGCTACTGTGTTACTGGGAATAAAATTCTCAGTACCACTGTATTTCTGAGAATAAAATTTTCAACACTATTTTTTTTCTATAACAGAGTGATATTGTATATGGTGCTAGGAATTTAAATCTCATGACCACTGTGTTTCTGAGAATTTAAATCTTAGGATCACTGTATTCCTGGGAATATAATTTTGAACATTTGTTTTTTTAGGCGAACTTGATATTGTACGTAGTGTTGAGAATTCAAATCTCAAGATTATTGTGTTCTTGAGAATATAATTTTTAACATCACTTTTTTTTCGACCAGCTTAATATCCATATTCGACGTGAGAGGTAAAAAAAAAAGAGATATATTCTTTGATAAATATAAAATTACGTGTGATTGTATTTGTTTAATTTTAAACTTGAAATTCGTTCAATGATAAATTACCGTATTTTAAATTACTATATAATTCGATAGATCTAACAACTAGGAACAAATTGTACAAGGATTCATACGAAATCATCGTGCGCAATATGGCACATGAAATCATCGTGCGGAATATTAAAACTCTTGTTTATGATATCCTATCGAAAAAACGCTACCAGTAGAATAGTAGCTTTCCATGACATTGTTACGCACTCTAATATCATCCCACATTTATCTTAATTTATTATCAGACGGATGATTTATTAGACTATTTTATTATAATATAATAGTCAACACAAATTTAACAGAATTTCAAATAAAAGAATAATTTCATATTATAATGTTCAATTACATTTTACGATACTTTTTCTTGACAATTTGGTCAATCTTCGGAGCGTCAATTACAAAAGTGTTACTGTAACAGAATTATAAAAATAGAAAAATATTTAATGAAAAATTAATAGCACATATAAGTCATAAAGAAATAAATGGGCCTGACTTGAATTAGTTAGTAAATACATGAGAGGCTAAAATTTGATTTCCAACGAGTATTCTTTGTCCATATATTTTTCAATATGATTCTTGATTTATTTTCCTTCTAAAAGTGTGGGACAAAAGATCGTTAATAACAATATTATATTTTTTTCACAAAGAAAGAAGTAAAAGGGAGAATAATGGGTTAGTTTTTGTGTTTGTTAAACTTAATAATCTACCTAAAAATTGACAATTATTTTCAAATTATGGTCTCTCTTAGAAAAATAAATAAAGTTGAAGAAGAGAAAAACAATAGGGAAGGAAAAGAGTTTAGTGGAGAAGAGTGGTCTCCGTCTCCCAAGATTTTAAAAAAATCATCCCCTTTTCTATTCCTCTTTGTTTACCTTATATAGAGGGTGGGAGTCGACTAGAAGTATTTTACCTTTATACCCTTGTTATGATGTTAGGAGACAACCGTTAACAAGAATCTTTATTTATAGGGCGACGAAGGGACCAAAATATATGAGCGATGATGAGAAAACCATTAGTGTAAATCTGATACTCAAGTGTTCGAAAAAAGCCGTTTTGAAGTGTAACTAAACATCTACTTGGGAAAGAAATTGAGAAAGATTCACAGTGCTGGGAAAATAGGCACTCGGGCATATCCAAGTGCTCGTTACTCAGGATAACTCTGGTGCTCAAGAGGACTTTGGTGCTCAATACTCGAGAGACCTCTAGTGCTCAGGAGGACTCTATGGTGCTCAGTACTCAGGTGCTTAATACTTGAGAGTCCTCTGGTGCTCAATACTCGAGAGTCCTCTAGTGCTTGGGAATATCACTTGAAAGTCATGCATAGCACTCGAAACATCCATGATGTCCAAAAAGACCACCATGCTCGGGAAAACATATAAAGATGAGAACCATAGCAATCAAGATATCTACAATGATCGGGCAAACAACGATGCTCGAATATTCGGTAGGAGAACTAGAGTTCTCGGGCCAGACGGATACTCAGAAATATCAACAGTGCTAGGTACTCGGGAGGAATTTGGTGTTGGGAAAGATTATCATATAGTAACATACCAATATCTAAGAATACCGACTATCATCACATGTCCTCCCTTTAAGTCAGACCGAATAGCGGAGTCAAATGAAGTTTGATAAATATCTAAGGATAGTCATGCGGAAGACGAACGCGCCTCTAGTCTGAAAAAATTGATAGTGTTTGAGGAGACTATGGTGCTCGGGAGAGAAGAGAGCCACATTAATTGAGATATTCATAGTGATCGGGCACACAACAGTGCTCGAGTATTCGATAGGAGAATTAAAGTTCTCGGACCAAACAGGTGCTCGAACTCTGATGCTCAAGAGGGTTATCTCGTTGATAATTGGATGTTAGCATCTATCATAATCAATATGCGAGTTGATAATGTTGGTGTCCAGTGAATGAGGTGCAATTTAAATGCGGGCATAATAGCGGTATAACACTGCTTAGGCGAAGTCGAAACTAGAGTTGGACTTTATCTTCTTAAGACGAATTTGTCCCGCACACGGTGCTTACGGAATATGATAATCATCTCCCAATATACCACGACTTTATCTTACGATAGCAACATTAATTGCAAATCGCAAGACTTTCGAACCAAAGAAGCTTTTGAACTCTCCAGAATACAAGTATGTAATGCAATGTTTGTTTTTCCTAAATTGGAATGAATTTAATGCAATAATGAAGTGAGAGATCTTATTTATACTCGTGAAGGGGTAGAGGAACCTTTTGGTTCAATTAAATCTCATTCGTTCAATTTAATTGGATGATCTAGATCACATCCATTCCTAAGGGATACAATGTCTCTTCATTTGAATATATTTAAGTCTTTCATTTTTAATTTGATGACCAAGATTGAACCATCCAAAGGGCATTTATGTCCTCTCATTTGAACAAACTTGATTTATCCATCTTAATCCGATGATTCAGATTAAGCCATATTAATTTCTCATTCATCTAAATTGAGAAAATTATTTATTGGTTCAATCAATTTTCCAATAATCCTCCACATGAATGAAAATTAATGCATGCATATATGTTGACACCAAAGGAAAGTTCAATCGAAAGATTATTACATCAGGAGAAATAACTTGTGGCTTTGAACCTTCCGTAGTAAAATACCATCGGATTTTATTAAGCTGTTTAGTGAACACAATATCTTGAACTACTCAGTCGTTTGTGTAAACCAAGACAATGATACATACACAATAATCTTTCTCATATCTTTTATGATTCTCACAGTTATATCCATTTTGGCCATGAACATCTTTATTCATAAATGTTTTATTGAAGTGACCCGTCTTCACACTTATATATATAGGTGACCTCCTATCAAGAGTATTCTATCATACTCTACTTTTATAAATATATGAGTCATTAAAAATTTATAACTTAACCTCACTACATGCGATAAGAAGCACTTTTCTATCCTAAGAATGAGAGTAAAACTAGTCAAGTACTCATACGAACTTTCATAATTTCATTGTTCCATTGAACCAAGATCTTGGGATTTCTAGTCAACAAGGTAGGGTTACCATTATGAATGTTCTTATTTGTAGATTTTTAATCTCATTCTTCTTGATGTGCAGTATATTTGATCTCTATTTGAATTTTTTGTTAACGGATCTGTCAAGTTATCTTTTGATTTGACATAATCAACAGAGATAACTCTATTTGAGGTCAACTGCTTAATGGTGTTATGTCGTCGACAAATATGTCATGATTTACCATTGTATATGTTATTTTGTACCCTTCCAATTGTCAATTGATTATCACAATGTATCATTACGACAGACATTGACTTTGCCCAATATGTGATATCCTCTAAGAGGTTACAAAGTCATTCAACCTCTTCTAAGACTTTATCCAAAGCTATAAACTCCGATTTCATAGTTGATTGAGTTACACATGTTTGTTTCGTAGAGTTTCATGACATCGCTCCTCCACTAATGGTAAATATATATCCACGGGTGAATTTAGAGTCTTTTGTGTTAGATATCCAATTTGCATCATAGTAGCCTTCTACTACATCTGGATATCTAGCATAATGTAATCTATATTCTAAGGTATATCTTAAATATTTAAGAACTCTTATTAATGTCGTCCAGTGGCTATCATTTGGATTACTTATAAATCTATTTAATTTGTTGACTGCATAAGCAATATTAGGATGTGTGTAATTAGTGATATACATTAAACTACCAATTATCCTCAAATATTCCAATTACGATACGGGTTTACTATGGTTCTTAGCCAAACACAATCTTAAATCCATCGGTGCTTTTATAAGAAAAAGATCATATGTATTAAATTTCTTTAGCATTGTCTCAATATAACGAGACTGCAAAAGGGCAATTCCTTCGTATGTCTTAGTCTTCTTAATTCCAAGTATAACATCTGTCATACTCATATCTTTCCTGTTAAAGGTTTTGATCAACATCTTTTTAGTAGTCATGATTATATCATGATTACTCCCTATGATGTGTATATTATCTACGTATAGACAGATGATGACAAATGAATCAGGTGTGCCTTGATATATATGCACTTATCATACTCATTAATTTTAAATCAATTTACTATCATAGTTTTTGTCAAATTTTCCATGTCATTGTTTCGTTGCTTGTCTTAGTTTATAAAGTGATTTTACAAATCTGCACACTTTATTTTTTTGTCCTAAAGCCACAAACCCTTCAAGTTGCTTCATATATATTTTTTCTTCTAATTCACCATTTAGAAAATGTTATTTTCACATCCATTTGATGTATCTCAAAGTTATGTATTGCAGCAATAACAATGATTATTCGAATGGATGTGATCCTTGTTACCGGTGAATATGTATCGAAGAAGTCAAGGTTTTTTTTTATTTGAATCCTTTGGTTGGTAGCTTTGCCTTATACTTATCAATAGATCCATCATCCTTATATTTTCTCTTTAGGATCCATTTACATTCTAAATGTGGAACCGCCACATTAGCGGCCCCCTCCGGCTGCCCCTACCGGTGGAGAAGGTAAATCAGGACCCAGGTGGCAAGTGCAAAGGAGAGGGTCTGTCGATGGCCCAGAGTCATGACCTCCCCAGGAATTGACCCTTGCCCACTTAAGAGTTGCCCCTTTGCACTTACCAACTAGGCTAGCCCTGGGGGCTATCCATTTACATTCTAAAGGCTTGATTCCATGTGGTATATCCACTAATTTCCAAGTATGATTTTGCATGATGAAATTTATTTTACTATTAAGAGATTCTTTCCAAAAAGGAGTCTCATGACTTCATAAGAATTCATTTATTGTTCTTGGTTCATTTTCCAATATATAAGTCATAAAATCAGGACCAAATGATTTTCCTATTTTAGTCCTTTTACTATGTCTTGGTTCTTCATTATTTCTAAGATTATTCAAATTTGTAGTTTCATAAGTTCTTTTATTTGAACTTTCTTCTTTCCTCTCTTTGCAAGGAAAGATATCTTCCAAAAATACAACATTTCTTAATTTTATAGTTGTTTCAATATGTATATCAGGAATTACTGATCTATGCACCAAAAATCGATATGCACTATTATTATTGGCATATCCAATAAAAATGCAATCGATTGTTTTTGGTCATATTTTACTTTGCTTTGGTTTAGATACTTTCACCTTAGTCAAACACCCCCACACTTTCAAATATTTGTAAGAAGACTTATGACCCTTCTATAATTCATAAGAAATTTTATCTTTCTTTTTGTGATAAATTTTATTAAAAATATGATTTGCTGATAAAATAAAACTCCCCCCCCCCCATATAAATTTTGAGGTAAGTTTGAACTTATCAACATAACATTCATCATTTTTTTAAGAGTTCGATTTTTATGCTCGACAATTCCATTTGATTGAGGAAAGTAACGAACTGTTGTTTGATGAATAATGTCATATTTTATGCATAATTCATTAAATAAACCATCATATTCTTCTCCTCGATCACTTCGAATTACTTTAATTCATTGATCGATTTGATTTTTAACTTCATTATTATAATGTTTGAATGCTACTAAGACTTCATCTTTGCCTTTCAATAGATACACATAACGGTATCTAGTACATTCGTTGATGAAAGTAATAAAATATTTTTTCCCTCCTCTAGTTTGCACAAATTTTAAATCACATATGTCACTGTGAATTAACTTTAGAAGAGTCATCTTTCTTTCCACCAAATGGAAAGGTAACTTTGTCATTTTAGCTTCAACACATATTTTATATTTATGTGTTAGATCAACATTAAATACTGACAATAAATTTAAATTTATAAGTCGTCATAAAATGTTAAAATTTATATGTCCAAGTCTAACATGCCATAAATTAGAACACTCAATGAAATAAGCAAAATTTATAAGTTTATTACCATTGAAGTCACGGTATACATCCATTACATTCATTTTAAACAAACCATTTTCCTTGTACCCTCTTCCTATGAATTGATTATATTTTGTCAATACAAATTTATTGGACTCAAACACTAACTTGAAGTCAGCTTTGACAAGAGTTGACCCTGACATTAAATTTTTTCGAATGTCGAGAATATGAAGTACATCAATTAATGTCACTTCTTTGCCTGAAGTCATCTTCAATACCACTTTGCTAAGACCAACAATGTTAGAAGTTACATAATTACCCATGATTAACTTTCTCCCACTAATAGGGGTATAAGTTGAAAATTGAGCCTTGTCAGAGCATATGTGTCGTGTAGCACCGATATCGAGCCACCATTGCCTTGGATTATTCACAAACTTGGCTTCAAATACAATGGTAGTCAAGTCCTGACATATCTATTGACACTGACTTATCTTTGACCACGTGCACTTGATTGACTTTCTTTGGACGTCGACAGTCTTTGGCCTTGTGATTTAGTTTGCCACAGTTGTGATATGTTCTTTGAAACTTCTTGGCCTTCCCTTGGCTTTGTCCTTTGTCTGGATACTTTCTTTTCTTGATAGTATTTGATTTCAGCAGATTTGCTTTAGCATACATAGACATTTTTATTGATTTTGATTACTTGCGATTATCTTCTTTAATTCGTAGTCTTACAATCAGATCCTCAAGTCTCATCTCCTTTCGCTTGTGCTTTAGATACTTTTTAAATTCCCTCTATGCAGGTGGGAGTTTCTCAATTATCGCGGTAACTTGAAATGACTCATTCATTGTCATGCCCTCGACATGCAAACAATGCAGGACCAACTGCAATTCTTGGACTTGAGCGATCACAGTTTTGGAATCAATCATTTTGAAGCATAAGAATTTACTGACAATGAATTTTTTCAATCCAGCATCTTCTATTTTGTACTTCTGTTTAAGAGATTCCCATAATTTCTTTGCAGTTGTCTTGGGGCTATTACACGTTATATAATGTATTGTTTAATCCATTGAAGACATAATTTCTACATAAGAAATCACTTTGTCCCTAAGCATCATATGTTGCTCTCGTTTCTGAATCAGTTTCTCATGGAGAGAGAGTGAGGGTATCTTTATATAAGAACATCGCAAGGTTCAACGTGGTTAAGTAAAATATCATCTTTTTGTTACCATCTTTTGAAATCATTATCGATAAACTTCTTCGGTTTCTTGCTATGTGCTGGTGGAACAAGGACCGTCGATGATGAATCCATAGTAGATTGCACGAAAGGATTCATCTTAAGATTGTTGGTGTTTGATGAATAAGGTGCAATTTGAGTGCGGACAGAGTAATGATATAACATCGCTTAGGCGAGTCGAGATTAGAGTTGGACTCTATCTCCTTAAGACGAATTTGCCCTGTACATGGTGCTTACGGAATATGACAATTGTCTCCCAAGATACCATGACTTTATCTTATGATAGCAGCATTATAAATCGCAAGACCTCCGAATCGAAGAAGCTTTTCGAACTATTTAGAATACAAGTATAAATTTAATGAAACAATGAAACGAGAGATCTTATTTATACTTGTGAAGGGATAGATGAACCTCTTGGTTCAATCAAATATTTTTCGTTCAATTTAATTGAATGATCTAGATTGCATCCTTTTCCAAGGGATTGAGTCATTCAAAGGACACTTATGCCCATTCATTTGAACGAACTTGGTTTATCTATCTTAATTCAACGATCCAGATTAAATCATATTGATTTTTTATTCATCCAAATTGAAAAAAATATTTATCCGTTCAACCAATTTTCTAACAAAAAAATCTCTAAAAGCATGATGCGACCATAAAACACTTGGAATAATAAAAAGATGTACTTAAATTTACTAATAGGCGAATAAAATAATCTATATGTAAATTATCAACGCGATGTTTCATCGAGAGCTTAATGCGCTGCTAACAATGGACGAGGATATTTATATAACGAAGATTCAATTTTTATGTTATGTATATATATTAGTGTTTAAATAATCAGTGATATTGAATTGTCCATTAAAAATTAATTATATTTTTTTGAATTTATTTTGATGTCTAAATTTTTTTAACGGAATTAAATGGGTCACTACTAAGATTGCGTTTGGTATGTCGTAATCTGTCTTGTAATATCAAGGTAGATTCCTTTGTTTGTTAGACTACGTTTGGTACGGGGTAATCAACCTTGTAATGTAATAGGATTACATTACAAGATGATTTACTTTGTTTACTAACATTTCAAAGATTTAATGTAATGTAATCGCATTACAAAATAAGAGCCAAGATCCGTAATCTCGATTACGAAGGAAAAGCAATGTAATCCGATTACATTACGGACTCAATATTTATCATGACAAATATATCCTTCTTTTATTTTTCTCATTGCTTCTCGATGCTCGTCGACGACGACCACCGGCGACAGTTGTCGACCAACGACCGGGCGGTCGGTGGCGGCCGACGACCGGGTGACGATCGATCGGTGCCCACTGGCGATCGGCGACAACCTTATAAAGGTATTTTTGTCATTTTATAATAATATGAATTACATTCTTTATAAAAAATATGGACACCAAACAAACGAATTTAATCATTTTTGTAATCAAACATTACACACCAATCACTAACCAAACACAGTAATGTATACACATTACATTACATTACATTACAAACTTGATTACATTACAAGGTTGATTACATTATCCCGTACCAAACGTAGCCTTACTGTCTTAGAATTATAATATAATGTAATTAGGATTATAAAAGACACTAAAATTTTGTAATCTGGATTACAAAGCAAAACATATGTAATCCAGATTACATTACAAGCTTCCCATTTGCATACAATAAATTACATTTGCATGCATGCAAATGTGATTTATTGCATGCAAATGAGATTTAGGTTGTGTTTGACGATCGACGGTGGTCGACCGATGACGATCGATCGGTGGCGATCGACCGGCGACGATCAATCGGTGGCGGTCGACCGGCGACGATCGACGGCGGTCGGTCGGCGCCCGACGACGGTCGACCGACAACCGTCGGTGGTCGATCGGCGACCGGGGACCGACGACGATCGATCGATGACCAGGGACTGACGACGATCGATCGACGACCGACGATCGACGGCGGTCGACCGACAACCGACGGCGGTCCGTCACCGGCGATCGACGGTGACCGACGGGTGACCGATCGACGACCGACAACGGTCGGCCACCGACGATCGACGGAGATCGACCGGTGACGGTGACCGGTTGACGACCGACAGTCAGTCATCGGTCGGTCGCCGATCGACCAGTCGATCGCCGGTCGGCTGCCGTCATCGTCGTCGTTGTCTACGTCATCGTCGTCGATCCATTCCTATCGTCTTTGTAAAGGACACAAAACAAAAGAATGTAATGACCTTTGTAATCCAAGATTACATATAATTTTTATCCAAACATAATAATATAATCAAGATTACATTGCATTCTATAAAATTTAAATTACATTATAACTTGAATTATATTACATCCTACCAAACGTACAGTCGGCATGAATTATTGCTAGTTCGGTAAGCATACGAGAGCAGGGGTAACAAAAATATCTTTGTGGTCCGCTCGAGTCATCGCATCTCTTTCTCTTGGCGGATTCGATGCTTGATATATCCGTTCCGTTCTCATTCCCACTCCACCCGCTTCGACGTTCTCTCGCGCTCTTCCCATTCTTTCTCCTTTCTTCTCCTTCTCCTTCTCCTTCTCCTTCCGACATGGAGTTTGCTTTCTACGCCAAGCTCCAAACCCCTGTCTTCTACGTTCCCCTTCCCTTCCCCCACTCGATCTCCAACCGGCAGGAGTTCCTTAGACGTGGCAGACATTCTCGGCCTTCCTCCGGCCTCCGATCTCTCAAGAGGAGCAAGAAATGGGGTTGTAGGATTCATCCCTCTAGGTGCCTCTACGATGATTTTTCATACGAGGAATCTGTTATTGCAGTTGCCGCAGTGGCAGCGGCCTTCACTGCTTTCCAGTCAATGCACATGAAGAAGAGGAGCGAAGCCCTTCGAGTGGGTGATTTCTTTCCTGATTTGGTTTGATGTTTTTTGTTTTTTTTTGTCTCAGAAAACTCCTATGCTTTCGTTTTTTGCTCGCAAAGGTGCGACAAGTCTCTGTTTTAACCAAGAAAGATGACTAGCATTTTTTATGCATGGTAGACATGAATGCTAGCGCTTCGAAAGTACTGTATGCATGGTATCGTAAATGCGTAATTAACATGCGGGTTTGAGGTGGGAAATGATCAATCCTGTGACTGAGATAGGAAAAATATCAACTTAATGCTTTTCCTGGTTCCGACGGTTTTCTTTCGCCAAGTGACCTTAACCATTCTCGGTCAGCTTGTCATTAACCTACAATAGTTAACTTAATGATATCAGAAATTGTTAAATAACATGTGGGTTAGAGATGGAAAAGATTAGGCTTTCTGTTCCCTGAAATAGGAAAGATCAGTTGAGTATTTCCCTGGCTGTCTTGAGTTTCTTTTAACCACATGAACTCAGCTTGTAATTAAGTAAAAGTTTTGCAGAACTTTCAGTTCTAGACAAATTTTATTTTTCTAAATCCCATTTCTTAGGAGTTGTCTTCATGCGCTTCCCTCAATGCATAATCATGAATCCCATCTCATTTTCTCCGATGACAACTGTAGTGGTACCACCAAGTTAGTCAACCTTAACTTTTCTATGTAGGATATTACTTTTCATTTATATGCATCCGCATGATTGGATCAGGTCACTACCCAAGCCTAAAATTGCATGAAAAAATGTATGAATTATGCCCACAAAAAGGAGCAGTCACTATTAAAGTTTTTTTTTTTTTTAAATCTCTCCCCCCACCCCCTAATGAAGTTGTTGATTGTAACTCAAATACACTTTCCTAACTCCAAATTGCTAATTGAACCCCACCCTAATGGCAATGTAGGATTAACCAGAGCCTCCACAATCTCCCACCTTTACCAGCATACCTCTGGAAATTCACTGGAGCGCACACTGCCATTATTAGTAGTAAGGAGAAATGGTTCGTCCTATCCATCCAGTCATACTGTTGATTGGATTCATTTCTCACTAATCAAATTATCCTAGAATCGGCTTGGGTGATTATTGAAGAGGGGAGTACATATTCCACATAGTATTTTGCATGATAGCCATTTAAATACTTGTTACTGTCAGACTGACATTAGGTTTTGCTGATTTTAGTATTTGATTAGTTTTTTCAACAAAGTATCGTTGTGCGAAGATGCCGAAAATTGTTGATAGGCTAACTCTTAGCTTTTGTGCTAAATTGTTAGTTTTCAGGTCACAAGCCCTGTAAGGACGATGCCACTATTAGGAAAAAAGCAGATGCTTCAAAAGAGTTTATAATCAGTCGACATAATAAATTTGTATATGGGGGAAAAAATAAAAATAAAAATTTTGAGATGCCTCAGGAATTGCATCTAGAGAAAAGTATGCTCTCTACTATTTCAGACAGGAAGCAGCATAATGCGGTCAAACAAGGTATTGGTCCTTTCCACACTGTATCCACCAGCTGTAATAAACCATTCCCTTCTGGAGTTAATGGCCAAGAAACTCCTGTTTGTGGCAAAGAGGAAGAGCTTGACTTAAGATCAATATCATGCTTTAGAAGCTTGATCGGAGAACCGCTTCAATTTATTCTTCTTCCTAACAATAGTTTACACAGTCAATCTTCACATGACCTGAAAGTTCAGAATGTCCTTGCAAAAAGCTATGATTTTACAGGTAAAGTTTAAGACAGATCCATAGTTCTATTTACTCAAATATTCTTTGATAATACCTATGTTCTTGCTTCATGCAAAATGTCTTCTTACAATTTGCAAGTGAATGATGCATTGTATTCAGACAATACAAAAATACAATCGCCTTGTGCACGCTTTAAGGATGCTTCAGAAAGAGAAGAAAAAGTATCGAACAAAATGAATGGACACTCTCAAGATATGAGAACAAACCTGATCCATGAAAGGAATGATACACTCTTGTCTAGGTTCCCTCAGTTGAATGGGAACTTAGAGAAAAGTACAAATGGTTTTTCA
Organism: Wurfbainia villosa; assembly: GCA_025175895.1. Taxonomy (NCBI): domain Eukaryota; kingdom Viridiplantae; phylum Streptophyta; class Magnoliopsida; order Zingiberales; family Zingiberaceae; genus Wurfbainia; species Wurfbainia villosa. The sequence continues at coordinate 6,146,120 of CM046004.1, forward strand.
CAATGGTTAAGAACCTACAATCATCTCTTGAGAGGTGGCAGGTATCATCTATTTTACATTACTGTCTGATTTTATGGATATATGTTAGAACTAGATCCTCTCTTTATTTTTTGGCATAATGGAGCAAAGAACTCATAATAGCAGTGGGAACTTCACAAATCTATTCTATCCTCCAATCAAATTAATCAAAAGACATTTGTCTTATCAGGCTCAATGAATGCATTGACTTGTTGGAGAACACAGAAAGAATGGGATTGTTGGATATGAACAAGGTCATTGAAAACTGGCAGTATTATGTAGTTCTTTTGTTTAATTGGTTCAAGTTTCCAAATGCTGATTGTTGGCCATCCTTATCTTTTCAGGTCCATCATATGAGTTTTCTAAATGCTTGTAAGAGTCAGAAGGCTGTTAAAGAAGCTTTTCAGTTTTGCAAATTAATCCAAAACCCGACGATGAGCACTTTTAATATGCTTTTATCTGTCTGTGCTAGCTCACAAGACTATGAAGGTAATTTGCTTGAGCTCTGGATTTAGCCTGTTCTAAAGAAGACATAAAAATAACTGGGTACTTCTTATTGTTTGCAAAGTATAATGAGTAGGCTCTGTTTTCTTTTAGGAGCTGTCCAAGTTATGCTTCTGATCAAGGAGGCTGCACTTAAACCGGATTGTAAACTTTACACCACACTGATATCAACCTGTGCGAAAAGTGGAAAAGTTGATGCTATGTTTGAAGTATGGATTCCTTCTATATTCATCAACATGTCAAAAAAATTACAATTTTCCTGATTTTCTATTTAAGGTTTCAGCTTTAGATGGTTAGTTTGTAATTGTTTGACATGTTATTTCTGTAGTTATTAAAACAAGGGTTATTTTTTATCCTCTAGATGTACTAAAGTGATGGAATATTTTGGAGACAATTATTAATTATGCCTAAGAAATTCTTATCATCATTGCTAATGAAGGCACTTCTATACTTATTTTTGAATGGATAGTATGCTTCATCTACTTTTTCGATTCTTCTGATTTAACTTTGGAGGCCACACTTATTAAAGTAGTGTGATGCAGGATAGATTTAATTAGTCATTAGTTTTCGGTTTAATGTAAATGCAAAGTTCTTTCACGGTTAGTGGCTAGTTTCCACAAGGGTTTATAGTTTAGTGGGCAGGTTTTTTTTTTTTTTTTAAATTTCTATACATAATCATCCTGTGTGGCATTCAATGAACGCAATGGCTGCAAGTAAAATATTATTTGATTCTTCTCCTTCATCCTCATTTGGTTGATTGTAATGGAGATCAAATGGCACACATCTTCAACTCTACTTGCTAGAGTTGAATTTTACTAGTGGAAGCGAATGATGCGGTAGAGAGCAAAGTATAAAGTATCTTCATGGGAAGAAATTCACTACTTTGCTCATCAAGTAGCACACAATGCTTGTCATTGACATCTGGAGCAGTGTAAAGAGAGAGAAGAGAGATTGAGTGAGAGAAGGAAGACGACGACGACGACAACAACAACAAAGCCTTATCCCACTAGGTGGGGTCGGTTATATGGATCCTTCTACGCCATTGGACTCTATCTCCTACTACATCATCATCTATATTTAAATAAATTTTATCTTGTTTTATTGTTGCTAACCAAGTCTTTTTTTATTTTCTTCTTCCTCGTTTGATGTGTATATTTGTCATCGTTTCACATCGCCTAACCGGAGCATTTATTGTCCGTCTAAGTACATATCCATATCACCTTAAACGTGTCTCTCGGAGCTTTTCTTCAATAGATGCAATACCGACTTTTTCTCTGATGCTTTCATTTCTTATTCTGTCCATCCTCGTAGGTCCGCACATCCATCTTAACATCCTCATCTCTGTAACTCTCATCTTTTGCTTATGTTCTCGAGTCGTAGCCCAACATTCAACGCCATATAACATAGTAGGTCTAATCGCCGTTTTGTAGAACTTCCTTTAAGTTTTAGAGACACTTTATGATTACATAAACACCCGACGTTTTTTTCCATTTCAACCATCCTGCTTGTATTCTATATAAGACATCTCTCTCAATCCTACCATCATCTTGCAAAAATAATCCTAAATATTTAAAGCTCTCAGTTCCAGACAACTCGTCATCTCTTATCTTAACACTTGTCTCATTATGTCTAATATTGCTAAACTTAAATTCAATATATTCCGTCTTTACTCTACTAAGCCTAAAACCTTTCACTTCTAGTGTTTCCCGCCAAGATTCTAGTTTAACATTTACTTCTTCATGTGTCTCATCTACTAAAATAATATTATCGGCAAACAACATGCACCACGGTACTGTGTCTTGAATGTGTCCAGTGAGTTCGTCCATGATTAGTGTAAAAAGATAGGGACTTAAAGTTGATTCTTGATGTAACCTTATCTTTATTGGAAATACTTCAGTTAATCCGCCTGAAGTCTTCACTCTGGTTGTTACTTCCTCATACATATCCTTAATTAGTTCAATATATGTTACACTAACACCTCTTTTTTCTAAAATTCTCTATATAATTTCTCTTGGAACTCTATCATAAACTTTTTCTAAATCAATGAATACCATGTGTAGATTCTTCTTTTGCTCTCTATACTTTTCAATTAGTTGTCTGAGAAGATATATAATTTTTATTATCGACCTTCCTGGCATGAATCCAAATTGATTTTCGAGAACCGTGGTCTCCTTTCTTAATCTTTTTTCTATTACTCTTTCCCAAAGTTTCATGGTATGACTCATTAGTTTAATACCCCTATAGTTTGCACAAATTTGTATGTCTCCCTTATTCTTATATAAAGGAATTAGGATACTTACCTTCCATTGATCAGACATCTTTTTGTAATCAATATCATGTTAAATAATTTTGTAAGCCATTCAATACCTTGTTTCCCTAGACACTTCCATACCTTTATCGAAATATCATCTGGTCCAACGACTTTTCCATTTTGCATTCCATTTAAAGCTTGTTCTACTTCTGAAATTTGAATTCTACGATAAAAATTTAAATTTCTATACTCATTTGACCTACTTAAATTATCTAAATTAAGTTGGTCTCCTAAACCTTCATTAAAAAGTTGATAAAAATATCTCTTCCACCGCTCTTTTATTTCTTCATCATTTGCTAATATCCTATTGCATTTATCTTTAATACATCTTATTTGTTTAAGATCTTTTATCTTCCTCTCTCTCACTTTAGCTATTTTATAAATGTCTCTTTCCCCTTCTTTTGTATCTAATTTTCGATATAACCGTTCAAAAGTTTCAGTCTTAACTTTATTCACTGCTTTCTTAGCTTCTTTTTTGGCTATTGTATATTTTTTTTAAATTTTTCTCATTTTTACAAATATATAATTTCTTATATGTTGTTCGTTTTTCCTTGACTTTCTCTTGCACTTTCTCATTCTACCACCAAAATTCTTTACTTGGTAGTGCATGTCCCTTTAACTCACCGAGTATACTTTTGGCTACTATTTTTAACTTTGATACCATCTTGTCCTATGTCGTATTAGGGTCATTGTATATTTCATCTAATACTTGTACTCGTACCTTCTCTTTGAATATATTTAGTTTCTCATCCTTTAACTTCCACCACTTAATTCTAGGAGTTGTGTATATTTTCTTTCTATTACTATTATGTTTGAGACATATATCCAATACTACTAATCTATGTTGAGTAGTTAAACTGTTTCCATGGATGACCTTACAATCTTTACAAATCTTTCTATCTCTCTTCCTAATCATAAGAAAGTCAATTTATGATTTATTATTTTCACTTTTGAACGTGACCAAATGTTCTTCTCTTTTCTTAAAAAATATATTAGCTAGTATAAGATCATATGTTATTGCAAAATCCAATATAGTTTTACCTTCTTCATTTCTTGTTCCAAACTTATAACCCCCATGCGCTCTCTCATATTCGTCATTTTTCACTTCGACATGCCCATTTAAATCGCCTCCTATTAAAATCATCTTATTTGACGGAATATTTTGTAATATTTCATTTAAGTCGTCCCAAAATCTTAATTTGGTATTTTCATCTAATCCTATTTGAGGTGCATATACACTAATTACGTTCATAGTTTCTTTCTCTACTACTATTTTGAGAGCTATAATTCTATCCCTCTTTCTAATTACTCCTACAACTTCATCCTTTTAACGAATTATCTATAATAATACCCACTCCATTTCTTGTTTTACTCTTTCCTGTATACCATAACTTAAAAACCGAGTTATCTATCGTCTTTGCCTTTTCACCTACCCATTTTGTCTCTTGTACACATATAATATTAATTTTTCTCCTAATCATTGTATCTACTATCTCCATTGTTTTACTAGTGAGGGTTCCTATATTCTATGTACTAAATTTTAGACTATTAGTTTTTCTATAATATTTGTTCTTACCCAACCTATGGTGTGAGAACTCTTGCTTATTTAATATTACACCTAAGTTCTAATAGAGATGTAGCGGTCCTTGTCGATACGTTGCAGTCGGACCCTGTAACGCGAACTCTTGCATATTTTTCGCTACATCCGAATTCTAAAAATGTAACGGTCCTTGTCGAGACATTACAGTCAGACCCTATAACGCTTTCCTTCTGGGGAACAATCTAGCATTAATGCAATAGTGTGATTGATCCATTCATTAAACATTTGCCTTAGTTTAACGCTGACTAGCAACCTAACGCAACCCTCTTATTTTATCCGGGCTTGGGATCCACCACGACAAAGTTAACTTATCATGGGCGGAATTGAGTGAGAGAAGGAAGAATAAGAAAAAAAAATAGCAAACTGAGGAGGAAGAGGAGAATGACATGGTGCAGATCATGTGCAATGGTGGCTGCTGTGAGTAGGCTAAGGGATCGAGCAAGAGGGGATCTGGTAGAGGAGTGTGAGAATATGAAAAATAATACGGTCTTGTTTTCAATAATTTCTAACATTATAAAAATACAACAATTTATTTATACACTTGAACCATACTATTCAATATATAAACTTAGTTTAGTTTTAAATAGACACAAATCAATCTAAATTGAGTTTGGTATAAACCCACTTGATTTTAATATTTATGCTTATTCGATGGACTCTATCTAATCCTAAACCTACTTTCACTTCACTCCAAAACAGAATATTAGTTCAACTTATCCTAATTAGTTATCTAACAAAAAGGATAATCCAGTGCACAAAGCTCCCAACAATGTGGGGTCCCGAGGAAGGGTCTATTGTACGCAACCTTACCTTGCTTTGCAAGAGGATGTTTCCAAGACTCGAACCCATGACCTTTAGGTCACATGACAACAACTTTACTGTGTTGGATCGAGAAAGACGCTAGGGGGGAGGGGTGAATAGCGTATTTCAAAAACTTTCTATTCTTTTTTTAAAAACTTTGCAGCGGAAACACGAAAACATAAACAAAAGACACAAAGGCTTTTTTACTTGGTTCACAGCCAATTAATTGCTAATCCAAGGCCCTACGATCTTTGATCGCTTCCGAAGGGCAAACACTAAAATCTCTTCCTCGTTGGAGGTAAGAGATTTGATGATTACAAGAGATGTAGAGGAAGAGGTAACAAACCTATCTCTCCTCTTAGCAAATAATAAGTAAGAAACAAAACTAAACAAAGTACCAACTTAAGAATTTGAAGGAGAAGAGCTTTTGCCGGGGTTTCGACGTTGTTGCGAGAACTTGGATTGATGGAGCACTTGAGAGCTTTTTTAATTGATGAGTAGGGGTGCCTCACCCCTTCTTTTATAGCTTTCCAAATCCTAGCACGTTTAGATCTAGATCAGGATCCAATTCTAGATAAAACTTTATCCACAAATTTTATCCTTGAGGTGACACTTGGTCCTTCTCGCGCACATCAATCGACTGATCCTATTGGCAGTCAACTGCTACACTTGAGAATCCAACCTGACACCTGCAATAAAGGGTTAACACAAGAAATGCATAATGATATATAGTGTGACAGTCCTAGACTGTCCGATCTCGACTTCAGCCTTCCTCCGAAAGCTTTAGTCGGATCGTCGCCTACGGTTGTCTCCGTATTAAGGACACGACCTGTCCTCTCCGCACACGGTTCTTACCTTGCTTATCTTTGGTTTTTCTGATATGTCGTTTAGCTTTCGGTCATTTGACCATCGAGGTTTCTTCTTACCGAGATTCTCCTGGCATCACCCGACCACTGAGGTTTCTCGTCCCGAGATTCTCCTGACGTCTTTGACCTTAGCAAAGTCTAATACATTACTTGCACACTTAGTATAATATACGAGATAACAAAATAACTTAATTTTGAATCTTTGTCATTATCAAAATCCTATGTTCGATTATTTGGTGCATTTGCACCAACATACTGTTGCGCCAAGGCACCCCTTCAATTAGTTATCTAAACAATTATTTTTTTAAAACATTAATATTTATTTATTTATTTATTTTTGTTTTTTGACTTTTTTAATATCGGAAGAGACTAAGAGATTTTACAAGCAAGTGCCATAGAAATTATATTTTAGTGTAATCATATCAAGCTTCTCCTCCTTTTCTGAGTCTTTTTAGAGTTTTGGTTTAAGCATAAACAATTAGGGTTTGACGTGATACTTAGATTAAATTTCAAAATAATATTTTTAAATTCTTTTGTGTCTTTTAATTTATTTTCTTATTATTTTTATGTTTTTTAGTAAAAGGTGAAAGAATGATTCGCTTTGTACTCACCGCACAATTATGGTAAAGTTGCTGCCGTATGACCTATGGTTATGGGTTCGAATTATGGAAACATCTTGTAATACAAGTTAAGACTGCGTACAATAGACTCTTTTCTGGAACCCTGCATTGACGAGAGTTTGTGCAGCGGATTACCATGATTTTATTTTTTTTAAATTATCTTTTTAAATAAATGTGATTTTATTAAAAAAATTTAAATCTGAAATTGTCAAATTTAATGAGTTGAATTTGAAGAGTTATATATATATATAATTACAAAATTTAAACTCTAATATTTTATATTCCAAAGTTTGAAATTTTTTTATTATTTATTTTAATTTTGTTCACTCTAATTATTGTAATTACATGGAAGAAATAAAATTAAATTAAAATGAAACAAAATACTTTTGAATTATCTCACTGCATTCATAGTTTTATTTAGTGTTTATCAAACAAAATATAAATAGCAAAAGACATTTAATATTCAAGTACTTATCTAATGCTTTAAGTCCCTATCTTTTTACACTAATCATGGACGAACTCACTGGACACATTCAAGACAGTACCGTGGTGTATATTGTTTGCAGATGATATTGTTTTGGTAGATGAGACACGTGAAGGAGTAAATGTTAAACTAGAATCTTGGCGGAAAACACTAGAAGGGAAAGATTTTAAGCTTAGTAGAGTAAAGACAGAATATATGAAATTTAAATTTAGCAATATTAGATGTAATGAGGCAAGTGTTAAGATAGGAGATGATGAGTTATCTGGAACTGAGAGCTTTAAATATTTGGGATCGTTTTTACAAGATGATGGAGGGATTGAGAGAGATGTCTTACATAGAATACAAGCAGGATGGTTGAAATGGAGGAAAGCGTCGGGTGTTTTATGTGATCGTAAAGTGCCTCTAAAACTTAAAGGAAAGTTCTACAAAACGGCGATTAGACCTGTTATATTATATGGAGCTGAATGTTGGACTACGACTTGAGCACATGAGCAAAAGATGAGAGTTGCAGAGATGAGGATGTTAAGGTGGATGTGCGGACATACGAGGATGAACAGGATAAGAAATGAGAGCATTAGAGAAAAAGTTGGTGTTGCATCTATTGAAGGAAAGCTTCGAGAGACACGTTTAAGATGATACAGATATGTACTTAGACGGCTAATAAATGCTCCAGTTAGGCGATGTGAAATGATGCCAAATAGACACATCAAACGAGGAAGAGGAAGACCAAAAAAGACTTGGTTAGCAACAATAAAACAAGATAAAATTTATTTAAATATTGATGATGATATAGTAGGGGACAGAGTTCAATGGCGTAGAAGGATCCATATAGCCGACCCCACCTAGTGGGATAAGACTTTGTTATTGTTGTTGTTGTTATCTAATGCTAAATTTCAAATACATTTACAGGGAACTTGTAAAAATATTTGTTACAATAACAACAACAAAGCCTTATCCCACTAGGTGGGGTTGGCTATATGAATCCTTCTACGCCATTGGACTCTATCCCCTACTATATCATCATTTATATTTAAATAAATTTTATTTTGTTTTATTATTGCTAACTAAGTCTTTTTTGGTATTCCTCTTTCTCGTTTGATGTGTATATTTGTCATTGTTTCACATTGTCTAACTGGAGTATTTATTGGCCATCTAAGTACATGTTTGTACCACTTTAAACGTGTCTCTCAGAGCTTTCCTTTAATAGATATAATATCGACTTTTTTTCTAATGCTCTCATTTCTTATTCTGTCAATCCTCGTATGTCCGTACATCTATCTTAACAACCTTATCTCTGCAACTCTCATCTTTTGTTTATGTGCTCGAGTCGTAGCCCAACATTCAACGTCATATAACATAGCAAGTATAATTGCCGTTTTATAGAACTTCCCTTTCAATTTTAAGGGTACTTTACGATCACATAAAACACCCGACGTTTTCCTCCATTTTAACCATCCTGCTTGTATTCTATGTAAGACGTTTCTCCCTCCATCATCTTGCAAAAGTGATCCTAAATATTTAAAGCTCTCAGTTCCAGACAATTTATCATCTCCTATCTTAACACTTATCTATTATGTCTAATATTGCTAAATTTAAATTCCATATATTCTGTCTTTACTTTACTAAGCTTAAAACCTTTCACTTCTAGTGTTTCCCGCTAGAATTCTAGTTTAACATTTACTTCTTCACGTGTCTCATCTACTAAAACAATATCATCAACGACGACAAATTTGAAATTATATCGTCAACAGTGAAAGACTTTGCCTTCAAATTTGAAATTGTAATGTTGTAGAATTTAAAAGCAAAGCTATTGGACTGGAGAAACTCTTATTTTTTTGGTTACTCATTCCACCATTCTACTTGCAAAAATTGAATATAGATTATAAGCATAAATTATTATGATATAAAAGAACTATAAATATATAACATAGTAAAGCTAAAAATTAAAACGTAAGTTATTGCAACTTTTTTAATTTTGAAAATTAAGGTGATCAAATTAATCGACAAATATAAGTTAAACCTAGAGAGTAGAGACATAATTAGTTAGTCTAATAATAATTACTTTAACCTAACATACTCTCTTGGGTTATGAATGGGTTAGCCAATCTCAAATAGTTGGGACGAGCACAATCTAGTTTTTTCTCACTTCTTCCTTTGTCCCTCATGAAGTGACTATCATAATTTCAGAAGAACCTTAGCTTGTGATAAAATTAAGAAAGGAATGTGAAAATTCAGATTTGTTATATTATATTGGCCACAAGTCGCAGCAATGCTTCTTCTTAGAGAAACCTTCGGTTAAAGCTGGGAGAACTCAGTTCATCCCATACTTGCTAAATAGGAGGCACCTCAATTGCATAAGCCCTCAAAGGATTTCTACACATTCCCATATGTGACTATGAATATGGAGCTCTATTGTTTCGACACTTTCCATGGGCATGGAGTACCTTTGTGTCAGCGCACCTTTTTTGAGCATCTAGAGGCATTACCCCATGTTGGTACCATGACATAGCGGAGTGGAGCTCAATACATCTTGATACTCTTCATTTGGGTTATAGGTGTGGAACACTCCTTTAAGACAATCCATGGACATGGAACACCTTTGCTTGAACAACCTGGTGCATGCTTGCATTGCTTTTAAAATTGACACAAAGGTAATTTCTACGAGATATAATTAAACCACTATATTTAAACAGAAATTATAGGATCGAAACTATTATCTCACTTCGCTATTGTGAGCATCTCTCTGCAGTCTCATCTGATTTTTATCTACATTGATATGTTCAAAACAGATCTCGTATGCAAGTAGGCCAATGATATGTAACACCCTATCCATGAATTTTTTTAGCATTCCAATTAGAGTTTTATGTCACTCAGCAAATCATATAGCCAACATTCAGACATTCACAGTGCAGGATATAGAGCTAATTAAAGTTCTAATGCGAAGTAGTATTAAAAAAGTACTCAGCATGATTGCTTTAATTTATTCAATGATTTATACAAACTCTTAAATATTTTTTGGCATAGGTTTTCCATGAAATGGTAAATTCTGGAATAGAGCCTAATATCAACACATATGGGGCACTTATTGATGGTTGTGCAAAGGCAGGACAAGTGGCTAAAGCTTTTGGGGCCTATGGGATTATGAGATCTAAGGTATGGCGATGAACATTTCTTCTCTAGCTCTGCTCTATCGGTAATTTTTTTTCTTAATTTGAATACTTTCAATTTTTTTTTTCAATATTCGTTTATCTTTTCCTATGATTTATTGATTTGGTATTTGGTACTGTTCATATACTTAACAGGGTTTTTATTTGCCAATAGAAAGTGCAGCCTGATCGAGTTGTATTTAATGCCCTGATAACTGCATGTGGTGAGTCAGGAGCAGTTGATCGTGCCTTTGATGTTTTATCAGAGATGAGAGCTGAGCCCAAACCAATAGATCCTGATCATGTTACTATTGGTGCTCTGATTAAGGCATGCACTAAAGCTGGTCAGGTATGTGTCATTTTTTTATGTGGTTGTCTTAAGTCCTAACTACTATTGAATGCCTGTTTCGCCTATGAGTCTCTAACTACTGGACCTTGTAAGGTTGATCGAACTCGTGAAGTATATAAAATGCTTCAAGAGTATAACATAACAGGCACTCCAGAAGTTTATACTATTGCCGTCAGAAGTTGTAGTCAGATAGGTGATTTGGAATTCGGTCTTGGAATTTATGATGATATGAAAAGAAATGGTGTGAGACCTGATGAGGTACTTTTCATTCACCAAGCAAGTAGCTCCCATTTTCAAATTCTCTTTATTTGGAATATCTCTTTATCTTCAAAGAAGGCTGCTTGGAGATGGAAATGTTAAAATCATATATGTATTCCCAATTATGATGCAGGAGAATAGCTCTCTCTGAATGTCTCTTTGTTCTTTAGAATGGTTATCTGTGAGCCTCTGCCAAATGCCCATATTTACCACATCTATTTTGACATTATCTTAGAGAATATTTAGCAATGAAGAGATAAAGTAATTTTAAAATTGTTTTTCCAAATTATGTACAACTTTACTTTCACTCATGCTGATCTAAACCACTTTGGACAAAATTCTAAAATTGGCTAGTCTTGACAGAAGTAGGGTTACACAGGTATTCAAGTGAAAAATACTACATGATCCAAGCAATATGCTATTGATTCTTTGATACATTTTCTTCAAAGACTGGTTCATGAAGAAAGGAAGGTATATATCCTACATCACTTGGCTACTTACTATATTAATTGAAGAAAACATGCCAATTCGATATAATAAATGGAAAAAAAAATGAAGTGAAAGTTCTTAGAATATGGCCATGCAGACATGTGGCATCTGACAGAATGATGGCCCAATTGCACATTAACTCAATGAGCATTAACTTTCCCTTGTTCTTTCAGTTGTGTGTTGACTCTATTAGAAGCACCATCTGTTTATGGAAAATATAGTTTGTCTTGATAGTTATCATTCCAGAATGGTGCTTCACTTGACCATTGACATTTGATACAATTCATAGTTCATACATGGGTTTAGTAAAACAAAGATAAATGGTGTATTCATTTTTTCTCTAAAAATTGGATTTGTTTCAATATGCAATTATATTTGTTAATCATGAATATTTTGTTGATTTGCATATTTAACTTGCTTATGCTACATTATGCTGACTGCTTATTACCTTGAATCAGTGGGGAGGAATATTTGATTCTTACTGTCCATAGTGTGCCATGCAGATGTTCCTTAGCACTCTAATTGATGTTGCTGGGCATGCGGGGAAGGTAGATGTTGCCTTCAAAATCTTGCAAGATGCAAAGGCTGATGGAATAAAAGTTGGAACAATGTCATATAGCTCTTTGATGGGAGCTTGTTGCAATGTATGTCTCTGAATTTAACAAACATGTCATTTTAATGAACTCAATGTATACACTAACAAACCTTTTTCTTTTTCTTAAACAGTTATTGTTTTATTTTATAGTTTTCTTAGCAAATTTATTGGTTGTTAATTTTGAACATTTGACCACTTTCCTTTTCTGTTCTCTAATTACAATCTCAAAGTGCGAATGAATGCACATTAAATAAGCTGCAAGACTGCAAATTGTAATCATTTAGGTTTAACCGCAATGTATTTCATTTTCGTGATTTACTATTGCTGCCATTACCATTTTTAGATTTCTCCTTGTTCTCATTGAATTGGTTCAGTATTCACTATGTTAAGAATTGGATGCACGCTATTTTTACGACAGTGGTAAAAGTTAACAATAACTATTAGTATGTTTGGTTATTTTAGTCTTATTTAATAATTTTTATTGATGTATATCGTTCACTCTTTTCCCAGGCTAAAAATTGGAAGAAAGCTCTCGAATTATATGAGGAAATAAAGACAATAAGATTACTTCCAACAGCTTCTTTGCTAAATGCTTTGATCACATCCTTATGTAAGTCGCTTCTTGGATGTGAACTTTTCTGGTGCTAGTTCTTTCTATTTTGTGCATGACTTAAAAAGCTTGGGTCATTCCTTTATGGTACAAGTATATTCAGAGATGAGGTCCATAGGATTGGATACCCAAGTCCTCTAGAGAAGATCTGATCCAGATCAACAGAAAAAAAAAGCTTCGAGAGAGTGGATGGTTCAGGTGGATCATCCTTCACTTGGCACTTGTAAAGAAGAACAAAAACACTAGGAAATGGCCCAATGGAATCTATTTCTGATGCCTAAGCTAGCTTCATAAGGAAAGACAATAATCCTACTCACATGCCTATGTTAGCCTCATAAAAAAAGATCTCAAGAGCAATTTAGGTGATAACAAATGATATGGGTCATATGTCTGTTCGACAACAAGGGAGATTTTGCATAGAGAAGATGAGGGCGAAACTATGGTTGGATACGAGCATAGTTGTGAAAAGTGAATTAAAGATTAAATCACATGAGCAATGGGTCGCTGGGTCATTGGTGCGACTAGTTGTCCAATTGGTAGAATTGCAAATCCACCCAAGCATCAACACGACCGAGCTAATTGTTGGACTAAACGAGATTAACTAGTCCAATTGCATTTTTGTCACAACCATATAACAAAAGCCAGGACAAACTAGATATAATTAACAAAAACTCTTTAGTTATCAACATGATGATGATTAACAACTAGGATAATTCAATTTAGCAATGTAGAACTCTAACATTCTATAGCTAAAGAAACCTATATATATATTTGTATATTTTTTGAAAAAGGATGAAACCATATCTTGCCCTATTCTGAGAATTGAGAGAAATTTAGGGAGATCAATTGTGGGTAATCTGCAACAGATTTCTCTACTAACAAGTCAACAAGAGATACTTATATTCTCATCAAAGATGATTCCTGCAAGCAAATTGTTCTAAAAGCAAATAGAATGATAAATTTACAATCTCCTAAATTGTAATTAATCTTTAAATGGAGATTATGGTGCACATCTGTTAGCCTATTTGCTACACTTCTACTGTTTCATGCCCAATGGAGATGGATTCATACACGAAGTAATTTACATTGAACTAGAAGATCTATACATTTCTACAATGTGAAGGAGAAGAAAAAGAGATGAAGGACCTCTTGCTTTCTGGTTGACCCTCAAGCATAGGCAGGAGAAAAGGAGAGTTGTTGTCAGGTGAAGGTAGAGGTGGTATGGAGCTAGGTCAAATGTCACTGCTTTGAGGGTGGTGTTGACAGGAGAAACACAGGCAGGGACTGGTATTGACTCAAAAAATGGAGGTAGGGGCTGGTGTTGACTCTAAAAGCAGAGATGGGCTGGTGGGCAGAGAGAGCATCTGGTTCAGCCAGAAAGGGCGAGCTGAGATGATTGGAATTGACAAGTGAAGGTAGACGATCACTTGGTGCAGGAAGGGGTGGCAAGAACCTCTGGCTGTTGGGTACAAGCAGAGCGTTAGTGCATTGCTTTTCCATTCAGAAAAGGGATAATGTCAATCAGAGAAGAGAGGCAGGAGTGTCAGTTGTTGGGCAAGGTTTTGTGAGGGTGTGGATAGATGAATGTAGGGATATTTTTTATTCGGGTGTACTTAAGTTCTAATTTTTTAAAAACTTGTTTGCTCAACCTAGAATTCATTAGATGAAAGGGCATTTTGGATATTTTGAAGGTCACGACAAAACTGCTCCAGCTTTGACTAAAGCTTATCAGACTACTTGAAATTGAACCCTCTAAGACATAAGCGTGCCTTGAACATTGGTATGGCAGGTCCTCATGTTAGATGGGTTTACTCATGTACTCACATGACTAAAGTTCTTCATTGATTGGTCAAATTACACCGTGATCAGCATCCAGTACGGGAAAGGGGGTCAAACCTCTTTGATTTAAGACTGGTCAAATGATCATGGTTGAACGAAATGCATGTCTGCTTGAGTAGTGATCACTGAGACTCCTACCCAATCAAGTATTAATTTTGATGGATTAAGTTTTTGGTTTGTATTTATGTCAATTTTTTCTTTTACATTTTATGGATATCATTTTTATCACTCTTTAAAAGATGAACTGAACTCAACCATTGAAAGAGAAACACACACATTGCTTATAAAATTATTCATCAACCAACATATTGTCAGAACCTTTGCTAGGTGTACTTTGTCAAATCTCATATTTGCAGTCTTGACTTTATAACCTGTGGCACAATAGTTTGGTTTGCTTAGAACCATAGATATGTGTGCAGGTGATGCTGACCAATTACTGAAGTGTGTTGAAGTTTTTGATGAAATTAAAAAGATGGGTGTGCAACCAAATGAAATTACATATTCTGTGCTAATAGTAGCATGTGAAAGGTAATGAACAGAAGTTAGCTCTATCTATATGATGGTAATTTTCTGAGAATGATTATTTCGCTTTAAAGAAATGGTGAAGCAGAATTGGCATTTACACTCTTTGGAGAAGCCAAAAGGGATCGCGTCCTACCAAATCTTATCATGTGCTGTTGTTTGACCGGTACTGTCTTGAACTTCTTGATCAATTACCATCTTTTATATGACCTTTCACTTTTCAGTTTTTGTTATGCAATTATATGAGATAATCTTGCTTCAGTTGGCTTTGTTTTTGATTAAATCGTTACCTGTCTAATACCCAGTAATGGTTCTTGGTTGGACCAATGTGGTATTAGTACTGTAAACATGGCCTCAGTCATCCCAAATTGTCTATTTGACATGAGAATGTGAGAAAATAGATAAGCATCTAGAGTAATTGAAATGGCTAGAGAAAACAAATGCCTAGGTGAGTTTTATCATCAAATCTCATACAATCTCAACAACTTCTAAAATATATTTCCAACATATGTTTCACTATGAGTTTTCTAGCAACTTGGATATGATCAAATTTCTTGCATGATGTTTTGGTACTGCTTGGAGGTTCAGCAATTTGTGAGGATGCAAAAAGGATATTTGATCATAGATGGTAAGTTAGAAAATTTGAAAAGTATAGGAGTTAGGAGAGTGCTGTTACGAGCCAGAACAGTTTGAGTTGGGCTGTTGTGAATATTCTGGTCTTTGCAATATGCTGGTCAGTACTCCAGGTATCATAGAAAAGTTTAAACTGAAGGGGAAAAAATTATTGGGGTTAAATTACCCTACTTAGTCCACTCTACCATGTTGTATTTTTCATTATAGTAAAAATTACAAGTAGGTCCTTCGTAACACTCCCACACAAGATAATTCAAATATATAGTACAAATACAACTTGTTACTGTGGGGACCATTGACGTCGCTAGAGGGAGAATGTGAGGACTGTTAACTTAGCTAGAGGGGGGATGAATAGCGATTTTTAATTTCTAATTTGTCATGTTTGTTTACAGAGAATTAGAGATGCAGTGGAGTGGAAATAAAAATACAAGTACACAAAAAACAACGCAAACACAACAAAAGAATTTATGTGGTTCAAAATCCTTGATACCTAATTCACGGTCTAGTCCTAGCGCTACTCTATTATGCTTTCTTCTTAAAAATCTTTTGGAGGCGGAGAAACCTCTTACAATAACTGATCTTACAAACAATACAAACCGAATGTAAAGATAAATATAAAAATGAATACAATGTAAATAAACTATTTATACAAGAGATTTATGCTTTGCTTGCTGTCGATTGCTTGTGAAATGTCTCTTGAAGATTTGGAGTGCAGTAGCATTTTTCCTTAAGAACCTCCAATAATTGACCGCTTCAAACATCCTAAAGTCCTCTTCTAAAAGCTGCAGATCGAGTTGATTTTCACTTAACGGTCGACTGGTAGAATATATCAATCGATTGCTCCGCTGTGGATCTGAACGTTGCACCTGCAGAATAACTCTTCCAACTCAGAATTGACCAACATTAGTCTAGTCCCACAGTCTAGTGCCAACCCTTCTATATGTTGCTACAGTGCTATCAGTCAATTGATCATCTCCATTAGTTGACTGATTGTCATCAGTCAAATTGACATTGAGCTCTAAACCCTTTGTTCGCTCGAACAATAATATTAGTTGATTACTACTCCGTAATATTCAATTGATCATGATTAGTCGAGTTGAATAATCGAGTTCTAAATTCTTTGTTCGCTCGGACTATAACATTAGTCGATTGCTCATTATTATCAGTTGATTGATTACTCCCAAAATCCCCATAAATCTCCTTAAACTCCCGATCTCTGGATTTATGGTTCATCAGTCAATTGTTATTCCATAGCAGTCGATTGCTACTTCTATTTCAACTTTTTTACTTTGTCTAGTATTCGATTGACCATAACCTATCAAGACTTCTTCCGCTTAGCATCCGATCATTTTTGATCTTCCAAGACTTCACTTACCTAGTATCCGATCAACCTTAACTAGCTAAGATTTCACTCACTTAGCATCCGACCAATCTTGACTTGCTAAGACTTTATTCTTGCCAAACTTTCAATTCTTGATCTGTTTGGACTTTACTTCTTATGCTAAGCATCCGGTTAACTTTGACCAGTCGGGGCTTCGTCAGTGCCAAACATCCTGTCCTCTTTAGACTTTACTTCTCATGTCAAGCATCCGATCAACCTTGATTTGTCGGGACTTCACTATTGCCAAACATCCGGTCTTCATTGATCTGTATGAACTTTTCGTTTTATGCCTAATATCCAATCTTTCTTGACTTGTTAGGACTTCCATCTACATGCTCAACATCCAATCCTCTATGATTTATTAGGACTTCCGTCACTTGTCAAGTGTCTGATTCTTTATGATCCACTTAGACTTCTCATCTCGTGACAAATGTCCGACCCTCCATGATCCACTTGGGCTTTACTTCTCATTTCGTGAAGTGTTCGATCAACTGTAATTCATTTGAATTTTTTCACTTGTCAACTCTTTGTTGGATTTTCGATTGTCAAGTGTTCGGTCAACCGTAACCCACTTGGACTTCTCATTCAATCATGAAGGTCAATTGTAAAACAATCTATCTCTTCCAACAATCTCCTTTTCTACACCAATCTTGGTCACCCTTGACCATCATCACCACATATTGCTTAAACATCAAAACCTAAATCAAACTCAATTCAAGCTTAGTTAATATTGACTAGAGGTCAATTATACCAATAGCTACAAACATACTCAATTCGGTTAGTAAATCTGCTAGTTAACGCTGGAACTGACAAATGAGGAGACAATTTCATTCGATAGTAGTTTCTAATAAAGTGGCATGTTTTCTCTTGATACAATGGACTAGAAGCTGTATACGATAGCTTGACTGCTATAGTACAGTTTCATAGACTTTGTAAGAGCATATCCAAATTCGGTTATCAATTATTTTATTTGAATGAGCTCATATATTGCAAGGGTCACACTTTTTATTTTGCTTCTGCACTCAACTGCCAATTAGTTTCTCGCTCTTTTAGAAGATTAGATTACCTTCCAAAAGAACGGAGTAGCTGATGTGGATTGTGCATTTATGGGAGAACCTACCCAATAGTACTAGAGGATTCCACAATCTGGATTTGACTTACTGAAATATAAGACTTTTTCCTTACCCAATACTAGTGTATCCCAATACTGAAATGTAAACCTTTTCCTAGAGGATTCTTAAGGTATTGTAGAATTCTAAAGATTGCTTCCTAGGTCATGGCATGGGTGGTCATCTAATTTCAAATTACATGATAAGTCTTTTAACTTGAATCTTTAGTTTTCCTATTTGTCTTCTTATATAATTCCCTGGATCAACTAGTGGCTCTCTTTGCCCTAGTACTAGTTTGACATTAGGATCTATAGAAATACAAATCTATTTGGTTCATAGTAGACAAGCCTCCTCTAGCTGATCAAATACATACTTCAAGTAGAGCCTTAACCACAAAGCAAACTTTTGGCTAGTGCCATCATAGGAGAATTTAATAGTGAAAATCCACTTGCAGGACATAGTAGGTTTACTTGAAAGAAGAGAGTAACAAGCCCCCAGATATTATTAGATTGGAGAACATTCATCGCATTTATCATTGCTTGCTGCTGATTGGGAATTGAAAGAGCCTCAAAGATGCCTCTAGGAGTTAGCTGCGAGGACAAAGAGGATAAAAATGTAAATATTTGGATGGTAGTGAAGCGTAAGATAAATAGCAAACATGTGGGTGTGAAGTTGAAGAATTTCTAGTACGGTTGCAAAGAGCAATAGGAAGGTCCAAATCAAAGATAGAATTTGGGAGGATGGAAGGGGGCAAGAGATCGAAGTGTCTCTAGAAAATGTTTATGGGGTATGATGGCAAGAACTTTAATAGACACATCAAGTTTGGTTTTAATCTTTGCATACGAAGAAAATAATATAGAAAAAAAATAGAATGGACTTTCATATGTCAAACGAGAATAGTCCTTTTTGAGAGCTATAAAGCACTTAAAGTCAAGAGTGGAATTGACATAACTCAGACCCTAGATATCGCACTTAACAAATTAGAGAACAAAGGGCTAATATGTTTCCCTAATTGGCTTAATTCACACTTAACAAAAGAAACGCTAGACAGACTAGCAACCATATGCTTTTAAATCTGAGTAGGGTGACCTCCTAGACAATAGTGTGTCTTAAGAGTTGATGGAGTCGTCATAATAGCAAACAATAAAGGCACATCTAGGTGGTATGGTCTGTGAGACTCATGTCATATATCAAACACCTTGTCGATCCTTGAACCTTGAATGAAAATAGAAGTGATATCAAATGCTGTGAAAAATATAAGGATTTAATTAATTTTCTACTAATAATAATCTTAATAGAAATTTAAGTATATAAAATAGAGAGGCTAGGGACAAGGAAGGTAAAAGAGAAACATTCTCATTGCTTCTAACAAGTGAATGAGACTCATTGGTTATTTGGCATTGATAGTGCATGCCAGTGCATAAGAGCTGAGAAAGAGATGTTATGAGAAATGTGCTCTCAGACTCCCAAATCTAGAATCCTGGAGAATAATATTGACGTATGATAAGCAAACAATAGATGTAGCTCCACGAGCTAAAGAGGTAATTGACTATCACAAAGCACTAGCTATAACTTGGAATTTGAGGGTGTAAATACTCAATTAAAACTACAATAGTGGAATCTGATGCATTTATAAGGAATGACTAGCTGGATAACCATAGAGTGTCTAGTAGACATCCTTGATATCTCTAAGTTTCTCACAATGGGACATTTGAGCTTTTCTTGTCTCCGTGCAATTGAAAGAGATCATTAATCACATTTAGGCTCAAATAGTTTTATCAGGATGTAGGTTCCTAGCCTATGACCTAGTCTTAGTAGCTAGAGAAGAAACATCAGAAGATCCTCACCGGGTTGGGATTAATGGACAACACTCTGCTTTCATATGGTTCTCGTAGTCTTAGCAAATCTTGTTGGCTCAAGGAGCAAAGTGCTCTAGTCGACTTTGGCCTCTGAATTAAATTATAATTGTTTGGCTCCATAAAATATAACTCTTGCCATTCAATTTCTTTGTGGTAATTGTCATATAGTCAAAAGGCCTAAAAAGATTAAGGGCAAGAGGTAGCAAGTGGTAGTTGTAGAATTTTACATTTTGAATTAGGAGATGCTCATGAGGATTGAACAAACAAGATCAGGTGATGCTCTATATTATATATTAAACAATAATAACAACCAAGTCTTTTTATCTCACTAGGTAGAGTCGACTATATAAATTCTCCTACATCATCTATCCCCTACTATATCATCATCTATATTTAAATAAATATTATCATATTTTATCGTTGTTAACCAAGTTTTTTTTGGTCTTCATCTTTTTCGTTTGATTTGTATATTTGTAATAGTTTCACATTGTCTAACCAGAGCATCTATCGGTTATCTAAGTACATATATGTATCATCTTAAACGTGTCTTTTGAAGTTTTTCCTTAATAGGTGCAACCTCAATTTTCCCTCTAATATTCTCATTTCTTATTTTATCTATTCTCGTATGTCCACATATCTATCTTAACATCCTCATCTCTGCAGCTCTTTGTTGGGTTTCCGGGGCACCGACGTGGGCGTGTGTTCGAACATGTTTCACAAACATGTACAACGGAAGCAAATAAAAACGGTAATAAACTATTTTATTACATCACACAAACCACACGCATGCAGGATACAACAGTGTAGATATAATTGTACATTTAAAATTTTGCAATAAGGAAATTACACTAGGTATACCTGACGAATAACACGTAGCGGAAGGGGCATCAACCTTAACGACCCTCGCGAGTTTCGCCTCTATCTGAGTCCACGCCGAGTATCGTCGCGATAACTTCTCAAGCTCCGAGCCCCGTCTTGACGAGAGATACTAGTCTCGCGTCGAAGACCTTGTGATCCGAGAGACGATCACAAAATAAGTTTCACGAACTTGTTTCCTCGAAAGTGTCTGGTCAAATCAATTTGGTGTGCAAAGAGGAGGTGGCGCTAATGGGGTGGGCGGCAGCACAAGAGAGGAAGAGAGGAGAAAGCGGCTAGGGTTTCACAAACCTTAACTCGTCAACGAAATTTGTCTCAACCCTCGTACTTATAGAGAACATGTTTCTTGACATTCAAGAAACCTTTTCCCAACGTTTATTTGTTCACAATCAAAACCCGTTAACCCGCTCCATTATTTTAAGTTAAAATAAACCAAACCGCGTTGGTCTATTTTAAGTTAAAATAAACCAAATCAATTTTGGTTTATTCGTTTAAAACAAACCAAACTCCTTTAGTTTATTTTCCACCATTGGATTAGAACCAAACCAATTTGGTTCATCCATCATGTCTTCAAAAGACTCGGTCCATCCATGCTTCCAATGCGACTAAAACAACTTCATGCTCGCTTCTTGTTTGGTCCAACCAAACCAAGTCTCTTTCGATCTGAGAATTTCATTCTCAAACTCGTTTTAAATCCTTCGAATAACACTCGTAGTGCGTGTGACCAAATAGGTTCCCGGTTTATGTTAACCGTCTGGAATTAACCATTAATTATAGAACGATCATGAGTGACACTTAGTAGTATATCATGATTCCCAATTAACCGGAAAATCAATGGCAAATCCAAGAACAACTTCTGAAACCTTTCAGCAGCTATAGTGAATCGTGTCCCGTTCCCTTCACTCATCTTATACCCACTTGGTTCAGGACATGAGCTATTGTGTCAGTCCCCACTAGGCTGACTATGTCACACCTAGCCCAAGTATCATTTCTTCGTCCTGTGGATTCTAGTTATTGTACATGTATCCAAGAGTACTATACTCTAAATATGTAATGCTTTGGCCAAAGACTTTAGTAACAATCCGACGAGTGGCCACAGGGTATACATCTCCTCGCAAGGAGTGGTGAATCCTTTGTAGGTTATTCAAACACCTTCGGACACTTCGACTTATACCCAATCATTCCGGGTTCATATCTCCTCGGAGATGCTTGCCGAATGTCGGCATAAGTGCCGTGACGAAGATATGACGAACATGATTGAAGAAAACATCGCATTTAAGTTGCGATAAAACTTAATTTGACATATCTGTATATCGAGAGAGCATTCTCAAAAGTCTTATATTTGGTCATCGATGAACTAGTTATCGTAACTAGCATCGCGGTTAATTCGGACGTCTCGATATCTCGGCCCGGTGAAACAGCTTGGATAAATCGAAAGTATAACTCGTGCTAGTCTCAGAAATTGATGGCGTCGAATCGTCGATTAAATCGACTAGGATAATTCGATACATCGCGATTACGTGTAGAGATACTTACTAGTTGTGATCCAATCACAAATTCTCTCATGTTGTGAACTGTATTGCGGACATTTAGTAAATGAGTTTAAGATCCAATCAAATACATGAAAACATGTATACTCAAATAGTAAATCTTCATTTATCAAATAAATGGTACAACCATAAGGCGATTGCCTTAGGACACCTCATATATAACTAACAAACTCCCACTTGGTTTAATGTCAATCGCCACGGTATCCAATACCATAAGCTCTAACATGACCCTCAAACTTACTTTGAGGTAAGACCTTAGTTAAAGGGTCCGTTAAGTTCCTTTCAGTGGAAATCTTCTCGATTTGTATTTCCTTCCTGCTGATGATCTCTCTAATCAGATGATAGCGGTGAAGCATATGTTTGGATCGTTGATGAAACCACACCAAGTTCAGAGACCAAATCGCTTCCTTTCTTTGCTGCTGCGATGTATGATACATCTCGGTGGTAGAATCCATGGCTTGTTTGTCTCGGTGGTATTCGACAATGCGCTTCCGTTCGAGGTGAATATGTACCCGGATCGAGACACGAATCATCCTGTATGCGGGTGACATCCGTATACTTGCGTATTACCATATCACCTTCTCTATATAT
Source organism: Wurfbainia villosa (assembly GCA_025175895.1). Taxonomy (NCBI): domain Eukaryota; kingdom Viridiplantae; phylum Streptophyta; class Magnoliopsida; order Zingiberales; family Zingiberaceae; genus Wurfbainia; species Wurfbainia villosa. The sequence continues at coordinate 6,169,131 of CM046004.1, forward strand.
TAGAAATACATCCTTAGTTCTTCTTAAATACTTAAGGATTGTCTTAACAGTCGCACAATGATCCATTCTTGGATCAAACTGGTATCTGCTCGTGACACTCAGAGCATACGATACATCGGGCATCGTACATAACATAGCATACATGATAGATCATATTGTGAATGCATAGAGAATCTTACTCATGCAAATCCTCTCGTCTTCTGTGCGCGGACACATAAACTTCGAAAGGTGTATCCCATGCTTGATGGGAATGAAACCTTTCTTGGATTCCGACATGCTAAACCTCTTTAGCACTCTGTCTATATATAGATTGTGAAAGACCAAGCAACCATTTCGATCTCTCTATAGATCTTAATCCCGAGGATATAGGTTGCTTCACCAAGGTCTTTCATGAAGAATATTTTGGATAACCAAATTTTGATCGACTGTAAGACAGATATATCGTTTCCTATAAGTAATATGTCATCGATATACAACACTAGAAACCCGATTGCACTCCCACTAACCTTCTTGTACACACAAGGTTCGTCTGGATTTTGTGAGAAATCAAACATTTTGATTGTCTCATCAAAACGGATATTCCAACTCTTGGATGTTTGCTTCAGTCCATATATGGACCGTCGAAGTTTGCATAACTTAGTTTTATCAACCGATGTGAAATCCTCGGGTTGTATCATATACACGTCCTTGAGTAGGTTTCCATTAAGGAAAGTCATTTTCACACCCATCTGCCATATCTCATAGTCATAATGAGCCGTTATGCCCAGGAGCATCTGAATGAATTTAAGCATAACTACTGGTGAATAAGTTTCATCATAATCAACACCTTGCTTTTGACGATAGTTTTTCGCCACTAATATAGCCTTATAGGTAATCACATTACCATCCATGTCGGTTTTCTTCTTAAAACCCCACTTGCACCCTATAGGCTTAATGCCTTCAGGTGGGTCCACCAAGTTCCAAACTTGATTTTCATACATGGAATTCATTTCCGACTTCATGACTTCAAGCCATTTGTCCCTTTCTGAACTTTTCAGAACTTCTTCATAACTAGTAGGCTCCTCATCATCAATGAGTAACACGTCGTTCGATTCACTTATGAGACATCTATATCTCTCAGGAATGTTACGTGTTCTACCAGATCTACGAAGATGTGGTGTTACAATAGGTTTAGCCGATGACTCATCACTGAGTTATCGATTGAGGTGCTTGACCAGGTATCTTATCAATGTTTATTGGAGTCTCTTGAACCTCTTGAGTTCAGCGGCACTCATTTGTTTTCTTCTGAGAAACTCTTTCTTTAAAGCAGGCGTATGCCTTGAAACAAACACCTTTTGTTTTGAGAATGATAAATTGATAACCCTCGTTTCCTTAGAATTATCTAATAAATAGACATTTATCGGACTTAGTATTCATTTTGTCGTCTGACATTTCATCATTTGAGTAAGATAAATGAGGTTTCTTACTATTCCATATCTCATATGGAGTAGTAGAGACTACCTTGGTCGGGACTCTGTTTAGTAAGTAAGCAATTTATGCGAAGTCAGCTCAAAGGACTTGGGAAGATTCGCGTGATTAAATCGTTGACTAACTATGTATGAGTTCGGTTTACGCCTCGGATACACCGTTATCTTTGTGGTGTATACGGCGGAGTCCATTGAGACAATATATCATTGTCCCTTAGATAATCCAGAAACTCTTGACTCAAATATTCACCACTTCGATCAGATCAAAGTATTTTAATACTTTTGCTAAGTTGTTTCTCTACTTCATTTCTGAATTCTTTGAATTTTTCAAAGGCTTCAGACTTGTGTTTCATCAAGAATACATACCCAAATCGTCAGTGATTATCGATAAAGGTAATGAAGTAGCTATAGCCTCCTAGAACATGAGTTGACATAGGTCCGCATACATCAATATGTATTAGACCAAGCAACTCTCCCACCGATTCACCTTTTCCAGTAAAAGATAACTTAGTCATCTTGTCTTTTAAGCATGATTCGCATGTATCGAATGAATCAATTGAAAGCGATTCGAATTCGCGTGTGTAATTAGACATCGTTTCTTGCTTACATGTGAAACGACATATGTCGTAAGAGGCTAATTGATTATCTTTTCGAGTATGCTTGTTGCTCGCTTCAATATTGAAAATGTCACTGGATAGGTCTAACATATATATACCATTGCACAAAGTTTCAGTCCCATAAAGAACGTCATTCAAAGTTATATAACAACAATTGTTACTAAAAGTCAAATGGTTCCTATTTTTATTTAAGTAGGAAATAGAAACAATGTTATTTATTAATGAAGGAACATAATAGTAATTATCCAGTTCTAAGATAAGTCCTGTAGGGAGCTTCAACAAATATATTCCGATGGTGACTGCAGCAACCTTTGCTCCATTACCAACTCGCAAATTTGATTCTCCCTTGATGAGTCTTCTTCTATTCCTTAGCCCTTGTATGTTATTACATATATGTGAGTCACACCCAGTATCTAATACCCAAGTATCTAAGGAAATAGAATGATAATCAATAACGAAAATACCTGAAGAGGATGGGGCATCGAATGTCTTCTTCTTCTTCACAGACTCAAGATAAATCTTGCAGTTTCTTCGCCAATGACCCTCCTTGTCACAAAGATGGCAAGTGCCCTTTTGAGTTGGTTCTGCCTTCTTAGCCTTCTTCTTCCCCTTATGTTGTTCTTTTGATTTCCTCTTAGAATCTTTCTTTGAGAAATCAACTACTAATCTTCTTATCCTCGTAGCTTCGTAAAAGGCTCCGGTCTTGACATGTTGAGGAGTTCGGGAATAATGGATTGAGTTTGTTAAATCTGGTAGTTCATGTAAAATGAATAACTCTTGAATGACAATGTAGAATTAAGTCAATATTTAATTCATGATCCATCACAAACCGAGTGTAGCTAATCGCTCGATATACCCATTTATCTTTAGCATAAATTGCACCACAGATGAACCTTCTTGCATCTTAGAGGTGAAGAGGAGCTTGGAGACTTCGAACATTTCAGATCTTGCTTGCTCATCAAACAACTCATGAAGATGAAAGACTATAGTATTAGCATTCATATGCTCATGCTGCTTTTGAAGCTTGAGTACTATCGCGGCTAGCATGATGTAACTCGCCAGTTCATAATCAGTCACATATTTTTGATATGCCAACAATTGATCCGGAGTTGCATCATCCTTAGGACGGTTGGGAAGAGGCTCTTCGAGGACATACACAAGCTTTTCCGCCTTGGGAACAATTCTCAGGTTTCTAAACCAGTCCAAGAAGTTTGGCCCAATCAACTTATTTGAATCCAAAATAGAGCGCAAATTTAAAGACGTCATGATCAAGTGATTAACCTAGAAATACAAATCGAGCATATATGAGAAAGATGATTAAAATGCATCAACATACATTTATAAATCTCATTCATTTTTCGAATTCAAAAACCCTTAAAATTAATTCGGGAGATCGTAGGTCCATCTCCGAATGGGTTAATATCAGCATCGTAGATAAACGACCTTAGAAAGTCAATAAGTCGTTCGTAGCTACGATGGTAGATATCGAATATCTAATTACATATCACGTATATATAACTATCGCATTGTGTTATCAACTAATTGAATGTTCGCACACGTTGGGTTGTTAACACATTAACTATCATCATCGTATGCACCCAACTTCGCCTCTCTTGGCATTGACCTTGGAAAGTCAACAATGCGATGCTCGAGTTAAAGCCGACCCATTAATCGGGAAATAGTTTTAATATGGTTAGGCGCGTTGTCGTTTAGTCGAGGCTTGGAGAGAGTCAATGACCTAAACTAAAGATTGACCTCTGTCTCAGCCGTATTAGTATTAAATTATTTGATGGTTTGAGCGTATTGAGTTAGTCGGACTTGGAGAGAGTCAATGACTCGAAGCAAAGCGGAACTCCGGTTCTAACCATATTAATGGTAGGTATAAACTTTAAAATTATGTAAGGGTTTTGAGGTTTCATCCTCCTTTCCATGCAAATAACTATTATCTACGTGGCGTAGCCGCGCATGGCGTCGTATATCGACTAATGCATCTACGTATCACGGCGCGTGGAATAATGATATCATCTAATCGATTCATGACGTATAATTATAGCGTATTGAGTAATTCAATTATGTAATTAATTTTGAAAATAAAATATGTTTGTGATTTGATTTCTCAAATCAAATCTCATTGATTAAATTAGAAAATAAATTTCCAAATCTAATCACATATTTTATTTATGGAAAATATTAATTAAGGAAATTCAAATTTAATTTAGGAAACAAATTTCCTAAATTCTAATTTCCTAATCACATCAGGAAATTCCTAATTTGAATTTCTTTTTAAATTTCTATAATTTTTCTAAACTTTCTAAAAGTAGAAAATTTCCAAAATTACAATTATGACAAAACATTCATCGCAAAAACAATTTTACGATTATGTTGGAACACAGCCGGGCTCTAATAACCACTGTTGGGTTTCTGGGGCACCGACGTGTGCGTGTGTTCGAATATGTTTCGCAAACATTCACAGCGGAAGCAAATAAAAACGGTAATAAACTATTTTATTGCATCACACACACCACACGCATGCAGGATTACATTTAAAATTTTGTAATAAGGAAATTACACTAGGAATACCTGACGAATAACACGAAGTGGAAGGGGCATCAACCTTAGCGACCCTCGTAAGTTTCGCCTCTATTCGAGTCCATGCTAAGTATCGTCGGGATAACTTCTCAAGCTACGAGCCCCGTCTTGACGAGAGATACTAATCTTGCGTCGAAGACGTTGTGATCCGAGAGACGATTACAAAACAAGTTCCACGAACTTGTTTCCTCGAAATCTTGAGCAATCAGGTGGTGTGGCACTAGTGGCCGGTGGTGATTTCTTGGTGGAGGGTGGTCGTCTGGCGGTGGCGGTCGGTGGCGAAGCAACGACAGCGTGGCGGCCTTGATAAGGGGTGAAGCGGTGCCTGAGAGGAAGAGAGGAGAAAGCGGCTAGGGTTTCACAAGCCTTAACTCGTCTACGAAATTTGTCTCAACCCTCTTACTTATAGAGAATATGTTTCTGGACCATCAAGAAACCTTCTCTCAACAGTTATTGGTTCTGACCAACACATTAACCTCCAATTAATTTAAGTTAAAATAAACAAACCACGTTGTGCATTTTAAGTTAAAATAAACGAACCAATTTTTGGTTCGTTCGTTTAAAACAAACGAATCCTTTTAGTTTATTTTCCACCGTTAGATTAGAATCGACCAAATTTGGTTCATCCATCGTGTCTTGAAAAGACTCGGCCCGTATGCTTCTAATGCATTGAAACAACCGTACTTGCTCCTTGTTTGGTCAACTAAACGAGTCTCTCGATCACGAGAATCTCGTTCTCGAGCTTCGTTTAAATCGCCGGATAATACTTGTAGTGTGTGTGACCAAATAGGTTTCGGTTTATATTGGTATACATAATTAACCATTAATTATAGAAGCGATCGTGAGTGACACCTAGTAATGCATCGCTGATCCCCGATTAAGCTGAAAAATCAGCGGTTGATCCAAGCAACCACGAAACCTTTTTATAGTGAATCGTGCCCGTTCCCTTCACTCGTCTTATACCCATTTGGTTCGGGGCATGGGCTATTGTGTCGATCCCCACTATTTAACTCGTCGCTAGTCAGTATCGTTTCTTATCCTATGGATTACAGTTCTTCTTGGCGTGTATGAGTATTATACTCTAAACATGTAATGCTTTGGCAGACTTTAGTAACAATCAAGTAGTGACCCGGGGTATACATCTCCTCGCGAGTAGTGAATCCTTTGTAGGTTATTTAAACACTTTCGAGACATACATATACCCGATCATCCACGGTCGTCTCCGGAGATGCTTGCTCAGATGTCGAAGAATAAGTCTTCGTAAGAGATAACTTGAACACATGAGTCGAAGGAACATCGCACTTAAGTTGCGATGAACTTAATTGACATATACATATATGTAGAGAACCGTATGAAGTCTTACAATTTGGTCGCTCTAATGAACTAGTTACCGTAACTAGCGTCACGGTTAACTCGGATATGCGATGTCTCGACCCGATGAAAGCAATTTGCTTGGATAAACGAAAGTATAATTCGTGCTAGTCTCGAATTGATGGTGTCAGAATCGTCGATTCATCGACTAGGGATAATTCGATATATAATAATTACGTGTAGAGATACTCACTAGTTGTGATCGATCGCGAATTCTCTCATCTTGTGAATCGTATTACGGATATTGATGAAATGAGTTTAAGATCGATCGAATACAGTGAAAAGCGTATGCACTCAAATAATGAATCTTCATTTATCAAATAAATGGTATAACCATAAGGCGATTGTCTTAGGACACCTCTCATATATAACTAACACTCTTATCATCTGCTCATGTACTTGAGTCATAACCTAACATTCAGCTTCATATAACATAGCAAGTCTAATTATCGTTGTGTAAAATTTCTCTTTAAGTTCTAAAGGTACTTTACAATCACAAAGAATACCTTATGCTCTCCTCCATTTCAACTATCCAACTTGTATTCTATGTATGACATCTCTCTTAACCCCTCCATCCTTTTACAAAAATGATCCTAAATATTTAAAACTTTCAATTACAAACAATTCATTATTTCCTAGTTTAACAATTGTCTCATTGTATCTAACATTGCTAAATTTAAATTTCATATATTCTGTCTTTATTCTACTAAGTATAAGATCTTTCGCTTATAATGTTTGCTTCCAAGATACAAGTTTAGTATTTATTCTTTCACGTGTCTCATCTACCCAAAAAGTATAATCTACAAATAACATACATGATTAGGATAAAAAGATAGATATTTAAAGTTGATCCTTGATGTAACCCTATCTCTATGGAAAATGCTTCGATTAATTCTCCTGACATTTTTACTCTTGTCATTGCATCCTCATACACATATTTAATTATTTCAATATATATGCTATACACCTTTCTTTTGTAGAATTTCCATGTAATTTCCCTTGAGATTCTATTATAAACTTTTTCAGGATTAATAAATACAATATGTAAGTCTTGCTTTTGTTCCTAATACTTTTTAGTTAGTTGTATAAGAATATATATAGCTTCTTTTGTCGATCTTCTTGACATAAATCCAAATTGATTTTTGATCACTGTGGTCTCCTTCCTTAATCTTTTTTCTATTACTTTTTCTCATAGTTTCATAGTATAACTCATTAGTTTAATATCCTTATAATTTGTACAATTTTATGTATCTCTTTGTTTTTATATAGAGGAGCTAGATAATTTATCATCCAACTCCCAGGGCTAACAGGTGATAAGTGTAAAGGAGTTTGTCTGGAGTGGGTAGGGGTCAATTCTCGAGGAATTTATCACCTTGGTCTATCGACCGACCTTCTTCCTTTGCACTTATCAACTGGGATTCTGATTTACCTCCTCCATTGGTAGGGGTAGCCGGAAGAGGCCGCTAATGTGACAGTTCCACATTTTAGAGAACTTATCATCCACTAATTAGGTATTTTTTTTGTTTTCAATATTAAGTTGAATAACTTTGTAAGTCATTCAATACCTTGCTTACTTAAACACTTTCATACCTCTATCGGAATATCATCTGGTTCAATTATTTTTTTATTTTGCATCCCATTTAAAGTTTGTTCTACTTTTGAAGGTTGAATTCTATCATAAAAATTTAAATTTCTATACTTTTTTGACTTACTTAAATTACGTAAATTAATTTGATCATCTAAACCTTCATTGAAAATTTGATGAAAATACCTTTTCTATCGCTCTTTTATTTTCTCATTGTCCACTAGTATCTTATTGCATTCATTTTTAATGCATTTTATTTGGACAAGATCTTTAGTTTTTTTTTCTCTAGTTTTAGCTATTCTATAAATATCTTTTTCCTCTTCTTTTGTATCTAGTTTAATATTATATATTAAATAAAACTTTAAAAAACTAGAGGGCTTTCACATTACTATACTATAGTGAACGACGATAATACTTCAACATGTGAGGGACTAGTGCTTTGCGATATGGAACAACAAAGAGAAAGTGGTTTTGGTTTTATCTAGAGGATCTGGCCTGAGAGAGAGAGCTTATGTGGCCGCTAGGTAGAGTGTTCTGATGGGTTAAAGTTTGAACTTTACAAGTATTTGATGATAGAGGACGTGCAAGACTATGATATAGAGACTTTAATGATCTCCTTGGCAGGATTCTATGGTCGAAACTTAGGGACAAAACAGCTTGAAATGCAATAGAGGTCACGGACGAGGATCGAGACATGTGACAAGTGATCATATGTGTGATCTGAGAGAGGATCAAGAGGAGATCATAGCTAGGCGTTGTTGGCAAGAGGATGGAGGACAAGAGGAAATCATGTCTCAAATTGCTGATGAGATGTGATGCTAGCTAGACGTCATGACTTGGCTTTGTGCCCTTGGTAAGAGGAGATCAATGTGAAGCATGGGAACCATAGTATTAAATTTCGACCCGTTTCGGGCGAAACATCCGATTTGTTTCGTTACGGCGAGAGGAACCGCCGAGCACGCGCGAGATTCCGATGCGGCGGCAAAGCGGTGGCGGAAGCGTGAGGATTCGCTAAGGAGCGATTGCGAATGCGATCGCGTTCGAGCGCGATCGGCCCGAAAGCGTGCTTGTGCTCGCGTTCGGAGCAGCGTTGGTGATTGCTTGCGAGGAATCACGATCGCGCTCGCGTTCGAGCATGTCGCGTTCACGCTCGATCGCCGGGAAAGCGCGCTCGATCGCGAGCGCGATCGAGCGTTGGGAAAGCGCACTCGCGCTCTGGGAGCACGATTGTTTACGGAAACGAGCGATCGCATTCCGATCACTGTGAAAACGCACGAATAATAAACATTTGGAATCAAATTAATAATAAACATTTTAAATAATTAAATATTAATATTTAAAAGATAAAAAAATATTAAAATAATATTGAAACGGACGATACGGTACCGAAACCGTATCGTTCCGGTCGCAGACTGAAACTTCGATACGAGTCGAAATTTTAAATCTTGATGGGAACAATTTCACTCTAATATGATGCAGTTGGAAGAATTGTTCGGGTCAATTATCCTAGGTAGTCCTCTGTTAGGCCCCTAGTATTATTATATGACATTCACATTTAGATCCCTAGGTTCACAGGATAAACCATGTAGATAGAACTAAAAAGCATATAGTATCTTAGTTTGTTTGATCTCATCTAGTTCCTATTTTATCATTTCAAATTAATTGACTCTTGCAACTCTTTATAGGATTATGCTTGTACAGTTTCAAGAAGGCTTATTCAGTTGGTGAACCCATTGTGAATTTCAACTCTGGTAGGCCACAAATTGATAGTAAATGGTAAGTAACCTTTTTAAACTTTCCACGAATCACATATTAATATTTTGTTATTATTTTATAATTTCTCTTGTGGTGTGGACATTTTTTTAATTATCTATAATGTTATTTTCTTTAACTTCTTTACAATGGAAACGAAGCTTTTTTTGGTTGACATTACACAGGTGGAAAATTAGGGGAGAGGGAAAAGCTACCACACTAAAACTTCATCTCTCACATACATTTTCTTTAAACTTAGTTGGTTTAAGTTAGCCTACTGTTGGGCTTATCCATCCATTAGGGAACGAAGAGAGTTTACAAGGTTAGTTATGCTAGTTTAAAGCAAGATGTATTTATTTAAATATTTCCTTACCACCCAACAACATAAGACAGTTCATAAATTCTCAGTGAGAATGAATAAAGGACAAATTTATTGATAAGATAAAAGTACTTTTTAAAAAAATTGTGAAAGTGAAAAAAAAAAGCCAAGTTGATTCTCTTAATGGGAGTAGACTACTAATTGATGGTTTTGAGAGATTTTGTTCCTAATTGTGAAAGTCAGTACAATCAATATCTTCAATCATTGATTACCTCTCGAAGAATCTTGTTATTAGGAAAATGAGGGTTATTCCCTAGGAAGGCTCTAACTATATTTATTATATGTCTATATAATTTTATAATAAGCACCTTATAAATTTGAAGTGGAGCTTTGGCGCAATCATAAAGTTGCTCCCGTGTGACCTAAAGGTCACGTGTTCGAGTCTTAGAAACAACCTCTTGTAAAACAGGGTAAAGTTGCGTACAATAAATCCTTCTTCAGGATCATGCATTTGTGGGAGTTTTGTGCACTGGGCTACCTTTTTACAATATTCACATAGCGGTCTCTAACACTCCTTCAAGCATGTTAAAAAATATGATGAAAACTTACCTTGATATAGATATACTCTTACCATGAAACCTCTAGAGTGCTAAATAAAATTAATGGCATCTATTACTTTGACGTTTTGGTTTCCCTCCCATATTTGTGTTGATGCAACACATATATAAATATGAAATACAAAATATGAGACTCGTTGGACTCATCATCTTAAAAGAAAATTAAGGAAATTATATTGAAAAAGAGACAAAAGACAAATAAGAGGAAGGAGAGACAAAGAAGGAAGAAGTGGAGGAGGAAAAAATACATGACATGGAATCTACCATAGTACAAGGTGGAGAAGCTATTGTGAGCTTAAAGTGGGTTGGTGGGTTGGCAATGAGAGCCATCTCTTGGAAGCTATCACAAGGGAGCAGCGTCGAGTTGAAGTGAGCTAGTGATATAGTAGTTGAGTAATAGCTTGCACGAGGAGACTCTTAAGGATATGAAGGGTTGGCGAGAAGGGGTTGTATTATTATTATCAATGGGAATCATTTTAAAAAGCTGCAAACTTTTTGTAAATTTAGATTTTTTTATGAGTCCTCGAGTCTCGTTCTTAAAAAAAGAGTCACTTGTTAGACATTCTTCTTTTGTACTAAAGCATGCTCTAGGGGATTAATTCAGACCATACGATGAATTCAATTTGTATACTACCTCTCTCTCCTCAGCAAGACACTTTAAATGTTGTTCTATACATCTTTCATGAGGTAACCATAGAAGAAAGTATTCTCGATATTCAATTAGTGAAAGGGGAACTAAATAATGGTACCAAGGTAATAAATAGTTGGGCTGAAATAAATTTAGCCACAAGTAAAAAATAATTCCCTTTATATACCATAGTATATTCATTAGTCACAATTTATCCTTCAACTGATCCACTGTGCTTGTTAGTGATATCTTTGCTGAGAAAATGATGCTCCCAAGATGCATTTAGCAAAAGGTTTAAGTAGATTGACTTGTGTTACTATTATATGCATTTAGTGTGCAAAGACTTAAAATAGTGTACATAGAATTCACAAAGTTGGTTGACTCAATGTAGTGGAGTTCATTTGTACCTAATGGATTAGAGTCCTAAAATGAGCGTTGGAGCTTTGAAGTAATTTGTAGGACACTCTATGCCATGGAGTGTTCAGTGTTGCCGATGCAATTATGGAGATCTTGTTCCTGACAGCTCGGTGACCGGAAATGAGGTGGACTCATAGGCAGGAGGATTACATGTCATGGAGCAAGCAAGCTCAAGGAGCTTGGTGCATTTGATGGACCAAAAGCTTAACACAAGGTGGACTTCAGGGCAGCTTGGAACCAGGTGGAGTCATAGTCATGGAAGGTTGAATGACATGGAGCAAGCTTAGTAGTTTTGTGCATTTGATAGATAGGGGAGGAACCACTAATTGGTGTCACTTAACCAATGTGATTTTAGTCAAATAGAGCATGCCACTCAATGAAGGAGTCAATTGAATATGAAAGTTCTATGAACAAAATGTTTTTGTTTGAGCAATAGTGAGTTGGATGTGACTTGGTGGACATCCAATCCATTGAACACATAGTTGTTGGCTTCCAACAATAATATTTGCCAATTAGCCAATTAGAGGGTGTTTCTAGTTGACTAGAGCCGAAAAAAAAGTGACCATCATAGAGCTCATTCTAAAAGATGTTAGGGAGCTTTGAACTTCAATAGGTTTTATAAAAACATTCTTTATACCCCTCAAATCAAGTGCTAACACTTCTCAAAGCTTTTAAGGGCTTGGATTAAGGTTGAAGGCTTTAACTTAAGTTCTTGGTAATCTTCTCATTTCTTAACTTTTCATTTTATTGTATTTCAATGGATTGATAATTTTTAACATTCCAAAGTTCTAATTGTTAGATGTTTATCTCATTATTATGTCCTCAAGCAAATAAAAACTGACGGCGAGCCCTTGCTACCATATTCTTATATAGACGATCATCTCCTATGGATTTTTCACATTTAGATCAATTAGACCACTGACTAAAGGCATGGTTACCAACTCTTTTTGTTTGTTTTATATTACACATTACCCAATGACAGTTCATCTTTATGGAATCCTTTTTGCCAAAATAGGGGATGCATCTATCTGGTTTGAATATGGATCAAGTACCTAGTAAATTGTTTCCCTAGACCTGATAATTCTGTTCTCTCTGTTAGTAAATCAGAAGATCCAATTGTCACATTGTATTTTTCTATGTAGAAAAGGATTCTTTTGTCAACTTCAAGCACAGAGCTTGGTATAATTAAAGATCATTAAAAAATTTTATTCTTATCAATATATTGGCAGGACTTCACTAGCAATAATGGTCTACCGTGAAACTATTCAAGCAGGTGTTATTCCTACAATTGAAGTGTTTTCGCAAGTGCTTGGATGTCTGCAGTTTCCACGTGATTCTTCACTAAGGAATAAATTTATTGAGAACCTTGGATCACATTTTGATGCATCAAAGTTTTCAAATGTGAGCACCTTGTTGGATGGTTTTGGAGAATATGATATCCGTTCTTTTTCCATACTCGAGGTATGGCAACAGAAAAGAGATTTTTTTTTTGTCCCTATTTTTATGTTGAATTCAGCACAAAAACTCAATTTGAGTCTCCTTTGAATTCAGGAGGCTACTTCACTGGGTCTAATTCCACGTGCATCAATGAAAGACAATACACTAATTGTCGATGCAAGGAAATTGCAGATTCATATTGTTGAGGTGAGATTGTTTTGCATGGGGGAAGTTGTACACTTATGGTTTCCTAATCAACTCATGTGTGTGTGTGTGTGTGTCTCTCTCTCTCTATATATATATATAAAACTTCTTTTAAGATCATGAGTCACATTTGCTATATACTTTCCATATTTCTTCTTTATAATTTGTTTCTGTCGACTTAAGTTTGTCTTATTTGAGCACTGGCTGGCATTAGAGATGGTTATCTTCACTGGATTTGTTTCCTCATTTAGCAACTAATAGAAATCTTGTTCCTTTTTGTTATTTGTATTGGATCAAATTATATTGTGTTGACATGGTAGTGGCACGACAGTTGTATTTGAGATCTCTTCAACCTCTTGTCCTAAAAATAGTAATCCATCTTGATAAAGTCAGTTGATTAGGACAAAATTCTACCTTTGAGGAGCCAAACATGCACCTTTAGATACCTATGGTTCTGAAAGAAATGGTGAAAAAAGAATCAGTGTCAATTTCTGTTCTCTCTCTTTTTTCTTTATTAGGTTTTTGTAAAAAATGTTCTTTCGTCCATTTTTCAAGAAACTTGGCAGCGCTATCATATTTTAACCTAAAAAAAGCAAATTTATTTAACCCATTCGAATTGAACTAATCTCTCTCATTAATCTTTTGTTTTTAGACATTCAAATGACGGTGCAAATTTCTTGGTCCTGAAGAGACGCTTAATCATCTATGCCTAAGATACAGGTGATGCTAGTTAGGATGGGAGCAATGCTGGTGGGTTCCAACGAAGAGGTGTAGGGAGCATAGATTTGCATCAGCAATGGTGATAGTAGTGTGGGTTATAGAAAACGAGTCGATGGTGAAGTGGTTTCCTTCCCTCTCAACCATTTCCTATCTACCTCTTCCTCTTACCCAGTAAATATATTTCTTCCCTCCATCCATCCCAGCTCCTATTCCCTTTTTCCCTTCTCTCCTTTTCCTCTTTTCCCTCTTACTTCCTTCCTTTGGGTGAAAAGAGCCTAAGTGGCATTTGCACTCCTCTTATACGAGACAATATTAACATAATTTTAGTTTTATTGAATCGGTGATAGTTATTTCTATATGGAGTAGTCTAATTCAGACAAGCTATGGATTATAGTAAAAGACCCACTTTTTTACCTGATATCAGTTTTTCTACTATCAAATAGTTTAATTTATCTTTTCAAACGTTTCAGGTTTATCTCTTGACAATTTTGAAAGGTTTGAAGTATCGTCTTGCGGCTGGTAATTTTTCCTTTTTATTGTTAGTTGGTTTATTATATCATTAGTTATGATCTAAAATTCTAAATTTTAAGTTGTTGATTCTAAGAATTTGTGGAGTTCGTAATTCTGTATTTCAGAAGGATTTACATAAGAACCACCGTACTAAAGTTATTTGTGAGAATATTTTCATTAATTATCACAATTCAGTGATGTGAGGACTCGGGTAGTATAGTTACCCACTATAGTGACTTGATTCAAATTTCTTGTTGTACTTGCATGTTGCAATATTTTCCTCTGAGGTTTCAGTTTTTATGTTTGAAATTTCAGCAGTATAACAATATACTAATCTGACTTATGAAACTTTCTTAAAGATTGTATGAATTTGGTATCCTACCCACAACTGGCTCCGATAAAACATGAAACTTATTCATGTTGGTTTCCTTGCCACAAATAGGTTGAATTTTGCATTCAGCTTTGATTTGTGTCCCTACCTTGCTCTAATCTATCTTTAGTTGCTTTGTTTTTGCAGGTGCAAGGCTTCCAAATATAACTATTTTGTTACCTACAGAAAAAACCCAAATAGAAATTCTAAAAGAGGAGAGATCCATTCGCCTTGCTGGAAGGTGAAGAATGTGTCAAAATTATGAATTTCCTCAGTTAATTATGGTTGCTTTCTTAACTTTTCAAAATCCTCGTAACAATCATCTTGAAGTTTTATAAGCACGAGTAATCCATACTCTCAGAGCAGTTAAAGATATATGGGATCAATGCCATTTCAGGCTTTTAATTTTTATCATCCCCTATCTCATTCATGTGGCTCTTTGTGTCTTGTATCCCATTATTGCATCTTATACTTTCCTTTTTTTGTTTCATCATAAAGTAGAAAAACAACTCATGTCAGACTTAATACTGTACCCACTTCTATAAAAGTTCAGTATCAGGTTGTGAAGTGCATTAATTTGTTTTCACTTGGTTATGGTTTGAAACTGAGGTTACATGTTAAGCAGGGTTGGACAGGCAGTTGGTTCGTTGTTGAGAAGATTAGGCCTTCCCTATCAAGGCGATGAATCATACGGCAAAATTAGAATCAATGGTCTTGCTTTGAGAAGGTGGTTTAAACCAAAGGTTACTACTTCATGTTTTCCAGGAAGACCTGCAGATATGATTCCAACAACTACACGTCTAGCCAAAGGGATTGCCGATCAGCAGCGAGATATCAGGATCAGCACAAATTTGTCGCTCGAATAACCATACTCCACCTTTCGTGATATCTGCACTCAAGTCTGGGCTTGGCAAGATGAAATAGAAAAATCTTCCAGCCTGCAAAGTGTATTGTTTCAGAGGTAGAACAATACAAAGTGTATTGGTACAGTCAGTCAAAAGTGTTGTCAGCTTCTGTTATCTATCTACTAAGGCGAAGGTGTCATTTGCCGATTGAAAAGTGAAAGACATGATTTAAGTCATTTGTTTGTTCGACTTCCATGCACATCCAAGAGTCATCCGCTCGAATCGTCAAATTTGAACCATGATGGATTCGAAGGTGCTCATCGTCATGTTCTACATAATTTTCAGATCTGGTGATCAGGGTTTAAATTCTTGTTGCCAAAGAAACAAAGATAATTCTGCTAAAGGTTCTTGTTACTGTTTATCAATGGCAATGGGACCGTAAAAAGTTCTATTGTCTCCATGATAGTTGTCAAACTATGTTGGGTACTTGTTGTGAAAGCACAACAGTATCTAAGATAGGGCGACTAAAATGTAATTGTTTGACGCATTTTATTCTGATACTGATATCATTTTGGTGGGGGAAAAAAAAAGAGAAGGAAATTCAATTGCTTAAATCGACAGCCAGTTGTACTAGGAACTATGAATTGGATCAAAAGTGCTTTGTCGTTGTTCTCGACTGCTATGAGAGTCTATTTTTTGATTTCGTTTTGTCGATCCTTCATTTTTTTGATTTTTTGAATCGTCCGTTGCTCCGCTGTACTAATCATCTCTCACAGTGTCTCCTCATTAGTCCTCGCTGCCATTTAGTTCTTCATGAGATAAATTAGAATCTCAGATGGATAGTTATAAAATTTTCGAAAATTAATTTTTATTCATTTAAAAATTATTTCTTTATATTTATCAATTTCTCGGCAATCCATCCTACTGCTCCTTGCT
Organism: Wurfbainia villosa; assembly: GCA_025175895.1. NCBI lineage: Eukaryota > Viridiplantae > Streptophyta > Magnoliopsida > Zingiberales > Zingiberaceae > Wurfbainia > Wurfbainia villosa. The sequence continues at coordinate 6,185,514 of CM046004.1, forward strand.
CTGCTAACGGATAACAGAAGTTTTAGTTTCTACGGAGATGACGCGATGATTTTTAATTTTGCGGATGACAAAAGCTTTAACAAATGAGACATTTAAGTCAGTATATTATCTAGGCATCAAAATTGCCATAATCCCAAAGGTCTCCTCTCGAAAAGGTTATCAGTGTCTAAAGGGGAATGATTGAGTTTGCCCCTCGGACAGACGGATTCCTTCTCTCTTTTTTTACTCTTCTCTCCACCAACCCTCACCTATCCAGCAGCCTAGCACCTTTTCAGTTCACTGTTTTTTTAAAAAAAAATATTTTCTTGTCTTGATGTTTCCTATGCAAACGATGATTTGTTATTTACCCTGATGAGGGAACGTGGAGGCCAAAACTTACTAATTAATTTCTTGATGACTGCGTATGCTTGTTACATTTCCTTGTGAGATCAATCATTGTGAATGTTGCATATCATATCGTCAAGATATTTTTTTTTTGCCCACCTGACAACGGTGCAACGGTAGGATATCAATTCGGCTCCCAAATATTTATGGTTCGATTTTTAATCATGATGTATTTATAAAATTTTTCTTCAAATGGGATGACAAATCAAGAATGTTGCAGCTGCTGAGATTGTTTACGTAAGCACTTCCTAATTTACCCTGATAGTCGATAGAGCATATCTTATTTAAGAGTTACTTAACACTCCATCAGAGATCCATGGAGCATGACCGATAATCCCCTGAATTAGTCAAGCAGAAGGTTTAAATACTTGGTGTAAAATAAACTTTTTAAAAATTTTAAAGAGATGAAATGATTTTCGAAACTAACACCATTAAAGTGGTGCTGAATTTTTTTCAACACCACATTGTGGGTGTTTGAAAACCAGCACCAAGGTGGTGTTGGTTTTCGAAACCAACACCACATAGATTATTACATGTATTTAATTGACACTTAACTTATCGTAGAAATGTCAAAATAAGGTATGAACATCATAAATACCTTCACCACATTACTCTCTTCCATTGCATACCAATTTTGTTGGGCCTTGTTGTAGTGCGCGGGGGGAGGGGGGGCGTTAATATGTGCAGCGGAAAATAAAATGCATAAACTAAATACACAACACAACTCACAACACCGATTTTACGTGGTTCGAAATCTTAGTTCCTATTCTACGATCGAGCTCTAGCGATACACCACCACTAAAATCGTCTCCTTCTCGAAATGACACCAGAGGTGGAGAAACCTCTTACAAGTACCTGAAACTTAAGATCTGAAATGCAGTAGCAATTCCTCTTTTAAGTCACCAAGAACAGACTGCTTCTTCCCTTCCCGAAATCTCTTTTTATAAGCTTCATCACGGGTTGATTTCTGTCGATCAGTCGATTAGCCTTACCTACCAGTTGACTAGTCACTTATCCGTTGTCTCACAACGGCTTAATCCACGTCAAATTTTAGTCAATCAGTCGATTGCTCATATCCATCAATTGACTGTTGGAGCCATCAATCGATTGTCATAAGTCAACAGTCAACTCAGAAGCATTCTATGCTTTTGTCCACTTAACCCAGTCGATTGTCCAATCTAATAGTCGACTGCCTGAGCACTTAAGCCAATTCGACTGCCCTCAACCAATCAATTGCCTCACCACGACAATCGATTTCCCGAGCACCGAGCTCCCGAGTACCTGAGTCGACTACACAACCAGTCAAGTGGGCAATACCAACCAGTCAATTGCCAAAATATGATCCTCTCATACTTGACAATTACCCATATCCTAGACCTAAGTCTTTAAGTCACTTCCATTAGCCTCACGCCCTTAGGTTGAGTCTACGACTTCTCACCCTTTGCGCTAGCCTTCAAGTGCTTCTTTTAGCTTCGTCATGCTAGCAGGTACCCTTAGCCTAGACCTAAGCCTTCAAGCCACTTCCATTAGCCTCATGCCCTCAAGTTGAGTCCACGACTCTTCACTCTTTACACTAGCCTTCAAGTGTTTCTTTCGGCTTTGTCATGCTAATGAGTATTCCTTTGCTAATAGTGTTGGTGCAATTGGCTCAAGTCACGATTGACTAGACTCGAGTGGGGTTTGAGTAAGATTTTAATGTTTGACAATGGGTTTGACAATTGTTTGACAATATGGTTTGACCATATGACAAATGAATGATTGGGATATCCAAAGTCATATAAGGGAGATTGTTGGAACAATCAAACCTCAGGTCAAGATTGACGAGACTTGAGCAAGACTCGAGGGAAAGTCCAAGAATGATTTTGGTATGGAAAGTCTAAGTATGGTCTTGGCATGAAAATCCAAATTTGGATACTTGGCATGGAAAGTTCAAGAATGATCTTAGTATGGAAAGTCCAAGCATGGTCTTGACATGAAAGTCCAAGTTTGGATACTTGACATGGAAAGTCCAAGTATGGTCGACGGTGAAAGTCCAAGTTATGAATACTTGGCAAAGGAAAAGTCCAAAGGTGTAGTCTTGGCCACGTAAGTCCAAGTGTGTAGTATTGACGATGAAAGTCCAAGCATTGAGGCTTGGCAATGGGAAAGTCTAAGGGTGTGATTTTAGCAACGTAAAATCCAAGCATGTAGTCTTGGCGGCGTAAGTCCAAATGGATCTTGACAAAGAAGTCCAAGAATGAGGTTTTGACAGTGCAAAGTCTAAGCATGGAGTCTTGGCGATATAAGTCCAAATAAACCTTGGCAAAGGACCCAGTTAGCTTGACATAGTCGATGGAAGTATCTGAAGGCTAACGCGAAAGGTGAAAGAGTCGTGGATGACTCAGATGGACCATGAGGGCATGAGGCTGATTAAGATGACCAGAAGGCTTAGGTTTAAGCTAAGGATGGTCGATCAAGAATGAGGAGATCATACTTGGATTAAACCTCATGTTTGAGATTTACCAGTCGACTGTCCAAGTACACGACACTTGGGAGCCTAGTTTGACTCAAGCAGTCGACTGAGATTATGACTAGTTGACTGGTTGAGGAGTCGACTGGGCTCAACTTCTCGGTTGAGGCTTTGGTAGTCGACTGTTATGTATGAGCAGTTGACTGCCATGGATGGATAGTTAACTGATCATAAGTGGCTAGGGCATAGAATGTTGTTAGTCGACTGGGCAATCGACTACTAGGGTATTCGTTGCAGTAATCTAACGTGGATTAACCCATTGTGAGACAATGGATAAGCGAACAGTCGACTGAAGCCTTTTGACAGTCAACTGCTAGGTGTGAAATCAACTCGATGTAGGTTATAAAAGGAGCAGCTTGGGGAGGATTTTGCAAGTGTTTTGGGGTGATTTTGAAGGGAAAGTTCTGTTGCATTATAGACTTTCAAGAGCAATAAAAAACAACCAAAGTGCAAGCAATCAAAGCAATCTTTTGTAAAGTGTTCTTTACTTGTATTTCATTCTTGTCTTGTGTTTTGGTTGTAGTTTATTTTTTGTAAGCTTATTGTAAGAGATTTCTTCACTTTCGATGTGTTGCCGAGAAGGAGAAGGTATAATAAGGGTAGATCACTAGCTTGCCCGTGGAATAGGAACCTTAGTTCCGAACCACGTAAAATATTGTGTTGTGATTTGTGTGCTTGCTTTTATTCTTGTTGTACATTTCTATTATTGTATATTCTACTACGCATTAACAAGTTTTGTAGATGAGCACGTAATTGATTGAATCAAAGCAAGAAATCAGTGAGATGCTATTCACCCTCTCTAGCGCATATAAAATGATCCCCAACAAGTGGTATCAGAGCAGGATGCTCTTCACTGGACTCATCGCCGCAAGAGCAATGCTAGAGGAGATGGAATTGTCCAAAGATAGACTAGGTCAAGACATCATGGTTCCACCTTTTTTCAGCGGTGAAGACTTCACGTATTGGAAAGGTAGAATGAAACATTTTCTTATGTGCGATATTGAAAATTAGATTGCCGCAATGGAAGGTTTTGACCTCCCCCCGATGACAAGAAGGAAAGAGTCCTCAAAAAGAAGAAGTGGACCGAGGAGCAAAACCGAAAGTACAAGATAAATAAAAAGTTAATGTTAATTTTAGCTAACTTAATGCCTAGTGACATCTTATGTAAGCTAAGAGATTATAAGGATGCTAAGGAGATATGGAGCAAATTAGTTAAGCTCCATGAAGAACCCTCACCGACACAAGTAGTAGAGGAGTTTAAGGAGTGTTCATCATTTCAAGCTCAAGAAGAAAGTACATCATCATCCTAAGAGCTTGAGGATTCAGAAGTTGAGAGATGCTCAACATCCGAGTTGGTAGAGGAGGTTGAAGAAGTTTTCACCTCTAGGATTGAGGGGGAGGAGAGATCATCTTCAATGCCGAAGCAAGAGCAAGAGGAACCTTTCATATCAACCTTCGGAGTAAATGAGGATCAAGCTCAAGATTCCTCTATAGGTAACTCGAACATAATTGTTAAAAATAAAGATCACATCATTTTTTTTTAGTGTAGGAAGAAGGGACACTATAAGAGTAAGTATCCTAGATTAACTAAGAATAAGACTCAAGTGGCACCTAAAGTCAAAGATAAATCAAAAGACGTTGGAGCCTCGACACAAAAGAGCAAAGAACACATTGTGTGCTTTAAATGTCAACAACAGGGCCACTATAGGAGCCAATGTTCGAGGAGTCACTCCAAGAAGGACAAAGTAGGGAGCTCAAATGTAGAGTGAGCTAAGGCAACTCCTAAGGTATCATTTAATTATGCACCTATTAGTTTTCATAATAAAAATAAGCATGCTAATAATTTTATTGCTATTGCTCATGAACAAAAGCATGATAGGAATAGATATTATTGTTTAGGTGTTAAACATATCAATATGCCTAAGAACAATTCAAGAACCATACCACTTAAGGATAGGAAGGTAGAGAACCTATGCAATAATCCTAAGAAATCTAGACATATGCCTAGGAAGAGAATGTTAGGGCAATCTCTTGCCGTGATATGGTTTTGATGTGTGTGACAAAGGGTTTAAGTTAGGTTGTTATTATGATTTGATATGTGCGTTGGAGTCTTGCAGGACTTAGTAATTCGCACATGGAGCCTTGGCGAGTTTCACATCTCATGACTCGGTCTTTGAGTCGGTGAAGGATGGCTTTGTGGAAGCCGTGCGCTTGGAGCATCCGAGGGACCGTCGGACGAGGAGCTTGGAGTGAAGTCAGAGGAAGTAGACTTCAGGGCGAGACACGAAGGATGGCGCTGCAGAGCCGTGCGCTTGGCGCATTCGAGGGACGTGGTCGGACGAAGACAACTTCGAAGGCGAGGGACTCCAAGGGATGAAAGTGAGCAAATATAACCCGGGAAGGGGTAGTGCTCTTAGGTGAATCTTGGCCATTTGGCTAAGTGTCGGATGAGATTTTCCGACACCAGTCGACTGCCATGGAATGACAATCGACTGCTCTGAGTCGAACGGGTTCGACTGGTATCCGACTGAGTGGTTTTTGGCCAATCATGCAGACATCGATCGGTCAGCGATGGCAAATCGGTAGTCGAAAGTTTAGAGGGCTCGAATGCTCATATAGCGATCGCGCTAACTACGAAGGCATCAGTCGACTGATGGATACATCAATCGACTGCCAAGGGTTCTGTTGGACTACAATGGTCGGGATCCGACGTGTTCGGAGGTTGTTGTAGTGGTGGCAGTCGACTGCCAAGGTCAGCAGTCGACTGGTGGCGGTCAACGGGAAAAAATCAGCCCTCTCTATAAAAAGACAGGGTGTGGACTTTTGGATGGCTAATGCTCATATTCCAAACCATCATCCAAGTGCTCTACAAGTGATAAACTCCTTCTTCTAGTTTCTTTCACATCAATTGTAAAAGGAGTGTTCTTGAGTTGTAAGGGTTACCTCTACCTAGCTTGGTGCAAAGGAGAGACCAATAGTGGATTGGTTGCGGAGTGATTCACCGAGGACGAATTAGGGATCGTGGATTAGCGACGTAGCCATGAACCATGTTATATTTCAGTTTTAGCATTGTTTGGTATTCCTATTTATATTTGATTGTCTTGTTTTGTTTCCATTGCGCTAATTAGTTTTGTAGACAAGCGAATTACGTCATCGAACGAAAGAGGGCTATTCACCCCCCTCTAGCCGGCCAACCACTTCCACGATCGACCCTACAAGTGGTATCAAAGCCAAGGAAAACTTGTTGAGGACTAACCGCCACAACAAGCACATTCAAGAATGACCGGCTCAAACATTCACCCACCAAAATTCGAAGGCGAATTCTCTTGGTGGAAAAAGAGAATGGAGGTATTTTTCAAAACCGATTTCGAAATTCTTTTAATTATGGAAAATGATTTCGAAATACCTAGGGATGAAGAAGGGGAGCCATTGGAAAAATCAAGATGGAGCAAGAGGCAAAGGGAAGAGTATTTGGCAAATTCAAAAGCCAAACATCACCTCTACAATGTACTCCCCCAACAAGAAGTAAACCGGATTGGGGAATGCTCTAGTGCTAAGGAGATGTGGGAGAAGCTAGTAGAGCTTCATGAAGGTACCTCGGAGGCTAAACTTGCAAGGAGAGACCTCCTCCGCTCCCAACTATCAAACATCAAATTAGAAAAGGGAGAAAAGATAACCTCACTACACTCTAGATTTAAAGAGATAATAACCGGTTTATCTAGTGTATGAGAGAAACTTTCAAATAGGGACATGCTCATGAAGGTTATAGATGTCTTCCCTCGGTCCTCAAGATGGAGCTCAATGGTGGACTCGTTCTACATCTCCAAGAACTTAGAAGTGAACACCTTGGAGGAGTTCTTCTCAACAATGAAGCTCCATGAAATGAGGCTTGAAGGAATAGTAGAAGAGCCAAAGTTTCAACCTTCAAGAGGAGTAGCCTTGATGGCAAACAAGGGGAAGAAGAAGATGGAGATCCCCTCCTCCTCCGATGATGAAGCTTCCTCCTCCTCCTCCTCCATGGATAGCACGGAAGAAGCTTATATGGTAAGGAGGGTAAGGCGTGCATTAAAAAGTTTTAAATTTAATAAATCCAATGATAGGAGAAGAAGACCAAGGGGGAAGGTAATTTGCTACAATTTTCAAGGAGAGGAACATATAAGGGATAATTGTCTCCTCCTAAACAAGAGTAAAGAGGAGAGGAAAAATAAAGAAGAAAAAGGGGAGCAAGAAGAAGGAAGAAGAGAATAAAGCCAAGGAGAAAGGGAAGACAAAAACACTCAAAGCAAGGACATGGGATGATCCCTCTTCATCATCATCATCATCCGAAGAGGAAGAACATGTCTACTCCAACCTTACCCTAATGACCTTTGATGACTTGGACTCCTCCTCCTCTGAAAATGAAGAAGCAAGCTCAAGTGAGGAGAGCTTGAGTGAAGGGGGAGCCTCTTCACCATCCTCATCCGAAGAAGAAGAAGACATGGAGACTATGGTAACGAATCTCTCACCTAGTAAAATAGTTTCCATGATTTCTAGTCTTACTAAGGACTTGTTTAGGGCTAAAAAGAAAAATAAAAGCATGCTCAATCAAATTAAGGCATTAGAAAATAATTAGAACAAGCATGTTTAGATGATAATAATGATGATGCATGCTCACATGACTATATGTCTCTTAATGTTAATGATGCATGCATAGAAGAAAATAGGGCTTTAAGAGAGAAAATAGATCATTTGACCAAGGCCCTAGAAAAGTTCACAATTGACTCCAACACTCTTAACATGATCATAGGGAGCCAAAGAGCAAGCTTCAACAAGAAAGGCCTAGGATATAAAGAAAATAAAAATGAAAAGGCCTATAAATGTTTAATTGCTAGGGGTCAAGATAAAAAGAAGGTAATAGCTAGAAAATGGATCCCTAAGGAGTATTTAGTGAACCCAATAGGAAAGAACTTATTTTGGATTCCTAAATCCATCCTAAAGGGTAACGAAAACCCTAGGATAGTCAACCAAATGGAATTTATTTATATCATATTTTGGTTGACTTAGGATGGTGGGACAATAATTTTGAAATAGTGTTGGGTGATGATAATGTGCCCATAAATTGATAATAATGCTTAAATCATGATGATTAATATATTTGTTACACATGTTTACAATCATGATTTATGATTTTGATATTTGACACATAATCATGAGAAATAGGGTTAAAATCATGCTCTAGGTAATATTTGACTTATTATCATAATTCATACCTAATGCATGATTATTATTTGATGAATACATGTGTTTCATGATCATAATGTGAAATAAATTCATATATGATTTTATGATCATGAGGAATGATAGGATGATACTTAACATTGATAGAATTGCATAAAAATAATGGTTAAGTATATACAAATACCTTTAGAATACATCTTACACTCACCATAAGCTACCTTGATTGAAAACTTAGCATGCGTGAGATGTTAGGATGATACAAATGTCCACTAATGCCTATGACATTTAGATGGTCATTTAAGGTATCAAAATAGCAATAATAGACCAATCATGGGGAAGACTTATGTTTAATTCATAGATATATTGCTCAAAGATCATGGTTGGATATTTCATATGTTTTCAAAACAATGTCTTACTTTAAAATCTGTGTATTCATGTTTTGAAACAATCCAAAGCAAAACTAGGTGTTAAAATGGATACAAACTTGATCAAAACACTAGTTGTTTTTAAAGCTTTTGGGTTTTTAGCAAATCTTTGAAAATATATTATTTTTTCATGGAAACCTATTTTTCATTGATAAAGAACCCTAAAAGAAATGTGTTCCCCAAATTTCAGTATTTTTCAAATTTTCTGAAATTTATAATGTATTTTTGAAATTCATCCAGAAAATCAGAAATTCAGATTTCTTTGTGCCAATCGCCCATCGATAGCGATCGGTGATGGGCTAATGAACAAGCACGATGGGATTTTATCAGGTTTTTGAGTGATTTTGATTCTTGGTTCTCTATAGACTTGATGTCATGATATATAAACTTTGTTTAATCTTTTTGATGGTGTCAAAGGGGGAGAAAGATATATGTTTAAGTAAAGGGGGAATGCATTTAGGGGGAGTTTTATGTATTAAGGGGGAGAGTTGCTAATCATGTTATTTACATGCTTTCTTTCCTTAATATTTTTTATCAAATGTTTTACCTAACTTAAACGGATTGTCACACATCAAAAAGGGGGAGATTGTTAGGGCAATCTCTTGCCGTGATATGGTTTTGATATGTGTGGCAAAGAGTTTAAGTTAGGTTGTTATTATGATTTGATATGTGCGTTGGAGTCTTGCAGGGCTTAGTAATTCGCACATGGAGCCTTGGTGAGTTTCACATCTCATGACTTGGTCTTTGAGTCGGTGAAGGATGACTTTGCGGAAGACGTGTGCTTGGAGCATCCGAGGGACCGCCGGACGAGGAGCTTGGAGTGAAGCCAAAGGAAGTAGACTTCAGGGCGAGACGCAAAGGATGGCACTGCAGAGCCGTGCGCTTGGCGCATCCGAGGGACATGGTCGGACGAAGACAACTTCGAAGGCGAGGGACTCCAAGGGATGAGAGTGAGCGAATGTAACCTGGGAAAGGGTAGCGCTCTTAGGTGAAACTTGGTCATTTGGCTAAGTGTCGGATGAGATTTCCCGACACCAGTCGACTGCCATGGAATGGCGGATCGCTAATCGAACGAAGTTCGACCGTATCCGATCGAGTGGTTTTGGGCCAGCGATCATTATATGTTGGTCATTGCTCAAGACCATCATCGATCGGCTATGGTAATGTAGGGTCAAGAGGGTTTGGGCCACAGAACCGCTCGTAGCCGACTGGGCAGTCGACTACGAAGGCATCAGTCGACTGCCAAGGGTTCCGTTGGACTATAACGGTCGGGATCCGACATGTTCGGAGGTCGTTATAGTGGCGGCAGTCAACTGCCAAGGTCAGCAGTCGACTGGTGGCGGCCAACGGGAAGAAATCAGCCCTCTCTATAAAAAGACAGGGTGTGGGCTTTTGGATGACTAATGCTCATATTCCAAACCATCATCCAAGTGCTCTACAAGTTATAAACTCCTTCTTCTAGTTTCTTTCACATCAATTGTAAAAAGAGTGTTATTGAGTTGTAAGGGTTACCTCCACCTAGCTTGGTGCAAAGGAGAGACCAATAGTGGATTGGTTGCGGAGTGATTCACTGAGGATGAATCGGGGACCGTGAATTAGCGGCGTAGTCGTGAACCACGTTATATTTTGGTGTTATTGTTTGATATTCCTATTTATATTTGCTTGTCTTGTTTTGTTTCCGTTGCGCTAATTAGTTTTGTAGACAAGCGAATTACGTCATCGAACAAAAGAGGGCTATTCACCCTCCTCTACTTGGCCAACCACTTCCACGATCGACCCTACAGAGAAATTCCCGAAAGAAGAATGAAAATTCAAATATTGAGAAATTAGAAATAGAAAACCAAGCTTTGAGGTCAAAGCTTGAGAAAATGGAAAATATCCTAAACAAGATGGAAAATATGCTAAATGAGTCTAATGGGAAACCTTAGGAGTTAGGAGGCAAGGTGCATCCAAGGATAGGAAAGGTTTGAGTCACAAATCTAAGTCCAAGGAAATCATGCCAACCTACCATAGTGTTGCATTTGACTATGGAACTAAATTTAGGTCTAGAAAAACTAAGGTCACAGGGAGGCTATCCATAGAGTTGACTATGACAAATGTCTAGTGGCTAAGATTTCGAAGAAACCTAAAAAAGCCACTAACAAGTTTACAAGAGAAGTTATCCCTAGAGTTAACCTTGAGAAGACCCAAATGACCAAGGCTTTCAAGCCTAGAAGGGTCATTAGGAGAGTAACTAGGAAAGTTATCCCTAGTGAGTACTTACAAAATTCAAGGAGCTCCAATAGGTATTGGGTTCCTAGGAGTGTGATTCCTTCACGCTAGATGAGTTTAGGGTGTGCCAATCTTGAATGGATGAAATGGTAAATGTATCACTTTAGGACATTTTCGAAGTATTGTAATACTTTGAAAATGAAATATAACCTAAAAAATTTTAGGATGTGCCAATAAAATTTGAGAAGTTTGAAAAGTCAATTAAAATTGACACAATATAGGTTAGAGTCAATGGTATGTCATTTTGAATTTTTGGCACACCTGGGAATTTGGTTTATTATGACAAAATGGGATTTAATCTTAGTAAATGACAATTAGGCTTGAAAATTAGGTATTCTTATACCTTTATATTTTATTTGTCATATTTTGTTTGTCATATGTCATGTCATGACATTATATTTCATTTGATCATATAAAATATCATGAAAATGCTAAGTTAATATGTCGTTTATATTTAGGTTTATCTTTATGTTATAACATCATGATTATTAACAAATGTTTTAAATTATGCACATTTTTATGTCATGATAATCACTCATGCATTTAGAATAATTAAAATAAAATTAAGAACAATGACATGATTTGAAGTCCTATGATAAGAAAATTAAATAGAGTTACCTAAATAAAATGCATGAACCATTAGATAAGAAAGAACATAAATCCACATCTCACAAAAATATTGAATTGACATGTGTGTACATTGATACACCCTAGATACATGTGAGATGTTAAAAATATGAGTTAAGTTTAAGGTGCTTAGATATTGCATTTAGATGAATTCAAACTCATAATATAACATTAGGAATCATGAGGAAAGCTAATGTACAAGTCATGTATATCTAGCCCATAAACCATGGTTCAAAATAAGGTTTGAAAAATATGTTAAAATCATTTTGAAAAATCTTGGTGAAGTCTATCTTTTAATAACAATACCATTGAAAAATATTGAAATTATCAATGATTTTGAACTTTGTATAAATTTCACAATTTAATAGGTATTTTATTATAAAAATATTTTTCACCCATTATTTTTTATGTAAGTAATGTACGTATACATTTTTAAGATTTTTTAAAATACGTATAATTACTTATTATTTTTTGAAATAGGACTGAAAACTCTGATTTCTGGAAAATCAGAGTCCAGTCGATTGCTGCTTGAGCAGTCGACTGGTGATGGTGCACTCGACTGATTTCTATTTCAGTCGACTGACATGTCTGATATTAGCTGAACAAGATTAGTTTAACTAATTATCAATGCCTTTAAAGTACCCTAACATCTCCTAACCCTAGGATATGCTTTAGAAAATATTGGAAGAGTAAAATTATTATTGAAAATGATTATGAGAGTTATTTAGGATGGAGTATCGAATTTTAAAGGAGGTTAAAGTTCAAGTTTAAACTTTTACTCTTATTTTCGATGATTTAAGTTTTCTATAGACTTAAGAACTCTCTAAGAACATTGTTGGTGCAATGGTCAAGGGGAAGCAAACTTTTAGGGGAAGTTTTGTCCATCCTGGTATAATGGATAACCTTTGATTACAAAGGGGGAGAAGTGAGGGTTTAGGTACCTTCATTATGGGTTGTCTTTCATTTAGTGATATGAGATTTATCACTAGAAAGAGTGAAGACATCCAAGATATTTTTGGACAAAGAGGGAGAATATAGGATCTTATGAGAGATGAAACATGAAAAACTTTGGTAGACTTTTTTATGTATGTCAAAGGGGGAGAAGTGAGGTTTAAGTTAGGTAAACCTTCACTATACTTTGGCATAAGAAGAGTTAGGTTGAGTTATTGTTAGCCAAACTTAAATGTATTGTCAAACATCAAAAAGAGAGAGATTGTCGGTGCAATCGACTCAGGTCACGATTGACCAGACTCGAGTAGGGTTTTGATGTTTGGCAATGGATTTTCAAACATCAAAAAGATTGAAATTCACCAACCTAGCGGCCCCCACCGACCTATCCCACAACCATTGTGAGGGAGGTAAATCACGGAGGGTCCTATAAGTCTTGACGTGGTGGCCAAGACACGTAGGGGTCATCTGAATTCTGGAAAGAGTTTTAGACCTCCTCTGGAATCGACTCTTGCCTTATCCGCAAGCTTTGTCGTACCTTAGCCACCATGTCATCCCCCGCGGGTACACCATATGTTGACTATATGACAAGTGGATAATTGAGATATCCAAAGTTATATGAGGTCATTATTTGAGGGAGATTGTTGGAGCAATCAAACTTCAGGTCAAGATTGACCAGACTCGAGTGAGACTTAAGGGAAAGTCTAAGAATGGTCTTAGCATGGAAAGTCCAAGCATGGTCTTGACATAAAAGTTCAAGTTTGAATACTTGGCATGGAAAGTCGAAGAATGGTCTTGGCATGGAAAGTCCAAGCATGATCTTGGCAGGAAGTCCAAGTTTGGATACTTGACATGGAAAGTCCAAGCATGACCTTAGCGGTGAAAGTCCAAGTTATGAATACTTGGCAAAGAAAAAGTTCAAGGGTGTAGTCTTGTCATGTAAGTCCAAGTGTGTAGTCTTGGCGGGGTAAGTCCAAGCATTGAGACTTGGCAATCGGAAAGTCCAAGGGTATGGTTTTGGCAGTGTAAAGTCCAAGCATGTAGTCTTGGCAGCGTAAGTCCAAATGGATCTTGGCAAGGAAGTCCAAGAGTGAGGTTTTGGTAGCGTAAAGTCCAAGCATAGAGTCTTAGCAGTATAAGTTCAAATGAACCTTGACAAAGGACCTGGTTAGCATGACATAGTCAATGAAAGCACCTGAAGGCTAATAAGAAATGTGAAGGAGTCGTGTAGGACTCGGATGGATCCTGAGGGTGTGAGGTTGATGGAAGTGGCTAGAAGGCTTATGTCTAGGCTAAGGGTGACCAATCAAGTATGAGGGGATCATACTTGGGTTAAACTTCATGTTTGAGGTTTACCAGTCTTGGGATTATGTACCAGTCGACTACCAAGTGCACGACACTTGGGAGCCTAGATTGACTCGAGCAGTCGACTGGTCAAAGAGTCAATTGAGGCTTGATTGCTTGACTGAGGCTCTGGCAGTCGACTGTCATGGATGGGAAGTCGACTAGCCATAAGTGGCCAGGGCACATAATATTGCATAGTTGACAGGACAGTTGACTACTAGCTTGACAGTTGACTGCTAGTAAGGGCAGTCGACTGCTGGGGTATCAATTGGAGTAATCCAATATGGATTAGCTTGTTGTGAGATAACGGATAGGTGAGCAGTCGACTGGGGCCTTTTGGAAATCGACTGCTAAGTGCGAAATCTGCCCGATGTAAGTTATAAAAAGAGCAGCTTGGAGAATATTTTGCAAGTGTTTTTGGGGCGATTTTGAAGGGGAAGTATTGTTGCATTCCAGACCTTCAAGAGCAATCCAAAGCAACCAAAGTGCAAACAATCAAAGCAATCTTTTATAAAGTGTTCTTTACTTGTATTTCATTCTTATCTTGTGTTTTGATTGTAGTTTATTTTTTGTAAGATTATTGTAAAGGATTTCTTCACCTCCGACATGTTGCCGAGAAGGAGAAGACATAGTGAGGATAGATCACTAGCTCATCCATGGAGTAGGAACCTTAGTTTCGAACCACGTAAAATATTGTATTATGATTATGTGCTTGTTTTTATTTTTATTGTGCATTTCTATTATTATATATTCCGATGCACATTAATAAGTTTTGTAGACGAGCACATAATCAATCGAATCGAAGTGAGAAATTGACGAGACACTTTCACCCCCTCTAGAGCACAAAAATGATCCCCAACAAATAGGTCGCGCCTCTGGGACTTCTATTGTGAAGTTACACTTGGACTTACGCCGCCAAAACTACACTTGAACTTTTCCTTTACCAAACATTCATACTTGAACTTTCCTTGTCAAGTCTCCAAACTTGGACTTCTACTAGCCAAGAATCCATTCTTGGACTTCTCCATTGTCAAGTATCCATACTTAGACTTTCTCACTCAAGTCTTTGGTCAACCTTGACCTACTTGACTTTTCGATCAACAACTCCATATGATTACGGATGTCCCATGTCATATAGTTATATGTATAGTCAAATACATTGTCAAACAATAAAACTCTACTCGAGTCTCACTTAAGCTTGGTCAACCTTGACTCAAGGGTGATTGCACCAACAATTTCCCTAACAAAATTTTCAAAAATCCAAATTATTTAGGCTCATCAATGAATTTCGATCAAAATTCATTGATGGATCTAGAAAACTCCAATCGTATTCATTCCAAATGCTATAAGTTTCTCAAGTATTTGAGAGTATATATGTGCCTAAAAATCTACTCAAAGTCATTAACAGCAGTGATTAGAAGGTTTTCAAAGTTTTTGACTTTAAGACAATTGACACATATACATAACTTATCGTAGAGATGTTGGAACTAAGCATGAACATCATAAATATCTTCATTCACTATTCCTTTCATTATATATCAACTTTTCAAAAATCAAAATCTCCTAGGTCCATTAATGAATTTCGATCGAAACTCATTATGGACATAGATAACTCTGATTGAATTCATTCCAACACTCGTAGATTTTTTACAATACTCCGGAGTCCAAATATATCTTTCTTTACTATTTTTAAAAAACAAACATCATAATTTAATACATCGTAGTGCTAATTTCAAAAATTCAACACCACTATAGTGTTGGTCTTCGAAAATCAACACCACGTGTTGAAAAAATCAAGCACAATCATGGTGATGGTTTTCAAAACCACCACCACTCTGTGGTGTTGGAAAAAAATTCAACATCACTCTGTAGTATTGGATTTCAAAAATAATATCATTTAATAATTATTTTCGAAATTCAAAGAAAGATTTAGAAAGAGAGAAAAGAAGATGAAAGAAAAAAAAATAATTATTGCATGTAAATAATAAAGGAAAAGAGAAAAAAAATATTCAAATTTTGACAAAGGAGAAAAATGAGAAAGAGATATATCTTTTAGATATTTTTAAATCTTGGTATATTTCTTTGACAATCTAAAATTTTTTCTTTTAATTTTGTATATATATATTTCAAAAATAATATCATTTAATGTTGATTTTTGAAATTAAAAAAAAATTAGGAAGAGAGAAAAGAGGAGGAAGAGAAAAAAATAATTATTGCATGTAAATAATATAGGAGAGAGAAAAAATATATTCAATTTTGATAGAGGAGTAAAATGAAAAAATGATATGTCTTTTAGATATTTTTAAATCTTGGTATATATATATATATATTTTTTTTTTACAATCTAAAAATTTTTCTTTCACTTTATTTATATATATATATATATATATACAGAGGAGGAGTTTCACTCGAGCATCGATTCTGTGAGCGACTGTGCACGAAAACTTGAGTGAAAAGTGATTTTATTGTTCACTTTTACTGCTGTGAATAATGAAATCATTGTTCATAAGAGTAATTCGTATAGATGCATACAGGATTTCGTAGTTCAACCGATCAAAATCTTATATATATATATATATATAATCATCGTATATTTTCGCTTATATAAAGCATAGTGGATTTTAAAAAATAAGAAATATTTTATTAAAATAGAATTGAAACTGCGAGAAAATATTTATTGTTTACGCTAGTTAACCCGAGCCGTAATTTGAAAACCACGACTTGCCGTCATTCGCGTTACCACCGTCATCGAGTGGTTAAAATCTCGAAGCTTGAGCGTCGCGAGGGCGAAGGCGACCCAGTAAATAGAGCAGCAGCAAGAGGGGCACACAAAGCGGAAGCTTGGGCCGCTTGCGTCCATCTTCCTCTCTGGCCATCTTCCGCTGTCCCTCCCTCTCGCTTTCATCCGCGTCGGTTGGTGACTCTTCTTTCTTCCGCATAGGTGCCTTCTTTTTCTTTGATTTCACTTCTTTTTTCACCCTTTAATCCTTTACGCTTTGTGGATCTCTGCTTGTCACAGTTTTTTGCTGATCTGTTTTTTTTTTTTTTTCTAAAACCTTCTTCTTTTTCTCGCTAGTTTCAGTTCTAATCTTTGTGTTTGATCTTCGAATCGACATTTTTCGGACATTGTGTTTGATAAAGATGATTCTTGCCCTTCGATCTTGCAGCAGCGGGTTGCTCGAGAGGATCGAGGGAGTGCACGTTTCTTCTTTCTTCGCCAGTTCAACATGATCGGCAGTCTGGTCACGAGAAGCCTCGCGTGAGTAATTAGGTTTTGTTGCTTGTAATTTCCCCTTTCCCGTGACGATCTAGTTTGAGGGAGGAAAATGGTGAGTTTTGACTTATTACTGTGTACAGGTTGGTTCTCGGGTATGCATACCCGGCTTATGAATGCTTCAAGACCGTGGAGTTAAACAAACCGGACATAGATCAGCTGCTTTTTTGGTGTCAGTATTGGTGCGTTCATGTTTCTTGTCAAGGATACATAATAAGCTCCTCATTTCTTGGATCTTTTATGAGTTAAATGTGAAATTTGTGATATTTTTGTAGGATTTTGGTTGCTGTTCTTACGGTCTTTGAAAGATTGATGGATAATTTCATTTCATGGTATTCTTTCTTTTTGATCCTCCTGCTACACTTGCTTCTCAGTCTTGTGGTTTTGCATTGTCATTCTCGCCTCCTTTCTTCTAGGATACCTATGTATGGAGAAGCAAAGTTGGCTTTTTTCATCTACTTATGGTGTCCGAAAACAAAGGTAGAACCTAACAGATTCCATTTTCCATGTATATTTGGTCGACAACTTGCCTGAGATACATATTCATTTCTGGGCAGGGAACAACATATATTTATGAAACCTTCTTTCGGCCATATGTGTCAAAGCATGAGAATGAAATAGATCGCAACTTGCTCGAGCTGAGAACGAGGGCTGGAGATTTTGTCGTTCTACACATGCAGAAGGTTGCTAGCTATGGGCAGACAAGGATTTTTGAGATCCTACAATATGTAGCTTCGCAATCAGCCACACAACCATCAAGAGGTCGGCCTGTTGAGGTACTAAGCGATCAAGCTAGACATCTTTTTCTTCTTCTACCTGTTCACTTCTCATTGATGAATTATTTTGGAAATGCTCTGTGGCAGTTTTCTTATTGTCGGTAACTTCTATTGGTAGTGTCAACGATGCCCATAAAATGGTTAGTCCTCAATGTGATTGTTGACTGAGCAATGACTAAATTGGAGACTTGATATGGGGGGTCTCCTACAATGTCGATGTTTGATTCTAGATTTGAGGAAATTATTTCTTCAAATCTCTTTGCCTTTCTATAGCTGTTGGAACTTTCTTATCATTTTATTGCATGGTTGCTATTGTGTCTTATTTTCCTTTACTAATTTTTCTTATCAAAATTTTCCATGTAGTCCTTGTTTCTTATTCTTGTTAAAGAACAAATTTTATCCGAGATTGACTGCATATCTTTCATGAATCTATATGTGAATGAATAATTCTCCCCCTCCCTTCCCAAACCTACCCATCGAATAAAAATTAACAAAGATTCACCAAATCTAATTCAGCTGAAGTTTGAAGTGAACTGCTACAATTACTTTTGGTAACTGAATTGTTTTCCACTTGTTGATTTCAAAGCCAATCCTAAGATTTGATGTACCACAACTAAACACCCTCACCTAATTTCAAGAAACTTTGTATTTATAGGCTTCTTGTGCAAATTTCATAAAGTAAGCTGACTGAGTGTCATCCTTGAAACCACATACCATTATCTTAATTACCATGCATGACATGAAATTCTCACCTCTTTTATTGCCCCCAAGAATAACATATGTTATTTTCGTCTTCTGTCACTTCAATATTTCTGTAATCGCCTCTAACTGTTTGCGTTAATTTATTTGTTACATTCACAGTGGAAATATCTCTGTTAAGATTAAAAAAACTCTGGATGAAAAATTCTCTGTTCTTGTTTCCAATGTTTGTAAGAAAATGGCATTTCTCTTTATTATAGTTTTGCTACTTCATTGCTTGTCTTTCTTCTTGTGTATGAGTCCAAACTATAACTCTAGCAAGGATTGCTGAACTTTATGTTTCTGTTGGATTCCTTAAAATAGCCATTTAATGACTTTCAAAGACCCTCCCACCTTTTTCCTTGCAGGATCCGATCTGAATGAATGAGTTGTATAACCAATCTCACATAGTCCTTAGATTTCCATTTTAGCCTTCCTTTATCAGCGTGTCTCTTCATGGTGTGATAACTTATGTTTTGGCATATTTCTAATAATCCAAGACGTACCATTTTTACTCTATCAGTGAGTAAAGACATTTACCTTATTTTGTTCGGACTCAGAGTTGGTGTATTCAGTATTTCACTCACATTTCATCTTCATTGATATATAAATCTGTGAGGATAACATAGCAGGCCCATATCAATAGTGAATTGATCATAGGGGCATTGTTTAATGTGGCCACAATGTTTAGTCAACAAATATGTCAGAGCCGTTGTCTGGGAAATGGTGAATTTAAAGATCAGATCAAGATACCTTGGATACATGTATGATGAACACCACAACTATGATATTTGGAGCTTATCCCATTGGTCCCACTCAAAGAAACAAGAATTCTAAGCAGGGATTCTCCATAGGACTTCCTATGGAGTGGCTCTTTCTAGCCATGTAATGCAGTTGGAATCTAATTTTGATGTTGATGGCCACACTTTGTTAATTAACCATCAACGGCTGGGATTAAATTTGATTGGATCAAATGGCTAAAAAGGGTCTCTATTTGAAGTCCTTTGGAGGGTTGTTCTGTAAGATTCATGTTCCACCCAAAGAGTTGTTTGAATGGCATGGGAACTTTGTTTGGTCACAAACCACAATATTGGTGGACAAAAATCGCACGCAGTAGGTCTCTATTTTCAATAAGGACTCATCCATTCGTCCAGACTTTGTATCCTCCTACCTTGCCATGTTGCGATCTAATGTTAGGCGCTTCTATTTAAATGCATATGAGAAGCATAAATCTATGTTACTTGAACTAGGATACAAGGCTATAGCTATGGATCCGAGTGTTAGGCACCCTTTTTTTTCAAATAAAGACACGGGGACTTGTTGAAAAAAGGATCTAAATTTCAGACATGGTACGAAGAACAAATCTTTAAAATATAAGCATGGATATTTATCTAATATAGAAAAAATTAATTTATTGACTTACTAATATAAGTTATATTACCATTAATCTAATACACTGTTTTTTTAACTGGGAGGACTACTACAAATGGCTAGAAGAGAAAGGTACATATCAGTTGAAGCTACTGTTTTTTCAAAGAACATCACGAACCCTTTTGGCCTCCAGGGACTTCAACCCCATTCAAAAAAGCCTCCCATGCACTAGTTGGCTTCCTAAAGTCAAAGGAAAGGGGAAGAAATGGAATGGAATGAGCCTGCCTCTTTTGGTTCCTATTTAAGGAGGTTGTCTTTTGCCCCATAAAATCTGAAATTCAAATTTGAAAAGAAAAGAATTGTAATTATAAAGAATATGCTACTGCAAGAGATCTTCCATAAAGATATTGATTCCATGGCATTTTGGCAACCATGCAACTAATAGATAAAGTGTCACCAATATCCCATTCTTCTTTTTGATTATTCTGCTGCCTTGAGCCTCTGGCAGTGTTCTAAAAATCGGCGATTTTGTCCGATTAGGCGGCGTCTAGGCGGTGGACGCTCGTCCACCGCCCGATCCTACAGCGACGCCGCTGCGCGTCTGCATTCATCGGCGGCGTCGCCGCCGCTAATCAGCGCCGAGCGATTAATCGGCATTCGAGCGTCGGCCGATTAATCAAGAGTTTCAGCTCGCGGCAAAACACGCCCCGACTGCGCCCATGACCACAGCGGCACGCCGTGCCAAATGAAAAGGCACAGTCGCTGGAGATCGCGCGACACGCACCTGCAAATGAGGCACAGCGTGTCGCCGATAAAATGTGCGACACGCCCATGCTGAGGCGTGTCGCACATTTGATATGGGCGTGTTGCATGGATTTTTAATATTGTTTGCAATTATGTTTTTACTTTTTAATTCTTATATTTTGCAATTTTTATTGTTTACAATCTTAAACGTTTTTAATATTCTTGTTACTTGTTGAGTTGTTGTTAGTTGTTATTTGTTACATGCATGTGGAGACTATAAAGTGAGTTTTGACTTTTGAGTGCCCCTAATATATTAATTTTATTATATTTAAAATATTAAAAAAATCGACCGCCTAGAAACCGTGCTACAATGTCGGACTGCATAGAGTTACAAGCGGAAATGTTAATGGATTCTCCACTAATTTTCCATCTCAATTAGGTGAACAGGATGATCCTTGCAGCACTTAAAGAATGCAAACCAACTTTTGTCAGTTTCTAGTATGCCTCCTTCCGCACAGGAAAACACTGGTGTGTAGGATTCACATGTTTCATTCTGAATGGATTATAAAGTTCTTGTTAAAGATTAACTAAATTGGTTACATCCTAAAGATTAAAAATGCACTTTGTTGGCCATTCTAAATGCCCTCAGTTTTGGTTAAAAAAAACAGAGCCTTGAAAATTCGTGAAAGATGATTTTGCTTGAATGATGTAAAGATCTGACTAGCATGCAAGTTTAAACTAATTTACTATCCTTTATTGTTTTGTTGGATCAAGCACTGCTAAAATCTCAAATGATTAAATTGCACTTGACAATTCATTATTTAGTCATAACCAAAGTTACCTATCTTTTTTGCAGCAGTCACAGACAGAGAAATTACCGCAACGACAGGCACCATCGCTGCAGATCCGTCGAGCGAAATCAACAACAGCTGCCCAGGAACCAGCAGCACAAGCTAAGCAAGTCAACGATGTATCTTCCAGCCCCAGCAGGATCCAGCGTCAGGAATCAGTAAAGGTAGCAGCTGTTCCTACAACAGAGGCTACTGCCCAAGCATCAACTTCATCGAGTCAGCCTAATGCGAAAACTACGGCCCTTCAACCAGCAGAAGGTGAAAAGGAAACGTCAGAAGTTGTGACGGTGAATGCCAGTGAGAAGGAAACACCAAATGAAGACGCTAATGCTCCTCCGGAAGAGACGCCAATTGAGGAAGCCATCCGCGTGACTCGTGCCAAGCTGAGGAAGCGAGTTGCTACTGCCGGTCATTCTGCACGCTAGAGATATTGCTCGATTTCTCATTGATAATGGGAATTCATTTCACTGGGATAATTTTCCAGACCATCTCATAATATCTGTAAATAACTTTGGGAACATCTTTTTTAGACTGCCGCGTGGAGAATGGAATTGTGGTTGTTGATTTTTATGATGAATTATTGTTCGTAGGTCTGAGGATGCTCGAGCATTTATAGTAAGAATCTCTGGAGACATGTAGGGTGGAACCTCGGTCGCAATCAATTGATAAGCCTTCCAATCGATTAGTTTGTAGTTCAAGTTGACAAATATATCCATCAATAGTCAAATCAACTACTTAATGATTAGTGAAACCAAACGATCATCTAATGATTAGAAAATTAAAATTGTAGCTCAAGTTGATAAGCTAATTGACTTTAGTCTACTATTTTAGTCAAATTTGTGTCTAAATCTAATCTCTTTGTTCCCTAATATATATATATATATATAGAGTTGATCTGCTGAGTATCATTTCCTTGCTCGATTGTGCGCTATGCACAGTAATCGCGTGCCCGGCACCCTCGATCATTGACAGAAGGTCGGATTCTAGTCCCGATTCGGTCAGAATTTTGCAATGGTCCGGCCGAAATCTGGGCGCGATTCAATCGGTATCGAAGTTCGGTCAGGATTCGGCCGTCATCGGAGTCCGACCGGTTTTTGATCGGAAACGACCGGGGTCAATCCGGAGGCGCCACTAGCGTCGCGCCCGTTCCGATCGTCCATCCGACGCCGACGGATCCCGATCAAGATTACGAAATGACAACCGCACCGCAATCACGGCCGAAAATTGGTCGATCCGATCGACACCGGAGGATCCGATCGACGGCTCAATCGCACTCGATTAGATCGCGCGATTCGACCGAAATCGACGGATCCGTGAAAATTGCACGTGCATTCTCCGTTTTGATCCAACGACTGAGATACTATCATGCACGAGTCACGTAACATAAGATGCACAGCAGATCAATATATATATAGGAAATTGAAGCCATTGACGATATTAATTTAAGTAGACCAAATTCATCCTCTACTTTTATAGGTGTTTGGTACCTCCTTAGCGCTGCCTTGCCTTAGGTGCAGTACTTGCACACGTTGCCGCAATTGGCAATGTGTACAAGATGTGCATGGCAATGTGTGCAATTGCAACTATCTACATCTCAAACTTCACGTCGAATTTTCTAACAATCGTAAGGGTGCAATCGTGAATTTTTGCACAGCTAAATAACATGTCCAATATATATATAAACACACAATTTGAATGCTAAGTATGCGCAATTAAAGTTTCATAAAATTAAGAGCATACATTAAAAAATACGAAATGGAAGGCATTGATCGATGCCAATATATATTAATTTAAGTATACCAAATTCATCCTCTACTAATTAAAATCACAAATCAAGAACCTATTGTCGATGTGTTTGAACTCAAAGAATCACTT
The DNA here is from genome assembly GCA_025175895.1 of Wurfbainia villosa. NCBI lineage: Eukaryota > Viridiplantae > Streptophyta > Magnoliopsida > Zingiberales > Zingiberaceae > Wurfbainia > Wurfbainia villosa. Next base: position 6,208,868 of record CM046004.1, read on the forward strand.
GGAAATTAGTGTTTCTTGTTGAAGAATTAATTAATCAATCACAAACTTATAGATCAAATAATTCTCTCTTTCATAAGTTAAAATGCCTTTTTCCCTCTCTCCCGTCGTCTCCGACTTAAACAAGCATTTGACGCTGAAATGATCTGACTCTAGCAGGCAATCTATGAACTATAATATTAATTGGATTATCAATAAATTATCTAAATCTACCGAGCATTTCACAGTTCCATTAAACTCCTGTGTTTTAACTTATTAAAAAATTTATTAAATTTTAAGCTTTTTTACTTAGATCTGATAAATGGAATTTATATACTATTATTATTATTATTATTTTATCGTATTTCAATAAAAAAAAAATTAAGAAACAAAATTATAATTAAATTTTATATAAGCTAATTTATAAATATATTCATAACATAAACTTTAACAAAGTTATGTTCTCGACAAATAAAAATCTTGAGTGTGCGATTTATCTAATAAACGTTCAAAGAAAAACTAGAAATTAAGAAAATATTCTCGTCGACTGAAAGAACTGGATTCACTTACACTTAACGTGACACATGGAAACATCTTGATACAGTACAAATACTAGATAATTAATGTAGAGAAACTGAAGTGAATTAATTAATAATATATCGGCAACATTATTTAAATTAAAGCATCTAAAAATAGGAAGGATATTATGAAGATCCTCTGATCCTCACTGTTTCTACCATCCTCCATGGCCAACGACGACGGTGATGCGGCAGATCTAAGCATTGTCGACCACACCTTGCACCTTCCCGTATTCCTTTTCCTCCTCCGCCTTCTTATCGGCGTTGAGCTCGTCCAGCTCCTTGGTCCAGAGGTCGGCAAACTCGCAGTCCCTGTAGCGCTCGAACCAGGGCCCGCCGGAGGTGTAGTGGATGGCCTTGGGCTCGGTGCGAGCGAGGTCGGCGGGGTCGACCTTGTTGTGGCCGACGAGAAAGTTCCAGACGAAGGGGATCTCGCCGATCTCGGAGTCGTCGAGCCACGCGAAGCGGTGGAGGAAGGCGCCGGTCTGGGTGCTGACGGCCTCCGGGGTGAGGGCGGCGGCATTCTTGGGGTGGCCGCAGTTGTAGAGGACGAAGGAGGACCAGTTCTTACGCGGGTACGCCGTCTGGATGGAGCCGTCCATCTTGGTGGCCTCGGCGGGGGCGTACTCGTGGTGGACGCACATGACCGCGAAGCGGGGGTCGCAGAGGGCGAGGAGGGCGGCGGCGTCGGCGAGGAAGAGGAAGTCGCAGTCGACGAAGAGAGCCCAGCCGCGGAAGCCGGTCAGGAATGGGGTGAGGAAGCGAGTGAAGGAGAACTCAGTGCTCTCGGTGGGGCTGCGGGCGCGCCAGTAGAGGCCGGCGGCGCGGAGATCTGTCTGGTGGATGGGGCTGATGTGGAGGGGGATGGAGGAGCGTCGGAGGAGGGAGCGGCGGCAGACCTGGTACGCGGCGTCCTCGCGGGGGTCGTAGCCGATGAAGATGCGGAAAGGCTTGTCGGCGGCAGCGGTGACGTCACCGCCGTTTACGTTCTCGGCGCCCATTTGATACCTACAAAAATTAGAATAAGAGAGTGAGAGAAGGGAGATTCGAAATTAATAAAGAGTGGTTCGCAGGTGATTGGGTCCGCAAACGGTAGTATATTTATAGATTTTTTTTTATAAAAAAAATAGAATAATAAATCAAAGATTCTACAATTATTGAAGTTATCACACGAATATTTTTTTATTGTATCTTGATGATCAAAATTTATATAGAATAATATCGATCTAAAATTTAGATACTTCATACTAATAAAAAAAAAATCAAAATTTAAGATGCAAATTAAATATCTGTTTGAATTATTAGTGATATTAAACTATTAACTAATATCTATATGTTTTTTTTAAATTTGTTTTAATGATGGATAAATTTTTTTCATAGAATCAAAATTTTCATCTTTAAAATTTAATAATAAACCTTTGAGAAAGTGGAATTATTTGACTCCAGGAGAAATTTTGTGGCAACACTACTTAGATTTACTTTTAAAAAAAAAAAAGTCTTTCGCGACCAATTTACTTTAATTAGTTATCGAAAATTAAATAAAATATTCTCCTAAATACTCCCGAAATATTTTGTAAAAAAAAAAAAAAGGTCAAAACGAGTCGTCGCTAGTCAAAATTGGAAAATGACGGCGATTCGGTCCCCAGTGCAGGCGGGGACAGCGAGCGCCTCCCAATCCGGTGTTCCTGCTCAACCATGCAGGGTCTCGAGTCTGTCGTATTCTGCTTCAAGACGTGATTCCTATTGCGCTACGTATCTGTTTCCTGTTTTGTTCCGCACGGGCAATTTTTGCAGGTTATTGGACGTAGCTAGCCCATTTTCCCTAAATTTGATGCCGATATCACTAATAATTTGTGGGGACCAAAGTAAAATATTAGTGGGGTTTTTTTTTTGTCAAATATCTAACACTTCGACCAATTAATTCGATTCCAATTTTTTTTTTATTAATTATCAAAACAAATTTTAAAAAAAAAATCAGTGTAACGATGAAATCCGACCTCCCAATCACATTGTCCTTGTAAAATCATTAAATATCAAAATCGTATTTTATTTATAAAAATAAAATTTCAATATAAATTCAAAATAATCACATAAAAATTTTATTATATTCATTGTCAAAATATATTTTAATAAAAAAATATTACGTCGTGCAATGTAATAAAAAATATTCACCGTAAATCAAAAAGCTTAGTTAATTTTTTAATTTGATCTCACGGTGCACGATGAATATAATAAAGTTTTTAATAAAATACCTCTTATATTTTATTATTGCATCGTGCACCGTGAGGTCAAATTTAAAAATTATAGGCTTTCGAAGTAGGTTGCAACAGTAAAAATGAGAATGCATCTCATATAAAAATTCAGAATCGAATCGGAATCAATCCGTTAAATTCGAAATCGGAATCGATTCGGATGAAGCAGTTCTAGAACTGAATCGGAACCGTTCCGATTCCGATTTGGTTTGGTTCCAACCGATTTGGAACTGGTTCGGAACCGATTCTGATTTCGATTTGGATATAGTTCCGCTTGTTAATTTAAAGATGGAAATTCTTAGCATGCTAACATCTCTACAAAATTATTTTGCGATAGAAAAAAAGAATAAGATCATCAACACGTTAGATGAATTTGGAAGCTCAAGTTCGAGGAAGATGATCCGGAATCGTTTCGGAATCGATTCGGAACCGTTTCGAAACCGGAACCGATTTAGAATCGATTTTGAACCGGTTCAGATCGGTTCCAACGTCAACAGATCTGGAACCGATCAGAACCGAACCGGAACCGAAACTACGGAACCGATAAGCATGCCTACAGTTCGGTTTTCTACTGTGAAATTGTTCGATAAAAAATTTAGAAAAAAATTCATTCGGACAGTTTTGGACTTAAGAGTTTATCCGATGGATGAAGTACGATTTCGACGTTGGACCATTGTTTAGAAATGACGCGACCATGGAGTCCGAGCTACCGAGTCGGTCTTCGATATTTTAGAACTCTGGACGAAATAATAAAGATGAGCTCTTTTATAGATAAAAAAAATATTTTTCAATAAAAATTGAGTTTCTTCCCTTATAAATTTTAAAAAAAATATATTTGAATTTTGGGCGAGGCTCAACTGCCCTTGTTCAGGGTCGGTTCTGTCGAGCTTAATCATGAAAAAATTATGAGCGTTTTTCTGATTTATCTTTGATGATCGGTGGAGGCACTTAGGTTCTAATTTTATTCGATTTAACTATTGATGAGACATCTCAAAGGTCTGTAAGAAAGAATCAATTATTCTCATAAATCAGTCGGATCGAATATTTAGAAATCTTGATACCAAAAAAAATTAACTAAAAAATAAAATTGTCCCGGACAATTATTCAAAGATAGAAACTTTATCTGACACGGGCTGCATAAGGACGTGCATGGCATGTGCTGGCGACGTGATCGTTAAACGTCCTAATGAATTTTTGGGAAAATATTTAGAGAAAGATTCTTTTAAATTTGTTTGACATAAATATTCTCAAATTAACTGGTGTAATTTTACCGGCGTATGCAGTCCAAGTTCATTAGATAGGTTGGATTCTTTGCAATTTTGAATGTGTTTCAATGAGTGAACTTCTAGATAAATTTTTCACTTCAGTCAGCCATCCGAGTTTATTTCCGTAGACAAATCAGTACACTAGGTCTCGATGATCAATGCTTTACTAGGTCAGTCGTTATTCGAATTTGCAATTGTTCGGATTGACGATTTGAAGTGCATCTAGGACGAAGACTACGTCTGTCGAGTTACGACGACTAACGATTCCTCTTCTTTTTGCATAAATGAAAAAGTTAGAAAAGAGATTAGGGATAACCTTCGGGGAAAATTCTTCGACGTTCAAATCAAACTTTCAGTGGTGGAAAGAAAAAACAAATATAGCAGAAGGAAATAATACAGAAATAGAAGTCGATTGATATTTTTTATATAAATCTGAAAACAGACAAATGATCACCACGTCCCGTACTCGAAAACGTCCATTCCAACCTATCACGTCGTAGCTGCCTACTTTTAATGCCGATAACTACTCGAGATAAAGAGGCGCAATGCCACTGCTCGTTCATTCGTTTCTTCAGGTCGGCCTCTGTTCAGCCTAATCATTAGGTTTTCAAGTTGAACGGCCAGGATCACTGCAATCCTAGACCGAATTCAAGTTGACTCTGTAATTCGATGTGTTCAGTATATTGATGAAGTCTTCTTTGGACCACGTAAACAGATTGTCTAAAGATCAAATTCAACCAGCATAATATAATAATTTACGTTTGGTTTGGTTTTGTGTGAAAATAGGAATAGAAATTAATTTGATAATAGAGTGGAATGGAATGAATGAAGACGGAGACGACGTCGATATGTAAATGCGTCGATGATGACGACACCATCGGCGGCAAGCGACAATCGTAACGTGATGGTCTACGATTGTGTGACGGCCGATTAGCGGCCGACGGCGATTGTATCAATCGGCCGCCTATTAGCGATCGGCGGCTGTTGATGGCCGACCATCATCAACCATTGGCGATCGATCGACGTCGCGGCGGCGACCATCGGCAACCGATCGACGACGATCGATCGGCGACCGACGATCGACGACCATCGGCGACCACCAACCGACAATCGACGAGCGACGGGCGATCGACGACGGGAGGTGGGCGACGGACGACGACGATGGCGGCGGCGACCAACGATCGGTGGCAGCATGCGACCGACAACGATGTGCGACTGACGATCGTCAATGACCAACGGACCATAGCTCGATCGTCGATCGATGACTGTCGACTGTCAACGACCAACGACCATCGGCGGTTGACGACCAACGACTGACGATCGGCAACCACCAGCGGTCGACGACCGACGGTCAACCACCGTCGGACGGACGATGGGAGACGACCAATGAGCGACGACGGACGACAACAACAAACGACGAATTGATAAGAATGAAACTCAAATCCACCACTTATTGTGGATTTTGTTGATTCCCAAATAACCATAAATCATTCTAAAATCTCAATCCTAAATTCCATTAACTAAACACTATATATGATTCTCATTTTCATTCCCTAATTTCAAATCAATCAACCAAATGTCACCTTAGTTTTAATCAAAACTACTACTTAATTTATAACTAAAAATAAGATAAAAATTATTTTAAATATTAGAATCATAAATTAAAAAATAAATTGCCTAAGTAAGTGATGGAAATATATTTAGGTCAAAAAATGATTAAACATTTAAAAATTAACGAAAATGTGAACGGATCAAATTGAATTGAATATTTGATAAGTGATGAAAGTTTAAATAGATTAGAGAGAACTACGTAAGATAAAAATTCAATTAAGGAGAATTAAATATTTAATAGTATAAAAAATTTTACTGGGTCAAGATTGACTTCAGACGAGATAAGACAAAGTCTAGTCGATCAAAATTAACTTGAGACTAAGCAAATAGAAGTTTTAATAAATCAAAATTTAACATAAGACAATAATAGATAAAGGAAAATAATCTTTAAGCATCAGAAATCTTAATAAGTCAAGATCAAATTATATTAGGTAGATAAGGAATAATCCCAAAACTTAGACTTTATTTTGATAGCATAACTCAATCTCAAAATTGATCGGAATTAGGATATCAATTCGATGATGATGAAGTTAATTAAATTATCAGTTGGGACTAAAATATCAATAAATATAATATTTTATATTTGAAAGTCACCGAACTAGAAAATTATTAAATAAAATATTATTCAAATAATACTGATGACAAAGCGAGCACAAATCAATGAGTCATGTCAAAGATTGATCGATCCTAATAAGTCTGCTAAAATGCAGTTAAGTATTCACCAGAAGAATATCATTATTTGACGATGAAAAATTTGATCGGTCACTAAATAACATTGGCGATCGATTAGCGACTAAATACATGTGCAACCCATCGTGAGTAGCTAGCGATGGAACTTAAAATTTGATAGTTAAATTTGACAGAATTTAAATTCGATCACTAAATTTAACGATAAAAATTAACTTCGGTTATTAAATTTAGTGATAGAAATTAAATTCGATCGCTAAATTTAACGATCGATATTACAATTTGTCATTAAATATTTTTTTAATATGATTAAAGTTTAATATTTAGCGATGTAATATTAATTTAGATTGTTAAATAGCGATCGAATTCAATTTCGATCACTAATTTAGCAATTGAAATTATGATTCGTCACTAAATATTATTTTTTTTAAATGATTAAAATTTAACATTTAGCAACGGAATATTAATTTTGATCGCTAATTTAGTAATAGAAATTCCAGACCATCGCTAAATGTTATTTATTAATATGATTAAAATTTAATATTTAACGACTGAATATTAATTTCGATTATTAATTAGCGATGGAAAAAAATCGGGCGCTAATTTAGTGACTAAATTTAATATCAATCACTAATTTAGCAACCGATTTAAAGTTTCATTGCTAAATATTATATTTTTTAATATATTTATCGTTTAACTTTTAGCAACGAAATTTAAATTCAGTTGCTATTTTAATATATATACAAGAATATTATTCTATATAATTCATTCGTGAGCACCCACGAACATTTTCATTATTCACCGTCCGATCTTCTAGGATTCAAGGATTGAGCTATAGTGCACACTCGATCAAATGATAGATAATAGAAGTGTTCACGAATGAGTTGGATAGATAACTTTTCTATATATAGAGAGAGAAAGAGATAGAGATATGATACGCTGCATTATCGTGCATGATACGATCTCAATCGTTCATCATACGGAGATGCATAGTAAATGGAAAATACATAGTATTTCTTCTTGATGATTTTCGATCAAATTCTTCATCGTCGATCGTCATCCGCATTATAGCCCATCCCCTGAACTCTCGGAGTCACCGCCACCGTCCAACCGATCCGTGGTCGAATTAGGCCGAAATCGATCGAATTGCACGATTGTGGTCAATTCCGACTGCAATTCGATTGTAGTACGATCAACATCAGAGTCCGACCGAATCACGATTGAAATCCACCACGATGTTGATGGCTACAATTCGATCAGATTGCAGCTGCCAACGTCGTGACAGTTGGGGTTGCAATCGCAGCATATTCCAATCGCGATTCGTTCGCTCCGATGTCGATTGAACCGCGATCGGATTCTTGCCGAATCATAAGAAAATGAAAGTTGACTAAGGTCGTAGTCCAAAGTTCTTATTAGTGGATTACTATGTGTATATAGGGTTACTTGTCTTGGTGGATGTCTTGGAAAATATTGGTATCAGAGTAATAAGTCTTGGAAAAGAAAGATTATTTAGCAAATTCATCTGTGAGCACTCATGTGTACCTCCATTATTCACCGTTCAATCGCATAAAATTCAAGGATTGAACTTATAGTGTATAAGTGATCGGACAATTCTCTTGGTTTGAGGAAGATTATGCCTTTTGAACTAGGGGCCTCAATCATTCCATCGACGTATATTTTGAAGTCATTACTTATATAATTCATTATATTATGTCTAGTTGTATATTGTTGTCTTAGAAATTTTCGTATCCTCGGCTTTGGATTGTTATTTTTATATGTTTGACAAAATCTTTTATGGTCATATTAAAATTTAGATATATGTATGTTATGCCTTTGTTATTGTTCATGTCTACTTCCATTAATCCTATTATTGTCTTTTTTTTGCCTGAAAATCTAGAGTCATATAGTATTAGCAATACTTTTGCTCCCATTCTCATTCTTGTTAGTCCTTGTATCCCAAAGACTATGAGTCCTAAATGTATAGTTGTGTCTTCTCATCATTAGTTGTCTAGTTGATCCTTTTGTCATAAGGCTAAACCTTTCTTCTCTATCATCTGGGAGATGAAGGGTTTATATTCTATGGTGTGGGAGATGAAGGGTTTATATTCTATGGTGTCTATATACTGAATTAGAGAGTGATACTATGCCTTGTCCATATAGTCTTCTTGGGTTCAGTATGTTTAGTTGTTCATTGGAAAATACCTCTAGATTTCTATCAATGTCTATGATTTTTTTTGTTCTACGACTTTAGGCATTGCTTCTTAGATTGTCTAACCATCAAGTTTCAGATGGTATGATAGATGTTCTTCTTCCTCCTATTGTCCTAAATGGTCCAGTAGTGGTTCTAGAACTATTCATTTTGTTTGAAGGGGTTATTTTCTCATGGTAACTAAGGAATGAAAAGGTGGAGGGTTTTTTTCTTGTGGTTCCTCCGATGGATAATTTACTCAAGTTTCTGCTTAAACTGTTGGGATCACAATTGAAGTCTCATATTGGATCTAAATTAAGATTAATGAGTTAATCTTATTGGATCCTAAACTCGTTAGATTAATCGATTAATCTAATCAGATTCCAAACTTATTGAATTACTAGATTAATATAATTGGATTCGAATTTATTAGTTTAATGGATTAATCCAATATACATTTGAGTTTTTTAAACGAGACCACAGATAATGCCCATATTTTATAAAATAAAAGAAATAAAATATTATATTAGATATGACTTGGGGATTAAGTAATAAACACGATTTATCTGATAAGATCGTATAAGATTACGTCAACCAAAAACTAGGTTTTTTTATCTTTCTTTAAATAATAGCTAGCACTAAAGCGAGGGTGACATGATTCTCCAATTGTGTTCGTGAGATGAACGGTGATTGTGCTCATGTGGATACCAAAGAGGCGTGAACTTACCGATCACACTTAGATCAACTTGACTCTCCAACTTTGAAAAGTTCACGCATTAAGGGTAATGCTCTAAATCAACGATCAATTAGAATCCACATGGATCCTATTGGGTTTCTTTTTTCACTGCTTATTTTGATTTAATTTCGCTTTAGAACTCAACATAAACCTTCTATGGTTTGATTCCAATTTTTCATGTGATCTACCTCGGCTAGACTCTTTTCTATGCTATGGACTTTAGCTTCTAGGAAAGTTATATTATGATGTAAAGAAGAGAGTAAGGCGATTATGGTGTTATTTTGTTGTATCTGTATTGGGTCTGCTTTCCTTGGAAACTCTACTTTGATATAATCGTCCTCTTGGGTTTTAGAGTATTTTTGTGAATATTCTAATCCTTTTTCGTAGTATGTATTTTCAAAACTCAATATGTTCATTTAAATATTAATTCACCTAGTATTTCGTCAAGCCTTCGCCTATGACTTCTAGTTTTTCTAGCCTGGATATTTTGATTTAATTTCGCTTTAGAACTCAACATAAACCTTCTATGGTTTGATTCCAATTGTTTATGTGATCTACTTCGGCTAGACTCTTTTCTATGCTATGGACTTTAGCTTCTAGGAAAGTTATCTTATGATGTAAAGAAGAAAGTAAGGCGATTATGGTGTTATTTTGTTGTATCTGTATTTGGTCTGCTTTCCATGGAAACTCTACTTTGATATAATCGTCCTCTTGGGTTTTAGAGTATTTTTGTGAATATTCTAATCTTTTTTTGTAGTATGTATTTTCAAAACTCAATATGTTCATTTAAGTATTAATTCACCTAGTATTTCGTCAAGCCTTCACCTATGACTTCTAGTTTTTCTAGCTTGGATATCGTGTTTTCTAAATCCTCTAGGGTCCTAAGGTGTCTTAGAATGTAAGATATATTTATGACTTTTGTACTAATTGTTTTGTCTTCTTGCAAGTTCTCTAAGTCTTCTAAGGTTTCTTCTGGTGGACTTTCGTAGCCAATGTTGGTGCAATAAGCTCCGAGTCAATATTGATCAGACTTGAGTGGGACTCGAGTAATATTTTGATGTTTGTAAATACAGTTGGATATAATTTGACCATATGTTAACCATATGACTAATGGATGATTGAGATATCTAAGGTAATATAGGGGAGATTATTTGGGGGAGATTGTTGGAGCAATCAGATCTCAAGTCAAGGTTGACCAAACTCGAGTGAGACTCTAAGTTTGGATACTTGGCGTGCAAAGTCCAAGAATAGTCTTAGCATGGAAAAGTCCAAGAATGATCTTGGCAATTGAGAAGTCCACGAATGACCTTGGCAATTGAGAAGTCCAAGAATAGTCTTGGCAATTGAAAAATCCAAGTTTAAAGTCTTGGCAAGGAAAGTCCAAGTTTAAAGTCTTGGTCACATAAGTCCAAGTGTGTAGTCTTGCGGTGAAAGTCCAAGCATTGAGGTTTGGCAATCGAAAAGTCCAAGGTTGAGATTTTTGACAGCGTAAAGTTTAAGCATGTAGTCTTGACGGTATAAGTTCAAATGAACCTTATAAAGGAGATCCGGTTAGCATGACATAGTCGATGGAAGCATCTGAAGACTAATACGAAGGGTGAAAGAGTCGTGAAGGACTTAGATGAACTCTGAGGGTGTGAGACTGATGGAGGTGGCTATAAAGCTTAGGTTTAGGTTGTGAGTGGTTTATCAAGTATGAGGGAATCATACATAGGTTAAACTTCATGGTCGAGTGTTTGACACTCAGAAGGCCTAGTTGACTCGATCAGTCGACTGAGATTAGTTATAACCTAGTCGACTGGTCGAGTAGTCAATTGAGAGTCAACTACTTCTGTGGCTCTGACAGTCGATTAACCATCAACAGTCGACTAAAATTAAGTGGTCAAGGCACATAATATTGGGCAGTCAATTGCTAGCCTATGATAGTCAACTAATGCCTATAGCAGTCGACTGCTAAGTCAGGGAAGTCGACTGGTTGACTTAATCTGACATGGATTAGGTCGTTGTAAGACAACGGTACAGTGTACAGTCGACCGAAAGGCAAAAAATTAGTCCGAGCGAAGTTATAAAAGGAGCTCGATAGGAAGATTGAAGCAAGCCAATTCTTGAGGGATTTAAAGGAAAGTGTTGCTGTAATTCCAAGTCTTCAAAGTCATTCAAATCAACCAAAAGATCAAGCATTTAAAAGCTCTCATTTGTAAAGTATTTTCACTTATTTCATTTATTTGATATTGTATTTGGTTGTTTCCTTATTTATTGTTGTAAACATTCATATTGTACGAGATTTCTCCATCTTCGAATTGTATTCTAAAAAGGAGATGAGGTTTAGTGGAGTAGACACTAAAGCTCGACGGTGGAGTAGGAACCGTAAATTCCGAATCACATAAAATTCTTGAGTTGTGATTGTGCGTATTTGTATTTTGTTTTGTGCTATTTATTTTTATATATTTTGTTGTGCACTAACACTAATGTAGATGACCACACGAACTGAATCGAAGAAAGCGAAAACCGTTATTCACCCCCCTCTAGCGCATCAAACTATCCCCAACAAGTGATACAGAGTGGGCCGCTCTTCACCGAATTCATCGCCACAAGCGAAATGCTAAAGAAGATGGAGTCATCCAAGCTCCAAGTAGTGAGTGTACTAGCCATTAGTTCTTGATTTATGTTAGCGATAAGCTGCGTCTCGACTAATGAGTCATCCAAGCTCCAAGTAGTGAGTTCACTAGCAATGCGAGCTAACTCGTCAGCTTTTTGATTGTCTGCCCGAGGAATCTTGTGAAGAGTAACCTCTTGAAATTCCGAGGATAACTTGCGATAAGCTTGCATATAACGTCGTAGCCTTGGGTTGTTGATGTCGAATGATCCTTTGAGTTGTTCCACGGCCAACTGCGAGTCTGAATATAAAGAAATCTGAGTGGCTCCAATATGATGGGTTGCCCTCATTCCAGCTAGTAAGGCTTCATACTCTGCTTAGTTGTTGGAAGCTCAGAAGTGGAGTTGTATAGCTATCCGGATTGTATCCTCTTGGGGGGATATCAATAATACTCCTACCCCACTTCCCTGTTTAGTTGTCGAGTCATCCACATATATCTTTCATTCCTCATTTTTCTCGACCCCTGGCATCTCGGCTAAGAAGTCCGCCAATACTTACGCCTTAAGGGTTGTACAGGGTTGATATTGGATGTCATACTCGGCTAGCTCAGTGATCCACTTGATTAAGCGGCCAACGGGTGGATGCTTCCGGATTGGTTAATATCCTTCCGAGACTACTATTAATTAAGATAGTGACCAGGTGAGATAAGAAATACGGACGGAGCTTTCGGGTTGTTATAAGTAAAGCTAGGGCCAGCTTTTCCAGTATCGTGTATCTGCTCTCAGCAGCTTTTAATAAATGACTGATAAAATAAATAAGTAATTGTTTACTTTCTTCCTGCCGGAGTAGTACTGATGTCACGGCCTCCTCAGAGGAGGCTAAGTATAGCTGCAAACTCTCCTCAGGCACAGGTTTAGCAAGTGTGGACAACTCGGCTATATACTGCTTTAACTTAGAGAAGGCTTGTTCACACTTCTCATCCCATTAAAATCGAGCCGACTTACGGAGTACCTTGAAGAAAGGAAGACTCCGCTCAGCCGACTTAGGGATGAATCGAGAGAGTGTCGTTATTCGACCCATCAACTTTTGTACTTCTCTAATATTTTGGGGAAAAGTCATGTTATGTAAAGCTTGAGCCTTCTCGGGATTAACTTTAATGTCTCACTCAGTGACAATGTAGCCCAGGAACTTGCCTCCTCGAACCCCGAATATACATTTGCTGGGGTTAAGCAGAATTCCATACTGGCGCAACGTGCTGAACGTTTCTGCCATATCTTTGACCATATCTTCAGCTTTGGTGGACTTGATGAGGATGTCGTCCACATATACTTTTATGTTTCAACCTATTTGTGACCGAAACACTTTATCCATTAGCCTTTGATAAGTAGCACCAGCGTTCTTCAATCCGAATGGCATAACCTTGTAGCAAAAAGTGGCATCCGTTGTGACAAAGCTGACCTTTTTTTTTATCTTCTAGGGCTAATAGAATCTGATGATACCCCTGGTGAGCGTCCAACGTGGAAATTAGCTCACATCCTGTCGTGGAATCTACTAATTGATCTATCCGAGACAAAGGGTAACAATCTTTAAGGCATGCTTTATTGAGATCTCTGAAGTCAATACATACCCTCCATTTTCTTCCCGGTTTTGACACTAATACAATATTAGACAACCATTCGGAAAATTGTATCTCCCGGATGTATCCGACTTGCATGAGTTTCTGCACTTCGGCTCGGATAATTTGGTCTTTCTCTGGTCCAAAGTGTCTTCTTTTCTGCTTGATGGGTCGGGACCCGGGAAAGATGTTCAATCTATGCTCCATTATAGCTCGAGAGATGCTCTGATTTTGTTTCTCCGGCCAAGTGAAGACGTCTCGATTGTCAACCAGGCAGTCCATCACTTCTTGCTTCAACTCGGCTGGCAAATCTACGGCGACTCAGATGACTTGCTCAGGATGATTCGGCTATACTTGTATGCTTTCTTCGTCAAGGGCCTCTTCCAGAGGTACCTCATGTAGGGCATAAACTTCTACCATCTCTATCTTTCACCCCTATCTCTGGGGTCGGTTCGGACTTCTTCCACGTAGCACTTTCGAGCTGCTTTTTGATCTTCAACGGCTTCCCCTATCTGATTGTTCACGGGGAATTTGATTTTCTGATGGTAAGTGAATACTGTCGCTTCAAAGGAATGTAGTGTTGGCCTTCCCAAGATGACGTTGTAGGCCGAGGTGGCGTCTACAACGGTAAAAGTGGTCATTTGGGTCCGACGGAGGGGCTCTTCTCCCAGAGATAGGGGGAGATCAACTCGGCCGAGTTGTGCTACTTCGTGGCCCGAGAAGTCAAATAAAGCGGTGTTCATCGGCTAGAGTCACGCCGAATCAAGCTGCATACGGTCGAAAGTATCTTTAAATAAAATATTGACTGAGCTACCTATGTCCACGAAGATTCTAGTCACGTCGTAGTTGGTGATAGTGGCTGTGATCACCAAGGCATCATCATGCGGGATAGAAACTCCTCGCAGGTCCTCGGGGTCGAAACTTATTGCAAGTCCATCCGCAGGCCTTCGGCTAGTGTTTACTTCCATGTTCTCCAGCCGTCTTCCATGAGCCTTTCGGGCTCGATTCGAATCCCTATCTGTGGCTCTACTGGTGATCATGTTAATTGTTCCGCAGTGTGGAGTGTTGAGTTCTTGCGGTGATCCTGGCTGAGAAATAGGCCTACTTGGAGAAGCTTCTTGAGATATCCGCGGGATTTGAGCTTGTCTTTGCTACTCGGGTGCAGGTCGAGGAGCCCTTCTGGTCGGATTGCGCTGAGCATGACCCCGTGGTTCGGGCCTTACATCTCTGGGTGGGGCACTGTTCTGTTGCTGCTCCCTCATAACTTGCCTGATTTCATCAGCCAAGGTACGACACTCCCAGGTTGAGTGACTGTATATCTGATGAAAGACACAAAAGGAGTTGCGCTGGCCGGGCTGCATGGATGGTTGGGGGGTTCCTGCACTGCATGAATTGCTCTATCTTTTATCAGCCGAGGAGTGTAGGCAGGAGGAACCCTGGGGGGATGATTATGTACTGAGGGAGGGGTCTTCATTGCTCATATGTTGCCTTCTCGACCTCCTCCAAATTAATGTATGCTTCGGCTCTATCCAGCAAGGCCTCAAAGTGAGGTGGGGGTCTCTTCATTAATGACTTTGAGAAATCCCCCCTTATCAAGCCTTAAGAGAAGGTGTTGACCACTGTCTTGGATGAAGCATCCGAGACGTCAATAACTACTCGATTGAATCGATGTATGTAGTCCCTCGGGGATTCATCATTCTTCTGCTTCATGGTCATAAGATACTGAGCAATTCAGTGGTACCTTTTGTTGCTAGCAAAGCACTGAATGAACAGCACGGACAGGACAACTCCTGGAAGGAGTTAATGGATCTAGTCGAGAGTCGGTCGAACCACCTTTGGGCGGAGCCAATTAGATTGAGAGAGAAGACTTTGCATTTGACTCCGTCCGAGTAGTCGTGTATCAGGGCGGCCTTCTTGAATCTTCTAAGATATTCTTCTGGGTCAGCTGAGCCGTTGTATTCTCCTATAGAGATTTGCTCGAAAGACTTGGGCATCTTGTCAACTATAATGCTAGGAGCAAGGGGAGATTCTTTGCTGATTAGCGGAGTTTTGCCCTTTTTGGGATCTCTTTCCGTCGGTGTATAGGAAGGCTCTTCCTCTGAGGATTGTTGCAATGATGCAGTCGACGACGACTCACCCGATATTGAGGTCGAGGCGCCCGGGCAGCAGTGGAGGGGCGAGTCGTCTGAGACCACTGAACCGGTGGGGAGAAGCCTACACGGGGGTAGTTCCTCGGGGAAGAAGGTCGCGCAGAACGTTTTCCATGGTGGTCTTGACAAGAGCTATGATACTTTCCCTGGTCAGATTCCCTTCGGTGGAGTTGTGGTTGTCGGAGTTCGCTCCTTGGTCTCCCATATTTGTCTCAGGCATTGTTTATTTTGTTTCCCATAGACAGAGCCAATTATGTTGTCTGTCGAGACGGGGATAGTGAGGTGTCCCGGTGATGAGAACGACATGGACTGACTACTCGGACGAGAGGAGATGACCCGGAGGGAGAGTGATGACAGCCGAAACGTCGTCTCAGCTGTAGGCCGAGCCGAATGAAGCGAGGCGAACTGGATGGCGAGTCCTGCAAGACAGAAAGCAGTTAAGGGCGCCGAGAGAGATCTCGACAAGGCCCCTCCGACGCTCAAGGCAGGAAATTAGTAGGAAGGTGGAGAAAGGAATGGAAATGTTAAGTTGAGAATGTGCGAACCCCTTATCTCCTCCTCTGGGAGGGCTATATATAGAAGAGAAATCCCCTGTCAAATAGTACAGTCGGTATGGGCGATATGACTTCATGATGTATTTACACCTGCTCTAAGAAGTAATAGGGGTCATTACCCTCATAAATGCCGCAGACGCGTGGGTTGTAATTAATACTCGTCGTGTGGTTGATGGGAGACAACTCCTCATTAATACAGTAGACATTCCTCTGAAAATCAGTATAGGCATCTGTTCCCTGGTCGAAGAGAAATGCTGACAAGGATTGCTTGGTGGACTCTCTGAACAGGAAATACCCGCCACGTCCTCTGACAAAATAACATAACTCAAGTGTGGAGAAGTCATTCATCCGAGATAATATGTCTTTGTCGAGGTATGAGATGATGACCGAGCTGAGACGCAGGACACCTGGAATGAGATATGACCGAGTCGAGACGCGGGACGTCTGAAATAAGATATGACTAAGCCGAGACGCGAGGCATCTGGAATAATATATGGTCGAGCCGAGACGCAGGACGTCTGGAATAATATATGGTCAAGCCGAGACGCGGGGCGTCTGGAATAATATATGACGTGGTACTGACGGTTATATGCCTAGTCATACGCCTAGTCATAAGTTAGTTTTTCCCGATATCATTATCGGTAAATATTCATAAGCATTTTTATTATTTACCATCCGATCGAATGAGTATTATAATTCAATCATTGAATACTAAAAAATTGGACAATGAATAATTAATTGAGATACTTATGGTATATATATATATATATATATATAACTCATTCGTAAACTATTATCCATCATTCGATCCCCTATGATTTAAGGATTGAACTATAGTGCTCACCCGATCGGATGGTGGATAATCAAAGTACTTATGGATGCTCACGGATGAATTATATAGGATAACATTTCTATATATATATTGAAAATATTTGTATCAAAGCAAAGTCTTGGAAAAGAAAGATTATTCAGCAAATTCTTCCATGACCACCCATGCGCACCTCCATTATTTACAGTCTGATCGCCTATGATTTTAAAATTGGACTATAATACATAAGCGATCAAATAATAGATAATCAAAATGTATATAGATGCTCACGAATGACTTATACAAGATAATATCATATTATAATAATATACATCATCATCAATCATTTTAATACATAATTAAAATATCAAAAATAATTTACACTAAAATTTTATTATGTAATAATATACAAATTATTAATTTAAAAATACAAAGCTGATTATTCACATTCCAAATTACTCACCTTTTATACTCCATAAATCATACTACAATATAAAAAAATTAAAAAATTAAAAAAACTTTGCACGGTCTTATGCACTGCAACTTTTGCTCTAAAGTTACTTGTTTAATAAATCTAATATAATTCGTGGATTATGAAAAGGAGATCTTTGTTTGTGGTTGAATTCTTTTTAAATTTCTATAATTCTTTTAGGAAAAGAATATTTATCTCTTGTAAATACAATGTCAACATATATAAGATTAAAAATATATAATTGTGAATGAATAATAAATTTTCAAACAAAAAGATGAATCTCCAAATGTTTGGAACTACAACAAAGTACTATGATTTAATATATACTAAAAAGTAAAAGATAAATATGTCACAAAATATCAACAACATCAAATAAAATCAAGACAACGACATCTATTTGTCACATCTCCATCAGTAGTTAAAGCATTTTTTGTATGTCTTAATATCTATCAACGTCTCCTTTTCAATAAATTCTGTGATTCAGAATTCACATGTTAGAGTTGGATTGTGATGCTCGTGGTATTGCCTGATGTACTGCAGTATTATCATGAACTTGGATTGAAAACATATTTACTTCTTGTCCTTGTGTATGGAATTGAAGAAACTTTTTGCCTTCTTGTAAGTTATATATTCTGATACACTGACTCAATGTCACTTGTAGACTCCATCTGTCTGTGTTGTTTTTTTTTTGGAATTCTACTATGACAACGATGATGATCATGAACATAATTGTGTTCTCTTGGACCAAACTTCATAACGCGTCGTCTCCTCTTCTCTTAGTGTTAGGATTCAGGACCAAGCATCTTTTAGACTAATCCAACAGCTTGCTTAATTTCCTTGCGTAGGCAGTTGCAACTTGCAAGGTTGAAAAATTCACTGTGAAACTGTTGTAAAGTTGTCTGACCCAACAAAAAAAAAAAAAAAAAAGTATAAGTTGAAGTTTTGTTACCGTTGTCTATTGGAAGTAAAAAGTGAAATTCTCATTCTAGGATGTCTGTCAATACGAAAGATAGATAAATCATAATATCGAAATTAATAAAAATAAAATAAAATAATCCACAAACTGGAATCAATTCGTCTCATACTCACCACTCTTTTTTTTTTTTTTTGTTATTGTCTATTGGGTAAAAATGTTAAAATCTATCCATCTGATGATCTTTATCAGTCCATTTTTAGATCATCGTAAGGAAAATAAATCACGGTGGATCTTTGACCCTTGAAATTAACAATCAACGCATGGAGAAACGATACCCTCGTATTTACAGAGGATTGATCTGTTATCCTTGTGCAATGTCTATATGTGATAGTCGTCGGATCCTTCTCGCGGGGGTCTTTTATTGTTATTTATAGTTCAAAATGTTAGAATTCGTCAATCTAATACAGTCTACATGTCATCATAAGGAATTTACTCTTGTCTATCCGCAATAATGTTTCTAAAATTTGATTTATCCCCTTAAATTTTCTTATTTAAAAAAAAATCATATATTCCAAAAAAAATCAATTAAAAGATTCAACCTCCATAGCGCAAGACGATTACATTCCTCCAATGTTCTTCATCACTAAGTCTTCAATAATGATGAAGAAAAATAAATTACGAAGAACTGTATTCTTGACCCATTGATCAGACCAGTTAAAAAATTCAAACCTCAATACTTTCAGCAAGGTAATTAAGCATCAATAATTCAAAAATATTATTAAATTAATAATAACATCAATTTTTTTAACAATAATGCATTTTTATTTTTCATCCAGTAACTCCAATAAAATATTCGTCTTTTTTATCTGACAAAGAATCGAATTTAAATCCGACCTCATGTTAAATTCGAATATTCTAAGTGAATTTAAATCCGATCAAACGGATCGACAAATTAAAATCCGATCAAAGAGGCTAAAAACGAATCTGGAGCAGATAATAAATTTTAATAAACTCTTTTCGAATCCATCTCATATATATATTAAATTAATAATTTATTTAAATTTATAATTATATGGAATAAATTGTTAGATTAATTGTGAATTGCGACTCTATTTTTTTTCATTGCTAAATAAATTGAGATGTAATTTGGCTATTAATTT
This sequence comes from Wurfbainia villosa, assembly GCA_025175895.1. NCBI lineage: Eukaryota > Viridiplantae > Streptophyta > Magnoliopsida > Zingiberales > Zingiberaceae > Wurfbainia > Wurfbainia villosa. Next base: position 6,228,432 of record CM046004.1, read on the forward strand.
TTAGATATTTTTCTATAATGTTAAAATTTAAGAATTAAAAAATATATATTCCACGGATTTACTAATTCAATCCGGAATGAATCCGTCGAATTTTAGAACGAGATGAGATGGAGCCAAACAAAAAAAAATCGGGTAGTTTCGGATCCAATTTTTCTTTAATGAATGGATCTTTTATAATAAAAAAGATGATTACGTTCATCGCTAACATTTTTCACCGTCAATTCTTCAACAATGATAAAAAAAAATCATAAGAAATTATACCTCTTAATCTATTGATCAATAGATCGTCCGAACAGACTGATGGGGCGACGAATTTACCCTAACATGCTCCAAATTCGCCCGTTGTCTTATCTATTTTTATCGGAATTATATAGTGCATTGCTATTCTTCCGACAAAAACTTTAGCAATATTGTTTGTTATCACAGCTTAAAATTTGATTTTACGGAACTTCCCAATCATTTTCTAGATAAAAGATGGACGAGCAAAAATTAAAAGGGTGCTAATAATTATTAAAATTGTTAAAAAAAATACTTTTCTTAAGAAAAAGTTTAAAAAAAATCATGTGGATGCTAATCGTCTCGAATATGATATTTTCAATAAAAAAACAAAAATTGCAATCCAACTTCTAACTTATAGAATTTCATAATGATTAATATGTTTACATAAGAAATGCTCATGGGACCATTTACTGTTAGTATTTTCTAATTTATCTGGAAAAATTTTTAAAATCGAATTAGTTAACCATCTGTACTCGGATGCCTTGTCCGACTCGAGGCAGTGGCAGCGCCTATCCCATCAGACAGCCTTGGCCTGTCCTCTTTGCAGCGTGGGGGCCATGCAACCAGTGACCAGTGGCGTATCCTATGATATGGGAAAGGGGGTGCGATCGCCTTGAAATTTATATATATATAAATTTGTACTTTACTTAAAAGGACGCACATGACTATAAGAATTTGATCTCATGCGTGCATGTGCATTCTATGTCGACCCATGTACGATACCGACATAGTCATCATACCGTTTGACCACCGTCAGTCATTAGACCGGGCGCGATCGACACGTAACTCGTCGACAGTCCGACGGAGTTGAGCTTCTAGCCGATTAGCACTCAGAATCCAACGCAAAACCATCGAAAAAGACCAAATCACGCGGTCGACAGTGATGCGCCCATTGACAACCACGATCAGGTCGGATTCCAATCGAATTGCGATCAGAATTCGACGACAGATGAACCGGCTGCGCGCCACTGTCGGTTGCGATCGGGCTGGATTCCGACCGAATTGCGACCGGAATCCGATGCCGGATGGGTCGACATCGCCTGTCGGTCCGTCCGTCGTCAGATTCCGACCACAATTCGGTCGAAATCTAGCGGTGTGGCGATCGAAATCGGGCGTCCGATTCTGGCGGTCGATTTCGACGGCCATTCGATCGGCCGGCGGCCGAATCGAGGTCGGCCGAGTATAGCGGATGGAACGATGTCGGTTGTCGGTCCGTCCGGTGCCGGATTCTGACCGCGATTTGATCGGAATTTGGCCCGATCGCGATCGGCAGTGGTCGCATCATTGTCGGCCGCGTGATTTGGTCATTCGACGATTCCGGCGCTAATCGATCGAAATCAAGCCTCGTCGGCGCGAAGTTTCAAGGTCGATCGTGCCCGATCAAACCGGTCGACGGTGGTCGGACGTCGCAGCGACGACGCCAACACCGCGCGTGGGTCTCGCATGGAGCGCACGAGCGCGCAGGAGATCGTCACACAGGGGATCACTTTTATATAGAGAGAGAGAGTGTGTACGTGTGTGTGTGTTTTTTAATTTATGAGCATCCATTTTTGCATCCCATGCGCACAAAGAGAAATGCACAGTAATCACGTTTGACGCTCGCTCGTACTCGCCAGCGGGAGGTCCAATTCCGACCATGATCCAGTCAGAATTCGATGACAATTCGATCGGAATTCGACCGCGATTCGATCGACACCTGAGTCCGATCAGATTGCGATCGGATTCTGACCGAATTGCGGCTGGAAACCACTGCGATTGCGGTCGCCAGTGGTCGCGGCACTGGTGGCCACAATCACAACCGTTTTCGATCGTGATCCAACCGAAATTCGACAGCAATCCGATCGAACTCCAATGTCGATCAGATTACGATCGTTTTCGATCGTAATCCGACCAGGCGTCGGTGAATTAGAGTTGTGAGCGGGTGAAATCGCGACAGAAGAAACACTGTATATTTCTCATTCACTGTGCAATCGCAATTGATCAGACGATGGAAAAATCATCGCGCATGAATCACATAGGAGATGACGCTCAAGATATATATATATATATATATATATATATATATATATATATATATATAGTTTTGTTATTATGCGTGCTCGTGTTTGCGCGCTCCGTGCGTGATGAATGGAAATACACAGTGACCACGCCCGATGCCTGCTCGATTTCGCCGGTGGAAAGCTAGATTCCGGATACGATCCGATCGGAATCCGACGGCGGTCCGGCCGACATCCGACCACGATCCAGCATGCACCGGAGTCCGACCAAATTGCGGCCAGATTCTGACCGAATCACGGTCGAAATTCGACCGGATTACAATCGGACTGCATGCCGTCGAGTCGCGACAGATCCGATCGAATTGATTCGGCCGCCGAGATGAATTCTATGCATTTTCCATCGTGATTGTGATTGGACAGTGGAGAAGTCATCACGCACAAGTCGCACAACGAATGACGTTCAGGATATCAAACTCGTATATATATGTTCATGTATATGTCGGGAAGGTAGACAATAGAAGTTATATATCGTCTTAGACAACTAATTAAAAAGTATAGAGAGCAAAAGCAGGATCTACACATGATATTTATTGATTTAGAAAAAGTTTATGATGGAGTTCCAAGAGGAATAATATGGAGAATTTTAGAAAAAAGAGGTGTTAGTGTAACATATATTGAACTAATTAAGAATATGTATGAGGAAATAACGACCAGAGTGAAGACTTTAGATGGATTAACTGAAGTATTTCCAATAAAGATAGGGTTACATCAAGGATCAGCTTTAAGTTCTTATCTTTTTACACTAATCATGGACGAACTCACTAGACACATTCAAGATACAGTACCGTAGTGCATATTATTTGCAGATGATATTGTTTTGGTAGATGAGACACATGAAGGAGTAAATGCTAAACTAAAATTTTGATGGAAAACACTAGAAGTGAAAGGTTTTAATCTTAGTAGAGTAAAGACGGAATAGATGAGATAGTGGAGAACTCGTCACGCACGAGTCGCACAGCGAACAACGCTCAGGATATCAAAATCGTATATATATGCTCCTGTACATGCCAGAAAGGTCGACAATAGAAGTTATACATCTTCTCAAACAACTAATTGAAAAGTATAGAGAGCAAAAGCCTAATCTACACATAATATTCATTGATTTAGAAAAAACTTATGATAAAGTTCTAAAAGAAATAATATGGAAAATTTTAGAGAAAAAAAGTGTTAGTGTAACATATATTAAACTAATTAAGAATATATATGAGAATATAACAACCAGAGTGAAGACTTCGGGTGGATTAATTAAAGTATTTCAAATAAAGATAGGGTTACATCAAGGATCAGCTTTAAGTCTCTATCTTTTTACACTAATCATGAACAAACTCACTATACACATTCAAGACACAGTACCGTGGTGCATGTTGTTTGCAGAAGATATTATTTTGGTAGATGAGATACGTGAAGGAGTAAATGTTAAACTAGAATCTTGATAGGAAACACTAGAAGTGAAGGGTTTTAAGCTTAGTAGAGTAATGACGAAATATATGAAATTTAAGTTTAGCAATATTAGACATTATGAGACGAGTGTTAAGATAGGAGATAACATAATGAAATAAGGGTCCTGATAAGAAGAAATCAAAGACTAATGAGAAGGGATAGAAAAGTAAGAAGGAGTTCATAACGAGTAAAGTCTGATGCTACGTATGTGATAAGGTTGGACATTTCACACATGAATGTCGTGAGCGAAAGGTAGATATTTCTTCTTTACATGGTTTGAGTTATGAGGCATAATATTTGCTAACTTTTCTTCTTTATGGATTATAGATTCGGAAGTAACATACCATATAATTCGAGATAGTCGTAGAAGATGCAGCCACCATCGGCTGGCGTGATGCTTAACATGGAGGTCCGATTTTATCCATGGAGGTCCACTATGATCGTATTGAATATTTATTCTGTTGTATCAATCACACAGATTAAACCTCTGAAAAAATATGGAACCGCTAATAAGTTATATTAGCCACCTACTCAAGTTGTTCCTATTGATGGAAAAGATAAATCAAACAAGTGCAAATGGGATCGTCTCAGTGTACTCAACATTTCAAGGGATCGATTTTTATATAGAAAAATTTCACAAATATATCGTAACTGAGGATCGATTCAGTAATACCTGAGTTTCAACATGAATGTCTCTCTGCACTATAGCCCCGAGCACTACAAACAAAGATGAGATCTCAAGCAGCGATTGAAGTATAATGCTTAATGTAAATAATGCACCAAAAAGGTGGGGAAAAACTTAGAACATAATTGTTTACCACAAAGGCAGGAACATAAACGTGTGGAGATCAGGTACTCCTATGGTCGACGACATTTTAGCTCCGGGTTAATAACTAGAAATATATATATTCTTAATCCATATTTTAGATCATCAAAGAATAGATATTCTGAAAATAATTATTCTTGGCTGAAGTTTACCACCGAATGCTTCGTGAGAAATGAAATTGTTATCTTAGTGAACCAAATATGCAGTTGGAGATTCAGCAGAAGTGGTCACAAAGGTTTAGCCACTGCAATTACCGGAAAAGCAGCAAATATCCATTAGCCATTAGTCCACGCGAGAATCATTCAAGTCTGAAGGCTGAAAAACCCCTGCTGGTATCCTGATTTCAATGGAGATTTCTATTCTCTTGTTTTTCTAACGAGGCAAAGAATTCATTCGATGAAAATTCAGATGGATCCACAATCAAGACCATTTCATCAATCACCGGAGAAAACAGAGAGAGCTTTATCCTTCTCCAAACACACTTTTTATCAATTAAGCCGAAAGACCTTTGGAAGAAACTATGAATCGTATTAGAAAGATGTGCAAGTGATTGCATATGGAGATTCCTGTTACAAACAGTACTCATGGTCAAACTTCTGTCAAGTACAAATGTGTTGCCTCCATAGATTTCCTTTTTTTTCCCTTTTTCACTAGAATCCTACATTAAATAGATGGGTGGGAACTACAGGGCTATGTACCTTGATTATATCAGTTGAGATCACAGAGAAATGCATATGAACAAATGAAAGGGTACAAAGGGGGGAAATATAGCTGCATATTTGGACCCATTTTTTTTCTTCCAAATAAGATGTCGAATGCTCTATCTCACACTGCATCTTTTGATGCCTAACCCTCAATGACAAGGAGAGATGATGTTGGTGAAAAACAATTTAATTGTTGCATAGAAATGTTTATTGTATTCCTCTAAGCTCTTCCTACAATTCCTTGTTTACCTATGCGTGCAAACCTTCTTGCGACGCCAAAAATGACAGCCTTAGTCAGAAGACCATGGTCGAGGCTGCAGGCAACAGCTACAGCACCGCCAATTATGACAAGCCTAGGTATGTTACTTGCCCAGCTCTTTGGTTTCTCTGCTTCTACAATATCAGTTGGTGAATCAGTGCCGTTCTCAATAGATCTTAACTGATCAGCATCGAACTTGGAGTTGATTTGTGACATTAAAGCAAACCGTGACAGTGGTTCATTGGACTTCCTGGCAGCTTGGTAGGCACGCAGACCGGGCTCAATCTTCTTAACACAGCCCCACATCCCTTGACGAACACCTAGCTTTGCAATCTCCCATGGGATGCCCATGTCTTCGAGGTGAAACAGAAGAATCTCACAGGCGGTCATCTGGCCATCTCTTTTTGATTCAGCTGGATAAAAGATATAATGTTAAAATTCTTCAAACATTTGAAGAGTTAAAAGGACAACCATTTCTTTGCTATTTTTTGAAGAAGAAAATATAGACTAGTGTGCACCTGGACGAATGCACCAGCTCGAATAATACAAGTCGACTCGTCTCGGTTTGTTGCACCTAGGTATCTCTGAGCAAGGCACTCCCTGAATATAGCCAATGGTTAGTATGGAAAATATTTATGAAAGCCCACTTCTCATTAGAAAAGCAAATACCATACTGGATCTGAAGCAGTATAAAAGGAAGAAAAATCTTCATAGACATTTCGTGACATTTTTATACTGTCTAATTTATTTTCCTGTCCATCACGCAGGTTTTCTTTTTCAAATCTAAAGAAAATGGTGTTAGTTAATAACGACTAGTAGGAACCAAAAGAACCATGGATACCAACCAAATTAACCATATAGGATGTAGTTAAGGGATCCACATGAAAGTTCAAAACCTTACAACACATGCCCTTAAGATTAAGATGAGAACTTTTTCTTGCCCTAGATGAAGCCCATATGGCAATTTTTGCAACTAGTAGTTCAAAAATGGGTTCTAACTAGATATTTCAGCACAATATGGCAATATATAAATCATTGTTGAGCATCCAAGATGTGGAAGAAGAATAAGTTGCCAAAAGGTGCATATGAAATTTTACCAAAAAGATAACAACAAGAAGAAAGAACATCTTCTTTTGCTAAGGCAATTTTAGAATCCTAATTCAGCTGGATATTGCGAATTAGCCATTGCCAATGCACATCAAGTAGGTTGAGGTAGAATATGGTACTTAAATAAGGAATGGTCAAATGACCAACCAAACCAATGATATCAAAGCATTTACTAGTGAGTTTACCGCATAATCACTTATGCTCCACGTTTAATACGAGTCATCATTGCATACCCAAACTGACTTAATAATTGGAAAGAAGGAAATCCATCCATGCATAGCAATAATATTGTTCTCTTGAAAGCAAACAAAATTTATGCTGGGTACCTTTGTTATGCAGTAGTAAGTCTGTCCTGACTGCCATATGCGACGACCGATGATATACTCCCTGTCGCTACAGAAGAATGGAAACTGCAGAGAAAATTAAATGAGCAAACGGCATGAACAATAACAAACTTTGTATTCATAAGAAAATCCATGAAAAAAGTATACCTTTCGGACCCACTGAACTATCATAGTCCCTGTGCTCATGCACTCCTTCAATGTAGCATGCTGGAGGAGCATGTCATCCCATCCATTCTTGATCCGGAAATCATCATCCCAAAAGAAGTCTCTCAGTATTTCTGTGGTTGTATCCTCATATACAGTGCTGCTACGATACTGTGGAATCTGGTAAAAACACCAAATTATGCCAATGTAAGAAAGCATAATCATGGAGATATAATCATAAATGAGTAAAGAGACACTTAAACAATCATAGATGAATAAATTAACAGAACCATGTGAACAAAATTATGCCAATTTTCGGATTGGAAAACAAGAGGCATAATCGGAATTACAAAACAATTAGTCACAAAACCCCACTTGAACTGACCTACATCGAAGTCATAGAATAAGGTGCCTTATACCTCCGAATGTTAAAAAAACAGCAAAGAATCTGCGGGTTAAGCGAAAGCGAAAATTTTCTCTTCTTCTTATCGTTTTTCAATTTTTTTTTACCTTGGAATCCCTTTTCCAAGCTTGATAATCCATGTTTGGCAAAGACTTTTCCATCATCTTCTGCCACGGCAGCCCCCCATCAGTCTCCTCCACCAGCCGGAAAAGGTGTTCTAAATCCTCCTCGGTCACTACCGGCTTGTCACTGCTACAAATCCCCCCAATAAAAGGGGAAAAAAAAAAATACTTTTTTACGCCTTGCACGAGAAATCGACCATAATCTAATAGAGAGAGAGAGAGAGAGAGAGAGACAAAAGCAATTTACCTCTTCTCGGCCTCGGTAGCGGCTTTCTCAGCCGCCAACGAAACGGAAGCGACAGAAGGCTCAGGCAGAGGAAGAAACTGCATGTGCGACTCGTGCCTCTCGGTGCCGACGAGCCCGGTGATCCATCGAGGTCGCCAAGCCCATCCGAGCAGAAGGCCCACGACGACGGCAACCGAGAAGAGGAAGACAAATACCGCGAGCTCCGCAGCGACATCAGCCACCGTCGGTTGCCGCAAGATCTCCAAGAACGCATCCAAAATCAGGGCCATAGAGGGAAGAAAAAGAAGAAACCCTAAACAAAGGGGAAAAAAAAACAAACAGAGAAAGGGAGAGAGCGAGGAAGCCCGCCGCCTCCGGCTGCAATGGAGGCAGCAGCAACGAGTCGGAGGAGGCAAACGCGGAACTCGAAGAGAAGGCGGAAAGCTCGAAGCGAAATCGGAATATCGATAGCGGAGGAGATGGAAATTAACACGTAGAAACATGGAGCGGACGAGGTAGAGGGAGGAGGAGGAGATAAATAGAAGGAAACGGACGAAAGGTCCGCGTGCTGCGATCCGAGACACGCTCCCGTTTCTTATTGGACGTCGTAATAATATTTATTTTTATTCTCAAAAAGAAAAACGAGGACCATCTGATTAATTAAATAAATAAATGAACGGACGGAAGAATTTACAAACTTGGGAGAGAGAATTATCATGATTCACAAAATTCTCGGCGAGGCCCTCGCTTTCCAATTCAATTGCCCGCGTGGCACACCAACTGCCCGCGGTTCCACTTCAAACTCGGTCGGTGCCGTCGGCGACCAAAAATTGAGCCCGTTGTTAAATTGTAAATGCGCGGGGATTGACTCCATCACGTTTGACTCCGTCCGAGTGGAGGGAGATAGTGCAACGAATTAAACGCTCGTGGATAAATTTAATATTAGATTTAGGCATATTTAACAGAATCGAATCGAAATTAATTCGTTAAATTTAATAAATCGGTAATTGATTTCGAAATCGACTCGAATCGGTTCGAAATCGATTCTAGTTCTGATATTGATCTAGTTATGGTTGTTAGCATATTAATACGTCTATAAGATTATTTTGCAATAAAAAAAAATAGGATCGCCAACACGTTAGATGAATTTAGAAGCTCAAGTTCGAAAAAAGTGATTCGGAACCATTTCGGAATCGGTCCGAAATCGTTTCGAAATCTGTTCGGAATCGGTCCGGATTGAATTGGTTCACAAGTTAAAATTTTGAAATCGAAACTGGTTCAAAATTGGTTTTGAATTAATTCGGACCGATTCCAACATCGATGGATCCGGAACCGAGAAGGCGATAAGCATGTCTAGTTCGATTGAGTTCGTTTATATACATTCAATATGTATCGAAGTCGATTAAATTTGAACGGCATCATAAATTAAATAAATAAATTTGAATTTTTTGATTTGTTAATATTCTGAATATATTCTCAAACAGTATTCATGAAAATAATTTGTAAATATATTCATAAATAAAACTCGTGAGTGAGTGATGTTTATGATTAAATTCATTAATAAATTTATTTATGACATTGTTTATATTCGATTGAATTGTTTATAATAAAATACTGTAACAAAATTTGTCTAATAGATATGGATCAATTTTTGAAGAAGTCATGACCTTAAACCAATGATCGTCTCATCTCTTTTGTACTTATCAACTGAGATCTTGATATATCTTCCTCTACAATAGGAGCAACGGTAAAAAACCGCTAACATGATGATTTTTCGTTTTAAATTATTTATAATAAACAAACAAAAATAAAATAAAATTTTAAACAAACAGACAACTTTATTAAAAACTCTGATATCAATTAAATAAATTCAATTCCATTCGATCTTAATCAGCTCAAAGAAAAAAAGAAATCAATTAAACTTGAACATTTATTTTACATTATAAAATTTATCAAATTCGTTTTTACACATCTCCAAGTGGAGATTGAGCCGATAAGATTGCTCAACTGCTGGTCGATCTGTCAAACTGATTGGCATTGGAATTAAATCCAAATTGGTTGGATTAAGATTTTAAAAAATAGGTAATTTGTTGTTTATATTCTTTTAATTAAATCATAGAATTAAGCGTTTTATTAGGTAGAACTCTGAAAAAAAATAGTCGGAAAGGTTGCAATCCCTTTCTTTCTTTTTCTTTCATTACTGACAATATGTTTTCAGAGAGTCAAAAAGCCATTTATGTGTTTCCCATTGTAGGACCACGAGTCGATGTTCACATAGGCCTTAGTGTAATTGCGTATTTTAATGTTAGTTAAGTTGGCACTCGGAGTAAATATGAAAAGAAAAAAACATGTGCGTCTTAACTTTTTTGACTTGCAACGTGCACCAAACTTTTAATGTTTAATGATACAATAAAAAAATTAGAGATAACCATTGGTCCGATTTGTCTCCGGACACGAACACGGTTCGCATCGTAATATAATTTGATCTTCTACTGTAATATTGTTCAACGGTGAATTAAAAGAAAAAATTATTCGAAAGACTCTAAGATCAAGAGTTTACTTTAGATGAAATCGATTTCGATATTGGATCGTCGATTCAGGATAAATATTATAAAATCTCGAGCAGTAAAAAAATCTACGAGCGCTTCTCTGATTTACTTTTGGTGACCGATAGAAGTTGTTTGAGTTCCGATCTTATCTGAATCAGGTGTTGATGAGGTGTCTTAAAAGCCTGTGGAATATAACCGGTCACTCTCAGAGAGTAATCGGTTAGAATCCGTCAATCTAACGGCTCTCATCGATCTGTCCCACAACTATTGTGAGAAAGATAAATCATCAAGAATCCTATGGACTTTGACGTGGTGGCCAAGACATGTGGAGGTCAACTAAATCCAACTGGAAGGGTTTTAGATTTCCTTCGAAATCGATCCTTACCTTATCGATATGTTCCATCGTATTTTAGCCACTGCATTTTCTCTACGGAGATATCATAGTATATTAATTGAGTAATGATAAATAATCGATTGATATACATTAACAATAGTATAAAAATTAAAAATTTAAAAGTATTTGAAGCTTATAAAAGGGATCAGAAGATGAAATTTGAATCAACATTAATAGCATATTCTCGAGATCATTTGTATTGTAACATTCTTTTCTTTACTTCTTAAGTTCCGAAGTAATTCATTATCTTGTAAGTGATCTTTTCGCCTCTTAAAAAATTAAAAAAAAAAAACTGGTAAAATTTGCAGGAGTGATTCACCGAGTAACCAATCAACTATAGTATGATTGTATAAAAGTTCCAATTAAATCGATTGAAATCAAAAATTCAGTTTATTTGGAAATTCATTTTTTTTTTAATATCTTTTTTTTATTTATTCAATTTGATTTCAATTTTAAAACGAAGAATATCGATTAAATCGAACTGAAATGTATCAGTCGACTGAAGAATAATATTAATCGATTGATATTTTCATCAGACGATTAATTAAATATATAATATTTGTTAGTCGACTTACAAATAAACTATTATAATTAATCAATTGTTATTGTTCATCAGTTGATTAATATTAAAAAAATTAATTTTTTTAAGTTTTAATCGAATTAATGAATTGGAGTTCAATTTAATCGATTCGATTTTATTGAAACTTAGGATAAAAAAAATAATTTATTCAATTTCAATTTAAAAATTGCACCGTCCAAAGAGAGCGTGATGGTGGAGCAGCAGGAGTGATGCGACGGGCGACGTGGGCAATACAAAGCAAGCAAAGGGAACATGCAAGCTACCGATGAGCTTCGAGTCTATGGGCAAGCAAATCATGGAGCTCGCAGTGAGATGGAAAGCAAAGAGGAGGAAAGAAGGGAAAGGATAAAAGAGAAGGATAAACTGAATCTGAACATGTTCAGAGTACTAACTTGCTGGAGCATTCGGCACAATTCTGTGGGGACGGCTGCTCGGCATTGAGTCTTGCCAGTTTTCTCAGGGTGATTTGCTTCTGATTTGTGTTATAGTTATAATGGCTACTGGTTTATGATATTTGGAACTAATGAGTTTCATTGCCAGCCTGGACCTGAAATTTTGCTTAGCTTTTTGGTTTCTTAATTTATTATTGATGCTCGTCGATGCTCCAGGAGATGTCATGATTTAAAGTTCTTTCGTGTAAAAAAGATATAATCTCCACAACAGTATGAATGAAGATAAATTATAAAGTCAATTTATAATCGACCACTATGTTATCATTCAAATGGGAGGAGTTATTCTCATGAATATGCACTTGCACGGAAATTGATTTTTGCTCTTTTAATATAAATTTACCATCTGATGACTATCACGGCACACCCATGGGGGCTCATGATTTAAAATTCTTTTGATGCAAAAAATGATAACGCTCACTCCGAGCATCCTATCTGATCTCTGAATATCTTTGTTGTCTACCAGTTGAAACTAGAGGATGAGCGCTAAGGATTCTTTTGAAGGTTGAAATGCGATGTTGTCACAGAGATACTAATTCTTTGTTATATAATTCTTCCTCTTGTGAGTTGAAGAGCTCAGATGATATCTACTGTAGAGATAATAATAATAGGAAGGAGAGTGAGTTCGGATTATAGTGTAGTTGTAGGATATCTATATAAATAATTAAAAATTTCTGAATCAATCTCTAACTATATTATATTTGTGATTTTTTTTTCAAATGGAGATTGATTCCTTGAGACATTCAAGTCTACTAAGACAGTCACACTCGCACCAGCTCGATTTACCTCTCTCTTCGATTAGGGATAACTGAGGGATTCGATAATATGACGGTTTCACGTTTTTTAATAATAGGAAGGAGAGTGTCATCGGAGCTACAATGCAGCAACAGAATGTCTAATTCAACTCTTAAATATTCATGCGATATCCAAATGAATTTGTAAGATTTTCTTCTAAATAAAGTAATAAATCGAGGAAGCTAAGACTGTCCATATGAATATTTTTTGATTTATCTTTCTCCTTCAAACATAGCATAGTCATAAAAAATTGCTAATGAGACGGTTCTATATTTTTTTAATAATAGGAATGAGAGGGATAGAAGTTTATGTTTTCCTTGGTGAAGTTGTGCTTGGATGCATATGTCCATATTTGTCGTTTTCGATATATACTTGCCTTATAGGGAAAAAAAAATGATTATGCGACTATCACAGTTGTGGTACAGTGGTAGACAAGTGTTTAAATCTCAAACAGGACGACTATTATAGAGATGTGTATAAACTATGCTTTGGAATATCCATCTAGCAAGCAAACTAAGACGAAAGATCATCTACTTCCAAAATTAATCAGGTAAAATCGATTGCTCCGAAAAAAATGATGATGCAAGTTTTCCTACAAATGACGATAATAAGAGCAGCTACTCCACGGAACAAGTAAGATGATAAGTGGATCTATCTATTATATATTGCATGATATGCAAGAAGTCTGTTTCATCTTCTCGTGGGAAACTGTAAGTTGATACTCTTCTTAGCTTTTATTTAACACAATACAAATTCAAAGCAACCTGTAAGCAATTCATTTGCTTTAACCAAAAAAATAAAACCAGAATAATTACACGACTGAAATGAGCTCACCACAGTTTTCTCAGAGCATGTTTTTTAAAACAAATGCATGTACTTACTCGTATGTACGAACCCATAACTACAACTGCACAAGAAATTTGTTTGCTAAACAAATTCTCTAAACATTGAACAATATTTTAATAGTAACATCGAATGCACCTATTTGGTGTTGCAGCATTACACGGAAGAGCGATGCTTGGGCAAGCAGTTGGAAAGTTGTGAATTCCTTCATAATGTCAATTTCTTTACCGCTTAAAACACTTCCACTGGTGTTGTCAGTGTTGGGGCCTGATGATTTGGTTTCATCAGGGCCATTGTTATCCCCGTTTTGTCCAGAAGTTTTGGGTTGATAGGCACCATCATTAGCTCCATCATTTCTTTGTCCAGGAAAACTGTCAAAATTGTTTCCTCCCTGGTTATCATCATTGGACTGATCAGCACCATCGTCTTTTGAAGTTCCTGGTACGTTATCTAGCTGTGCTTCAACCCCTACTCGTCTTAGATGGAGCTGCCCATTTCTTACCGTGTTATAAAAACCAGAATTTGGAATAGGAAGGTAATCAATTAAGAGATTGCCAGTACCTGAAGGTATAGGTTCACCTCATCTGGACGAGAAAGGAAGGGGAAATCCCCACCTGTCTTCAGTATGGCTCGCCTAGCTCCAGGAAACCTTTCACTCACTTGATCTTTCAGCTGTTGAGGAACAGCACAGTAGTCATTTGTCTGAAGAAACAGAAGCAATGATTAAACGATGCCCCAGAAATCAGAAACTTATAATGAGATATTAGGGCAAGCTATGTACAAGAGGACTTAGGTTTCTAAGGCATTCAGAAACATGCAATGAGACAATGAGACATTTAAGCGATTTATTTACAAAGCAATATGTGATTAAACTGTTCTTTTGCTTATACTAGATGGTGTTAAAACTGAAAAGCATGACAATGATTAGGTCGAGATACATCATCAGATACAATGGTCAACAGTTAATTAGCTCATTATAACAGGCAAGGCAATAAAAATCCACTATATAACAGGCAAGGAAATAAAAATCAGTAATTAGTACCTAATTTAAAGCACCATTAATGGTAACCAACCGTACCATTTTGCATATTGCTTATGATGGGAATATTTAACATCAAGGATTGACGTATCAAGCCATGCCTGAGTTCCGTTCCTCGACTAGCTCAACACAGTATCATTGGTGCTGTTGAAGGAAGAGAAGGGGAAGGAGAAGAGGAAGAACACCAGTGTTGGTGTCGGGAGAAGAGGAAAAAGAATTTATGTCAATGTAGGGAGTGTTGGATAACAATCGATGTGTAGATGTGTTTTTGTCGTTTCATAAACGAATGCAGCAGAAGAAAAACGTAATAATTTCTTAAATTAATACAACACTCACACCCACTCATGCAGGATTACAACACGTACGGACATATCCGCTAAATAAAATTTTAAGTTAGAATATTATAAATATTGTTAGGGATAATTTGTTATCCCTAAATATGTTAGGGATAATTATTTTTCTAGGATAGAGTTTGATTTATTCTTAGAATAAAATTTGATTTATTCCTTTGAATAAACCCTAACTTTGAATATAAATAGGGCTTCTTCCATGTAATAAAGTGGATTTTCTTTTTATGAAATAATAATATGGTATCAGATTAGGTTTTTTTTTTTCTCTCCACTCGCCATAACCTCCTCGCGTCTTTTCCCATGCGACAACTTCTCCGCCTCGCAGTCAGATTCCTCTGCCCGCGTCTTTCCCCACGCGAGTTCTTGCTCCACGTCTCCTTCCTCCGCTGCGGTCTCCGACCCGTCATGCTCGACCTCGGCCCCGCGTCGCTGCACCTCTGGGGCCCCACCCCCAGTCGCGCCCGCCGAAAGTATCTGCAAAATCCCCCTCCGCAGCCGCCTTCCTCACAGACGCAGGCAACCCGACGACGTGGAACACCGCAACATCGTCGCCTTCCCCCTTGAGATCCCGAAGCACTCGTGGGCGGTGGTGTTCTGTGAGGCAGACGCGACCTTCCTTTGCCGGAGCTGCGACGCATCGATTCAGGGCGCCAACTTTTTGGTCGCCCACCACCTCCTCCGTCGTCGCCCTCTTCCGCCCGCTGAACCCAGTGATCCTGTTCTTCCTCTTTGCCTGGCCTCACTCGCAAAAGAGGTCGAGCAGCCAGCGGCCCAGCGCAGAGGGGGGCCTTCACCCGCTGATCACGCACACCACAGCGTGCCCGAAGCCATCTGTTCGATCGCGTCCACGCGTCTGCGATTCCGATTCTAAGGTTATGGGTTCCTTTCTCCCGAACCCATTGCCACTGCCTCCTCCTCACGCGCGATCTGGTAACTTCCTTCTGCCGACTGAAGAGAAGGGGGATCCCTTCTCCTCGGTTTGTCATCGCAACCAACAGCAATCTTTCTTCGACACTTTGAAGTTGGACCATCCAGCCCTATCTTCTTAGCACCTGTTTTATTCGTCATGGCTACCTCCAGCACTTCGAAGTCGGATTTCCCAATTTTTACCAACCACGTCACGACACCGCTCTCATTTGAGCTCTTGGATGGTAAGAACTACTCCTCTTGGGCCTCTCACATTGAACTTTGGCTTGTTGGACAGGGTTATGAAACACATCTCACCCAAACTGAAGAGGATATTCAAGTCGCCGATCATCATTTATAGAAAAAGGTTGATGCTCAGTTGTGTTGCATTATCCGAGCCACCATCCATCCATCTCTCAAGGATGTCTTCCGCACTCATAAGACCTGCAAGAATGTTTGGACACAGGCTCAACAACTTTTTACGAACACTTCTCGACGACTCTATCAAGTGTGCGAAGACCTCATGACCATCTTTAATGCTCATCAGATCAAGGATTCTATGTTAACTTATTTGGGATAAGTCTCTAGCCTTCTATGTGAGTTCAATGACCTACTCCCACCTGCGGTCACTCCTGTTGCAGAGTTTAAAAATCGGAAGAAATTTTTTATGTCTCTGGCCTTATATAGTCTGCCTACAGATTACTCTCATATTCATGATCATATCCTAGGCAGCCGCATAGAGGCCACCATGGACTCTACCTAGGCAACTCTTCTCCGTGTCCCTACCAAAGTCTTGACGTTGTCATCCTTCGTTTTTGTTGACTCTTCAGCTTTGGTCTCTCGAAACAACAACAGACCTCCACCTCGTAAGAGTGACAAAGGACGTCCTTGGTGTGATCATTGTCACCGACCAGGACACACGATTGATAAATATTGGAATCTTCATGGTCGACCTCCTCATGTTGCTCAAATCGCCCAGAGTTCTGTCACTTCTTCAGCTTTCACTTCACAGTCGACACCGGATCCAACTCCACCGCCTTCCTATGATGACTTTCTGAAATGGTATGAGGATCGACGGGATTCTAATCCCCCTGCTGCCGTTACACAAGATGGTAATTCTTTTGCTGGCATATCTCGCTCTTCGAGTCCTTGGGTACTTAACTCTGGGGTCACTGATCATATCACTGGTAATAGATCTCTTTTTTCTTCACTATCTACTTCCGGCTATTTATCCTTTGTCACCGTGGCAAATGGTTCTCAAACTCAATCCCAAGGTGTTGGGGTTGTTCATCCTTCTTCATCTCTTCCCATTCATAATGTTCTTTATGTCCCGAAGCTCCCTTTAATTTGTTATCAATAAGTCAGCTTATTCGGTCGCTTGATTGTATCATCTCGTTTACTAAATCTTCTGTTTCATTACAAGACCGGAGTACAAGGAGGAGGATTGACTTCGGATGTGAGTCTCATGACCTATATCAACTTCACCAAAACTCTCTTGTTGGTGCGACGGTGGCATCTCCACTTGTTATTCATGCTCAGTTGGGACATTCTGGTCTTGATAAGTTAAAACAATTACATCCAAGTCTTTCTCACTTAGAGTCTTTGTCTTGTGAGTCGTATCAATTAGGCAAGCATGTTCGTAGTTCGTTTTCTCCTCGCATTGTAAGTCGGGCTATATCCCCCTTTGCTTTAGTTCATTCCGATGTTTAGGGTCCGAGTCGTATTTCTTCTACATTGAGGTCACGATATTTTGTTACTTTTATAGACAATTTTTTCCGTTGTACTTGGTTATATCTGATGAATGATCGTTCAGAATTGTTTTCTATTTTCCAATCTTTTTTTAATAAAGTCAAAACACAATTTAGTATCCCTCTTCGATCCTTGCAAAGTGATAATGCACGTGAGTATCTATTTACTTCATTTCAGACCTTCTTGGCGTCTCACGGAGTGTTACATTGGACGTCTTATCCTCATATCCCCCAACAGAATGGAGTTTCAGAACACAAGAATCGTCATCTTCTCGAGACCATCCGGACTCTTCTACTACACTCTCACGTTCCGCTTCGTTTTTGGGGTGACACCATACTTACTGCATGTTATCTCATCAATCGCATGCCTTCATCTACTTTGCAAGGCAAAATACCTTATCATGTACTTTATCTGGATCAGTCCCTTCATCCTTTACCACCTAAGGTCTTTGGTTCTACATGTTTTGCTCATGCTCTTAATCCTGGTATTGATAAACTCTCTCCTCGATCGCATAAATGTATTTTCCTTAGATACCCACGGTCTCAGAAAGGGTACAAGTGTTATTCTCCTACTCTCTGTCGATATTTCATCTCTGTTGATATCACGTTCTTTGATTCAGTTCCTTTCTTTAGGTCTTCCGAGTCGTCGTCCGAGTTTCATCCTTCTATGCATGTACCAATCTTTTATCCTCCGGAGGATTCTCTATCACCCCCAGCCTCAATTCCTCCTCCGTTGCAGGTTTATCAGTGTCGTCCTCATCCTACGCCAACACCGACTCTACCACTGAAACATCTCTCTGAGTCGTCCTGCTCCTTCCTCCTGGCCCGATCTTTTTCGACTGATATTCTCATTGCACTTCAGAAAGGTATACGTTCCACTCGTAATCCTTCTCATTATGTTTGTTTGAGTTACCATCGTCTTTCTCCTTCCTATTATTCTTGTCTTTCCTCCTTATCGTTTGTTTCTCTTCCGAAGACTGCAAGAAATGCATTTGCCCATCTAGGATGGAAACAGGCTATGCTGGACGAAATGAGTGTCTTACGGAGCTGTGGGACTTGGGACCTCATTCCTCTATCACCAAAAAAGTCAGTTGTTGGTTGTCGATGGCTATATACGATGAAGGTTGGTCCAAACGGAACGGTTGATCGACTTAAGGTTCATCTCGTTGCTAAAGGTTATACTCAGATCTTCGGATTGGATTATGGGGACACTTTTTCTCCTGTTGCCAAGATGTCCTCTATACATTTATTTATGTTCATTGCTGCGATTCAACACTGGCCTCTTTATCAGTTGAACATCAAGAATGCGTTCTTATATAGTGACCTGCTTGAAGAAGTTTACATAGAGCAACCTCCGTGTTTTGTTGCTCAGGAGGAGTCTTCTGGTCTGGTGTGCCGCTTGTAAAAATCTTTATATGGTCTCATGCATCACCTAGAGCATGGTTCGGTAGATTCAGTATTGTAATTCAACAGTTCGGCATGACTCGGAGCGAGGTTGACCATTCTGTCTTTTATCGCCACTCATTTACTGGTTACATCTACCTAGTGGCTTATGTTGATGATATTGTCATCACAGGTAGTGATCATCTCGCGATCTCGCAAGTGAAACAACATCTTTTCAAACATTTTCAAACAAAGGATTTCGGCAAACTTAAATATTTCTTAGGGATAGAAGTAGCACAGTCCAGAAATTGAATCATTATATCCCAAAGGAAGTATGCAATGGATATTCTAGAAGAAACGGGAATGTTAAACTCAAAGACAGCTGACAACCCTATGGATCCTAATGTCAAGCTCCTGGCAAATTAGGGGGAGTCTCTACCAGATCCTGAACGATACAGGTGATTAGTAGGGAGACCAAGTTACCTTACTGTTACTCGTCTAGATATCTCATTTGCAGTAAGTGTAGTAAGTCAGTTTATCAACTCTCCATGTAAAGAACATTGGGATATTGTGATTTGCATTGTTCGATATATCAGAGGCGCTCCAGGAAATGGTCTTTTGTATGAAAACAAAGGACATATTCGAATCATAGGGTATTCTGATGCAGACTGGGCAGGATCTCCCATTGATAGGAGATATATCTCTGATTTTTGTATATTTATCGGAGATAACCTTGTTTCTTGGAAAAGCAAAAAGCAGAATATGTTGGTGCAGGGGTATCAGATAATCGAACTTATGTTTTGATTATAGCAAAGACACAAAGTTAAGCTTATATCGTTATCTCATGAGCTGAATCAAGTGTACAGGGATGCTAAGCTAAGCTGAAGGTCGGCGACACCCAGAGGTTCTCGTGTTAAGAAACCGTGGTGGTCGGGCGATACCGAAAGAATTTCGGAGGGAGCCGAAGAAATTAAGTGGAGACCGGAAGCAAAAGCTACAAAGGTAAAGCTTGAGGTAAGCTCGTGTGAGTAAGTGTAAGTAAAGTCGAGTCCTCAGTACGAGGACGTCCTTAGGCGATGATCCAACTAAGACATCCCATAGAAGGCCTATGTCGAGATCGGACAGTTAGTGACCGTCGAAAACACTTAGGCTGTGTTTGGTGAAGACAACGCGTTTTCCATTTTCTGGAAAACGGAAAACGACTTTTTTCCGTTTTCCAGTTTTCCAAAAAATACACCTTTGTTTTCTGGAAAACGCAGCTGGAAAACGCAAACCAAACGCGTTTTCCAGATTTCCAGAAAATGAAAATGGAAAAAGCAACCATTTTCCACATACCAAACACCACCTTAGTTTTATATGATTTCGAGCTAACTTTTTATTGCAGTCAAAAACCCTAGCCGAATCAATCGATGGCTTATAGCGATCATCGGCATCGATTCGACTTATAAGGGTGGCGATCATCGTTAAATTTGACTTCGAGGAAAGTCAAGATAAGTACTTATCTTGGGGAGATGAGACTCTTTGACCATGAGCTGGTACTGAACGTTAAGGGGCTTTAAAGGCTATAAAAGGAGTGTTCTTCACCATTTTCATCATCCCAAGTGCTCCCACAACGCCGCGACTCTCCAACAACTCTACGACGATGAACCGCTGCCGAAACGCCGACAACACGAGCTCAACCTCCTACTTCAACGATTGTCGGTATAAGTTTACTTTAAGTCGTCGTCATTAATTCTTGTATTCATTTATTCTTGAGTTTCTATCGTAACGAGGAGAGAGAGATTGTCTCTCTACCTCAAACTTTTTGGTATTGTGTATTCGTTGTCTCCTACCTCCAACGAAAAGAAGATTGTTTTAGTGAATTATCCTCCGTGTGCGATCTCGGATCGCTAAGGCCTTGGATTAGCAACCGACCGGTTGTGAACCAAGTAAAAATAAACCTTGTCTTTTATATTTCCACTGCGTTCTCACTCTATTAATTGTTTCATATCAAACAAACGATCGAAAATTATTTTGCGTTATTCACCCCCCTCTAGCGCTCATTCCGATCCAACCGAATGTTGTGGCGAGATCCAGTGCAGAGGCAGAGTATCGAGCTATAGTCATAGCCAATCAAGAACTTATATGGCTCAAACAGTTGTTTCAGGATCTAATGTTTGGAGATGTTACACAAATGACACTTATATGTGATAACCAGGCCGTCATGCATATCGCCTCAAATCCAGTTTTTCATGAGAGGGCAAAACATATTGAAGTTGACTGTCACTTTGTCAGAGAGAAAGTCATATCTGGAGAAATATCTACTAGTTTTGTTAACTCACATGATCAGCTAGCAGATATATTTACTAAGTCATTGAGAGGTCCCCGAATTGACTACATATGTAATAATTTGGGTGCATATAATTTATATTCTTCAGCTTGAGGGAGAGTGTTAGAATATTGTAAATATGGTTAGGGATAATTTGTTATCCCTAAATATGTTAGGGATAATTATTTTTCTAGGATAGAGTTTGATTTATTCTTAGGATAGAGTTTGATTTATTCCTTTGAATAGACCCTAACTTTGGATATAAATAGGGCTTCTTCCATGTAATAAAGTGGATTTTCTTTTTATGAAATAATAACAATATACAGCAAGAATAAAATAAATTTTACTCTAGTACCTTTCGGATGATGGCGAGCCAGAAGGGCATTAACCGTACGACACTCGCGGAGCTTCGTCTCTACTTGTATCCACGCCGAATCTTCGGAGGGATGACTTCTCAAAGCCACGAGTTTGACCTTCTCTTTGCTGCTAGATGAAGCAAGAAGGTCGAGTGATCAAAGAGCAATCGCCGACTCGTTTTGCAACACAAACGAGTCCTCAAGCAACCTTCGTAAGATTGTCAATTCGTATCGGAAGTAGTCGTTGTTTTGAAGCTTCAATAAGCGACAATAACAACCCTAAAACCTAGAGTGGTCGGCCTCTAAAGAGGTGGAAATAACCCTTATTTGATGGTCGACGGAACACCAAACTCTAATTCTCCTAGGTTCAGCTAGATTGAGGAAGAGAGCCTTAAGGACTTTTATTCATTAGGTTTAGCCTTTATAACCCTTTATATAGGCACTAATCCTAATAGGTTATAGGTTAGTGGATTAAATCTCTAAGCCCATAACCATTAAGATTTAATCTCATCCATTAAATCCTAATTGAGCCTTTAACTAAAAGAGGGTCCTTTTAATTAAATCAAATGGGTTTGGTTTATAATTAAACCTTTTAAGGCCCAATCCGTCCTCTTAAGACGTGCTCCTTTCGCATTTCTGACTTGACAAATATTTCCATATTTGTCATGTGTTTGGTCCAACCAAACTTGATCTCTCTCGATCTTGAGAATCTAATTTTCAAACTCGTTTTAAATCTCTTCGAAGGATTCGTAATGCGTGTGACTTAATAGGTTCTTGATTTATGTTGGTCGTCCATAATTAACCATTACTTATGGAACGATCATAAGTGGCACCTAGTAGTACATCATGATCCCCAATTAACCGAAAATCAACGGTTGATCTCGGAATCATTTTCGAACCCTTCAGCAGCTACAGTGAATCGTGTCTCGTTCCTTTTACTCATCTTATATCCACTTGGTTCAGGACATGGTCTATGTGTCAATCCCCACTAGGCTGACTACGTCACACCTATCCTAAGTCTTACTTCCTCGTCCAGTAGATTCTAATTACTTCGACATATATCCAAGAGTATCATATTCTTGACTTGCAATACTTTAGCCAAAAACTCTGAGTAACAATCCTGACGAGTGGTCATAGGGTATACATTTCCTCGCAAGGAGTGGTGAATCCTTTGTTGGTTATTTAATCACCTTCGGACACTTCGACTTATACTCAATCATCCCGTACCCATACCTCCGTAAAGATGTATTGACTAAGATGTCAAAGTATAAGTCTTCATGACCAAGATGACTTGAATATCTCAAGTTGAAGGAAACTCGCACTCGAGCTACAGTAAGAGCTTCACTGACATATCTTATATGCAGAGAATCATATGAAGTCTTATAGCAGGTCATTCTAATGAATTAGTTACCATAACTAGCATCCACATTTAACTCTCGACATCTCAATGTCTCCAGCCAGTAAGGAGCAGCTGCTTGGATAAACCAAGGAGTATAACCCGTGCTAGTCTCCCAGAATCGATGATATCTGAACTCATCAATTCATCGACTAGGGATTATTTCAATACATTTATAATTACACATGTAGAGATGCTCACTAGTTGTGATTCAATTACAAATTCTCTCATGCTATAAATCGTATCGCAGACATTCAGTAAATGAGTTTAAGATCCAAACAAACACATATGACATGTACACTCAAATAGTAAATCTTTATTTATCAACTAAATAGTACAACTATAAGGTGATTGTCTTAGGACACTTCTCAAACATAACAGGGAGAAGAGGAAGAAGAGTAGGAGAGGACTCGCCAATATCAACTAGGGTTTTCCATGGTTTTGATGCAGAGGGAGGGGCTAGGGTTTTAGTATGGTTTTGATGCAAAGGATAAACTAGCACGGAGGGAGGAGGAGCCAATGTATGCATGGAGGGAGGAGGAACCAATGTAGGTACTCGTGAAAGATAGCGGTTTCACAAGATAACGATGCAATGTCAACTGAGCTCGTGCAATGGCAGACGTGTGAAGGTGCTCACATGGAGAAGCAAAGAGGAGAGGAGTCAATGATGGTGCCCAAAAGGAGAAGGGGGAGGAAAGAAGCCACATGTAGTGTGTGCAAAAGTGCCTATGGCTTGCATATGTCGGATGTTCTGTGTGTCAGTTGATAAGTGAAATAAGCCATGCCGACCAACATGGAACGGGACTTTAAATAGTGTTTAGCATAGTCCAAGTGTGGACCAAGATATAGACTACTACTCAATAACCTTTTGATCCAAATGAAAGTGGATTGAAGTTACACCTAACTAAGGTTTGAAAAACCATCTTTGAAGCATGAAAAAGAAAATATCTAACTACTAAAACATACAATGACCAATCCCCATAGAAGTTCTCCAGTCCTATAAAAGGCATTTGGATATTCTTCCTCTAAAAATTATGACTTTTACCACTTTTCGAAATGATACTGATTGGTAGTAATTCAAACAAATTGGCAAGTGCTACTCGAGCAACACACCATAACAGGCTTAGGATAAGCACAGTAAGCATACTAGATAAACAAAGTTAAACATAGACCTTCCTTGGAAACAGAACTGAGTCGTGAGCTTGATAATATCCCATCAAGCTCAATCTATTTCATAGTTAAACGTGCAAGAACTACTGAGTTCACAAATCATTGGATCTCCTTGATTGTAGTTAGGACAAATTATTAAGAATTGCAACATTTCTAGACGGTGTAATTGCATTTGGCACAAGTAGAAAACTTATCTTTGTTAAGAAAATCATCATTTGAGACAATTCTGAAAAAGCACTGAATGATGAAAAAGGAGCAAAACATTTTGCATGCCTCTATATATATTCTAATGCAAATGTTCTCTCTTTCAATCGTGCTCATAAATAAATGAGTTTGTCTAGATTTCTTTCCTGCCTTTTCAATTTCATATATATTGTTGCATCCTGCTACACCATATAGCTTAAACAATATCAGACCAGGACTTACATCCATGATTGTGATGAAGGAATCTGAGAGCAAAAGAGGTCCAACTGATGCAGCATTAACATTCAACTTTAGCCTCGAGGATAAATCATCACTTGATAAAATCTCCACCTGGATGTTAAAAAGTTCTCGATAATGGAAATAGTCTAACAGTGCTAAATATGTCAATCTATTTACCAACCAAATTAAGGCTTATTTTAATAAGGTCAGAAATCAAAACTGAATGACTGCATAGTATACTTTAAAAAATGTAACTGAATAAGGACATGCTACATCGCAACTATTCTACATACATCTCTACCAATTTGAGCAGCTGAATTTGCAAAAAACCAAGACTTTAACATAAACTAGAATCAATGATTACGAGAGAGGTAAACAAACCAATATAATCAGAGATATGCAACCTTCAAGAAAATTTAAAAAAAAAGTTCCTTTCATATTACTGTTTAAAATTAAAGTAGGTTGGTATCATCGCACAGCTCAATAAAGGTAAAACAAGAAAAAGCCAAAACCTTCTAAAGTAATTTGATCTGTCACAAAAAAAAAATATGAATGTACCTGGCCAACAACAAAATCTATAGAGTCAGCAATGAATGGTTCATGTGAACCATCACGGATTCCTGATAAGATGTATCGCTTCAACAGAAAAGCAGGCGTCCAGTTAACACTGCAATATGAACAGAAAGAATGTCCAAAGGCAATTCTATTTTTAGACTCAATAACAAGAAGCCATGTTAGTTCAACTGTTTAGAGTGGTAGATGAAAAATATGTTATGAAAACTTCACTGTTTACCAAACCAGTAGCGACTTGTTTTGCCACTTTCTAATTTCAGATAATATCATTGAACAATTTGATAGAAGATACTGATATTAGCTTTGTTAACTCCAATTCAGTATAGACAAAACCAGTTTATCATAAGGTACAAACAGTTCAACACAACCACAACCATGTGCTCCATTAAAGTCTGGATATCACATACTTGAGGCAATAAGAACATTTCAGCATAACAGCACAAGTCTGTACCAATTTGACTGTCCTGCACTTTTGCTAAAGGCTTATAAACAGAGTTGCCCTTTGAAGCAACACAACAAAGTTTTAATTCGACAACACATGGATGCATTCAAACTTTCTTTTTCTTTTTTAATAAGGATCAACTACATTAGCATAAAAAATGGTAAAAAAAAAGAACCAATTAACAATAATAGTTGAAATAAACACTTAAACCATCATCCAATCTGCAGTAGAGAAAAGAAAACATACATAGGAGACCATGGCATGGCAGCTGCAAACTTGTGTGTCTCCAAAAATGTGTTTGAAAGAACAAGCGACTTAACCCGCCTTGGTCGATGTTGCGCAAAGACTAATGCAAGGAATCCACCAAGTGAAGTTCCATAAAGATGTATCTAGCGTACAGTGAAATTACTTGTTAATCTGTTGCGGTCAACATTCATTAAATAAAATACAAAAGTGGGTTTAGATGCAAAAGGTACAGTTAATTATATCCTCACTGAACAAGAACATGTACTTGAACATTTTTGTGCCTTAAAAAAATTATTCTAAGTTCCAATAGTTTGAGCTACATTTAGAAAAGAACGTCTAATATATCCATTTGGCATCTATTATATCCATATAGCTCACAACACTTCAAGAATCAACGCCATAGAGCCTACAGTGTGAGTTAATAATGTCCTTTGAAATTTACTAAAAGGATAGCGGGTGACTTGTTGGATAAACTCCACATCGTAGTTCAAACTGTCAAGTTACAGCATCTTAAGAAATGCTAATGAGTAGAAGAGACATCAGAACATAAGTGTATGAAATGGCCTTTGGATATCCATAAAAATATCCATAAGTTGCCTCCATGGTCTTCCTACTCATTAAATTTTTCTTATGGATATTTTTATACTATTTACCTCTGAGATTCAACCATTGAGGCGCACATAGATTTATTCCATCCTCCCACACACACTACATGAAATGGTATCAAAGTAAATTCAATCCAACATCAAATTTCTATTTGGCATCATCATCTTCTCTGAGTTGACAAACTCTTCTCATAAAACCACATACCATTTATTCCCATAGTAAATCCACAGCCACTGAAACCTTGAAAAAAGAAATCACCAAATCTCACCCTTTTCCCCAAATCCAGCAGCTCCCTAGTCACATTTTTTTTCTACTTCTTCACCCATTCATATCCTACTTCTCCAGCAAACCCAGCACGGCTTCCCTTTCAGCAATCTGCAGTTATAGCCAACCTCTTGTAAATACCTCTTCTTCCCCTGCAGTGGATTCTTCCCCTCCAATAACACCATATCATCCACCTATAGATCCTCTAGTGGCAGTATCTTGCTGTTGCGACCTTCCCTGATGTACAAGAACACTTGCCGTTTGTCCATTTCTTCTCCACAGACCTGAAGCATCTCCAACCCCTATGATCCTTCTACAGAAGAGAAACCGGAGAACTCTGAGAAGACCTCTTCCTTCCCCGAGCTGCTAAAACAGAAGACCGCATGACAACCACATGGGACCACTATGGATACATATAGTACATGTGCAATTAAAAAAAATCTTATTTGGATCATTTAACCATTTTTAAATGAACAAAATTTACTTAAACCCCTATATTAAATTAAAATTAGTGTATTAGTAGTTTGTAAAATGTAAATGTTAGCTTTTGCAACTGATAAATACTTTAAATCAATAAAAATATTGTATGGACAATTTAGTACTGAACACGTATGCTCTGCATATGCCTACATAAGTATTTTGAAACCTTCACTATTTTATAAGCATTATATTTGTTAATATTTTTAGATCAACAAAATAAAAGGAAACATCATTGATCTTGTATGAGAGATGTAGTTGCTAGAAGAATTATCAAATACCTTATCTGGGGACAAACTTAGGTTTAGAACTAACTTGGAAAAATGAATATGTTGATAAGAAGACAAAGGAGTAAATGTCAAACATTTACAAACTAGATCTCAGTATAATAGAGCTGAACTACCTAACTCTAATGAGTAATAAGATTTAAATGCATTCATTAATTGCTAAGCCAGACAGATTATTATTTTAACCAGAACGATGTCACCAACAACTACACGAGTAAGATTTGTCAAGATAAGACTTAATAGTGTCTTAAGAAATTTTACAAGTGTTCAATTCAATTTGGCATGAATAGGGCAACAACCTATCATGGGACATAGGTTATTCTCACGGATTTTACACAATAAGTTGTACAATAATTCATAAATTGGAAACAATAAAAAACAATTTGAAGAATTGCACACGTGTTATTACATTAGGAAAGAACCAAAGTTCAACTTTAGTCAATTTATTACAACTTAGGTTAAAAGGCCAAAGAGAGGACGAACAATTTTTTTTTATTTTAGTAGATGAAGCCTATCATAATCCTGCAAAGAGTGACTACTATGTTGAGGAAAAGAAATTCTACTATAAAACTATAGAGTATGGCTACCATCATAAGCATAAAATTCCACAAATTGAAGACGCACAAAGCCAAGTTGAAAAATAAGTAAAAATTCCAAAAGTGAAATCCACTTTATACTTTGGAAAACAACACTTGAAGTCTCCGATTCAGTTAGCAATTCTTCCACTGTTCTTTGACTGAGTCATAAAACCTAAATCCTAAGGGTCTAATGATTACTTGGACTTTTTAAGAAATACCCACACCGAACATAAGACATCCAATATCATAATCTCATTTCCTAAGAATAAGACATTTAATTAATCCCCAAAGCTTGACTTTAGAAGAGCCCCAAATGACTTGGCCCCTTCAAAGAACATTTAGCATGTTAAAATTTGGAGCTCATAGAGTTCAATTCATTAACATTACCCTGGAAGATCAATAGAGAGAATTATTTTGGATGGTTGCTTTCCTTGTTTATGATTTTTCACCAGTGTGTTCTCCTAGACTTATACGTCAATACCAGAAACTAAATTAATTATACTGAGTAATAATTAAATATTATAAACCAATGGCGAGTTAAAACTCCTATAAAAATTCCTCTAACAGCTTTCTTCACGACTTCATTTAGTTGTACTGTGAGAAAATTTGGTCCTGCAGCTTATTTATTACAACTTACTTAAAAATTAATATAATTTTCAATATAAAAGATTTGTTAATCTACTAAGACATTTGAGCCTCCTTTTTTGCATATAGAAGTCTGCACAAGTCGCGCTCCTTCAACTTTGTGCCAACACCCTCATCCTCCACCATCATTTTCAAGCATTAGGACTATAATGGAGCTGCAAAGAGTGTCCCCACCTCATCATTAGTTGCATTGTTCCCTGTTCAGTGGAGGGGAGCCAAAAAGATATAAATGAAGTCGAGCTCAGTTAAACATAAGGAAGGAAAATGAGGCTGCGCAATTCTTCACTTACTGGATGGGACATCCAAAAGAAGATATAGAAACTTGATTCTTATTATTTGAAGCAAAGATGAAGGTTGTTATCAGTTCTTTACTCATACAACCAAAGAAAAAAAATAATGAAGAAATTCTTCTCCTTAAAGTCAAAACTAAGATGACGATGCAGCAAATTTTTACCCACTGAAAAGGATGGCTAAAGAGAAGATGGAGACAACTCATCAAGCGTGGAGTGCTTATTAGTAGAGGAGAATGATGTGAATAATAAATGACCAATTAAATGAATTAGTCCAACAAAATAAATTGTACTATCATCTAGTTTAAATTTTATTAAAAAGTTTAGTATTTTTTACCTTTCCGTTTTCTAGCAAACCTATTCTATGTTGCACTACACTTAGCAATTGAGCTATTTGAGAATCTATAAAAGAAAGTAAGAAACCCTCATTGTTTTAAAAGTTTAATTCATAATAAAAAATCCCATTGTCGTTTGAAAATTTGTATCTTTTTCCAAGTTGGTTTTGTCAACTAAGGCGCACAAATTTATCCCATCTCATCCATCCTACATCAATCTTTTATGTTAGTTTCTCACTCATACTATCTTTAGGGGTCACAAGATGTACCACTTGAGATAAAGTTGCAAAGATTAAGTAATCCCCTTCATATTATCTTTGTGGTTCTATGCATTGTCTTTTGAGGTAGAGTTGAAGTCACACATTACTGAAGTAGAGTTAGTTGCAAAAAATTATCATTTATACAACTATAACCCAACTGATGCCGATGAACCCTCTAGACTTATTCACATATCCATCTCATATAGTTAGAGATGGGCATAATTACACACGATCAGTGCTTAAAACTAAACATTAATTCATGTAATATGTGAATAGATACTATGTTGTTAAATGGTTAATCATCCATGGAATGTGGAGATGAAGGAAAAGTATTATTTTTGGCAAGGTGTTCAAAATGAATTGTCAACTGATATGAATATCCAAAACAAACGAGAAAATAATAGTTTGATCAAAGATTGAATTGATCATGGCAGCACCTCTATTGGATTGTTTGTCTAGCCCCATGGCCACCTATAACTGGATGCCGATATCTATACTCCCAGGTAGGACTTGAACCGTACATGACTTGAGTTTCAAAATGATCTTTCACAAAAATAAAACCACACATGCTTTTGTTTCAGAAAAGCAGAATCCAACTTCCGATCTTATCTTCAAGACAACCATACAATTATAATAATCCCATTGAACCTTGGCATTTAGTATTTAACTACATGAGTATAGAGTGTAGCCTGTAAGAATTGTATTTCATCAATCTACCACAATAGTTACAGTTCATAAAATTATAATCTGCAAAAGTTTTTTAACCAAATGCAAAAAAGGTGTGAACCAGCAAAATTCAACAATGAAGAAGAGAATAATTATGTGAAACATATGCATTGACATACATGATAGATGCTAAGCGTATCCAGGAACTTCTCAAATGAATGAACCCACTCCATGTGATTCCAAATGCGTGGTATATCAACTGAAATCACTCGGTAACCCTGCAAAGAAAAAATAACTATAGCTCAAAGTGCCATCTAGTTTCGTATAGGAAAAGCAATGCATCTAAAATTCATAAAAATAAAAAGGTAATAGTGTAATTAGTGCCAAAGGAAGATTGACTTATACAAGGCCATGAAAACTGATATATTTAACCATGCTTCACTGCTTGAAAAAAATCCAGGAGATTGTTATGATAGAAAAAGTAGAGTTTAAAACATCTTTTCTTGCTCAAGATTCAGTCTTTGGCCAGAGTAGTCTAGTTTTCATCTCAGACCAAAACACTAGCATTTCAATCTCTAACTAGAATGGTACAATTTTGATATGACATCGCGTTGACACTATGCACACTTCAGTTTAAATCCTATGATCATCTTTTACCAGCTTATTTCAGTTAAAATACAAGCCTTCAGCAATTATATTAAAATGTTGGAGCAATAAATTATAAAAATATAAGAAGCATTCAACTAATCATAGGTATTGACAAGGATTTGCCACAGTTGGACTCGTATCAACAATGGTAGGACTGATTCTATAAATTTTTTCCAAGAAAACAGCAGCTCATAGAGATTGAGGAGAAATCTAGAACCTAGAGATTTAAAGAAGCTTGCTAAAAATTATAGACAATGTTCGAAAATTGATTTGAACCCACAAAAATTTTGTTAAATTGAGAATGAAAATAGATGAAATCAAGTGAAAATTCAGTTAAACTAAGAATACATTAAAAAAGTTAACCGATCTAGCCTTTCATTAAAAACCTGTTTGAATCCTCCTAAATTGGCAAGGATCACTTGTTTAACCTTATCATCGCTTGTTAGACTTGAAGTCTCACCTATCACTCACTCACTATAGATCAAGCTAGATTATTATGGATCATGAAATTATTATAGATCAAGAAGATAATAAACCCTCTCAATCAACAAAGGTCCTAAGTTGTTCTTTAACTAAAAACCAATTTGGATGTAGTTAAGGACCCAACAGGACCCTATAACATTAAAAAATAAATAATGACACTTTTATCAAATATGTGTGTGTGTGTGTGTGTGTGAGAATGTATATTAACAATATGGTATTATTGAGTAATTTATGCTAAAAGTAATATTTTGTTATTTATTATAACCAATCTGATGCAGGAACATTCAACAACCTTTATCTTTTTTCAATAAATCTTATCCTTTTGCAACAAACTCTATTTTTTTTTCTCAACAAATTTTATCCTTTTACAACAATCTCTATCTTTTCTCAACAAATCTTATCCTTTTGCAACAACCTCTATCTTTTCTCAATAATTGCGATAAAATCTACTTAATTAGGGTTTAATTTGTTGTTTGTTTCGATTTTTTT
The DNA here is from genome assembly GCA_025175895.1 of Wurfbainia villosa. Classification (NCBI taxonomy): domain Eukaryota; kingdom Viridiplantae; phylum Streptophyta; class Magnoliopsida; order Zingiberales; family Zingiberaceae; genus Wurfbainia; species Wurfbainia villosa. The sequence continues at coordinate 6,260,321 of CM046004.1, forward strand.
TTGTTGGTTTCGAAATTTTCTCCTTTCCTGGGCTATTTAAACATGGGCTAAGACCCTTGTAAGAAACTTACTTGAATTTAATAAAGTTTTCTTTCGCTTAAACCTAGAGACAACTCCTCTTTGTTTGCAACTCCCTTCTCCTTCGATTTCTCTGTTACCCTCTATTTTAATATCACACGTGGAAGGATTTTCATCCTGCTATTCCACCTACGTCAGTTGGTATCAGAGCCCTAGATCCATAGAAGGTCGTTGTAATCGTGGTAATAGTCGTGAAAGGTAGGTTTCGACTGAGAAAATCTTGCACCATGATCGAAATCCTATGAAATCATTAAGGATCTACAGAGACAAATCACGGAGTTATCTCAGCGTCTAGTAGTGTGAGACCTTGAAGATCATGAGGTATTTGATCGACACTCTACTTCGAGTTTTGAAAACTTGTATCATTGAGATCACCATGGTCACAAAGAACGGTATGGAGACCCTAATTTTCACATCGATCTTTCCGAGTTTTCCAACACATTACATGCAGAAAATTTTATTAATTGGATTAACAAAATTGAACGGATTTTTTATTTCAAAGAAGTCCCCGATTGTGCCAAAGTAAAATTGATCGCCATTAAGCTCAAGGATCGAGCCTCCGCTTAGTGGGAACAATTGTGATCCTCACGTGAGAGACAGGGTAAGATCAAGATTACTGATTGGGAAAAGATAAAAAAAAAAGATGAAATATCATTTCCTTCCTTTTGATTATATTTTCAGCGTCTTCATACTTAAGATATGGCACCCGATCAATCGACAAGTATACGGAGGAGTTTTACCAGTTAGTTGCTCGGAACGATTTATACAAAACAGAGGTGCAATTGGTCGCTCGATATTTGGGAGGTTTTTGACAGTCTTTTCAAAATATTCTTAATTTGTATTCCCTTTGGACTGTTTAAGAAGCCTATAAACGCGCATAGATGATTGAGAAGCAAAAGAACCCGAAAATCTAAGCGATCAGAGCAGTCGATCAACTCACACCCCAGAATCTCATCATATCCAACCGACACTCTAGGTTTTTCCTAAATCTACTCTTTAAGTGTTTTCAATGTGATGAGTCAGGGCATAAGGCCACCAAGTGCAAAAGATTCACCAGTCAGAAGGGTAAAAATCTATCAATTAAAGAAGACATGGGCAACCCAATCTACGACGAGAACACTATTGACAATGTATTGTATGGAGATGAGCATGATACGTTGGTTGCTCACAAGAGTCTTTTCAGTCCCAAGGATGAAGCGAAGGATGTTTGGTTGAGGATGAACATCTTTCACACGACATACACCATTGCAGATAGGGTATGCAAGATGATTATCAATAGTGGCAGTTATGAAAATATTGTGTCCAAAGAAACCGTGCAAAAATTACAGTTAAAGACAAATCATCATCTGAAGTCGTACAAATTATCTGGGTTGAACAAGAACAACGAGGTAACAGTAGAGCGGAGATGTCTCATTTCTTTTTCTATCGACACAACAGGTATTATGATAATGTTTCGTGTGATGTTATGGCAATGGATGCATGACACGTATTGTTGGGACGACCTTAACAGTACGATCACTGTGTTATCCATGACCTTTTATATCGGAGGAAAGAAGATTGTACTAGTACCTGGCAAAAGGATCTCACTCCTATTTCGATATCTTCTAGCTCTACTCTTCTTTTCGTGTCCAGATTTTTAGATATGGTCACACAAAAGAAAATCGTCCATGCTTTATTACTTCGCCTGAGCAGCATTTTAGACTCAGGTCCAGATTTACCGACGGAGGTACAATGATTACTCGGAAGGTTTATGGATTTGATGTCAAAGAATCTTCCTCCAGGAAAACCACTTGCCAGAGACATTCAACACTGAATTGATATTATTTTGGAATCGAGTCTACCTAATCAATCAGCTAATTGTATTACTCCAACGAAGGCCAAAGAGTTATAGCAACAGATGATGGAGCTGGTGGACTGAGGACACCTCCGTGACAGCATGAAGATGATGATACTAATCCAAACTCGAGAACAACTTCTTTTCAACGCATTTGATGCAGAAGCATTCAACAACCATTATCTTTTCTCAACAAATCTTATCTTTTTGCAACAAACTCTTTTTTTTTCTCAACAAATCTTATTCTTTTACAACAACCTCTATCTTTTCTCAATAAATTTTATCCTTTTGCAACAACCTCTATCTTTTCTCAATAAATCTTAACCTTTTGCAACAAACTCTACTTAATCAGGATTTAGTTTGTTATTTTCTTTGGGTTGTTTCGAATTTTTTTATTGGTTTTGAAATTTCCTCTTTCCTAGGCTATTTAAACATGGGTTAAGGCCCTTGTAAGCAGCTTACTTGATTTTAATAAAGTTTCCTTTCACTTAAACCTAGAGGTGGCTCCTCTTTATTTGTGACTCCCTTCTCCTTCGCTTTCTCTATCGCCCTCTATTCTAACATCGCACATGGAAGGATTCTCATCCTGCTACTCCACCTATGTCACAATATCATCTATAGAATAATTCTATTTTTTCCATTTTTATTGTTCCCGCCTATTTTGATTTCATCAATTCTATTGATCTGGCTGATACTTGAATCCTTTACTTATTTGATTCTGGTCATGATACTAATTATATCCTCCTAATGACAAAATGAGTGTGCATCAAATCATATCCTCCTAGTTAAATGTATATTAACAATATGGTATTATTGCGTTAGGTTGCCAGCCAGCGTTAAACTAAGGCAAATATTCAATGTATGGATCAATCAAACTATTGTGTTAATGCTAGGTTGTTCCTCGGAAGGAACGCGTTACAGGGTCCGACTGTAACGTCTCGGCAAGGACCGCTACATTTTCAAAACTCGGGTGTAGTGAAAAATATGCTAGAGTTCGCGTTGCAGGGTTCGACTGCAACGTATCGGCAAAGACCGCTACATCTCCATGAAAACTTGAGTGTAGTGTTAAATAAGCAAGAGTTCTCACACCACAGGTTGGATAAGAACAAATATTATAGAAAAATTAATAGTTTAAGATTTGGTACGTGGAACATAGAAACCCTCACTGATAAAACGATGGAGATAGTAGATATAATGATTAGAAGAAAAATTAATATTGTATATGTACAAGAGACAAAATGGGTAGGTGAGAAGGCAAAGATGATAGAGAACTTGAGTTTTAAGTTATGGTATACAGGAAAGAGTAAAACAAGAAATGGAGTGGGTATTATTGTTGATAGTTCGTTAAAATATGAAGTTGTAGGAGTAATTAGAAAGGGGGATAGAATTATAGCTCTCAAAATAGTAGTGGAGAAAGAAACTATGAACGTAATTAGTGTATATGCACCTCAAATAGGGTTAGATAAAAATACCAAATTAAGGTTTTGAAAGAACTTGGATGAAGTATTATAAAATATTCCGTCAAATGAGATGATTTTAATAGGAGGCGATTTAAATGGGCATGTCGGAGTGAAAAATGACGAATATGAGAGGGTGCATGGGGGTTATGGGTTTGAAACAAGAAATGAAAAAGGTAAAACTATATTGGATTTTGCAATAGCATATGATCTTATACTAGCTAATACATTTTTTAAGAAAAGGGAAGAACACTTGGTCACGTTCAAAAGTGGAAATAATAAATCACAAATTGACTTTCTTATAGTTAGGAAGAGAGATAGAAAAATTTGTAAAGATTGTAAGGTCATCCCTGGAGAAAGTTTAATTACTCAACATAGATTAATAGTATTGGATATACGCCTCAAATATAATATTAATAGAAAAAAAATATACACGACTCCTAGAATTAAGTGGTGGAAGTTAAAGGATGAGAAACTAAATGTATTCAAGGAGAAGATAGGAGTACAAGTATTAGATGAAATATACAGTGACTCTAATACAATGTGGGATAAGATGGTATCAAAATTGAAAATAGTAACTAAAAGTGTACTCGGTGAGTCAAAGAGGCATGCACCACCAAGTAAAGAATCTTGGTGGTGGAATGAAAAAGTGCAAGAGAAAGTCAAAATAAAACAAACAGCATATAAGAAATTATGTATTTGTAAAAATGAGAAAAATTTGAAAAAATATACAATAGCTAAGAAAAAAGCTAAGAAAGCAGTGAATGAAGCTAAGACTGAAACTTTTAAATGGTTATATCGAAAATTAGATACAAAAGAAGGGGAAAGAAACATTTATAGAATAGCTAAAGTGAGAGAGAGGAAGACAAAAGATCTTAATCAAATAAGATGTATTAAAGATGAATGTAATAGGGTATTAGTACATGATGAAGAAATAAAAGAGCGGTGGAAGAGATATTTTCATCAACTTTTTAATGAAGGTTTAGGAGACTAACTTAATTTAGGTAATTTAAGTAGGTCTCAAATTTTTATCGTAGAATTTAAATTTCAGATGTAGAACAAGCTTTAAATGGAATGTAAAATGGAAAAGTCATTGGACCATATGATATTCCGGTAGAGATATGGAAGTGTCTAGGAAAACAAGGTATTGAATGGCTTACAAAATTATTTAACATGATATTGAAAACAAAAAAAATATCTGATCAATGGAGGGTAAGTATCCTAATTCCCTTATATAAGAATAAGGGAGACATACAAACTTGTGAAAACTATAGGGGTATTAAACTAATGAGTCATACCATGAAACTTTATGAAAGAGTAATAGAAAAAAGAGTAAGGAAAGAGACCACAGTTTTCGAAAATCAATTTGGATTCATGCCAGAAAGGTCGACAATAGAAGCTATACATCTTCTTAGACAACTAATTGAAAAGTATAGAGAGCAAAAACAGGATCTACACATGGTATTCATTGATTTAGAAAAAACTTATGATAGAGTTCCAAGAGAAATAATATGGAGAATTTTAGAAAAAATAGGTGTTAGTGTAACATATATTGAACTAATTAAGGATATGTATGAGAAAATAACGACCAGAGTGAAGACTTCAGGTGGATTAACTGAAGCATTTCCAATAAAGATAGGGTTACATCAAGGATCAACTTTAAGTCCCTATCTTTTTACACTAATCATGGACGAACTCACTGGACACATTCAAGACATAGTACCGTGGTGTATGTTGTTTGCAGATGATATTGTTTTGGTAGATGAGACACGTGAAGGAGTAAATGCTAAACTAGAATCTTGGCGGGAAACACTAGAAGTGAAAGGTTTTAAGCTTAGTAGAGTAAAGACAGGATATATGGAATTTAAATTTAACAATATTAGACGTATGAGGCAAGTGTTAAGATAGGAGATGATGAGTTATCTGGAACTGAGAGCTTTAAATATTTGGGATCATTTTTACAAGATGATGAAGTGATTGAGAGAGATGTCTTACATAGAATACAAGCAGGATGGTTGAAATGGAGGAAAGCGTCAGGTGTTTTATGTGATCGTAAAGTGCCTCTAAAACTTAAAGGGAAATTCTACAAAACGGCGATTAGACCTGCTATGTTATATGGAACTGAATGTTGGGCTACGACTCGAGCACATGAGCAAAAGATGAGAGTTGCAGAGATGAGGATGTTAAGGTGGATGTGCAGACATACGAGGATGGACAGGATAAGAAATGAGAGCGTTAGAGAAAAAGTTGGTATTGCATCTATTGAAGGAAAGCTTCGAGAGACACGTTTAAGGTGGTACGGACATGTACTTAGACGGTCAATAAATGCTCCAGTTAGGCGATGTGAAATGATGTCAAATAGACACATCAAACGAGGAAGAAGAAGACCAAAAAAGATTTGGTTAGCAACAATAAAATAAGATAAAATTTATTTAAATATTGATGATGATATAGTAGGGGACAGAGTTCAATGGCGTAGAAGGATCCATATAGCCGACCCCATCTAGTGGGATAAGGCTTTGTTGTTGTTATTGTTGTTGTATACTAAAAGTATTATGTTGTTATTTGTTATAATCTACTTCCAATCTCATATAAAGAATAATTTTATTTTTTTTCATTTTTATTGTTCCCTTCGTGTTTGATTTCATCAATTCTAATGACCTGGTTGATACTTGAATCCTTTGCTTATTTGATTCTGGTCATGATACTAATCATATCCTCCTAGTGACAAAATGAGTGTGCATTAAATCATATTAAATAATACTCCTAGTTGACATTGAATTCTCCACATATCCATAATTATGTCTCAGTTGGTCACTCATAGTTGAACTTGGATTAACACAATGGAAATTAATACAGCAATTGAATAAGATATGGATTTGATTTCTCTAACTCTAGCATCTCTCCTCTTCGTGACTACTTATGTTCCAATTGGTGTATATACTCTTCCCCTCTGTCTTTCATCTCCTCCTCATGATAATGTAGACAAAATTGAAGGATGAATCATGGAAGAGAATTTTTCTGTCTCAAATGTTGGTGGGTGCCTTTCCTCTTCCCCTTATCTTGCCTCACTTTTTAGTGCTTCATCTCTTCGCCATTATTGGTTGACAAAATCGAAAAACAAGTCATGGGAAAAGAATATTTATATCTCAGTCAGTTCCAAGAGATATTGACCCAGGGAAGCCTTGTGGATTGGCACTATCAAAGACTGTTAGTGCGAACAAAAAAGTGGCATTCACCTGTACTGACAGTATTTTGTATTGGTTGGCAAATAGAATGGTATGCTTTGACCATGCACCAATTAACACTTAAAACCACATAACTAATATTTCAACTCAATATTCAAAAGAAAAATATTTTTATAAAAGCAAAACAGAATCCAACAATATGGTATGACATATCAGAAGCTGAACACTTGATGATTTTTGTAAGTGAAATCCTGATACATATGTTTCAATATTGCTATATTTAGTCCTTTTTATTTGAAGGTACATTGGGACAACAATCCTATTCTGAAAAATATTTATGTTTTATAGAAAGGGGATGTATATTTTGACATGATCTGAAGAATATCAAAGATCTAACTTGATTTCCCAATAAAATAACAATTCAAGTGGCAGCTAAACTATAGAAGAATTGGACACCTTTGAACTATATCACACATCTAGCTTCACAATCACACCAAGACAATGGGACTAAATAATATCAATACCACGTAAAAGGTTAAAAAAAAATACCTTTATGGAAAGTGACATTATCTGTTTGTAATAGACATCTGCAGTTCCTGCAATTCCAGGGATGCAAATAAGAGGAGGCACTGATTTGGGACCAAAGTCATAATATCTCCATTGCTTGTTACCAATCTTCACAAAAAAAGAAAAAAAAAAATCAAATGGATAACATACAATAAGCATTGCAATCTCAGAAGAAAAAAAAAGGAAGAATTTATCATAGTCAAATTCTGTAAAACTATGGTAACCTACTAAACACTAACATCCAGTCTCACAAGTATTTTACACTAAGAAGATTATTGCAATTAGTAATATAAGGAAATGAGGCAATGTCAACTAACATTTTCCGGAAATTGACTACCCCATTCCTCAATTACGGAGAAAGCCTACAACTACCGCTTGAAACAAAGCCATTAGCTCAATGGAAGATAGGAGAAATTAACTTGTAAGAAGTTTTCGACAACCCAAAGACGCACAAACTAGTATGTTTATACTCGATCAACCGAGAATCGGAACGAATAAATAAGAATTGATAATTTGTCAAAGAAAGAAATCTAAAACAATAATGTCAAAGCCACGATGAGAATTAAGAAAGCGGGTCGACGGATCATACCGAGATTTTGTGGAGAGGCACTTGCGACTTGAAATAGACGTAATCCCCCGGCGCCTGCGAAACGCCCGCCTTCATTCTGATGATGGATGCGTCGCCCTGCTCTCGGTAATCGCCGAGCCTTCAGAAAATTGTCGTACTTACACTGTATTGAGGGGAGGTGGGAGACACGCCGGCGGAAGGCGAGATGGTAAGAGGATTTGCCGGCGGTGGTGGTGGCTGCGACGGCGGCAGAAGAAGGGGCAACGGATTTGCCGGAGTCAATGAAACTCTTCGAGTTTTGGGGCAAATGCTTAATACGCCAAATAAATATCTCGAGCAGAAAAAACAGAAAAAGGGTACAAATGAAAATAAACAATGGCAAAAATTAAAAGGACACCTCACACTTAAACTTTAAAAATGATTAAAGAATTGTTGGGTGCCTTTTTTAAAAAAATCATAATATGGACGTCCCATAATAATTATAAATAATTGTGTTATAATATTGTATCTTATTTCGAGCGGTTTTTTAACAGATGCGATTAACTATTATACACGATGCTAAAAAAATTGAATCGTGGTTAATCTAGTGACAGTATGTTTCATGATTATAAGAGAGATAAATTATAAAATATTTTTTGAATTTTGATGCATTGATCAAAAACAGTAGAGAAACATCTAAATTCAGAGAAAAATTTTAAATCTTTATTCAAAATCGATCTGTGTCCATTCTATAATTATAACTATCACATTGTCTCAGTCAACGTGTCATCTTCATGAGGACTATTATAACTTATAATACTATATTGTTAAGATGCATTTGGTTCAAGTTATCTTGCAAAAAAATTGGAACCGTCAATCTAGTGACTTTCATCGGTTTGTCCCACAAATATTATAAGGGAGATAAATTACGATAAATCTTTTGGACTTTGACGCATTAGTCAAAGACTGTGGAGGGACATCTAAGCTCAGAGAGAAATTTTATATTTTCTTCCGGAATCGATTCGTATTTATTCTATAACTGTCACACTGGCCCAGTCAATGTGTCATATCCATGAGAACTGTTATAACTTATATATAATACTATATTGTTAAGGTGTATTTGGTTCAAATTCTCTTGCATACTCTTAATTATGTGATTGTTAATTAATCACATAATCAAAATTACAGAGAATAAAATATATCTTATATTGTTTGGTTCAATCTTAAATAATACAATAAAAATTTATTTATTTAGAAAATTTAATGTATAATCTAGTTTAATATTTTACTATAGTATCCTCGGTTCAACTCTAAGATTTTGTTTACTCTGAAAGAGGTATTGGTATCGATATCGACGGCAACAATTGACGATCGTTGATGGCATCGGGCGGCAACGGAGGCGATGCTAGGTGATGGCGATGATCAACAATCGATAGACGACGGTCGACGACCGACGATGGGTGACGAGCAATGGGTGGCGATCGACGGTTGACAACTGACAGTCGATGATTAGCAACCGACGGCGCCTGCTAGCGATGATCGATGATCGACGGTCAATGACGATCGACGATCGATGGTCGATGATCGACTACGACGAAAACAGTGGCGATCAACGGTGGTAGCGACAAGCAATCGACTAAGATTTTGATTATATTAGGACAAAATTGAGATTTGATAAATTTTGAATAATAATTTTGAAAAAAAATAAATTATTAACTCCAAAATAAAAGAGTCTTATCCTCTCCTAGATAAGGTGATTCCTAATTGTATGCCCCGTTTAATAATGTGACAGATATACTTCATACTTATAAATCATTTATCTTTGAATCAAATAAGATCATTATAAATAATCATAAATGGATAATCAAAATTAACTATGATAATCTTGAATCAAATGAACTCTTATATATTTGTATGCAATAGATACTTAAGTAGCTATTATAATTATTTTAAAGTAATTTTAATTATTTTAAAATGAGTTTGTTAATGTTTAAAAAAAATAATCGACTTAGTAAAAAAATTGATATAATAATATTTAAAAGTTCGAATTTAGAATTCAAAATTTTTAAAATCTAAAATTCAACTATAATTATGTATGAGCTATTTAAGATAACTATTACAATTATTTTAAAATAAATTTAACTGATTTTATTGAGTTAGAAAAATATGTATATTGATATAATAACTTTATATAGAGAAATTTTGATTAAAATAAAATAATTTTTTTTTAGTGAGTTGCTGCTAGAATATCAGTAAAATAAAGAGTATTTTTTATATAAAATCTCTCTCTAATGAGACGTCTTTTATAAAAATAAAATAAATTAAATTATCCTTTGCAATATAAATATTTTGGGGTGCTTTTTTTTATTTTTCCCAATAAAGAACGATTAAAATAGTTAACGCAGGGCTGTTACGCTGGCGAACAGCAAACTGATAATAGATACGTCGAATTGCCAGCTGGATGGGCCCACTCGTTAATCATTTAGATAATGTAATAAAAATAAAAAATGCAAATCCATTGTGCTCATATTTTAAATCAAAAGCTCGTAAATTTTTTTTCACTAAATCTCACGATAATTATTATTATTTTGCTTATTTACTAAAACCATTTGAAAATTATCCAAAAGCATCCCCAATAATTATTTTTCTATCAAATGCTTACATGTATCCGAAAGTTTAACCCAAACACTAGATCATGAGTGTCAAAAAATTTTCCGTAACAATAACATTTCCCTTTTTTAAAAATATATGCATGTTATTTTTAAATCTCTAATTTTTCTCTAAATAGATTTTATTTTATAGGATGATGATATACTATGTGTCTCTCTGTGTGCATCAACATATGCAATTGAGGAGCATGATAATGTGAAAATTAACGATTAACACTGTCATATGGGATGCGCCTCTCAATCGTGCATGCGGATACGCACAGTGTGCCCTCCTCCCACCCCCTCTAAATTTGCTCTTGTCATTATGCAAACCTAAGTTTACATCTCAATGTACTAAATAAGTCATCCTTATGATTATACTTAACTAATTTACTTTCACTCGAATTAAAAGTTGCGATCTTTTCCCTTTAACAAACACATGCAATATAGCTTAATTAAGAGAAGATAAGATAGTCTATTAGGTCTCTATTATATATCATTTTTTGAGATGGATATGATAAATAGACGAAATTTATTATCTTGGGCAATGGATATCTGTGTATTCGTGAGCAACCGAGCAAACACAATAAATAGAAATGTACAGTATATTAGTGTCTAGAAAATTTACATATCTTCACAATGACATGATATTATCCACTTTGGGCCTAAGCCCCTCATGATTTTGTTTTTGAGTTTTATCCAAAAAGTCTCATTCCAATGAAGATATATTTTTATCTTATAAGCATATGATCTTTTTCATATTTTATCAATGTGAAACTTTAATTGTATACTCCATACTCCCAACAAATCCCTCCCTCCACCCTCAAACAAAGGACAACATTGAGCCCCCCTCAAGTCTATTTATCATCAAAGGACTTCTTTACTTGATATCCGATCCTCAATCCACCAGGACTTCTTGCCAATTATCTGATCTCTCTAATCCAGCTGGACTTCCTGTCGGTTGTTCATCCATTCTTTCCCAACTAGACTTCCTGTCAGTTGTTCAGTCCTCCCGACTCAATTGGACTTTCTACTAATTGTTCGTTCCTCCCGACCCAACTGGACTTTCTCCTGTTGTTTAGTTCTCTTGATCCGAATATGGGAGCTCCACTTCCTTCGTTCGAGGTTCATGGCTTGACATGGATCATAGCTCTGATACTAATTGTTAGTACCTGTAAGATTTATATATCTCCACAATGATATGATATAATATTGTCCACTTTGGACCTAAGCCCTCATTATTTTATTTTTGGATTTTACCCAAAAGGTCTCATTTCAATGGAGATCTTTTTTTATCTTATAAGCACATGATCTTTTTCATGTCTTACTAATGTAGGAATTTGATTGTAGTCCTCATATTCCCAAACACAGTAACTGCACTCAAACTTCGTTGTCGCTTGGCATCGCCATCGAGCAATCGAATTGTCATCGTGATCCAGTCGGAATCAGAATTCGATCGGATTGGATGGTGTAGGCGGTCGTTGTTGGTGCAAGAATGCCCTAAGTATTTATGTATTTTGATGTTTGGATAATCATTTAAAGTTAGGTAATAATTGTGATCTAACAATGAATATTTAAGTGACAGAAAAATTCAAGTGTGAATCTTGACAAAGGAAAGTCCAAAGGTGAAGCTTTGGCAAGAAAAGTCTAAGAAAGTGGACTTAGCAGCATAATTCTAAGCCTGTAGTCTTGGCAGCATGAGTCCAAGTGAATATTAGCAAGGAAGTCCAAAGCCTAGTCTTGGCAGCATAAGTCTAAGCATGTAGTTTTGGTGGCGTAAAGTCCAAGCGGACCTTAGTAAAAGAGGAACCCAAAGCATGACGAAATCGAAGGAAACTTTTGAAGACAATCGCAAGGATGAAAGAGTCATGGACTCGAAGGGATCCTGAAAGCCCAAGGCTGATGGAGAAGCTAAAAAGTTTAGTCTATACTTAGGGTGTATTTTAAGTATGAATTAGTCATACTTGAGGTGTACCAATCAACTGATATCTTGGACCAATCGACTGGTCTCGAATGTGGCACTCAAGAACTCAGGCTGACTCAGAGCAATCGACTGATAGTCTAACTGACAATTGTACTTTGGCAATCAACTAGTGACTTGCACCAGTCAATTGGTCCATGTCAGTCGACTAGAATTAAGTGGACAGAGCACAAAATGTTTGGCAGTCGATTGACCAGTCGACTAGGCTTAAGCAGTCGACTGATCAAGTGTCCATTGAATGGTGACGATCATGATTAAGCTTTATCAGAAGTCGTTGAATCTTGTCAATAGTAACATTGGTCAACTAGAGTCGGGCTCAACGGGCAGATGTAACGACCGGGCTCCTGTTGGCGGAATTCGGTGACCCCTATTGGTCAACGACCGTCGCCCCTGTTGGCGGAATTCGATGACCCCTATTGGTCGACGACCGTCGCCCCTGTTGGCCCGTCGTTACTCACCTGGACTTCCCACCCCTGGAAGTGGATTTTTGCCTTCCCCAGGATTCGAACTCTAGACCTCCAGGCTAAGTACTAAAGTTTATGAATCCTGGTAACCAAGTGATCCAGGATCACTTGGTTGCGAGATCAAACTTTTGTACTTGGTCGAGATCTGAGAAGCAAATCCACTCGTGAAAATCAGTGTAACGGCGAATGCTGGCGACGATTCGTCGACAAAGTCGTCAATTCGCCAACGGCGGCGACCATGACGATAAATCACCAGTCCAACGAGCCCGTCGTTACATAAAGGCACCTTTTATTGTAGCGGCCCTGTTGGCGGAATTCGGTGACCCCTATTGGTCAACGACCGTCGCCCCTGTTGGCGGAATTCGATGACCCCTATTGGTCGACGACCGTCGCCCTTGTTGGCCCGTCGTTACTCACCTGGACTTTCCACCCCTAGAAGTGGATTTTTGCCTTCCCCAGGATTCGAACTCTAGTTATGATATGCTTATGAGGTTTTAGCTAGCTACTGTGTAGTTGCATTTGAATTTAGGAAGAGTTACTATTGATTCGGGAACAACAGATAGATTCCTGTTGTGATGATAAAGAGCATCTACAATAGAGTTGTACTTTTGCTCTACCGGTTCGGAATTAGTGATATTGGAATTTGTATGTAGTACGTGGCTAGATAGCTACATGGCATCTTGACTGGCTATGAGTCCCGGTCGTGGTAGCATGTCGTTGCCCGTAAGTAGTGCCTTTTGCATTACTCCGAGAGCCACGAGACTTGGTCACGATATTTTGATAAGTATTGCTGAAGATTGCAATAGGTTGTATATGTTGCAGATGTTTAAGATTGTATCCGAAAAATAGTAAGTATTGAAACGTTCTCTGTGGAGGAACGACATGCGGAATATAGTTGATTTGGAAGTCTGGTAAAGGTGGTATATAAATAATCAGTAAGGTTTTGTAGCAAGAGGAAAGTGGGAGCCTAGTATGATGGACGGTGTTGGAAGATTATTTGGAATTCAGAAAGGACTTAATATGATTAGCTAAGTCCGCTCATTTTCGTTCGATCCATACGATGAGTTTGTTGGATCGCTGGATAGGTTATACTATGGCGATTTCCAGTTCATGGAGGATCTGTGAGTATCGTATGTGATAGCGGTTCAGGATTTACCTTCGGATTATGGATAGTCTTTAACAGGTCACGGATATAGGGATCCACTCAGGTACAGTTAGGTACTTGTTATAGGTGGACGAAATGAAGATACTATTCATATTTTAGAAGGGCTGCTAGAAGCAAGTGTGATTTGATGTTAAGGGATATCAGTAACCCCACTTAGTCACTTGAGGTGTGACTTGTCTCCAGATGCTTGAGATGGTTGTTGGGACATCTCGTACTAATATACGAGTAGAAAATTTGGGGACCAAATTTTTATTAGTGGGAGAGAATGTAAAATACTAAAATTTAAAAATACGAAATTAAATGGCCAAAATTTTGAGGAAATAATCCTAGGGATTATTTTCGAGATTTTTAGGAATTTTTCTGGATTTAAACGGAGGTCGTACGAGGTATTTATGGGGATAAGAAAAATAGGCTTTTAAAGGGGCCTGTTTGGTTTATCTGTATTGAGGGGTTAATACATTTTATTAACCTAAGTTTTTAGTTTTATTTCCTTTTCTTTTCCCCCTCCCCGCCGCGCCGACACCTCTTTCCTCCTTCGGCAGTTCCCCTCGCGCAACTTCCTTCCGCGCTCGCACCTCCGCCGACGATCGCTTCCTCGCCGCCGCGGCCACAGGATGACTTCTTCCTCGCCGCCGTGGCCACAGGATCGCCGCAAGCGCTGCCTTCTCTGCGCACCGGCCGCCGTTATCCTCTTCCTCGCCGACCACGGTAGCGTAGACCCGTAGCGCTGGATCGCGAGCCCTCGTTCCCCCGGCCCCGTACGCGCCGCCGCCACCCGGGCCCTCTCTGTCTTGGCCGGCGACTCCGAGCTCTCGCGCCGCTCCTCCGTTCATCCCTTTGCGCCGCAGTCGCCGCCGTCTTGATGTGGGGCGGTGATATCTGCGGTGGTCGCCGAGCTAGTGAATTAGGGTTCTGCGGTGTTGGGAGGCTCTCATCAGTATAACTCGAATTAACTTCCTTTGTATCTTTGTTGGTTGATTCGGGTAGATTTCCTTGAATAGATTATTAAGGGTTTTGGGGCTTGTGGGTGTTGTCGGTGTGAGCAGGGTGTTGGTTGTGAGTTGAGGTTAGTCGTCAA